>JAEQBH010000763.1:0-735571 GCA_016808115.1 Tetrastigma voinierianum
CTCGCCTATGGGCAAGAGTGTTATTTGATTATGGTGCTTCGTGATTCATTCATCGCCGCATCACTGTGGATAGAAAGCTAGTTTAGAGGTTGGCTGAGGACCTTTAGAAGAGCCTTTGTGGCTGTGAGTTCTCCCCTAGGGATAAGGGCGAGAATAGGTATGATATGTCGAGGTTGGCGAAGTTGGAGATCTCGGGACTTTACCACAAATGACTCGGCGATCATGGACATGCCGAGTTCACGTCATCCCTGGGATGGATCGCTCGATATCACGTGGTCGCATTCATTGTGAGCGTAGGAGAGTTACCGCCTACAAAGGTGATAAGACTCATGTGGTATTTCGTGGGGACAAGCATGACATTTTGCCCCATACAAGATAATGAAATAAGGCGCGAGGATACATGGTCAAGCAATGAGCCTTTAATTCCTAGAGACGAGGAGAGACAAGACTCTAGATCTACCTCAGTAGTTTGGGGAGCATGTGGATGTTTCCTTCCGCATGAGCCACTTGACCGCTCCACGTAGGGTAGACTTCGGCATCAGTTACACCCCTGTACTTCACCCATCTCTATGACTGCATAGATGGCACCGCTGAAGGTAAGAACTGAGTCCGCCATGTGGAGCTTACCGGACAAGGGGTTCATTAGACCGAGCACTTCACCATGGGGCTCCGATTCTCATTTTGCTAAGAAGAAGGACAAGACTCTTCGATCATTGACTTCATGGACATTGGAATGTGGTTACGATCAAGAATCGGTACCATTACCGAGATCGACGATTTGCCTGATCACTGAGGAGCACCAGTCTACCTAAGATGTGACCTTCGTGACCGGTTATCATTAGCCGAGGGTTAGGGAGATAGATATCCCTAAGACATTTAAGACGCTGCTATGGGTACTTTGAGCTTACTTGTGATGCCCTTTGATTGACGAATACGCTCAAGAATATTCAGCGGATCTCATGCATAGCGTTCCAACCCATAGACTACCTTTGTCATGGTTTTGTGGATGACATTTGATCTACTCCCCACGAGTGGGAGCATGAGTATCACTTGAGGATCGGTTACAATGAGCTAAGAGACCATCAGTCGTAGCTAAGTCTCGCAAGTGCTAGTTTCGCATCGAGGTGAGATTTTCGGGACACGTGGTGCCCAGATCGTGCGTGTCACTTCGACCCAGAGAAGGTCAGGCCGTGATGAGTTAGAAGAGACCGGGCTAGTCTTCGAGATGAGTTTCTGGGATTACCGGGCACATGTGAGATTCATTGAGGATTTCTCCATAGCGCATTTATGACAAAGGTTGACTCGAAGAGGTCAAGTTTCTTAATTAGGATGACCGATGTGAGGAGGCATTCCAGGAGTGAAGAGGAGACCTACTTCAGCTCCTATCTTGATAGTCCCGGACAGGGGTACACAGTGTATTGTGATGCCTCGAGGGCCGGACTGGGATGTGTTTTGATGTAGGTCCAGGAGGGTAATAGCTATGGTTCCCGTCAGTTGAAGAATCATGGGCAAAATTACCCCACACGATACGGAGTCAAGGTCGTAAATTCTTTGCCTTGAAGATTCGGGCGCCACTCACTTATACCTACGAGGAGTTCGAGGTACCACCACAAAAGTCCCGGGCGCATATTTTCACGCAGGCGAGACCTCCAACATGAGGCAACACAAGCGGATGGAGTTTCTAAAGGATTATGATCTCACTTTGCATTACCATCCCGGTAAGCAAATACGGCTGATGCACTACCGAAGTCACGAGGGAGCGTCGCTAGTATAGCTTCTCTGGAGTGGCGGATGCTCGAGGATCGGTGGATAGTTTGGGCTACGTGACAGCTGAGCAGACTGTGGTAATGCTTGGGGGAGTTTAGTACTACACCGCCTCGTTGAATGCAGGCGATTGAGTCCCAAAGGCGGGTGACGCAGATAAATGGCCCATCGCGACCGGCATACAAAAATACGGTGACGAGGGTCGGAATTGGCCCACTGGATGGTAGTCTTCGGAGAGAACGGTAGTGGTTCCCGCTTGACCGATTTGAGAGAGGAGATCAGGAGTTTCACCGCTTCTCGAGATTTACCGCGGTATCCAGTGGCACGGATACCAGATCTTCGCCAAGCCGCATTCACGGTGAGCGGGATGAAGAGGACACGCAGGGGACTTCAGGCGACACGATGTCTCACGTGGTCGCCAGGTTATACCGAGCACCGTAGTTTCCAAAGCAGGCTACTTCCGCACATCAAGGTATCGAAAGTGGAAGTGGGAGCACGTCACGTGGACTTTGTGACCCTCTTGCCACGGACGCCGTGAGATAAGATGACGCAAGATAGTGATAAGGCGGACCGCCTGGCTAAGTCGGCATTTTCTAGCCGCATGGCCGACCTTCGCCTTGAGAGATTCTGTACCGTTGTATATTCGAGAGATAGTCCCACTACATGGAGTACCAAAGATCCATAGTGCTCCGATAGGGACCAAGGTTTATGGCACACTTTGGAAGAGTTTCCAGCGGGCTTCGGGGCATACGGCACGACGACATGAGTACAACTTTCCACCCTCAAATGGATGGTCACCGAGAGGACTATATTGTGTGTTAGAGGACATGCTACGAGCATGCGTCTCCGGGATCATCAGTGGTAGTCAAAGAGCACTTGCCTTTAGTGGAATTCCGCCACAACAACAATTACCAAGCGAGCATACGATGGGCACCATATGAGGCATTGTACTGAGACCATGCAGTCACCGCTATGTCGGACTCCGAGGTGGTGAGAGCCCATCACCGGGTCCCGACCGATTAGAGACATCTCCGAGAAGCGTGAGCTTGATTCGACAAATGCCTCTCTCACTACCGTGAGCCTAAGAAGAGCTTACAGCATGTACGACGTCGAATTTTAGAGTTCGAGGCTATCAGACTCACGCTTCTCGCGATGCCTGGGCAGAGGAGCCACGATTCGGCAAGCGCAGGAAGCTATCACGAGGTTTATCACCTTCGAGATACTCGAGAGGATAGGCAATCTATGCATCGGGGTTGGCATTACCGCCAAGATGTCGTGTCCAATGGCAGATTTCACGTCTCCATGCTTCAAGTATACCCAGATCCACTTCTACGTGGTAATGGATTAGGAAATCAGATTGAGGGTTGGACACCTACGGACCTTTGAGGAGGACCCAAGGCGTATTTCGATAGTCGCGACAGTTTCTCATGACGCAAGACCATGAAGCTAGTGAGGGTGCTACGGCGGCATTACATGGAGTGGAGGAGTCAACGTGGGAACGCTGAGAGAATATGATGCGACTACACCTATCCCTTCTTGTTTAGTGGATGACAGACGTATTTACCAAGCTTAATATTAAATGACGAGTTTACATGCATGGTATAGTGCACGTTGTATATGCATGTGAGTGATTGTGATTGTCCAAAATTTCGGGAAGAAATTCCTTTTAAGGAGGGGAGAATGTAAGACCCGAGAAATTCCAATTTCTGGAAAAAGGGCAAAATCGTAATTTCGGTCAAAAATCCGAAATTTATTCTCTAGATCTCAAATGACAAAACGGATTTCACCGTTGGAATCGTCTCGCGAAATCTAACTAGCACGTCGAATTTTGTCAAATTCCAAGACAGTCGGAGTTGACACGCTTTTCAAGGCATCGCATTTCGGGTGTCGTAAAACGATATTCGATGCTACAAAAGTCACATATAACACGTACTCATGTGTCATAAGTAGCATGAGTAGAGAAATGATGAAAATGGATGGATAAGATAGTGTCAAGTGTCAAACCGGGTTATGAAATAGATATCATTTTGGAATTGTTTTAAGTAGCATAAACAACGAACGCCGACCTTCTCCAAAATTGCAAGACAAAAGGGAAAAACGTGCTGGGAGGGAAGGAATGGACATAGAGTTTGGAAATGTCGTTTCTAGTGTGAGAAGGTGAGACTTCTCTCTAAAATATCGGGCGATCCGACCGTCGGAAGTCTTCGGGCCAAGAAGGAAAGCTACTCTACTCGGAGAGGCCTTACGCGTGACTCCGGCTCTTAGGAGTTTCACAAACTCCTAGAGGTAGGGGTTTATCTCATTTGGGTTTTACACTTTATTTAAGTGTTTTATAATGTTTCGCTTGGCTTGAGGCCTCAACTATCATTTAATCTCATTCCAAAACTTGGGATGTAATTGTTAGAAATTTTAGCATTAGATGCCTCCACTAGACCGGGTGTGGACGTGAGGGGCTGCTCGGGTATTTATTTCATAAATTTATGCTATAAATCATGTGTTAGTTTTTATAAGGCCGAAATTACTGTGAAATCTGGGTTCGCAAAGTGAACTGGCTGATTGGTGATTGTCGGTGAACAAAGAAACCGGTGTGTTTCACTGCTCATAGGAATAGTGTTCATAAAATATTTTTGTGAAATAATGTGTTTATTGAGTAATCTGCTAGAAATCGTCGCAGCTCGATAACCAGCCCATAGTTTAATTCTTGGTGTAAATGAATCGGTGAAATTACATGACATGTTCAGGTGATTTAAATTATGTGAATATATGCATTATTATATATTTACATGTGTTATATAATTGTACTGAATTGATATCATGTGATTCCATATGCAATCAAGCACCCTAGAACAATAGGAGTGAGTGCATGAGGTGATTCTTGAGAGAATGGTTTCGAGGGATGACTAAATAATAATAATTATCGGAGGGTAGTCCATATAAAATAATATCAATCAGTTTCCAGAGTTGGCCCAATTGATATACATCGAAGGGTTGTCCACTAAATGTATTATCACTCGGTCCACCAATATATCGGAGGGTTGTCCATAAATAAAATGTAAAACATCTTTATTGAAAATAAGGTTTCTCATAATGTATTTAGGTATGTGAGGGAGTTTCCATGAGGACTTGATATGAGTTTGACACATGATTCACGCAGATCAATGATTTACCTGAACGTGATATTTTCATCTGGTATGATCAGATATGCACTTAGTGGAGAGTAGCCCAATTCTTAGGGTGATTCCACTATCGAGCATTAGCTCACCCCGTCGAGGGAACATATTTTCAGTACGTGGAGCGCACGAGGAGACGCCATCAAAGAGGCCAAGCTCGAGAAGAAAGTCTGTCAGGCTTTATTATCATTATGTATTCATGTATTAGAATTTTAGAATTTTAATGTGTTGTATAAGAGTTCCTAACTCTTGAAACTATTGTATATAGTTGGGATATATTGGTTGAGTGATGATGCAGGGGCCCAAGTGACCATTATTTACTCTCATTTGGACCCTATGTGGTCGTTGGATGTGTTGGCACAGGTTATATACTAAGGGTAGAGCTCCCCGTACAAAGGAGACTCTGCCCGATTTTCGTGAGATGCTCGTCACCCGACACTATTTAGCTGCTTCCATGGGTTGACGGGTAGTCAATCTGATCCTGGATTTGGGCGGGCCACAAATGCACACTTTAATGATTCTTATATCTTGTCTTCGTTGGGTATAATGTAATACCTTCCATTGGAAGTAACCTATGTGAGTGAGAACCTGGCCTATTTCCATGAGAATGATAGCTGGGCTAAATTCTAGGAGCACTCATGAAACTAGGAATTGTTCAAGGCCAAAATGAACACAATCATGAGAACCAACTGTGTTAGGAAAGATTCTGTGTAAATGTTATTGTCTTGGTTTACACAAATGATTGAACAATTCAAGACATCATGTTCACTGATCAATCAATAACCCCAATAGCATTTCACAAGGGAAGGTTCAAGGCCATAAGCTACTTTCCTCTATACGTAAAATTTATAACCTAACTCTTTAGTGTTAGCACGCTATGCATTACTTTCAAATCAATTTCATTCATGGGATTGTTGGAAAAAAAGTGGTTCGAAAGATAAGGAATTAGCTATCTTTGACCTAAAATTAAAATGGGTCCCCAGCAAACTCTTTGTAGTGGGTCCATGGGAATGTGTCTCCATGGAGATGAAGACATCTATTGTTGTCTAAAAACCATTAAGGAGTGAATTAGAAATCGCTTCCAAACATCACCACTCTGAAAATGGTAACAAAGGTTTGCTTGTAAAAGGCTTGTGTCCTACATCGGATGGGAACAAGACTATTAGCGGGTATATACACCTACCTTGTAGTAGGTTTGGTTCATCACACGCCGCCACCGCCCTCACACGCATCGAACCGAGCCGGTCTCGGCCCGACCCCACTGCGGTGTACACATAATTAAATTTATTTTTTATTCTAAACGCTATCGCTTTTTGCAACGAAATGAGTTACCATTGGGACGCTATCGTTTTGGAATTTGACTGAAGAATTTTCTCCACACATACGCGACTGTGTCTGTTCGCCATGAACAGAACAGACACGACCCATTCCCAAGCTTAATGACTGTACCAAACAGTCATGAGAAGGTCTATATATAGGCCACACAATCATTCATTTTGCATTCATTCATTTATTTTTCTGTTAAATATCATCTTCATTTTGAGAGACCGAGTTCTGCACAATTTATGGTTCGACAACCAACAAAAAGAAGTGCTTTCTTTGTGTTGGGAGATCATTTTATCCTGTATATTTAATTGTAAATAACTCGAAGCACCACCGCGGTGGCAAGAATAAATCGTCTTAAGGAGATTGTGTCCAACACAGGACTTGATCATTCATGATTACTGCAAACAGGTTCCACCTTATTGCTTTAACCTTTTATTTTGTTCGTTCTGCAAACAATTTCTCATAGTCATGCTGATATAGGTTCCAGTTTATTCGTTTTGCAAACAATTTTCATTAACTTTTTATTTGTTTGTTTTATCTGTCATGTTCTTTCTGTTATATAGAATTATTAGATTAATTAATCTACTTCTTTCAGTAAAGCCCAAAACAGAATTTTGGATCAAAAGGACCTTTCACCAAACAGAATGAAAACGAAGGTTATTAACATTTTCTGGAACCATATATGGTTTATAGTTGGAGGGGCAGAAGTTATAACCTCACCTATAGGTAACAGGTCAAGGGTACAATCTGTAAGAGCATTCAGACAAGGTCCAGGCAATCTTAACTTGAAAGTCTATGTCATGCTAAGTATCACAAAGCCAAGGACATGACAACTAACTGTCCAAGAAAAGGAAAATCTAACAACTTAATTAGGGCGTATTCATTACTTGAAAAGACAAGTTAACTTCAATTGGCACCAAAAAAGAAGGCAAATGACTAGAGAAGTTATGACAAAACTAGAAAAGTTTAAAAACCAACCATGTCTCAACCAAGGATGTCAAGAGAGCTCGAAAAATAAGGGGCAAACTCAACTCTGATACCATTTATAATGGTTTGCATCCAACCATATAGATATTGTTTGTTTTGAATCTAAGGATTTTTACGACTTTAAAACACATATACTAGATTAAGAAAAGTTCATACTTGGTTCCTAAAACTTCCTTTCTAACTGACGTGACATGTGACATGTGACAATATCTATAAGAAATAGAAAGGCATGAACACAATATTATATAAAAGGGGCCTAAAACTTGATGTGAAATTAATGATGGGTAGATTTAAGGTTCCAAAGGAAGATTGTGTGTTTTTGTGTGACTCAAGGATGGGACAAAGGAGGTTTCAAGTCGGATGAATTAAGTAGGTTTAGGATTTGAGGATGAAGGCTGTGTTTATTAAAAAAATAATTAAATAAACTTCTTTGCTTAAAGAGTACAAGGAGTAAATACCAAAACTACCAACAAGCACAAACCCTGACTACATATGGATAATTGTTAATTATTGCATACAAAAAAAGGTTATTCTCTTGCTTCGCATAAAGAGTACAAGGAGTAAATACAAAAACATGTTGACAAGCCTACATAAAGCCTGGAGTCACCCATACAATATTTATGATAATTGTTTAATCTATCTTTTCAGCCAATCTTAAGTGTCATGTTTTTTTTTCTATTGAATGGGACTTTGAGGGGTAAGGATGAAAATAGAGACAAAAATTAAAACTCACTTTAGGATTATTGGTGTAAACAATGAATGACAACAGCTAAATCCAAGCATCAGTTTCTTTAGGCAGCACAAGGCTCTAAGCCCTGACTGCTGAACACAAAAAATTGGGGAAAGGTGTTGTGGGTGGGGAGCGTTTATTTGTGATTCTTTCATTTGTCATCTCTGCTAAGTTTTTTACGATAATGAGATCGTTATGCCGGATCTGTTGAAGCCCAGATTGACAAATTAAGGGTACCTGGAAAGGGTAAGATAATCATGGAACTATGCCCCTCGCACAGATTGTTGCATTGTGGTCCTCATGGAGATGAATAAAAATTCATCTATCACTCTATCCTGTGCCCACTCGTATTGATCCATGCCCAACCTAGGTAATATTTTGGCGGGCTTCCGACAACCCTCTAGAGGGCATGGACATGGTGGGCTTGAACTAAATTTTGTCTGTTCCAAAGGATCCAAAACTCCTAAACACAAGTCCCAAACTTTTAGTGCTTTTCTTGTGAATGAGATGTATATATATCATGCCTCTCACCAAATCCAATCTTGATTGTTAAGATCAATTGTCCTAAAATCTAAAGTTTGACAAGCTCCATACTCATGGGAGTGTCAATAAACCAGGACTTTATGTCAAACCAAAATTTGATAATATGTTAAACAACCAACTCTTCGAAAAGATCATCAAATTTATATGATTCATTCACACAGTATCGGGTTTGACATTGGGATAAACTTCCCATTAGCACTTGCTTCCTGCATTTTAATTACATGGTGGTGGTTCAAATCATCTTGTATGAGTTGTGAAGGAACAGCTAAAGTCAGAGAACTGCCAACAATCTTCTACAATGATGATCACTGTTAAGATCTTTGTCTTATTCTCTCCCACTCTTTATTCCCTTTGGTTCCTAGAACTAATATGTGATGCCACTTCATGACTATAAACAATAACGTATATCATAAGCATGCTGCCACTAAATTGTGTCCCAACTTTTATCAAGTCAAACAGTAAAGGGCAGGATTCTAATGCAGTATACATATTTCCAAAAGCTCACTGGCTTTGTGGTTGCAATCCTATGTTGCTAATGCTAGCCCTGACCAAAGATCAACAATGGTAACTTCCTAAATCTCTCAAGTAACCCAGAACTCCTTACCATGCAGAGCTTCGATCTGTTTAGTTTATGTTTTAAAAATTGTTCTTGTTCTTTAAATGATGTGTTTCTTGAGTTTTTTGTATTTTTATAACACAAAAAAAAAAAAAAAAAAAACTGTAAACAAACAGAAACCTTTCTCTTTAGTTAGCTTTCCCATGGCTGTCTGAGCAGATTCAAGGACACACTGAATATCGAATTCTAGGCCTACCAAAAGGTATGAAACACAGGGATTAGGGTCCTATCTATGCCCAAGCTGGCAGTTTCCTTTCGGTGGTGAATTTTTTCCTTTTTGGAAATAAAGGTAAATGCTTACAAATTAAAAGAAAAAAGGGAGAGATGAAATGGAGATATTGATTGGGAGCAGAAGGTGGGAGTGAAGGATCATTAGTCACTATTACATATATCCCATTTTCGTTCCATTCCTCCTCAACATCATGAGTGCTTCACCACCCTTGTTTTGGACGGCAGAATACACTGGACTAAGAATAGTACTCAAATCCCTAGAGATCCAGTTTTACGAAAATCCAATTAGGACCTCACTCTGTTTATGAAGCCTCAAGCCAAAAGCTTAAAAGTCAGGATCATGGCACCAGGTAATTTCTTCTTGTGCCAGTCATTCAACATTCAAACTTTTAGCGTAAAAGGGCAAGTGAGTTTTATGGGTGTCTGTAACCAACTTTATAACTTATATAAATAATTTAGCTTTAAAATTTAATTTAAGCTGGAAAAACTTAACATTATAGTTGATCGATTGTTTCTAATTTTAACAATTTGTTTACTTTATTTTTAATCTAATCTCTTTATGCCCCTCCTCATCAAAATGGTATATTTAGTTTAAATAATGGATAACAATAAATATTAGTTGCACCATGAAAATTGAAGACAAATGTTAACATGATTTAAGTAATACCTTTAAAGAGATATGATTCAAGTTGTAAATGGTGAGACGAGTGTGAAGGGAGATCTTCAAATTCGTATCCAAGAAAGAGCACAAGAAATCTGATTTAAGTAATAATAAATATATTAATTTTTATTAAACAATTATTTATAATGAAAAATAATAATAATAATGAAAGGTTGCACTCAGCTCAAGAAAATGCCCACCTTGAGCCCTAGCCTGTAACACAACCAAGAGGAAGGGTTCTTTGGAATCCAAATTCAAATTAAAAAAAGACTTGGACCCTAAAGCTTAAGGCAAAAAAGAAAGTTAACAGAGAAAAAGTCAGTCCGCCATTCACGGGGGGAAACCTAATTGCAATGGTTGATCCTTTCCACCTTTTTTTTCTTCTTTAAATATTATACTGTTTTTGAATGGACTTCTACTAGTTCCCCCAGCTAATAAATCTTGAATGTTGAAGTGGTGGATCACCGATTAAATGGACTTCCCACTAGTTCCCTGTAGCTAATAAATCTTGAATGTTGGAAGTGGTGATCACCGATTAAATACTGCAGTCCTCTTAAGCTACACTGACATGAACAAATTGACAGACTTTACTTTCAGAACCTCATCTATTCCTAACTTGCTATCACATTTAAAGAATACCTTCCTAGCTATTTGTCAAAATGCTTAGGTGATGACTTTTGTAGCCTCAGTTCTTGTCATTAATCATCTTTTCTCTTCTGCAAATATAACAAAAATTTGGAGTAGGAGAGCTAAGAATGAGGATTCATATGATCACTTCTTCTTTCCTTCACTGTGAAATGGACTGTGGAGGGTAGATAAACATTGAGTGTTCTTGAAATCACTGCATTTTCCCTCTATGTCCATGATATGGGATGCTCCACTTTAAAGGTCTTGGACCCCAAGTAAGGATATGTGCAACAAAGAAATTATGTATGCCAACTGCTAAGGACCTATACTACCAAATTAAGGACATGTACACCACAACCCCCCCCAACACACACACACACACACACATACACAAGATATATAATCTATATCTCCTTCAACGATGAAGCAACTTATCATATACTTCCTTGAATGTTGCAGGACAATGGCAGCTACCATATTAATTATGATCTCAAATAATACCCTCCAGATTGCATGTGGACAATGGTCCAGTGTTGGTTATCTTTAGATCAGTTTTTATTTAAATCCAGAGGGAAATTCTTTAACTGTTTAATTTCCTTTTTGTTCAGTCAGAGAGCAAAAACACATGATTTTCCCTGTAACTTTAATTTCTTTAAAGAGACAAACAGGACCTTATTGATGTGGGGTTGTGGTGGTGCCTTGAGGGTATAATAATAGACATCTTATTATAATTTTCATCACTAAATAACTATTGAAATATCATAGCTTGTGTATTTCCCAAGCATGATCAAAAGATTCAAAAACTATGCAAACCAAGAAACAAGATTACAAAATAGGGTCTAGGCTCAACCCACTCACAGATTCATCTATAATTTAATTATTATTAATTACTAAAATTAAACTATATTCAAGTATGGACCACCACCACCACCTATGATAATGGAAACAGATTTCAGCATCATCTTCTTCTTTCAGCTTCATGGCACAAACTCATCTTGGCTCTCCTGTACTCCTCCTGGTTCTGGTACCATGGAGTTGTCAAACTCATAGGAGTTCTCATTGTTATAGTTGTTGTTGTTGTTATTCTATTAATAACCCCCTGTTGTTGTACTCATTATTCCTGAGGCATTCTCTCCTGGAGTTCACGTACTCATTCTGATACCGTTCTCACCGTTGAGACTAAGGCAATAGTACTCCTTCCATTCTCCAGGGAATCTCGTGTCGCTCATGCCTTGCTGCTTATTGCGTAGCCATTGTTCTTGCTGCTTCGTTGTTGTTATGGCTGCTGTTATACACATGTTATCACCATTGTAGTAATTGTTTTGCTTGACATGGTGGAATAGCCTCTGTCGTAGAGCATGGTATCCTTTCACCCTTGCTGCTTGGCGCGAGTTCTTGTTGTAGTAGTAGTTATTGTTGTTGTTGGAATACTAGTGCTGAGTGGAACTGGCCTGATTCGTGATTGTACAGGCCATACCTTGTTGAGTATCCGGGATGAAGGTAAGTTCTGTTCTTGCTCTTCAGCTCCTTGTTTCGGGTTCTTCTTGTTGGGAAGCTGTGACCTCCTTGACGTTGTTGTTGTTGTTGTTGATGGGGTTGATGACTTTTCTAAGAACTGGCTTTCCCTGGCATTAATCTGCAGAGAGAGGAGAAGCAGGATAAGGAGGAGGAGGAGGAGGAAAAAGGAAAGTGTTTAAAAGAGGGAGCTATGGGATAAGATAGTGGCGTTGATGTGGGAGTGTGGGCAGATCAGTGATGGTGTAATCTTATATAGGAGGCTCTGTCCCCAAATTTTCAACTCATTAGGTGGAAACAGGATGGGACGGTGACTCTGATGACTGTGGTCCCTTTCGGGCGGGTACTTTACAAAGGGCAATTACTCTTCTAAGAATGTATAATTGCTTTCGTATTTTTATTTAGGGCTAACCATAAATTCCAATAAAATTTGTAAAATTAATATATTTTATTGAAATCTAAATACAAATATAAAAATATACATTTTTGGACAAAAATACCCTTAAACATTAAGTTATAAATATGGGGATTAGACAAAATGATCTTAGATTTTTTTTTTATCATGTTGTGGCATTTACTTTACATTTTTTGTGAAGATTTTGTCCAAAGCTTATATTTTCGGCAAGCATTTTTTCAGCTTTGGGCTTTTACAAATAATTTTTATTTTTGTCCATTTTAAACCAATTCCTTTTTTTGTGAGTATGATGGCTTTTGATCCCAAAGCATACTATCCGATGTTCCCAAATACCAGATGGGCCTATCACTGAATCCAACCCAACATGGCCCAAGACAACCCATCAAAAAAAACCATACGTAAGGTTACTCTCCATATGGAAAGCACTCACCCATCCGTCTTGAATTCTAGCCACCAGATTACTGCCTATGATATTCATTCATGAATTCTTTAATTCACTACTTAAAACGACACTCCAAATAGCGGAATCGGTCTGTAAAGGAAAGCTTAAATTTTATCATTACTGTAGATATCCCTCCAAAAATAGCTTTATAATTGGGTTTTCGATAAGCGGCGAGACTGCTTATCACCGACATAAGAGAATTATCTTACCAAAAATCAAGGAGAAATGGGGATATAAACAAAGAAAACCCCCCACAGGGAAAAGGAAAGCAACTCTATCCCCGCACCAATCGCTTTCTAATCTTCTCCATCCTTTTGGCTAACTTAAGCATTGGAGAGACAACCGGCCAGCAAACCGCCTCCCTTTTCTCTTCTTCTTTTTGCAGGTTCACGTCGTCCCGTTGATGCCCAAAAAACAGACGAATCAGGTATTGACATTTGGCGCCATCTATGGGAATTGAACCAAAAGTCTCATCGACGACGTGCAAGGGCTTGGCTCCTACAGTTATCCGACAGCCCTTCGCCGCTAGAAGGTCCGAAGGTTCCTCCCGTGCCTCGATCTATCCGACACGGCAATGTCTAAGAACCTGATCCAATCGCGAAGATCAATTTCCTTCATCAAGGCCAAGATACGGAAAAGAAACAAGAGCGTGCAAGACAAATGAAGGAATCGAGAACTAGCCGAGCAATCGCATGAAAACGATCGCCCCGCGGGCCCAAGTGCATCAAAGGCATGATCTTGACGAGAGAGACACACAAGACAGGGGTCCCGTGAGGCATCCAAATTGTCACGTATAAAGGAAAGGTTTATCACCCTCAACGACGTGGATACACCGGCTGCACGACGAGCGCTATCCTGTGCACTGGCTAAATCTCTCTCCAATAAAGAGTAAAGCAACAAAGATAGAACATACCCAAAGACGCCTCATCGCCCAAAGATTCACGACTTAACGGTGGTATGCTTCACGGGAGACTACCGAGGTCGAACTGGCTAAGTCAAGCACTCGAGAACACATTTGTTTTACCCACGACCCCAATACTCCGCACCTGGCTTTTAATTTCGCGAAACAAGGCTCATTTATATGCCAATGATCGTGAGATCCCAATGACATACTTTCTTCTCCCTGTGGCAAAGATATCCTCGAATACGAGCCACCATGAGGGTTCGCGATGCCGTGCATCTTTTGTTATGTTCGACGGCCCAAAGACCTCTATGATCACATGCTTCACTTCAATCAGTAATGATTTTGAACGCCTGAACGAATTTATCGTAAGGTCTTCCCCATTATTCCAAGGGCTCCGCCTAGCTTTGTTCCATAGGCCCTTAATGCACCCGCTGAACTCGCGAACAAGCTTTGGACTATATATATTCATCTCCCCAAAGATTTGTGCTCAAGATAAAGAAAAGAGGAATATTAGCCCTTGTGTAATCATAATAAAACAAGAGGAGGAAACCATACGGGACTTCACCAGGAGATTCGGGCAAGCCGTCTAGCAGGTAGAAGTTTACAGCATGGACGTAGTCTTATAGAACTTCAAAAGGAGCTTTGCACAATCTAATTTCGCCTTCCACTCATTATCTTAGATCCACGCAACCACGATGGAAGACTGTATAGATCGGCAGACAACATTCAACCCTGGAAGATAACATCCGCGCAGCAACTAAAACAGTCATGATCACGAACAAGCCAGCTGGAAACTGCAAGCCGAAAAGGAAAAAGTTGTTTTAGTCCAGCCAAGGACAGGGCAAGAACTGAAAGTGGCCCCGAGACCAACCGCAGAAGAAGAGAGAGACCCCCTAGTTCACTCCTCCGAATATCACCTATGAAAGGCTATTACTAATTTCATTCGCGACTTGCCGGGATTTCAAATGTATTCGCGCCAATCCAGATCGAATTTAAGAGAAAACCCGTCCATGTGATGTGACTATCACAAGGATCATGAGCATGAGACCAATAGATGCCAAAGCCTAAAATTCTTGATAGAAAAATTGATTAAAGCGAGGCACCTCAAGAGATATATCAGGGAAATTGACCGCGAGGAAGAACTCGCACCTACAAAGCAGTGTAATCACAACCGCAACGCACCCCACTCCAAATTTACTATAAACTATATCGAGGGCCGTCGACGCATTAGTATCGGGTTAAAACGCCAAGAAAAGAAGCTCTTGAGAGCAACCATAGTCAAAGCCCAGGTGAACGCTATCCACACAAGCAGTAGCAGAGAAGAAACTCGAGCCTATTAACGACCTCATATCCTTTCCCCCAGTAAACCCCAATAGGGTAATCATGCCCCATTACGATGCAATTGTACTCACCCTATGTGTTAATGGCTTTGATGTGCACAGGGTGTTAGTAGATCCTGGTAGTGTCGTAGATCCGTTTGCACCGCCGCCTTCAATTAGAGGAAGCTTTTCCCCTACAATGCTAAATTCTCGTATTAACTCTCGTCTTCAACGACGCAACAATCGATATCGGGAGACATTACACTTCCCCGTGAAAGGTGGCCGTGAACCCGACAAGTTTTATTCTCAATTGTCGATGACTTTGGGGCCATGCAATTGCATAGTAGGCAAGGTCTGGCTGCTCGCAATGAAGGTCGCCCCTTCAACATATCATCAAATGGACAGCTACCTAACCGTATAAGGTGTCGACTTCTAGCGTTCCAGCCTAGGTCGCACCTAATAATGCTATCAATTATCCATGCGGGAACAGCTAGAGGAAAAAGATCCAAGCATTCTTCCCGGATCGTGATTCCCGCATAGCGCCTATGTACCTTTCGCGCCTGTGCAAGGGCTAAGAAAAGGGATCTATTAGCCAGGATCCCCAGAGGCGTAAGAGCGCACTAAACTGCCAAAGCAACTCACTTATATTAGCACTTTGTTAGCTAGCAAAGGAAAAAAAAAATTTGCGACACGTATTGTTAGGGAATAAGGATATATTCACCTGGAGTCACTCAGACATGGCCGGGATCGACCTAACATTAGCCTCTCATAAAATGAATGTGATCGCCATGACGAAGCTAGTGAGGCAGAAAGTAAGGCGTTTTCATCAAGATCACCATCAGATTATCCAAACAAAGGTGGACAACCTGCTGAGTGCAAGTTTTATCAAAGAAGTAAAGTATCCCGAATGGCTTGCAAATGTAGTAGTCATCCCAAAGAAGGGCGGAAAATGGAGGGTATGTGTGGACTACATGGACCTCAATGAAGCGTGCCTAAAAGACGCTTCCTCACATGAATAGATTGGGACACATGCCTCTACTGGCATGGAATGTCAGTTCTAGAAGCCTTCTCCAAATATCACCAGATTCCAATGCACCCGCCTGATGCTGAGAAAACAGCCTTCATTACACCACACGAATCCATAATGCGCTACAACGTAATGCCTGCTCAAGAATGCGGGCAACCTATCGTAGACTAAGAGAATCAAGATATTCCGACCATTGATTAGCAAGACGATGGAGGTCTATATTGATGATATGCTTGTCAAGACCAAAGAACACCCCGATCATATGAAGCACTTGCAAGAAACTTTTAACCTGCTTCGCACGAACGATATGAAAGTCAACTCTAAAATGTGTATTCGTCGCCGTAAGCTCGGCTTCATGGTGACAATGTAGGGGGATTAAAGCCAATCCCTATCCAACTCGTGTGAGCCATTATGGAATCTCAACCTCCTACCACTACGAAGGGAGTGCAGTAGCTGACTGACCGATTGGCGACCCTAGTGTGATTCATCTCTTGCTTTACAGACCGATTAAAGCCATTTTCACCACACTAAAAGGAGCTAAACGTGCTAGATGAGATACAGAATGCGACTAGGCCCTTATAGCAATCAAACAATACCTCGTCGAACCGCCCATTCCGGCTAGCCCTAAGACAGGTGAAACACTCTACCTTTACTTAGCCGTGTCTAATGTTTCAGTTAGTACAGCTTTATTCAAGGAAGACGAGCACCGACAACAAAAACCCATGTTCTTCGTAAGCAAATCCCTATCCAAAGCATAAACTAGATATACCCTTGGTCTTCGAAAGAAGGTTCGTCTCGGGGTGGTCACAAAAACTCCGCCCCTACTCTAAGCGCGCACCCTATCATCACGCTCACCAACCTCCGGGTAAGACTATACACAAGTCCAACCTATCAAGACGCATGGCTCCGCTGGCAATCAGCTAGTGAGTTCAAGATATAGTTTGCCATGCCTAGTATCAAGGGACAGATGTTGGTTAATTTCCTAGCAAAGATTCCTCATCAGCGAGGTGAGCGCATCGCCTAACTAGTGGATTCCGAAGGTGGACGGCTTTCACGAGCAGACGTGAGTCGGCCTAGGATTACAAATAAAGCTAATCGAAGAGATCACAGAGCAGCCATACGCCTCACCCTCCGTTTCTAACAACGGTCGAACACGGCTTCATCATAGCCTGGCTCGACCCAAAGAATCTCTATGTCCTAAAAAAAAATCTACATACGAAGCAACTCTCAACTAGCGGTCGGGCACATAAACGAAGAAAACGAAGCAAGAGATCAGCGCATAGCCAAGTATGTGAACCTAATTAATCAACGATTAGAACTTTGTACTGGGTGATTGAGCATATCCAAGAAGATCTAATAGAAATGCACGCCTCGTCGCTCTTACCGCGTCTCTACCATCAAGAAACATCATTCCTACATACATCAACTAGAGTCGCGAATCACTACCAACTGTGCAAATGAAGTAGAAGAGCTACACTCTTCCACGGTCGACCGATAAATCAGCTATTTGAGTTCGAGAACCGCCGATGACAAAGCCGAGGCCCACAAGATCCGTGTCCAGTAAAGACGATTTTTTCCCCCCCGCACGAACAATTGTATAACGACTTCGGGCGGGCCCTATCTTAAATGCCTCACTCAACAACAAGGGCAGTACATACTGGTGGAACTTCATGAAGGGATATGCGGAAATCACCCAAGTCAAGACATCGGCACATTGTTCCATTACCCGCTGCCACATCGGTCGACCACAGATGCCACCGCCACGTTAGGAAAATGATCGCCACTGACAAGCTCCCCGTATTAAGACTCCCAAATCCCAAGAGTCGACTACCATAACAAGCCCCGGGCTCCTTCGCTCTGGGTATCGACATAGTCACTATTCCCCTACCACCCTAGCTCAAAAGAAACTATTGTTAGTTGCCACCGACTACTTAAGCAAATGGATAGAGGTTGAAGCCTTTGCGTCCATCAAAGACAAGGAGGTCGTCCAGTTTGTGTGGAAAACATTGTGCGTTCAGATACCCCAAAGAAATTGTAACAAATAAACGGGCTACCGTCGATAGCCGGCATAGGAACTTCCGCAAAGGAACTCCAAGATCAAAACTTATACTCTACTCCCACTTGCATCCCCCAAAGCAATGGTCAGACGGAAGCATCTAACAAAGCACTCCTAACGGTTATGAAAAAACGCCTACATTTAGCTAAAGGAAAATGGGTAGAAGAGTTACCAGGAGTGTTATGGGCCTACAAAACGATTAGCCGGAAGCCAATAGGAGAATCACCATTCGCCCTCACATACGGGATGGAAGCTATCATCCCCACGGAAATCGGGATGCCCACTATTCGGACAAGAATTCTTGAAGAAACAAGCGTTGAAGCCATAATCAAAGACCTGGACACGACTGACAAACTTCGGGAAGCAGCAGCCATAAGCATAGCTTCAACTAGCAGAGGCTAGCAAGTTGGCACAACTGACGTGTGAAGCCACGCACATTCAAATCCGAGGAGTTAGTCCTGAGAAGGGTTTTTGAAAACACGTCCAACCTAGCATATGGAAAGTTCCAGCCCAATTGGGAAGGACCATACATCATGGTCATAGTAGGGCTAGCCGGATCTTTACGACAAATAAACTGACGACTATCGTTCCTTGCACGTGGAATGCCAAGGCATCTCAAGAAATATTATCAATAATATTTTTTTTTTTCGGGGTTATCATCAATAAAAGAGTATCCTTGCACATTTCTTCTTAAACCCACTGTCACTAAAAGTCCAAATACTAAGTGTCGTCCGAATGACATCTAAAAGTCCGCACACAAGCATCAGTCCTACCGGGCATCTAAGGGACCGATAAAGGCGATATCTAATCTGTACCAAAGAGTCCAGATATGGTTGCCGTCCGGCTGGTACCCTCTAGATATGGTTGTTATCCCACTAGAATTCTTAACAAACAATGCTACCACTGGTTGGCGTTTCCCAAATTTCATTAAATACGCAAAGTGTCACCAAAAAGTACAAGTA
Source organism: Tetrastigma voinierianum (assembly GCA_016808115.1). Taxonomy (NCBI): domain Eukaryota; kingdom Viridiplantae; phylum Streptophyta; class Magnoliopsida; order Vitales; family Vitaceae; genus Tetrastigma; species Tetrastigma voinierianum. The sequence goes on from JAEQBH010000763.1 coordinate 19,296, forward strand.
AAGTTCGCATGTGGCCAAAGCGGCGCCACTTGCAGAGTCTTTCACCATAGCTAAACTACAAGACAAAAAAAAACTAGCCTAATCCCAGCAGGACATCCCCTGAAGTCTCCCATGCCTGGCTTTGACTTACTTCAAGATTCATGGCCTTGCTGACCGGCTAGGACCGGGGCACCTCGGGCTGTCAAAGAACTCGGAGGAAGTGGGTTAGAGGAGCCGCATGCCATCCGATGCTCCGGGCCGATCCCGCATATGTTGTTCTTGAACGCGTAACACATAGAGCCGTAAGCAAAGATAAGATCCAAAGAACCATGGTAATCCTCCGCCATGTCTTCCTTGTCCTTACTTGCTCGGGCATGAAGGGAAAACACCTCACGCTTGGACGCCTCAAGTTCCAGCAAAAGCGACTCCCGCTCAACCTCCACGCGGGCGAACTCAGCCTCTAACCAGGTGATCCACTTTCCGACCTACACCTCCCTCTCGTAGCCGCCAAAGAGTTCAAAAATTCCTATCAAATCAATCCCACCTGCTTTCAAGGCCTCACACGTCGCTATCATCATCCGGGCCGCCCCAGCTTCTACTTAGCCTCGTCCCTTTCTTTCCTCGCTTCCGAAATGCTTGTCGCGCCATCTCTCGCCTCATTTTCCCAACATTCCGACAAAGCTTCTCGCCTCGCTAGAGAAGAGCAGGTCTAATGATGCGGAAGGTTGATCGCAAGATAGAATCAGCTTTTCTATCATCTAAGCGAGACTAAACTCAATGTTGGTAGCTATGTTATGGATGGTCAATAAATTTCAAAATGGTTAGGAGTTAGAAAAGACCTTTTATACAAAACTGGAAGTCCTATACTTAGACACTGCACTTACAACCGGAAGTTGTGGTTACGGATGAACATTCCATCTTCGGTCATAGGATGAATATCTTCTTTATCAACATAAACGGGAAGTGGAATGGAGTATTGCTCTGAGCAAGCCGTCACAAGCATCCTAAAGTAATTGATATATCGCCGCAGACATGCACGTCATCTGTGACCTCCCGACGGCAGTGGTTCAACGACGCGACTTCAAACACGTCCCCTCAAGATCCGCAGTTTTCATATCCGGAGAAGGGCGAACCCTCTCCAAGGCGGAATTGTATCGTACTACAATCACCCTACGTGGAACCTTTCTTGTCGGTCCGTGCCAGAGGGCCCCGAGCGAAGATACTAGAGCAATAACTACCCCTGATAGGACACCCATTCTAACCTCTTCAACATTCGAGACTCCTCACAACGAACCCTCCGTGAGGTATATTTGCCTCGTTCGTAGGACCCCCTAGCCGACCGGTCATTGTGAGGCCGATCCCGGGATCCCACTAGACTACGACCCTGTCCCTGTCTCTCATCCGAGGGAGACCGCCAGTCGATTCTCCCCGTAACTGTGAGGTGTCTACACCTTCAAGGGTCATGCATCGCTTACGCCGCGTAAAAACCAATAAGTAAGGCTAAACATCTCTTTCCTCCTTCCACATATGTGTTCAATATCCGCACTGGGTCCAATCTAGAAAATCTTCTAGCTCAAAGCCGACTGCCTTTGTCTGTTGTGCCCTCGTCTTTCTCTTCTTTGCAGCCGGGGGTAACCTGACCCCGAGGTCGACTAACACAAGGCATCTCTACTCAAGGTCCCGTAGTGGCCTCCGCTTAGTCCTCTTGAGCAAGAGTCTGGCCGAGAGAGGAGCTACCCGAGACCGGGCCAGAGATCGGCGAACAAAGTGCTCCCACGACTTCCACGCAACGAGCGCCAGATTTATGGATAATATAAGGAAAAGGGCTACCACACAACTCCCGCAAATTCCTTCACTCATCACCGTAAGCTCAAGGATCGCTTCTCCGCTCCTATCTCAGCAATGCACTCGCTGTTCTCCAAACCAAATTTCTTCTTAATCCAAATGTTTACTAATTGGCCTCACCTACGCTTATCTGAACAACATCAAGAAAACTGAGGTATGTCAATACATAATCCAACTAGCAGAACGTAAGTAGGAACCTAGCTAAAACAAACCTCGAGCACCCGGTGGATTGGATTCACGCAAAGTGGAAGCCCACTGTAGCCGGCTTCCATAATATGGACCCCCGACTAAGACAACCCCTTTGCCTTAGTCTTCGGGAGAATCAAGGCTCGGTTACAATCGGCTTTTGAATTACGTTACATCGATACCTACCCCCATCCCGAGCTTTAGTGTATAAGCAAAGCAAATCTCCACCAATGAGATGTCCAGCCGGTACAGAAGGTTGAGCACATTGCAACCCATCATAATCCAAATAACGTTCGGAGGGATAAGCGCTGATAGGTACTGAAACATGTAGAAACCTGCTTTCACCAATGACGATACGTGTGAGCGGGTCCACCGCAAACCGGCTCCCCGGGTAAAATAGACGGCGTTATCCACTTCCCCTATAGTCTAAACAACCGGGTTGTCTGACACTTCTAAACTAATGTTGTCAAGGATACGGCAGAAGGATCTCAATTCCTCCATGGACATGGAAGAAACCAAGCTGCTACTGTATATCGATCCCACAAGCCTTTCCTTCGCCCCAACCTCGGGATCTGGGGTGGAAGTCTCCCCGACCTCTCACAGCTTATTCTTCAAGCCGAGATAATAAAAAGAGGGGAAGGGGAGGTCAACTCAACAACCTACCTAAATGATCACGGACTAGAAGGCCCATAGCCCATTGAGAAACCTCCCCAAGCCTCGGGGTGCATCTCAAAACTCCCACGTGCAACCGCCTCCCCTGAAACCTATCATCAAGGCTAAAAGGCAGATTTAAACGAAATAGAACTATCAAACAATCCATGAATCTAAAGCATGAAAATAAAAACCCACCAAAAACCAAAGCGATCAGATCCTCCGCTGCTTCGCTAAAAAACTTTAGGGGTGTTGCAGAAAAGTGGAATACTTTCGAACAAAAAAAAAACAAAAAGGAGCAAAGAAGCTACCTTCCGGGCCCTTACTCCTATATAGGGTAATGCATGAACTGGCACCGATGGATCAACCACAATATCGAAAGACGTGCGTCATTCCCCCCCAACGTTTCGTGTTCACAAAACACTTCGCCTTCTAGGGCACATAACAAAGCAAGTACGACATGTGGGTCCAGCGTCGTCCGATTACCGTGCCCCCGGTTTGTTCATCGCGGCTCAAATTCGCCAAATCCAAGCAGAGCCCAATGATCAGCCCTATCCGAGAGATGCGGTAAATCATCCCCATGAATCGGTAACGGCATCTCAACCGGCTTTTAGCCGGGATATGAAAACTAATGGGAAATTAACATTCAACGCAACGATATGTCCAAAAATCCAATTTTAGTAAAGAATGCCAAATAGTTACAGTGCAACCAAGACAAACATATCCGAACAACCTTGGTTGATCCCCTACAAGAATATCCAGTCAAATGTCAAGATGAAAGATAAGGCGAGGAGGAAGACGGAGAGGATGAGGGGAAAATCAAAGACAGCAAAAAAAATCTGCATTAACCCACTTGAAATCTCCCCTCCTCTCAACTTCGCACTTCGACCGTCGAGGACGCCAGTACAAGGGGGCACGTAGCCCCAGCACATAACTCCAAGAACAAGGGCGACGATGTAATTAGGCCCCTCATCCGCTACTTTTGGCCGATCTACGCAAGGTCCAACGAAGATTTCTGACAAGGGGATATTGGCATAGGTAGGCCTCCCGTATGGAGCATCGGATGGGATGACACAGACGTCGTCTTCAAACGCACAATATCCATAAGTGGCAAGCAGTTGTAGAGGCTTCTAGAAGCCTCCACCCATCATTGTTCCTCCTTCGCTAACCTAGAGAAGAACTCTCAATAGGGGGATGAACTAATGGAAGACAAATTCGTTGGGAGTCTTATAAAGTTTGCTAACCTCGTCATCATATATATAGGAATTAGTCCCTAAGGTGCAGTAAATGCATCATTGGGAACACAGTATTCCCTAGTAACATGCGCCTCGGGACTCATTCACATTAATCACTTCTAGTTTCCCATACAATGGGGCCTAACAAACAAATATTTTCCCTGCCTAGAAGACCATGACATTTTAGATGAAAAAAAGGGGGGCATTATGAGTATCATGGCTTTTGGGCCCAAAGCATACTATCCGACAGTCCGGGCTCAGATGTGCCCCCGGGGTCAGCTCGATCCAAACCCAACACGGCCGGAAGACAACATGTTACTCAAAACCATACGGTGCCGTTTAGACGGAATAATCTCACCCCCGCTCAAGCCCCGAATTTCAAATTTACCGTGATCGCCATCTACGAGATATTCATCCACGGATCTCGACCCGCTACATCTCGAAACGACATAATTCCGCATAAGGGAACTGGGTCTCTTGATAATAAAGTCAAACGTTATCAGATCGGGAGATATTATCCCTCCAAAAATAACGGAGAATTAGTCTCTGATAAGGAAGGAGATGTTTTATCGCCGACATAAGAGGATTATCTTACCAAAAATCAAGGAAAAATGAGGATATAAACAAAGAAAACCCCCCACAGGGAAGAGGTACACAACTCTGTCTACACCAATTGGCTTTTTAATCTTCTCCATCCTTTTAGCTAATTTAAGATCTATATACACTCCTGAACTCCGCTCTTTCTCTCTTTATTTTTTTTTTTTGCGTTCACGTCTGTCTCCACGCGCTTCGAAAATCTGGAATAATCGTACCGATACTTTTATTTATTTATTTTTCAACTCTTAAGATCTGATCATGTTAGCTCCAAATGACCAGAATGCTTTGGAGTTGAGCTTCCAAGGATGGGACACAATCATATTCAGAAAGCCCTTGAAGGAATCCCGATGTACCAAATTCATCTAATGGTCAATTTTATGAGAATAATCCCTGTTTGGTTTGTGTCAAAGAAGTGATAGGAGAAGGGTATTCTGAAATTTAGTTGAGCAAAAGAGATGTATTGAATGGAAATGGAATGACCTGGTGATTATGCGTGGATTGTGGTGGTAGGGACATTGAAACAATGGCATCTAGTGCACTCACCATGTGGCCTCTGAAGTCTGTCAATTGGAAGGGAACGCACCTAACCTTTAATACTACTTCCATGCTTGGAGTTGGGTTAGGCTGGCCCCCACTCACACACCACCGACTAAGCTCCATTTTCAGCTGATGGGCGAACAGTCTCCACACTGGAATCCCAAATCCCAGTTGAAAAACTGGTATTCTACACCGGTTTGCAATTTGAAGTTAAAAAGCCTATTTTGTTCATGTTTTTTAAAATTGTTCTTGAGAATGGTTTTTGAGAACATGGAGAATATCATTTGAATATATTTTTGAAAATTATGTTTATTATCTAATTTTAGTATTCTGTGTTCTTCGTATTTTCCGGAAAAAAAAAAACTTTCATGTTTTCCTTTGTTTTTCTAAACAAAAAGCAGCTTTCAAAAGCAGTTAAGAAAAGGGCCCCTTAGTAGCAGTTGAGTCATTAGTTGGAACAGACCCAAGTCCTGTCTCAATTTTCTGGTTCAGCTGCTCTACCGCATCTAGCTACCTGGTATTGATGTCTTTTTCCTACCATATATAAATCAGTTGTGTTGTAATTGATCAGCACTGTCCAATCTGAGTACCCATTTGATGTAGCCTATAACCCTGCTGATCAGTAATAGATGAGTCAGTGAATGGATGGTGAAATCATGAAAGTTCTTAAAACACTGAACAATTCAGTTGCAAGGTTCTTAAAACTCAACAACTCAATGGTGTGATTTAAACTTTCTATTAAGGAAGAAGTATACTCTTATTCATTGCCATTGTCTTGAAGGGGCTACTATAGAGGGGGTTGAAGATTAAGTGATTAACCAACCTTAGTTGACAACAATTAGTGGGTTTATATTAAACTTTGGTTGGCAATCCTCATTAACTGGGAAGTACTTTCTGTGATACAACTTTGTTTAGCTAAATTGAAATGTGATAGCAAATGGAGTTGTAAAAGGAGATTAATAGTTTCATTGGTTATTATTATTCAAACCTAACTCTGTGCTTTTTAAATATGTTGATAGCTATATAAAAAAAGAAAAGGAAAGCAAAGTTTAATATGAGTTCTACAAGGATATAACTTGTTACAAAAAAGCAGAGAAGCCAATTAAAGTGTGGGGAATTAGAAAAACAAAAGAAGGAAAAGAAAAGAAAAGAAAAGAAAAGGTAAAGAAGCTTAGATACCATACACATTCGTGACAATCATTTTCCCAAAGAAAAAGCATTCCAATACATTGAAAATTAAAGACAGCCATTTTTAAGATTTTCAGTGTTTATCCCCAAGGTTGTTGCTAGATTTTGCACATCTTTCTACAACCTTGTAGTGCTGAAGAGAAATTGTCAGCCAATTTTCACTAGAAAAGACTTGAAAAGAAAACGTAGAATAGACATCATATTCTGTTAAAAGATTGTAGGCATCTTCACCCCTTCCTATGTGAGAAGAAAGGAGGACGAATTATAATATAATCTTAGACAGAAAGGTTTCTACGGGCATTACATCCATTAAAACGCTAGTGTTTGACCAATCAACCCTAGCTTGCCCACCATTACCCTTTGTCTTTAAGTTTAGGTGAAGAGTCAAGAGTGTTCTGTGCGTGATTGGCGGAAGGGTAGTCCAGAACAAAGCAAAAAAAGTAGAATAAATAAAAGAAAAGCAGCAGGAAAAGCTGGCAAGCTCTACAGGGAAGTCGTTACGGTTTGGCTCTGATAGACTGAAGAGAAGAAAATTAAAGATGGTGTTCTCGGCATGCGTCATCTAAAGTTTAATGGATATATGGACCATTTTTTTCCGGTTGTTATCTTAATAACTGCATCTTATAAATTAAGCTTTTATCCATGGAAGGAAGCATATTATTGTTATCTGTTCTTTTTTGTTAAAGCAGGCCTGTGACAATTGACAACCAAACTAAAAATGTAGTTAAAAAATCATCTCATCGTCTGTTTTCTGGATCTGATATGGAAATGAAACGGAGGAGTATCTGCAATATTAGTATCCCATTTCAACAGCCCCAAAACGGTCATTACCACAAAAGTTAAATGACTAGGAAAGAAGAATGAATTGTGGGGGACTGACAGTGGAAGCTTCTCAAGGTCGTTGAGAGCAAAATGGATTCAAAAGCAAGAGTGAACAATAAACAGATTAGAACGAGACCGGAATAGAGAGTGAACTCTGTTAACGAGGCGCCCTCTTCTCAGCCTCCTTCTCACGTACTCTCTCCTCTCTTTCTCACCCCACTTGGCTTCTTCCACTCCTTCGGCGAGTATCAACGGCGGGGGTAGCTGGAATGGGCACTTGGACCTCCAAGAGGTCTCCGGCAGCCCAAATCTGGAGATCCTTTTGAGAAAGAGAGAGAAGCCCCATGAGAGGTGCAGAGAAGGGAAAGTGGGTTGGGGCTTGTTGCAGAGTACCGGCGGATAGTCCCTAAGTAATTGATAGTAGGATCTGGGGTGAGATGAACACCTGAGAGTGAAGAGGTGGCGTCCTTGTGGGGTCTATTAGAATGTGAGTTAAGGCTCAGTCTCTGCTCCCATGTCGCCTCTCTTCCATTCTTTCTCCACCTCCTCTGCTTCTACTTTCTACTTACTTTCTAGGGATACTCTCGGATGAGGTTGAGAATGTTCCGATTGTCCTATTCAAGATATGGTAGGAAAACAGAGAAATGCAAGAAATCCAATTCCAAGGCCCATTAGTAACTCTAGTGCCAAGGTTGAAGGCCCATTTGGGGTCTGAACCCATCTTTTAAGAAGTGATTACCAGCACAGCCAGTGGCGTCAACAGAACAACAGAAGAATGTAAGGATGATGGATATAAGTAGCTCTATAATAAAAACAAAAGAAACCAGGAATGAAATATCTTTTGATTCTTATAGATCCAAATATGGACTCAAAGTGCGAACTGTTACATTTTCTCTTAGGATAAATCTATTGGGGTAAATGGGGCAGTGGCAATTATATCGATCCTATTCCTGGCCCAGAAAGGTAGTTATCAAATTAACCTTTTAACTATCATCAATCTGGATGGCATTCTTCTCATCCACACAACAGAACAAGCAAGCTCTCATTCTAATTTGAAAATATTTCCCGACAAGCAGAATTGTGATGAGATCAACATCCAAGCACCCATTATTGGGAAGGTTATTAGAGCAGAAGCCTGCAATTTTGTAAATTGATAAGAATAGGTAAGATCATGATAAACAAGAGAACAAGGGGGTGCGTGATTTGCCAAGATAAAGATGCTTTAGAAAAGAAAAGTGAAGTCATGCGCAATCTTTCAACAACATACCACAAAGAATACCAATTCATCATTGGCAAGAGCTGCAGTGAACTCATGTTTTTCCATTTCTTGTTTTATGAAACCTTGTAACTGCATGCAGAAAGTGAAGACTTCATTAGCAGAACAAAAAGGACGTAGCAGGACAATTCATAGGCTTTAGGGCTTCCAAAGGCATATGTGTTAGCTATAACCCTTGCAGAATGCATGGATAATTCCTACATTCATAAAATTTTCAATTTCACAAAGCCCTGCATATTCATCTGAAGATAGTCCGAAAAAATATGAAAGAGAGCGAGTCATAAATCATAGGGGCTGGCATTGCTTCTCAACATTCATACTCATTAAAAGACCATGAAAGCAATTATATAGCAGAGGAAAAGCAGTTGTTCAATGTAGATGTAACTTGCAGGTTTCATTTCTCTCAATGAAAATGAATTTGAGGAAAAATAATTCCATTTATGGAGGCAGCATGTCATTATGAAGTAAATCTTGCAAACTAGATTGCTGATAATTTTATCAATAAACTGAACTAAGTGAAACTATCTGTAGTCTATATTTTGCAGAACATGACACTACAAAATTGAAAAGATTAACTCATTTCAGTCACTATCAATAGGATAACTATATTCCTGTGCTGCAAGTAAAATAGTCATGAGTGTTTCCTATACCACTTACAAAACCTACATTTCTAAACATGAATGGAACCACCTTGATTTGTGTTTGGACAAACCAAATTAAAATTGAGAACAGAGTGTCTTGTGCTTTTATCCCATCCAAGTTTACCTGTAAATGATCATTTTTGGGGAAAGAAAATGGCATATCTCAGTCCGAAGGAGGAAATTTTACAATGATCATCAGAATTAATACAAGGATCTGACACAAGTAGAGCATGCCCTCGCCTGCCCCCTCTTTCCACAACAACACCTGTGCAGGCTGCTGGCCCACACACATTCCCAATCCCCCATATCACCAAACATCACCCCATACCTCCACTGACTCTAAGTCTCTAACTATATGGGGGCTCAAAGAAGTTACGGTTGAGGCTCATTGAATGAGACAAACACGTAAAGGACTAGAAATTGAAATCTCCTACTCCTATCATTTCTTGAGGCTTACTGACTTACAACTTTGAGGATTGGAAAAGAAACCATACAAGCCCCAAAGTCCAATGAAGCATATCCCCCTTACCCAGTCTCTACAACATATGGCCTTGAAAAGCAAACAGAATGAGATACGTGTTGGAGTATTATGGCCACAGTTTATCAGAGTTCTATTATTTATCGTTTGTCACAGATCCCAAACTTTACTCCATCAAAAAAAATTTATTTATCTATTGTCACAGGAAATATTATGTAAGTGCTGAAGTCAGTTATCAAGGATCTTTCCATCTACAGCTCAAGTTCTAATCATACTAAACTGGTTGAATTAGAGGGAAAAATTTAAGAAGAGATATAGGTAAATCTCCTTTCATTTCCTTCTCTAAGGCCTGGGCTAAAATGCATATGAAGGCTACCACGAGGAAAAAAGAAGAAGAAATGGGAAGAATAAGGGAGATAAAGGGAGGAAATTTCAAACTGAAGGTAGGGCTACATGTGGTTTAGACCAAACTGCCAGGGAGATGATGGAACTACCACATATAAATTTTAAAAAGAAGAATAACTTTAAAACAACCTTGTGGTACATTATAGAAGTATTACAGATTTCTAGAGCAGAAACATTGACTCTAAAAATCCTTCATATGATATTGAAGAACAGAGTTTCTCTTACACAAGAAATGGGAAATAAGTACAGACCTCATGGTGATAGGTTTTAACTGCAGACCACATTCTTTTCAAATTATCCTGAAATTGAGATTTGTAGGAACTCAAAGTGGAACCTCTTCCAAATATATATGGGTCCAGGATCCCCAAAACCTTTTCAAGTTGATTGCCAAAGAGGTTGTTGATGAACTGCACAAATATTAGATTAGTAAATTCAAGCCAAAAGATGTAAAACTTTCTCCACTCTTAAGGCCAGCTCCATCACATTGCTGATAATGAATACCGTGATGCTAAGTCATGAATGTTCACAAAATTATGGAACTTGAAAGAAATAAACACAGGAAAAATGTTTAAAATGCTACTCTTAACCTTTTGTATGAATGTGCATCTCATTATGCAAGATTTCTGCCTTTAGCCTTCAGAGCCCGTAGCCACAGAGCTTTTAAAAATCCATTCAGCTATCACAAAGTTGTAAAATAAGTTCTAAATTTTCATGCATTTAGCATAGAATTGTAGTGATGTTAAATAGGACAATACTGCTACTTGAAGAGCCTGCTCAAGTTGCTGAATTTGAATCCACTGTTCTGTAACAATGTCAGCCAGCTGAGGAAAAATAATACATTATAAATTACAAACTAACATGCGTGGACCTAAACTTTTATGTAATTTATATGTTTGCCTAACTTATCATCACTGTTCACAAGCAATGTAGCTACAATAATTCTGAGAAAACTCAAATCAATTTAGAAATTAGTATTTACAAGTTCCCAAAGATAAATAAAACATGAAGGAAACTGCAATTTCATGTAAATTAACGCCAAAATTTGAAAACTATCACACTGATCTTTGTGCAGAAAAGTGTAAATTACTTGTTTTTTCTCCAGAAAAGATTCTACACTTCTTTCCTCAGGGACAAATATGCAACCTTTTTTTTTTTCTTCTATATTTACAACCATTTCCATCTTGGAGGTGTTCACAGGATAATGTTAATATTGCTTCCTTGATTGATAAAAACTAAGTTCAAATTTCAGAAAATATCTGTAAAGTTCCATATGTGTTTAAATGTTTATGGTGCAAATAGGCACCATATCTTCCTTAATACATAGTATTGCTTGACGGTTTACCATATTTAAACGTAGCATTCGGGGCCAGCGTTCCTCCTCTCACATGTATGTGCATGATGGATTCAATCAGAGTATTCCACTTTTCAACCCTGCTTCGGTTATTCAATCATCATCTCAAGTCAAAAGATCCAGTTTTGACTTGGCATGATTCAAAGCTATATTCTTCTTCCTTGAATAATCCAAAGAAGTCATCATAAGATCCCAACCCATCTTCAACCAGCAACTTCCAATGAAGAACTAATGCACCCGATACTTACTCCGCGACCGAAAACCCCACTGGTAAATATACGAAACGGAAATCAACTGGATAGAAAATGCGCGTCCGTTTCAGATGTCGCCTCATTATAAGATATCAACTTTGCAACAACGATCACTATGAACAAAACGTTAAAAACATGGTTAATAGTTAATGGTCAGGGTCGGCCGGCGAAAGGCGGCAGTTAATATTCGTTAAGGAGTGGTGCAGTTTCGAAAAGCAATTTCGCGAAGATCATCGTAGAACCAAAAAATATTATGAAACTAATACAAAACTTTATTTCAAGAATAAATAAATGAAGTGATATTCAATAAGAAAAGAATATTTTTAATCACAACTCAGTAATTAGACATACTGAATAAAAATAAGAGTCATGAAATTCCAAGATTCTTTTAATTGATATTCTCGCACAAGCCTTTCAGCTAAGAGAAAAACACACTCAACTATATAAACCTCTATGATTTTAAGATGAAAATAAATACTTATATATAAGTAAAACCTGAATCCCAAACAAACAGAACAAAGTAATGATCTTATGTGAATAAACTGATCAAAGCTCACGTCAGTCCCCAAGATATAAGAAAAAGAAATTTTATGCTCCGGTGGTCTGGTTCTGGTCACTTCACTCCTGTTCCTGAGGCTGGGATTATCACTAACGATTAAATTAAAATTGAGCAAGATAATTTATCCTAGCTAGGCTATAGTCATAAGCTCGGGTTGATCCATCATATTCTGGATGTGGTCCAATTCGAGCGTTCCATTCTTAAAAAATCTAAATAAGAAGAAAAATAGTACACAGTTTTAACTTAAATCATTTTGAGGAAGACGGAGAAGAGACTCCATCAAGTGATCCTGAGCTTCAATTCTTGCAATTCGCAGATGAAGTTAACGCTCTGGTGATTTCCACATGGAGATTGAGAGTTGAGATGAGGAGGCGGAGGTGCGGATTGGGCGAGAGTGGGAATAAGTGACAGTATAGCGGGAAACAAAACCACGAAGACGGCCATTGTTGCGCCGCTTCAGAGCTATGCCAAAGCTGTTACAAATTTTTTTTTTTTTTTTTTTGATGAAAGAAGATTATGACCAAATAACTTACAAATACGATCGGAAAAAAAAAGACAATAATCTAAACTTACAACACAAATAAAGGTTCCTGGGATCCCTCACTATCTGGATTTTGGGGGCTTTTTTAAATAATACCATAAATACAAAAATTATTTTTTAAAATATAAAAAATATATATATATTTTCGAACCTATGTCACTTATTTTCAACTGTCGACATTATTGATGTCGCTTGCCTTCAAAACACGATTCAAGTGCGAAAATACGAATCAAGAAATTAAAACACGATTTCAATGCAAACGCGAACTGCCAAGACACTACGAAGATTGTATGGGACTTTGTGCCTAGACCCACTATTCAATCTGGCTCAGCACCAAGACGGACCTACCATACTTAGCCAACCTCATGAAGGGGGCCTTCAAAGTTCGCTCCACCATATCAAAACCACGTGAGAACTAACTGCACTCGCAGAAATTTAACCCATTCGATCCCGAGCCTCACGCCACCATCCGCACCAGCCACATATGGAAAATGTGGTATGAATAACTATATTATGGAGGAAATCACGCGCAATATACTTATCAACGTATCTCCTAGTATCCAAATCTCATACGCTTCAAAAACATTAATCCTTACGCGAGTTAACTAGTTCTTAATAAGGAAAAGAGATCTTATCATGCATCTACGCCACTTCAAGACTCCTATTCAAAAGCGCCTGTGCATATCAGCTTCCACAGCCAAGCCCCAATCTTCAGCCTAAGTACCCTTTCCCTATGCCCCTTGCCTTACAAGCTGCACCCAAGTATCCTCACACGAACACTGATCCGAACCACAACCTAATCTCGACATGGATCATCCGAATACAAATGGGCGCCAGATTTATTGCTCCTGCACATCTCTCCTAGCCTGCTAACATCTCTAAGAAGATGGCCAACCAATAATTTCCTAATTGATCCCTCGCAGCTCGAAAACACATCCTCCTACGACCACGCAGACGTAATCGCCTTTGGCGTTAATCAAACGATTCTACGAAAAGATTCTGATGCTAACTTTATCCAAAAGAAAAACAATCGACACACAATGAAGCGCGCGCCTCCGCACCCCCACCCCCCATTTCAAAACCCGATCACCCACTTTCTCCTCTCTTCCATTTCGAAAACTCATCACCCACTCTTCCATAAAAGTGGACCATCCTCCTCCTTCATAAATATGGTGAATTGCAACTGGCGTAGGGAGACCTCGAAAAACTGACGTATTTACTCCTCTCTATTTTCTCTCTCAATTCCCAAGATTCGAGGTTGAATCCATTACCTCACTATTGGCGTATTTGCTTGTTTTGCGGTGTCCTTCGTTACTAGTGCGATTAAATACTAAAAAGCTGCTTATTTTTGAACCCTATTTATTATAAGCTTTTTGAAATAGTTAGATACTTAATCATTTTAATTAACCCGATTTACACATTAAGGCCCCAGCTATTATTCTGATTGCATTGTGACTTTTTATAGTTTTTAATACCAAATTTGTCAATCAAACCCAAGCACAAGGAACTGAGCCAAACTAACTTTGCATATTAAACGTGGGAGTTGTACTCGTAAGAAGAATAAAGCGTATGAGGAACGGAAGAAGAATCAGAGCAGAAGAGAAAACGAAAAGTATCGTAGCCAGAAAATTCAGCACTGGGTGCCAAAATCCACATCGCGCGGTGTACCGGTGACGGTGGCCAATTTTGCATTGATTTGGCGTTGGAGCTAATTTTGGCATTGGACTTAGCAACATTGATTTTTGCACTGGTGCCACTTGGCACACACAACTCACGCTCGAAATCCCCTCCTCCCTCGTCGACTTTGATTTTTTCTCCTTTTTTCCTTTACCCTCTTTGTTTAATGCTTGCGGCATACGAATATTTTTACCCTAAGAAAACTCTATATAAGCTCCAATGTTTCGTGAGATTTGTAACTTTTGATGCGAAAAGCTACTTGTTGGGAAATAAAAACCCAAAAGTCTTACTTTTCCTTTCTTTCTAGTTTTCCTTATTCTTTTCCTTTCGCTTTTCATTTAGTTATTTTCTTGGTTTTTAATCATCCTTTGAGGATGGTTACTAAGCCCCTCCCATCCTCGAAGAAGAGGAGGGCTACTTCTAGGTCAAGCTACAGGTAAAATTTCCATTAGCCTCATGTTTTTAAGGCAAGCATTCATGGATATTTATGGTTCTCATATTTTGTTCAAATCCCTTTGGTATACCTTGCTAACTTGTATTTGGCAGCTTTGTGTGGCTCAAGGGAATGCTTATTAAGAGGATCCACCGATATTCATTAGTTGTCACTATTAGTTAATGTAGGTGATTTTTAGAGACAGTTTCACCGCCTAGGAACATTTATGCCTAATTAATGCTACATTTAAAAAGGAAAATTATTATGGTTCAGTTTTAATAGCCAAATGAAGATCCGGTTCGGGAAATGACTATATGTCATACTCCCCAACGCGAGGAAAAGGACCCGGGGCCCTCTCATTTGCTTTCGGATCTCAACCCAGTAGCCCGATGCTTCAAGGAGTTCTTTTTCATATTTCTTTTTAGTTCAGTTATTTTCAGTCCACAATTATTTAAATCAACTGTTTTTAACCAAACCTTAAGATCCAAATTGCAATTCACCTTTTTAAGCCAAATGCAAACTATTATTTACACGGCAAAACCCATCCCCAGTTCGACCTTAGATCACTATACTCAGTAGCTTCACGCACTTAGGAGGAATTTTAGAAGCATAAATATTGTTGATTCCATCTCTTACCAGGCGCGAATCAAATGGCGCCGTTGTCGGGGATGGTGCCATAGTGCAAGTGATGAATTGTTAAACTTGTGATCCTCATCACAAGTATTGGTGAATCCCAAACACTTTTTGTCAAGTTATTTTTATGTCCCTGCCAGTGACACTCAGTTGATTTGATTCTTATAATCATTCCATACTAAAAACTTCTTGTTTAATTTTTTTTTTTGCTAACAATAACATTTCTCTAGGTGTGAAATTCTGTTTGGTCTTGTGTTTTGTCTTGTGCCGTTGCAGTGACTTTATGCAACTCGGATGTGGACATCACAGTATATTAGAGAGAACTAGTGTCCCATAGAGTTGTGGCTGTGAAGTGAGCCTAAACACTGAACAGATGAAGCCCCCACCAAGAATGTGCCAAAGCCAACAGGGGGGTCAAAGGGATCCCAATGCCTACAGATCGATGAGGGATCACATTCACCCACCAAGGGTGAGTGCACCCTCATGCATTATCCCCTCACGAGGATGTAGCAAGAGGACCTTATCCGCGCCCCCGCCCTAACTTTCATGGTATGGAGAACGAAAATCCATACACACATCCAAAGGATTTTGAGGAAGTTTGCACGATTTTTCAAGGAGGGTGTGCAAATATATGGAGTCGTTGAAGTTGGAAAGCCTTTCCTTTGACTCTCAAAGACAAGGCCAAGATTCGGGCGAATTCTCTAAGGCCAAGAAACTATCAAATCAAGCAGAATCGCAGGGGGAATTTCAAGAAATTCTTCGCCCACAGGACCAATAACTTGAAGAGGCAAGGTATGATACATTTGCGGCACATGATAATGCTGAGAAGTTCTACTCGGTCGGGAAAGGTATATGGAGACCACGTGCCCGCCTCATCACGGCCTGATACTGGATGCTAGTCAATCATTTTATGATGGGACGCCCCTCCATGAAGCAACCAAGAAACAATGTGTGGAGGGAGACTTCCCGAGCAAAATCCAAATTTAAGCCATGGATTTCTCAATTATGTAGTCAAACCTTCAAGGGGCATGATGAGCTAAACTCCTGAAAAAGCCTGGAAAATGAGGCCTGCAACCCATCAAAGGGGAGGCATTTATGCACTCTCTGACGATATGGAGATGAAAGCAAAACTGTCCACGTTGACTCGCCGATCGAAGAGCTGGAATGAGAAATCGCACGTTCTGCATTAAATAAACACTGCAGGCCCCTCTAGCCCCGCTGAATCGCTAATCAACTAGTCATCAAAGGAGTATCGTCAAGAGTCTTCCGAGAGACCTCGACGATGGAGCATGCAAATTGGGCCAAAATAAACCATCAACAAATGCTCCATATGGTAACACCTATAATCCCAACTGGAGGACTCATCCCAACCTTTCCTGGAAGCCTAAGCCTCCACCATATGTTCCCCCAAGTGCTCAGCAACAGCATACTGGTTCCACCTCTCAGCAGCAGCAGCTTCAATCCTCATCCCCTATGGAACAAGCCATCATGAACTTAAGCAAAGTAGTGGGCAATTTTGTGGAGGAACATGCAGAATGCTCAAAGCACCTTAATTGAAGCAAGGAATGCACACTAATAAAAAGATAGATAACCTACAAACCCGAGATTTCCCAAAAACACACAACCCGTAATAATTAATTCAAGGCCATCAAAACCAACAAGCAGTGTTAGAAAAAGGGAAATTTCCCTCTCAAACACAGCCCAATCCAAGGAAACATGGCTTATTGAGCTCTTCTGGGGCTGATCCAAACCCCGAAATGATGAAGTGGAAAGCAAGTGGTCACTTCGAGGAGTGGTAGAGAAGTCAAACCATCCGCCTCAAACCAAGAAGTGGAAGATCCTAAGGTAGTCGAACTCCCGAACTGAGGATGAGAGGCACCAAAAGGGGAGATAGTGAATAAAGAGCACACCCCTCCTTTCCCACAAGCAATCGAAAACAAGAAAAAGGCCATCAATCGCATGTAAATATTGGGAAGTGCTGAGACAAGTGAAGGTCAACATCCTCTCGCTTGACATGATAGCAAGTCCCCACTTATGCTAAATTTTTAAAGCACTCTATGTACGTTGAAGAGAGGTTTTAATGTCACCAAGAAGGCCTTCTTAACAGAGTGCTCGGCTATCATTGAGCGCAAAGACCTGTGTAAAGTACAAAGATCCGTGGTGTCCACCATCTCGCTAATATCAGGCATTTCAGGTAGAAAAGGCACCTACTACACTCTGGGAGCTGGCAGTGAACCTACCGCCAAGCATTCCATGTACAAGCAAATTGGTTTGGGAGAACTCAAGCCCACTTCCATCATACAATCGCCCCCAGCCGATAGATCTATTAAAATACCAAAGGGGACCATTAAGGATGTTCTATCACAAGTGGACAAATTCTACTATCCAAATGGATTTCATCGCACTCGACACGTGCAGAGCCTAGTGGGGCCAACCATGTACCCATCATATCGAAGGCCATTCTTGGTCACTTCTCGAATGCCATTATAAATTGTCAAAATGGGGTTATGCAACTCACCTTTGGGAACATGACTGGGAACTCAATATCTTCCACTCGAAAGTAAAAGCATCATGCAAACTGCAAATTGAGACGACCGTGAAGAAGTCCGTGATAATAGATACAATTCCTCAAGATCAAGCTAATGAGCAGCAAGTGCAAGACAAAGTAACCTGTGGAGTTATCCGAAAGTGCCTTATAGAGCAAGAGGATAACCAAAGGAACCCCAATGCATGACAAAGTGTGGGTGCTGGAGAAAAAAGTGGAAATTCTAATTCCTTTATCGGGATCGGAGAAGAGGAAAAGGAATCTCACAATTGATTCAAACCCTGCCTATGCAATTAAAGTACTTTTGGAAGAAAACAAGAGGTCTGCTTGTAATATCGTCATTGCTTACTACCTACAGAAGATATCCGCTTACACCTCCTCAAGATGAACAAGCAAGCTGGGGGTGGAAAATTTCCGATTTAAAAGGTACTCAACCTAGCAACTCCACCTGAATCACATTTATCTAGAGAAGAGTCAAAAGTTTCAAGTATGTACTACAGAGGAGATTGAATCTCATATGCAAATATAGTTCTATCAAGTCCTCAAGTTGCCGCAGTTTCTCTGCATCATTTACCCAATATCCGGGAGCAGTACTCGGTAAGCCCAACCTGTGGTGCCTAAGAAATCGTGGGTGACCACCGTAAAATGAAAAGGGCGAGGGATGTGTCTACCCGCCTCACCATCAAGTTGGAGGGTATGCATAGATTACGCGTGGAGGCTCAATGCAAGAACAAGAAAAGATCACTTCCCACTCCGCCTCTACCGACGCCTTCGAGAGAGTTTCGGGCACCCATTCTATCGCTGGATGGGCATCCAGGTACTTTAGAGAGATCGTAGACTAGAGGATCAAGAAAATACCAATTTACTTGTCCATTTGGAACTTATATGCTACAGAGATCTTTGGTCTTCAGAACGCCCGCCAGACTCCGTAGATGTATGCTTAATATATTCAAATGATGAGCGCATAATGGAAGTATACATGGATGACATCATCGTATAATGGAGGCGATTTTGAAGAATGTCCGACTAACCTTGAAGCCACACCCCAGAGGTGCATTGGAAAGAACCTCGTGCTTAACCGAGAAATGTCATTCTATGGTGAACCAAGGATCGTGCTAGACATGTCATTTCCAGCAGGGAACTGGGTCGACAGCGCAAAATCAACTCATTTCCAAACCGTCTTCCAACAAATGTAAAAACAGCTAGGCATTCCTTGGTCATGCAAGCCGGAAGTGTGAGACGCGATTAAGGAATTTTTCAAAGATTGCTAAGCCCCTCTATAAGCTGCCGCTTCGAGAAAGATGCTAAAATTTGCTCGATGGACCCGCCAAAAGAGCTTCAAGAGTCGAGGGTCCCATCCGACCACTCCGCACCAATAGTAAGGGCACCCCACCGCGCTGCCTCGAGGTGAGTGATGTGTGATGCAAGTGATCTTGCTATTGGAAGCAGGTTCTTGGACAAGAGAGGTGGAAAACCTTATGTAGTCGTAATGCAACAAAACCTTGAATGAAGCACAAAGATTCTACTACTACAAAAGAAGGAATTGTTGGTAGTGATTACATGCCTTAGACAAATTCGAGCATGCTTGGTTGGTCGATATAGTCATTTTTACGAGATCATTCGGCTTTGAAATATCTCCTAACCAAGAAGTAAGATGCCAAGAACCAAACTATCCGATGGATCTTAACAGGAATTGTTACAGTCGGACAAAGGGCGCGAGAAGTCATTGGATATCTTTGATTAATATTTAACGCTCTGGCCCCGATAAACGTTTCACGAAAATCTATCCGTTGGAAGTACGCTGTTATCGTGTGGTTAATAACTGAAGACCAAACGTTGAAAGGACAAATGAATATATTGCTGTTGCGAAATCATTCTACTGTTGGAAGGCTTTTTCTTTAAATCTTTAGCAAATCGAATAAATAAGATATTGCGAAAGATTGGATGAGAAGTACATGATGATATATTCCGAAGACGTGGCGACGAACGATACGGTTTTCTTTTCTTTTGTAGTTCTTTTAATTCGAGTTTAGTTTCTCTGTTTAAGAACTTCTGTATATGTTTACTGTTCTAATTAATTTTAATGATGTTCTTGATATTAGATATCATTTATATGATTATATAATATTAACAGTTCATTATGTTGTATTGAGCGTTCTGTTTGATGATGAAGTTTCAAAAATCAACGTTCTGGAGTTGAATTTGAAGGCAACATCGTTAGGTTTGGTTTTAAAGCATTATTATTGATGGGGTTGTATTTCATTTTTGAAAAACAGTTCAATGTTGGCACATAGTGTTACCACCATCTCAAACGTTGGTGAGTGGAGCTTGCCAGCGGGAGATAAGACCATTCTAATGAAGGTGGTGAACAGCAACAGAAAAGATTGGTCCCTCAAATTGCTTGATTCACTGTGGGCCTACAGAAACGGCTTTCAAAATGATTCTTGGAATATTTGTATACATTTGGTCTATGTCAGGCATGCCATCTTCAGTGGAAATAGAGTACAAAGCATGGTGGGCAATCAAGTGAACATGGATTTAAGTAGAGTAGGGCTCAAGATTCCTCGATCTCAATAGGTTGGAGAACTACGAGAAATGATGCCTGCTTGAACTGAAGATTGCAAGGAAGATCGAAAAAATGGCATGATCAGATGATAACTTGCAAGAATTTCAATAAGGGGGACCAAGTTCTACTCTACGACTCCAAACTCCACCTTTTTCAGGGCAAACTTAAATCCGGATGGATTGGACCATTTTATCATTCATCGGGCATACCTCAATGGCTTCGATAGTTTGCTGTGAAGATGTCAGTGTTCAGTCGATATGAAGTGGCAGTATCTTTTGCAGCGCCTTTAAACAGAGGAATTCCTCTCCTTAACCTCCATGAATGGCATTACGAAGGGTAATCCACTCAATTTTAGTTTAATTTGTTCTTTAATTTTTTTATTACATTTTATATTTTTCGTTATTATTATTTTCATTTTCTCTTGCACATTCTTATAAGTTTTGGTGATACATTTGTGCAGGTGTTGCGGTAATCTTCACCCTCGCCCATCTCCTCCTTTATCCAGAATGGCAAGGACCGTGGAGACCACCGGTTTCGAGCCTCGGGTGCCACCTTCCTCTCCACCCCATGCCTGAATGAGCTCTCACTCAAGCGCAACTAATGTCTTACCACGCCATTCCTGGCGCTCTGTACCTCGGGTTCTACGAGGAGGGCCGGGCGGGCCACGGGCGGAGTCGTGTCATCTCGAGCTCCGCGGGGAGCCCCGGCGTGCATATCAGGGCCGGGTGTGGCCTTCCCGGACCTCTCACTTGCTGTGCAGGCGCCCCCTCTTTCATTGCGCCCCATTGCAGACGGTCGGATTGCAGTGCTAAGGTGCCTTGTGAAATATATTATGATGTGCCGGCTGGCTGGATCCCGGCTCAAGTTCCGCAGCGAGGGGTCGGCGGGCTCCTGGGGCTTTTATGACTCCGCGATTTTCTACCCCGGTGGTCATTGAGTTCTTCAGTACCATGACATCTAGAGTACCTCGTCTACATTTATCCACCCTATAGGTTGATGGCTGCGAGGGACAGCACTGAAACCGTCGATATGTGCCATTTGCATTCCATTTCTTGCTCTCCGACCAACATGGCTAATTCAATTGTGGCCACACCGCCTGTCTAGTGAGATGGTTAAGGTGTTACATATCCGAGAGATGTAACGGTGGGTGTTATTCCTTCAGGAGGCGACACCTCAGAGCATCAGCTGTATCGACCACATCTTTGTGATCTAACATCTTTCCACTCCGACATATTGTGCGTGAAGAGGAGCTATCACTGGAGGCTCTTTGCATTACGAGGTTATTGGTTCATCCACTGTTGAGCTTTGACATCTTTGTTCCTTTGAGGACAAAGTTCACTTGCGAAACGACTCATTTGGCTCATACCTCACTGTTCCCAAGGCTGCTTTGCCAAATATTAGAGCATTTGGGTTTTCCTGAGGAACCTCGATTGGAGCGCCGCCGAGCTTGCCAGGACATCCTTTCTATTGACAGGTGGCCACGTCTGCCCCGGCCTCACCACCTCTCACCTCACGATGGAGCTGAGGGCATAGCGGTGGAAGCCATCAGTGAAGATCTGAGAGAACCCTCGGATTGCATCATCGACGAGTTCCGATAACCACTCTCACCGAATCCCACAGTGCCTCCGGCCCCATCGAAGGACTAGTACATGGTTGCACCCCGCGACGCTATCTATCTACTCAGGATTTTCTAAAATCTTTAGCAGAGAGGATGGCACGCACAGAGGCCACCGTCGCACAAAACCACGCCATCCTCGTGCAGTTGCAGGGTCACCTGGGCCTGCCTCCTATTCCATCATCAGTATCCACTCAGGCCTTTCCATGGCAATGACGGTTTTCTCCCGGCGAGGCACCTCGGCTGCCCGGATGAGATACCCATCCCCTTGCTTCCTACGCCCGCGGGGAGGTATCTGCTTCCTTCTCTGGTTTTCTAAACCAGCCCCGTTGAGGACAATGCTTGACATTCGAGTTAAGGGAGAGAATTAGGGAAGAAATGGCTTTTATTCTGCTTTTGTTGCTATTTTAGGCAAGCCCATTTTGTGTTGTCGATGGCTTGCTTTTTGACTGTATGGAAAATTTGTTGGTGTTTTTGAAAAATTTGAAACTATAATGGATTTTTTTTTTTTATATACATACTATTTAGCTCACACTTACAGTTTTAAAAATTCTGATTTTTTGTGTGTTTGCCTACTGCAAGTTAGAAAATTGAATCTTTGTCTAATTCTATTGATGTTAGATTGATTTCATGCCTAGTTGAGTGGATGGTCGTTCGTTCTGTGCTTTCAACCTTTTCTTCCACCTCTAGCTAACCACACCGCGGTGCACATCGGAGGTTTCAGCAATATTTGAGAAGAACTACCTAACCTCCTCAACTTTGCAACCTACCCTAGTTGATTGCCTACCTTAAATAGGTTAGGACCCCATGAAAGGGAAGCCAATGTGTCTTCCCGAAATAAAAGAAAGAAAAGAAAAGAAAAGAAGTGAAAAGAAGAAAAATTGAAGCTTTGCCTTGAACTGGAAAGAGCACCGGTCAGAAATTTATATGGCGGCTTTAAAGCCGGTGCCACTAAACCTTCTTGGTTGGGAATTCGTGAGCTTAGTGTTCGCTACGGGTGGATGGGCAGGTTATGAGTTGCCAAAGCGCATTTTGGGTTTCGAGGGAAGCCGTTCGGAGGCGGGGTGAAACACAAGGATTTGTGGTCAGAAGATCCTTACTGAACGTTGCTAACCCTTGGTGGTTGGGAGTCATCGAGTGAGATCCCATTACATGGACACAGTAGGTCGACTCCTCGTATTGCACCACACAACTAAAGAATTGTGGAATAAAGTGGGTCATGTTCTTGGTGAGTTGATGTCCTAGGTGGAGCGTGGTTTGGGTGGGAGAGTGCGGTTTGCGGTTTATTGTTGAGAACTGATCAAACAAACACTTAGGTTTAGTGGAGAAGCATCGGTAGAGTCACGAAGGAGGCTCTTTGATACTCAAATATTGGCATTCATTCTCTCGAAGATGGTTATTGGCGAGTTTGATGATTCCCCCTGAGGGTAAGGCATTGCACGTCCTACATACTTTTTGAAATACCAATTTTTTGAGGACACATTTTTGTTATTATCTTGTTTGTTCTTTGTTTCCTTCTTTATTTATTGCTAAAGGGACTAGCAATGTGTAGGTTGAGTGTGATTAGTGTCTATTTGAACACATTTATTATAGGTTTTAGTGCTTTTTGTATACTAATCATTTTTAATTAACAATTTGTTAAAGGCCCAGCTATTATTACGATACGCATTTGTGACTTTTTATAAGTTTTTAATGCCAAATTTGTTAGATCAACCAAGAAGCACGAAAGGTCTAGAGCCAATAGCTTTGTATATTAAAATCGAGGAGTAGAGCGAAGCAGGGTAGAGGAATGGAAGAAACGGGGAGCGAGAAGAGAAATGAAAAGAAACCGAGCAGGGGAAAAGTCGCACCGGGTGCCCCGAAATCCCTGCTTTGATGCGAAAATTGGCATTTACTGGTACAGCGTGGATTTGGCAACATTAGACCTGGCATTGGTGACAATTTTGGCACATTGCCAACTTCATGCTCTGAATCCTCCTCCTTGTTGACTTTTGATTTTTTTCTCCCTTTTTTCCTTTTTTACCCTCTTTGTTTAATGCTTTTGAGGCATAATGGTATTTTACCTAAGAAAAACTCTATATGGCTCCAATGTGGAGATTTGCTTAACTTTTTGGTGGTGAGAAAAGCTTTGCTTTGTTGGGAAATAAGACTGTAAGTTCCATTTTCCTTTCTTTTTTCTAGTTTCTTATTCTTTTTTCCTTTGCTTTTCATTTAGTTATTTTTCTTGGTTTTTAATCATCCTTTGAGGATGGTTGGCTAACCATCCTTGAGAGAGGGCTTCTGAGGTTGGGTTACGGGGTAAATGATGGCTCTCATGTTTTTAAAGGCAAGCACATTCATGGATGTTTGTGGTTCTCATTTTTGTGTCCTTTGGTATACCTTGAATTGCTTGTATTTTAGCAGAGCTTTAGAGCTGATGAATGCTTATTAGTAGATCCACTGATATTCATTAGTTGTCATTTATTAGTTAATGTAGGGTAGATTTTTAGGAGATAGCTTTTCTCACTGTCGGGAACATTTATGCCTAATTAATGCTACATTTAAAAAGGAAAATTATTATGGTTCGGTTTGTAAATGAAGATCAGGTTAGGAAATGACTGCTGTCATCCCAGCGAGAAGGACAGGCCCCTCATTTGCTGAGGATCAACCCGGTGGTACGATGCTTCGAGGAGTTCTTTTTCATATTTCTTTTAGTTCGGTTATTTTGATCCACAAATTATTTAAATCACTTTGTTTTTTAACCAAACCTTAAGATCCAAATTGCAATTCCTTTTTAAGCCAAATGCGAATCATTTACCTGAAGAAAACCCATCCTTGGTTGGCCTAGACCAGCCATCTTGCAGTATTAGCTTCCCTTTCTGATGTAGGAAGGCCCTAGGTACAAATATTGTTGGTTCAGGCGCCTGCCGCCGAATCACTGGGTTAATGCCCACAGACCGGTCAGAGACTCTAGATCAGAGACAGCTTGGTGGCGATGGAGTGCAGTAGGAACGACAGCCAAAAATCTTATCATCGGGGTGTCACGAGGGCTTGGCTGCGTCTGACTATCAGCCGATTCCCCATACCTTGAAGCTTGGTAGTTCCGTTCACTCATAGATTCGTCGAGATCATTATGGCCAGTATAGCACGAAAATACCACAGAATTTTTATAATAATTTTATTATATATTAGAAGTATAAATTGAGCGAACTTGGGTTTTTAGAAAAGCTGATAAATTGTTAATTTGTGAGTGAAATGAATATGAGCATATGATTAAATATTATATGCTAAAATGATAAATTGATTAAACTTAGGAAATAAACCCAGTAAGGCAATTTGGAAATTTGTAAAATGAGGACCTAAGGGTCAAATGATAAGCTTAAATGCCAATGTAAAATAAATGATAAGTGAATGTGCAAATAAGGAGACTTGTAAGCTTTAAGTGAGAAAAATGGAAAATGGGATTTAATGAACAAATAAACCTTTATTGTAGAATTTGAAAACATATGGTATATTTGAATTAATAGAATGTTTCATTGTGCAATTGTTGGAGAAAAGAGAGAGGAGAAAGCTAAGGTTTTGCAAGAAGAAGTGATTTTGTGGTGGGAGATCATCTCCCATCTGGTTCTAAGTGATCAAGCATGGTGAAAAGATTCAAAAGTTTAAGCGAGGCAAACCACAATTTCTTTAAATGATGTTTGAGGTTAGAAAAACCCTAATCCATCCATGGGTTTTGTTCATAGTTGGTTTAGGATGATAGGATGTTAGTATGGGTAGTTTCCATAGTTGTTTGGGTTTTGAGATTTTGAAAAAAATGTGAAAGTGAAAACTAAGAAAAATCTAGACCAAGCAGGCTCCTTTGACATAGGTGTGAGATGCCTCGTAGCGAGCGAGTAGGGAGCTGAAAATGGCACCCCTTAGATCGGCCGGCCGAGAAAGGCCTACGTATAGCCTATACATCGTGAACAAATTTTTGATTTTTGCCGAACACCTCGTATTCTTACACCGATAGTTTGGGCGGACCCTAATAAATGATTAATGGGGGGTTCAAAGAAGGATAAAACTAAATGAAAATGTACTGCACTCGCCAATTTGCAGGCTTAAGCCGATATTCGCTAGTACAATAATTGTTCAACCACTAAGAATGGAGAAATTATATTTGACTAGGTGCGGGTGAAGATGACAACCTGACCTAGGACTGGTATCGAAAAAGACAAGGGATCGATAACTCGTCTGCTTTGTTCTTCAGGACTCAATTCTATTTCAAGTTCTATTGCGGAAATATATACATATATTGATTTGAATTATTAGTATTCAATGTCTGCTCTTCTAATGACTCAATTCTCATTTCAAGTTCTATTTGTGAAATACATACATATATTGATTTGAATTATTAGTATTCTAAATGTTTGTCAAATATCCGTGTATGCATTTATTCAACCATAAGCGAATTTATTATCAACGACTAACATGACGGGATTTACCAACTGAATTCATCATGAAGGTAACCGTATTTTATTCAATAAAATCACATACTAATGAATGACAATGTATGGATTCACCAACTCGAACTGGCCTTGAATGTTAATTTCTACAGTCAATGAGATCAGAATAATGTGAAATCACATTACTACCGAACGACAAATGTAACATGATTCACCAACCGAATCTACGTGAATGTCGACTTATAATCATATGTGAAATCGCAAACCGAAAAGCTTAAAATGATATTAAAAAGTGTATTTGTATAAGTATCTTTACATTGGCTATTACAGACATCGTGATAAAGGCATTATTTTGATAAATGCATGATTTGTATTGAACTGAAATGGAATAGAGAACTTATGATAAAACCACTAAGCGTGAAAATGTTTTAGCCTATTGTTTGTCAATGTGCATTGGAAAGGATGTGCAAAGGATTGAAAGTGGACCTGGGCGCCGAGGAGCCTCGAGTCATTAAGAAAGTTCACAGAGTATGCTCCGTCACATGCATCCTCACCATTTTTGAACATGACATCGTTTTGTAAACAAAAAGGAGTTCAACTCCAAAATTATTTTTATACCTATATCTGAATACGATTTTGGATATTATGTTGTAATAAGATAAAATGCCATTTTCGGGTTAAATGCATATTTCAGAAAGGAATTGCATTGAGCTCAGAATGTTTGGTGGGCTCGCTTAAATTGAAATCGCTTCTACAAAGATTTGAGAACGAAACGCTTTAGATGAATGAAATGTATTTGATAAATGGATTTGATTAATGGCTTTGGCCAAGGCCCCTGCTTCGTTCGGGATCCACAATCCGGTCAAAGCCAAATGAGGTCGCACAAAGAACCCGTAAAGAAATCACCCTTGAGGCACCATTTTCTTGTCGGGCGTCGATATGGAAACAAAGCAAGAAGAACAGGCTAGATAGATGACTGAATTGCAGAACCGTGCTAACCGTCTACAGCAAGACAACGATCGCCTGCGGGCT
Organism: Tetrastigma voinierianum; assembly: GCA_016808115.1. Taxonomy (NCBI): domain Eukaryota; kingdom Viridiplantae; phylum Streptophyta; class Magnoliopsida; order Vitales; family Vitaceae; genus Tetrastigma; species Tetrastigma voinierianum. The sequence continues at coordinate 46,763 of JAEQBH010000763.1, forward strand.
CATTTGGAAGAGGATAGAGGTAAAATGCAGGAGGGAGCAGCCATCCTACACCTCCAGTTAAATAGAATAGAGGCAAGGAGCCCATCCTACCAGGCGACAGTGGCGTAACAACAGACAATGAGTTATCCTCTGGTAGCTCTCCGCTACCCGATCTTTCACCCCCAAAGAACAACATGGAGGCTGAGTTAAGAAAGAGAGTCCCCGCGCTGCTCCGCTTGTTCCGACTGCGGGTACGCACGAGTACCAAGCAGAAATCTCCAGCAGAGAGCCACGACGTACGAATCAGACCCCTGAAAATGTGCCCACGTGGCATAGGGGCATAGCACCACCACTTTCGTTCATGTATCCTACTTTTGGGGCTGCACTCACCCCGCACATGCTTACATCTACCACTGTCCGAGGGCTTGAAGACATGCTATCCTCTCCCCACAATAGCACATCTTGGAGCTAAGGAACCGCCCCTCGCGGGCTTTATTACACCGCCTTTGCCATGTATGATGGCTCCTCCGATCCGTATGATCACATGCTGCATTTCAACCAGGCAATGATACTTAATGCGGGAAACGATCGCTTACTATGCAAAGTATTCCAGGCTAGCTTGAAGGGGCCAGCCTTGGCTTGGTTCCACAAACTCCCACGGAGGTCTATTAACTCTGCTCAATGAGTCAGGTCAGATTGCTCTAACACCGTGCCTTCTGGCCACGTGTGGCGGGTCTACTTAGTCCTCCGAAAACCATCTTCAAGCGGGAGGACGAATCCATCCGTGATTTCACTAGAAGATTTGGACGGCCCGTCCAATAGATTGATTCGTATAGTATGGATGCGGTCCTCCATAATTTCCGAAGGAGCTTTGGGCCGACCGCCCCATTCTTCTACTCGTTGTCTTTGGATCCGCCTGCGACAATGGAGGAACTGTACAGACGGGTGGATAAATATTCAACGCTGGAGGACAATATTCGGGCAGCCTCTCAAATCGTGATGATCACAGCTCAAAGCAGCAAGCCGACCACTAAGGGACAGACTGAACAAAATTGGGGTCAGAGTAAGAACTAGAAACACTCCCGAGACTAGTTAGAGAAAAATAGGGAACCCCCGCAGTTTACCCCTTTAAACATCTCTTACGACAGACTCCTTCCTCTCATCCGGGATCACCCCGATTTCAAATGGCCCACACCAATTCAGTCAGATCCCGCACAACGCAACCAGTCTCTGAGATGTGATTACCATAGGATCATGGGCAGGAGACCAACCGATGTCGAAGCCTGGAATTTTTGGTGGAAAGGTTAATCAAGGCCAACCGCCTCAGAAGATATGTTCAGGAGACAACCCGTACGAGGTCGCCCTCGCGATCAAAGAATACGTCGCAAAGCTCCCACAACCTCGCCCACCATAAACTACACCGGGCGGCCTGCTGATCACCGCACGCCTCTGGGCGCCAAAGAGGAAGTCATCGAGCGGCCACACCAAGCCCGGTGAACACCATCTCACATCCCAACACAGCAGTTAACCAAATTTAATCGGACAACCCTATATCCTTTCCCCCTGTTAACCCGTCAAGGGTCATTACTCTGCATCACGATGCACTCGTGCTTACTCTATGTATTAACGATTTTGATGTGCACAGAGTACTGGTTGACCCTGGTAACGCGGCCAACCTATTACAACTGCCCGCTTTCAAGTAGATGAACATCTTTGATAAACAGTTCACCGGCGTAACTCGCTCGAAAGCAAACGGCAACAATAGTAACGATGGGCGACATTGCTCTCCTCGTCAAGGCAAGGCCGGTAGTTCAACAGGTCTTATTTTCTGCTGTTCGAGGACCCGCGCGCATATGCCATTGTCAGTCGAGCCTCTACGCATGCGATGAAAGTCGTGCCCCCGACTTACCATCAAAATGATCGCCTACCGACAGTAGGGCAAATTTCCTCTGAAGGGCCAACTAGCAATTTCTAAGAGTGTTACCTCAACTGGTCAGTTGACAGAGCAGAGAAAACGAAAGCCACTACACCCGACCTCGAGGCCTGCACCCGTAATAGAATACACCACGCCTGCAAGGGCGAAGATCTGACCGGCCGGGTCAGACCCTGAATCAATATGCCTGGACGGGCCTGATAAATCCACATGTTAGTTCCTCTGCATCTAAAGGGAGAAGGAACAAATACAGCAGGTTCTGCTCCGTAATATGGATGTATTCACTGGACTCGTTTAGATAATGGCTCGGCATTTAATCCCCATACATGCCTCTCAAAACCGACTGCCTATCTCTCTCACCCAGCCTAAGTAGACAGAAGTGAGGCGCTTCCACCCGACCACATCGTTATTCAGCAGGCGGATAATCTTAAAAGCAGATTCATCGCAGATAGCACCGAACGGCTGGCCAAATGGCGGTAGTCACGAAAAAGGTGGTAACGGAGAGGGGTGCGTGGACTAGCGATGGGATTCTGAATGAGGCATGCCCAAAGACGCTTCCTCTACCCTGGAGGAATAAATTGTCGACGCGATCTGCCGCATGGATGTTGTCGCTCCTCGACGCCTTCCTGATATCAGTCACCCATGCATCCGCCTTTGATGCGTAAAAACAACATTCATCACCGCATCGGGTCGCTCGCTACAATGTGATGCCTGCTTCATTTAAAGAATGCCGAGGCAACGTATCAGAGGTTAGTGACCAAGATGTTTAGCTCGCCACTAGGAAACCACAGAGGCTTATACTGATGATATGTTTGAAGTCCAAGGAACGCCCTGAACTACGTCGAACACTTCAGCAGGCTTAACTCCTACATGAAGTCTCAATCCCCAAAAGTGTTTCTCTGAGTCGGCCTCGGGCGACCCCGGGCTCATGGTACCCAAAGGGGGATAAAAGCCAACCCCGCTTAGCTTAAAGCTATTTTGGAGTCCTCGGCTCCCGTTTCTAGAAAATAGGTACAAAGAACTGACCGGCCTGGCTGGTAACCTTAGGCGCTTCATCTCCCGGCTTACGTAATCGCCTAAAGTCGCTCTTTGTCCCTCAAGGAGCCAACCAATGTGAAGGAATGAGGAATGTGATGAAAGCCCTACAAACATCAAATGAAGATCTTACTAAACCTCTAATCCTCATAAATTCCTCAAGTAGTTTAAATACTTTGTATACTTAAAGCAGCTTTGCATGTCTGAGCGCCTGCTCAAGGAAGATGAGAATAGAAAGCCACCCCGAGCAGCGGAATTGAATCTCCGGTAGCAACTAAGAAGCTCTAGCTAATACTTCCAAGCACACCCCATTGTTGTGCTAACTGACCTCTCTCTTTGGAGCACCATTCACAAGCTTGATTTGTCCGGGAGGATGGCTCGATAGGCAATTGAGTTGAGCGAATTAGGTATTCAGTATAAGCCAAGGTTGGATAAAAAAAGGACAGGTTATGGTAGATTTTCTAGCAAAGATCCCCTAATCCGAATGAGCTCGATTAAAAAGTTGAATCTAAGTAACTTAACGTAGATCCGCATTTCGCAAACCTAGTCGGGCATCAATTTTCAACTCAAATCTCTAGTCGTGAAAGACTGAGTAAGCAATCCACATCTTAAGCGCCCAACAACTAATCGTATACAGGCCATCCTAAATTAAATCACCGCAACTACAAAGGTCAATGACAAGCTGGATTCAAAGTGATTCTCGCCTGGTGGTAAAGGGTAAACGCAGAGTACGAGTCGAGACCGAATGGAAAAATATGTATCCTTAGTTGGGCAACGCAAGCGCCTTTTCGCCTACGCTAAACACATCCCCTGACTCCAATGAAAGCTGACGCCTCGTCGCCAGACGCTTTCTCTTCCGATAACAAATAGTGTTCTCGCCTAGCATCTATTATCGCCGATTCTTCATTTATCACTACCCGGGTAAGCCGGACGTAGGCCTCCCTTCAGACGGACCCCATAAGCATAACATATCAACACGGAGAGAACTCCTGGGCGAAAGGGACAAAGCTCACAAAATACAAATCCAAATGCACTGCATTCTCTTGGGTTAATTACAGCTATTTAAACGATCCCTGTGATTCGGCAAGACTCTAAAGTGCTTAACCAATCGAACAGGACACGTGACAAATTTAATTACATGAAGGGATATAAATAGAATCATCCAGCAATGTAACACTGGAACACATAGCCAACACTCAGGGGTATTATTGGTCAACCATGAGATCTAACGCCGTCGATTATGTGCAAAAGTGTGACCGATGCCAGAGGCAAGCCCCCGTCTTGAGATCACCAGCTCAGGACTTAATTTCCATCATGAGCCCTTAGACCTTCGCTCAATGGGGAATTGACATAGTCGTCGCTCCCTACCGCTTTAGCTCAGAAAAAATTATTGCTGGTAGCCACTGATTATTTCAGCAAGTGGATAGAGGCCGAGGCTTTTGCATCAATTAAAGATAAGGATGTCATTCAGTTCATCTAGAAGAATATTGTCTGTCGGTTCGATATACCCCAATCAATTGTATCAGACAACGGACCTCAATTTGATAGCCAGACATATAGGAACTTTTGCCAGGAGTTGAAAATAAAGAATCTATACTCCACCCCGCGATATCCGCAGAGGAATGGCCAAGCAAAAGCTTCTAATAAACCCTACTGGGATTGCCTTAGTTGTTCTTGATTAGACCTCCAACTAAAGGCAAGTGGGTGACAACCCCTCAGTACTTGGGCCTACAAAACAACAGCCCGCAGACCAACTGGCATATCCCCCTTCGCACTCACTTATGGTATGGAAGCTATAGTCACAACAAAAATCGGTATGCCCACGCTCCAAACTGATATACCCAAGTAGTCGAATGCTGAATATGTGATAAAGACCTAGACATGGTAGATGAACTGTGCGAAGCAGTGGCTGTGCGAATAACATCGTACCACCACAGGCTAGCAAACCTATACAACAGACGCATGAAACCCCGAATGTTCCAGCCAAGGGACCTGCTCTTGAGAAAAGTTTTCAAGAACACAACCTATCTGTCAGTAGAAAAGTTCCAGCCAAACTAGGAGGGAACGTATATCGTAACGCAAGCCGACGAGTCCGGATCGTATGCATTAGACAAACTAGACAGGACACCTGTACCTAGAATGTGGAATATTATGCACCTTAAAAGTACTATCAATAAAGAATGATTCAATCTCTAACCATGTTCCCATCTCAATTTTCCATTACAAAGCCCAAGTAAGATTGATGTCCTACCGGCCCAGTATGGTTGATGCCCAGCTGGTTCATTGCAAAGCCCGGGTAAGGTTGATGTCCCACGGCCAGCATGTGTCGATGCACAACCTGTCTAATACAGCTTCCTAAGGTCAGGTCCCATTAGCCCAATATAGTTGATGTCCAATGGCTTCTGGTCATAAAGCCCTGGCAGGCCGGATGTCCTACCTACCAGTATGGTCATGGTCAGCTGGTTCATTACAAAGCCCTGACATAGTTGGATGTCCTAATAACAGTATGGTTAATGCCTAGCTGGTTCATTATGAAGCCCGGGTAAGGAGGCACTAGAAGGGGGGCAAAAGAACCTTGTCAACCGAAGTGTTCATCCGGACCTGATCTAATGTCCTACTCAAGGTACATCTTTGCCTACCCAGCTAAATGAATTGAATTATGTGATTCGACAAAGAGAAAGCGACAACATCAGATTCGCAAACAACCCATGCTTTATTATAGAGCTTGGTTACAAAATAACAAAAACCGAGGATACAGAACATGGGTGGAGGAACAAGGCTCAACGAGCAATGACAAAATACAACCCCTAGCTCCCTCCAGAGACAATTGTTCCTCGACTCTGTGTTACCTTAAGCGTAAGAATCAGGTCGCCACCCAGCCCAACCTCGGCGACAGAAGGCCCCGCCGCCTCTAATATCCGTCTCAAGGATCCGCAATCTGAACTCCATTTCTCGACGTGACCTCATCGAGTGAACATCGATGGTGGCGGCTTTGTAGGGACACTCAAAACAGGTCAGAACTCGTGATAATGGCTTAGACGTGCTGGCATCCCGTCTAGGTGTAAACCACCAAGCCACTCTCCAAATTAATATTATGTGCGAAAGAACAACAGCCATAACCATAGTTGAAAATCACGTCAAAGCCCTCCTCATGAGCCTCCTACAAGGCCTTTTTCTCTTTAAGGGCCTGTGCCTGGAGAGCAAACACTTCATCTTTACTAGTCCCGAGCCTGGGCGTAGAGACTCGTCGACGGCTGCATCTGGGCTTAGCCTCGTCTTCCACCTTCCGCCTAGCCTCCTCTGAAATCACCAAGGCATTTTGGACCCTAGCCAATTCAAACTCCACTTTTTTCCGGGGCATATTCCTCGCTACACGTTGATCCATGGGGCCATCAAAGCCGTATGGCATGTACGCCCTAAAAACCCTATCCACGTTGACTACCATTAAACTTGCAGAAACCTATGTGTCTCATATCATGAGACCTATTAAGAGCGAGCAAATGGGTCCACTAGGCCCATACATCCATATACTCTCAAAAATATATAAACTAACTATATTTACAATAGCCAAGAGTTAATTACACTTACACAAAACATGTTTAAATCATAATGTTTCATACATGTTTTACAAAATATATAAACAAAGCCACATATCAGCATTCTTCTCAAAAGAGGCCTCTAGTGAGGCCGCCTTCCCGAATACCTCGTGACCAAAGGGGGATCCCACGACGAGGTGAGCAATGCCGAGTAGTGATAATCTCCTATGAGGGTTACTCCCCACCTAAGTGTTCATGCAATGGCAAACACACACATTCAAGTGAATTCATGATTCCTACTCGAATGTCTACATGTCCAATCCCATGGCTCAAGTCCTCACCGACTCCCTCACGCATGCCTGAGCCAAGAGCGAAATACCATTTCAAAACAGTAATTTTTCGTCTTGAACATAATACTGAATTTTTCGATAAAATTTCATTTGAATAACCCTTCGAGGTGAATTGTCGATAACTTCCAAAATGTCATGGGTCCTCCGATGATAACCGTCAACAAACTCTCTCCCAAGGCAATTGAAAATCTTCCCATCAAATTCATTTGACAACTATGTTTTTCATGTCATGTACTTACACCTATTACTCTAGGTTTCCCAATGCATATGAAATGCAATATGCCATTTCACAATAAGTCATGTTAATATATCATGCATGCATATATTAATGAAATTCACACAAAAGCAGCATATTATCCATTCATAGCAATAACACCAAAATTAGCTCACATAGTTAAGATAATAACTGACAAATTCCATCTCTGAGCGCCTAAAGCATCACACCAACAACATACTATTTGCATGTTATTCAGACACCAAACAATAACATACAACAATAGCATACAACGACCATTTCCAGTCCACAAATCAATCCGGGATGATCCGAAGTCGGTCCCAAAATTTCCAACATTTAGTCCTGTTTCGGACTCAATAAATACCTACTCACGGCCCCACACACCATTTGACCCATTTGAATGCATTTTAAGCCAAAATAACCTAAAGTAGGAGAAGAACTCTACCTCTCAGCTGTCGAAACTCTCCAATACCTGGCATTCACATGTAGCTCTCAGCAATCCAACCTCTTGCTTCTCACGAGTTCTACTGGATCGACACTGAAATCTGTGAGAGAAGGTAGAGCTTTCTCTCTAAAATCCTCTCTTTTCTTCTTCATTTCTTTTCTCTCTCTCTCTTTTCCCCCACTCCAATCAAGGCCTAAGTTATCAAGGGAGTACCCTTTTCATGTTAAATTTCATACCATTGCCTATTTGGATTACCTTATCCCTTATCCATCTACCATGGATTTTCCTCCAATGGCATGATGCCATGTGTCTCATGTGAGCCCCCACTTAGCTCATTGTTTGACCCATTATGCCCAGGACACGTGGCACCTCATGAGCCACTCATAAAGTACTCAAGATCCAAAGATTCCTCATACTCGAAAAATAAAGTTCCTCACTGGTTTAATTCAATAAATCACTGAAGAGCTAGATTTCGCAAGAAGATTCCAACTGAAGTCCGTTTTCGTCATCCGAGATCTAGAAAATCTGGATTTTAATCAAATTACTGTTTTTTACCCTTTTTCATAAAATTAGAATTTCTGCCTTATAGAGCAAAGATCTCTCTCGCTCTCGCCGAGCCAACTTTTCAACACCTTCTTTGGCCTCCTTGTCCCAACACGGATGTCCGACCGCTTCAGCTAAAGAAGCACCAAATTGCGGGTCATAAACTGATCGATTGCTGCAGAGTCGCAGCCTCTCCAGATCCCCACCCAAGACCTAACTCGATGTTGGTAAGTCATATGCCGATAGTCGAATGGTCTATCAGAATATTCTCAAATATACCTCAGCAGTTTTCTGACATGTTTAGGGTATAATAAAAGTAAAAGTATATTTATCCTAATAAAAATAAGCAATAATCAGAATTAATACAACAATTAAGGGTAAATTACTAAATTACAACTAAGGACCCAAGGGTCATAATATAATAAGTTCATATGTCAAAGTAGGATTTTGATAAATTGAATAGAGAATAAACCTGAAAGGATAACAAAGAGTAATAAAAGAAAGATATTATAATAAAATAAGGAAGAAAATTATGGAAGAGACAAGTGGTTTAAGGAAAGAGGAGGAAGTTTCCTGGAAAGTGAAATAAAAGGGGATAAGATCAAGAAGGAGAAGACCAAAAAGAAATATCTCATTTCGCTCCAGAGGAGGAGAGCAAACTGAAGAAGAGAAGAAGAAGAGAAGAAAAGAAAGAAGGAAAAAGGAAAGAGAAGATCATGTATGGAACTGAATATTTGTATGAATACATGTCTGGGGTGTGGAATTACTAAATTTGAATATGGATACATGTTCTGGGTTTGAACCCAATCTCATTTGTTAGATTTAAGTTGGAGAAGAGCTCTGCTGACCCTAGATATGTGTTTTAGAAGGGTCTAGTTGCGTGTCAACCAAGAAAATTTCTATTTTTGATCATATGCAGTGAGGCTGGACCTTAGAACGAGTTTTTAGGTCAAAGAAGGAACTAAAGTAAATTCTTGATAAATTGTAGCCATATCAATGAGCTTGATGTTAGCTTGAATCTCTAATTGGACCAGACTAAAGGTAGTCCTTTTTTTTTGAGGTCAGCCCAAATCTAAAAATCTGGCCTGGGCCGCTTTATTGACCGGTCAACTAGCTGTACCTTAGAACGGGTTTGGGTCATAAATAAAGAGAATTTGGAAGTAAGTCCTTCTGGTAAATTGCAGCCATGTCTAGAACTTTGATGTTAGGCTTGAATTTCTCAATTGGACCCCCCCACCAAAGTATATTGCTTTTTAATCAACAACCAAATTCGGGTGAAGGGTCACTGACAGAGGCTGTCAAACAGAAATGCTGCACTCGTCCCGCAGAGCTCAATCACGCAGAGCTCAACCTGTCATGTGAGGGAGCTTAGTCAAACCTGAAGAGCCTAAATACCTCGAAATGAGCTCGTCACAAGGTACCGTCATCCAGCCAGCTCGTCAATGATCGACCGCGCATGACCTCCAACTTCTGAAGGTCATATCTCCTTCAAGTTCAACTCCGGGATTGGGTGTTCTGACTCTATGGTGCCCATTGAGTCAAGAATTCATCCATATGCCTAAGGAGGATATTAGGATGTCAGACCGAGGTGTTGATCGAGCTCGTCACTCAATGCACTGGTCACCCAGCCACCGTCAAGACTGACGCCCATGACCTCCAACTTCTGAAGGTCATATCTCCTTCGTTTCAACTCCACTCAGGTTCTTGGACCTGCGGAAAACCCATTGAGTCAAGAATCCATCCATATGCCTGAGGAAGATATTAGATGTCATATCGGAGGTGTTGACCGAGATCGCCACTTCAGTGCAGCTCGTCACCCAGTCACCGTCAAGATCGACTACGCATGACCTCCAACTTAAGGTCATATTCTTTCGTTTGAACTGGATTCGAAAGGTTCGACTCTATGGGTGCCTATTGAGTCAAGAATCCATCCATATGGCTGAGGAGGATATTAGATGTCAGACTGAGGTGTTAGGACTGTTTCGTCACAGTGCAGCTAGTCACCCAGGTCAGCTCGTCAAGACTGACTGCGCATGACCTCCAACTTCGGAAGGTCATATCTCTTTCGTTTGAACTCCGATTCGAGTGTTCTTGGACTCTATGGAAAGCCCATTGAGTCAAGAATCCATCCATATGGCTAAGAAGGATATTAGATGTCAGATCAAGGTGTTAGACTGAGCTCTTCACTTCAGTGCAGCTCGTTAGTCCGTAGTCACCGTCAAGATCGATCGCGCATGACCTCCAACTTCGGAAGGTCATATCTCCTTCGTTTGAACTCCGATTTGGGTGTTCTTGGACTCTATGGAAAGCCCATTTGAGTCAAGAATCCATCCATATGCCTGAGGAAGATATTAGATGTCAGACCAAGGTGTTAGACTGAGATCGTCACTTCAGTGCAGCTCGTCACCCAGGTCGGGCCACTACACTGATCACAAGATGACCTCCAACTCGGTAGTCATATCTCTTTCTTATTCAACTCCGATTCAGTGTTCTAGACTCTATGGAAAGTCACTGAGTCAAGAATCCACCCGCATATGCCTGAGGAAGATATTATACATGTCAGACCGAGGTGCACTTGAGCCTCGTCACTTCCAGTGCAGCTCGTCACCCAGCCGCTTCATCAAGATCGACCGCGCATGACCTCCAACTTCGGAAGGTCATATCTCCTTTGTTTGAACTCCGATTTGGGTGTTCTTGGACTCTATGGAAAGCCCATTGAGTCAAGAATACATTCACATACCTGATGAAGATATTAGATGTCAGACCGAGGTGTTAGACTGAACTCGTCACTTCAGTGCAGCTCGTCAATTTAGGTCAGCTCGCCAAGACTGACTGCGCATGACCTCCAACTTTATATTATGATTCCTTCGCTTTGAACTCCGATTTGGGTGTTCTAGACCTTATGGAGCCCATTGAGTCAAGAATACATTGATATGTCTGAGGAGTGATAGAAGATGTTTGACAGAGGTGATAGACCAAGTTTACTGAGGTCAGCTCTCGTCTCGTCGGGCCCAGTCGCCGTCTAGGCTGACTATGCATGACCTCCAACTTCTAAGGTCATATCTCCTCTGGGTCCGAACTCGATTCGGTGTTCTTAGACTCCTATGGAAAGCCCATTGAGTCAAGAATACAGCCATACATAATATGATAAAAGTGGAACCCATATTAGGTCCAGAAATAAGGAAAAACAGTAAGCAGATATGAACAAGAACTAATAACATGGTGATTGACAGGTAAAGGAATATAAGAAAAGAATAAAATGATAAGTTCAGAGAAAACGTGATAATTGTATGACCGCTAAGACCGGATATTGAATGACAAGACATATATGATCGCGTTTACTCGCTAAGTGCGACGGCGCGATCACGTGGGCGTATCGTACATAAGATTAGTGCTTTGGCACGATATGCTGAGATCAAGGTTTCGCACTCCCGCTGGTTTCTACACTTCTATTACGCAAGGTGCACGTCTCTATTCTCAGACCGTGACTGTACTCTTCTGCATATATTGTACCGAGTCCTCGCTCATTCCTTATCTCCGTCCAAGTAAGCGAACATTTATAATGTGCGATTCAATAAGAGCATAAAAGGTAATAGTTTGGACATGAAGGGTACCTAAGGGTATTTATGAGTTAGTTCAGTTCTGCAATTCATGGAGATAGAACAATGATAAACACAAGTAAAACGTGCTACATAGAAATGTATAGAAGAGGTCAAGTAAGATATGATAGTATAATAAAGTACATGAAGATATATTGAATGGAGGTAAGATGTTACCGTGAATGGCACCTGGTGACAATTTAATGATAAGCATATATGAATATAAGAATGAGAATGCATGCATGATAAAACTATAGGAATATATGTATTATAGAGAAATATGATAGCCATACATGAAGTCGAAATGAGAACGAATATAGATTTAAAGAAATGATGGTATAAATCGCATAATGTGATTTCTAAACCGAAACTAAGCATGGAATGGGTTTGTTCTACTTACTCATATTCCTCGCTTCAAGTTTTTGTAATGATTGTTCTAAAAGCATATTGAATTGATTTAATTATTTGAGAAAGTGATTGTGAAATGTTTGTGCATAAAATTGCATGATTATTAAAATAAACTATTTATACAAGCGCATATATTGCTCATATTTTGCTATAAAGATCTAACGCCTTAATAGAATGTTAACCATTTATTTCCTCAAGATAAGATAGATTGAGTATACCAATAGTAGTCAACAGCAAGATCATTTAACTATTGTATTGATGTGTCACTCCGATCAGCAGCTCCCGCGGGATCAGACGGGTAAAGTGTTCACTACGGACGTTGCGCACCACACAATGAGCGAGACCGCATCGCTATAAAACCATTCCGATATCGCCTCGCAGCCCACCGGGACTGCGCCTTGACTCTGATATCCTCAGATATCGAAGACTTAGGTTAAATCGCATGGGCATAACTGAATTGATTTGCATAACTGAATTGACGGTATAATCGAATTTGACCGTGACAATCGAATTGGAATTCGCAAGAACCGAACTGAATTTGAGAGCATACTGAATTGATTCGAGATCGCGAAATATTAAAAATGAAAGTGTATTGGGATGATCAATGAACCATGACTAATCAGATATAAAATAAAAGATATGTATCGTATTTATATTAATCATCCATAATGATTTGAAGGTTTTGGAATTGTTAAATCTGCATAATAGATCACAAAAGATAAGGAAAACAAAGATACGAAAAATGTAGCACAACAAATGGTATATAGCATATACCCATGACAGCAATCTATGTATAAGAATATGACATGCACATAATAGGATATGTAATATGAACACATGATAGAAATGCTGTGGCGACCCCCGAGCCCGGCCCGACCCGATTGGTGAGTCCGAACCGAAACCCCGGGGACGCTCGTTTTATTTCTTTTAAAGTCATTAATCAAATCTCTTTAGTTATCGTTTTATTTAATTTTAGTTTTCAAAAGTGTCGCGACCCGAATCCCCGACTTGACCCTGTTGGCGGATTCAAGCCGGAGCCCGGTTTACTCCGATCTTTTCAATTATCTTCTCAAAACATTTGGCTTATTCATTCATTTTAGATTTTGTAAATTTCATGCAAGTATTTCATTTCGGGGCAAGCCCATAAACATTTACAATTAACAAAAGATTCATAATGTTTACATTTAACAAAATGCCTTTACAAAAATAAGGATCCAGAGTTCAAACTGTTCTACAAAATGTCAATGTTTGAAAGAAATGGAGTAATGCATATGACGGAGCATACTCCGTAATTCCTTCTCTATGACTCCTCGAGCCTCGATCTGGTCTCGCTCGATGTCTATCACTCTGGCACTGCGCATTGATAAACAATACGCTAAGCATTTTCATGCTTAGTGGTTCTATACATGCTGTATTCCATTTTCGCTCATATAAATCATGGCATTTATCAAAAATAATGCCTTTATACAATATCGCGGTAATGTAAAGATACTTATACAAATACACTTTCAATACCATCGCTTCTTTTTCTAAGCCATGATAACATATATTATAGAATTCGACATCCACGATGTGATCTGGCTGTGAATCCCGCCCGCTTGTCATTCAAGAGTACTGTGGTTTCACATTCAATATTACCGTCTCACATATGACTATAGAATTCGACATTCACGAATGCATTCGCTTGGTGAATCCCGTCCCGTTTGTCATTCAAGAGTAATGTGATTTCTCACTAATATTACCGTTTCACATATATGACTATAGAAGTTTACATTCACTTGCGCATTCACAGAATCCCGCCCCGTCTGGTCATTCAAGAGGCAATGTGATTTCATACTAATATTACCGCCTCACATATGACTATAGAAGTTTGATAGCATTCCTAACACAGATTCGGGGCTGGTGAATCCTGCCATAATCACTATTCAAGATATTATAGATTTTCGCAGATTTGATAAATATTTGCTACCTTCATGACGAATTCAGTTTAGTGAATCCCGCCATGTTGGTCATTCAATAATACGCTTCAAAAATCAATTTACTTTATGCAAGAAATTCGCTTGTAGTTCAAATACACTATGGTTACGTGATAAATGTCAAACATTTCCAAATACTAATCATTCAAATACTAATCATTCAAATCGATATATATGCATATTTCAAATAGAGAGCAATATGAGAATAAAGAGCGTGTGGTGAACAAACTAGGAATAAAGAACAAGTATAGAACAAACAAAGAATAAAGAACGGGAGATGAATGCACCAATTATCGATTCCGTTCTTTCTCGATGTCAACTTCTAGGTCAGGTTATCGCCTTCACCCGCACCTAGCCAAATACAATTTATTCACTCTTAGTGATTTAGCAAATAATCATACTAACGACATCGCCGAGGCAAAGCCGTAAACTCATAGGAGGCGGCGAGGTACGGCACGCTTTTGACTTAGTCTCATTCTTATTCCTAAGAGTCTACTTTACTCATAAATTGGAATCATTCCAATCGGATTATCCGAATCCAAAGTTATGGCATTTTCATGCCAACTAATAAATCTCTACCGATTACACGACCGCTTTTGTATTGCTCATTTTCCGGGGTCTTAACTCATGTTTGACTCTAGGTCATTGTACTTTAAAGCTTAAGGTGCTAAGGGTTCTATTCCAACTAATCACCCAATTGCACTGAACCCAAGCAAGGTCCGAAACAACCCTGACTACCTCAGTGGTTCAAAGCTTCGAATCCAGAATTGTCAGCATACGGTCCCAATTTGGAGTTGAATTTTTAGGCCACTTAGGATCAGAATTCTGACGATGCCTTCTCTTAAGTTTGGTTCTCCTTGAAGTCTATTTTACGTAAGCCACTTGAATCACTCAAATCGGATAAGAAATGAGGAAGTTGCGGCAAAATTGAAGAAAACTGGTCACGAAACTGGGAAAGTATAACAGTTGTACCCCAGATATGTCTGCTCATACCGGTACAAGTCACAAAAATGACCAGAATGACAAGCAAATGGTACTGGTACAAGCTCAATTGTACTGGCATGAAGTCTCCGAAAAGCCGCCTAATGCGATTTTCTCCCATTTTCATGCACTTTTCCATCCCAAACCAAATCTATACTTCATATGTTAATTTCAAAATCATTTCAAATCGATCTTTAACCTCAATTATCCTCAAATACCTTTCAATGGATATCTTTCATCATCAAAACCTTTCTGCTATTTTCTCCCAAAACAATTCTAATATGGGTCATAACCCATACACATGCCTAATACACAAATTTGTTAGGGTTTGTTCTAACCCAAACCCCTTTACTTTGCAATTAACCGTAAATCCAACCTCAAAGGGAGGATTCATGTCTTTCTAGACATTTGGGGTTTTACCTACAACACTAACAAGTTAAGGGTTTGTGTGATCTCTTCCATAAAAACCCTAGACAAAGGAGGACCATTCCCTCCAAAACAAAGCCTTAGGAAATCAAACACACTTGATCCCTAAGATGAATACATACTCCTTGGTTTTGACTTCCTCTCCCCTTCCTCCCTTTCCTCTTCCCTCCCTCTCTTCCCTCTCAGTTTCCTCTCCCTTCTTCTCCTCACACGAAGCCAAGTAGGGCAAAACAGACCAAAATGAATTTTAGCTTTGTTTTCCATTTTTTATATTTTCAACTTTTCATAAATTGCAACTAGCCCTCATATCTTTAATTTTGCAATCTGAATCTTTGTTTATTTCTACTATGGCCCATCTCTACTCCCTTTTGATTTTTTATACCCTTATGGAAATCTAAATTTATCCGTTTAGTGCCAAAATTTTCTGCTCACTAAATTTATCATTTCATAATCCTGTCACCCTACTCAATTTTTCTAAAAACACAAGTCAAGCAAATTTATACCAATATAATAAAATTATTATAAAAATTTAAAATATTTTTTACAGTAAATTGATATAAAAGTAAGAACGATAGGAGGAGGTAAAAAGGATGACAAAGCACTAGAATACAAGAAAAGTATAGATAGAGATAGGCCAAAGATGAGAACATGTTACATGTGAGCAGTAATGTAAAGATGATAAGCAACATAAAAGTAGTATGCATATGTATAAGTCATGGATCACACCATAGGTATTGTTCATGCTTATGTTCCTACTAAGCATAAAGCTCTTTAGCACTGCAAGTAAGCTCAATCCGTAGGTACAGAAGGTAAGACAAGGATAGAGGATGTGACATCCCACACGCAGAAGGAGCGGGCCAGAGGATGTGTGCTCACCGTGACCGCCTCCCGCGATCTCCGATGTTTTGTAGAAAGAGCACTGCACATATATAAGTGGACTCGTGATATGATATAGATGTCGAGGGACACCACCCGTGGTAGTTCTTATATGGAAATGATTTTTGTTATTGCTGCAATCGCTTGTATAACCACAGTACAAGTTCGCCTCCGAGAGAACAGTCAATGAGTCCTAACAGCGATATAGCGCTGGTCGTGCGACCCCCGACTCTGGCCGATCACTAATCTGGCCTGACGTGGCGGGCGTCACATCTGCAAAATAACGCATTAGAATAAGGCAATAACTCGAAAATAATACTAGAACAGTGCATAGCAGTTGTAAACATACCAACTCCACTGACTGGACAAAGTTGCGGTTACGTATTAACATTCCATCTTCAACTACCCATTTGATTATCTTGACAGACTGAATCCACACTCGCCCCTCATAACCACATCCGTGAGTCACACAATTGGCATATGGGCACTAGATTCGCCTCGTTAAATGGCCTCCAACGATTGATAACTCGGGCACCTGCCTAGAACCGATACTTCTCTGATGGGAGCCCGCCCCGTGAGGAATGTAATGAATCGAATAAAGAATGGCCGAAGCAACGACCTATCAGGCCCAAATGCAGATGTAGCCTTTATCCGACCGATTAATCCGTCTGTAATGTCCTCTAGACTCCATACGAAGCAGGAGACCTCTCCTAAATCCTCAAAGAGGGCAGTCTCCCAAGCCGATTAGCCATGAAAGCCCATCTCAGGCGAATCCGAAATGACTATCGCTTGCACATCCAAACTCTCGCCAGACGATTGTTGTCTCTCCTCACCAGCCACCTCAAGGGTAGCATCAGTTGCCCGCTTAAAGTTGGCACCTCGTTTGCTCTTCCGTGCGTCGAAGTTATGAAAAAGATCATTCATCTCGTCCTTCTCTTCTTCCTCTCTCTCCCCAGCCAGGCGGCTGATATTTGGGAAACCTAACAGCCAAAATCTTCCACCCCCGCCTAGGCGTCTTTAGGACGCTCGGCACCCGCTTCCTTCTTAGGATGCTTAGGTAAGTGACGAGAGCCCTTTTTTCGACAAAAGGGAGAGACGCCGAGAGACTGGCTACCCTTATCCTCCCTATATGCCTAGGACAGCAGGCCTAACTCTCCTTAGCCACAAAGAAGGTTGCCCTGACCGGGTACTAATCACTCGCCCGACCAACCCGCCCTGGGTCCCAAAATTTCGTCGACGAGTCGCCTCGGGGCTAAATTTAAGAGATCAGCAATAACATAATGCTCTCCCTCCACTATTTCTACTGGAAAAGGGCATGGAATAACTGGAATGATGTAGGGAGATGGACTGCGACTCAACTCACGAAGATTCTTCGCAGTTAAGAGAATTTCATGATGCCGCTCCCACTGTAAATCTCTAGAACCTCTCGAATTTTCTCTTAAAGCTAGCTTTCTCCACCCGCTTACTAGCCACTTCTCCCGCTTTTCCTCGCGCAAAAATATATGATAATAAAATACACGAACTTAAAGGATAGACGAATAAAAATGCACTAACATGCGGATCCCACAACTTGAACACACCTATGAATGACACTCGATCAAGTTCAAACAAACAAGATACGTGAGCCTGGTCTCATACTAAGGTTCTCTAACCAAGATCACTCGCCTCGGGTCTTAGCGAGCCCAGAAGTCCCAGAACAAATCGAAGCTTCTGGCTGGGCCGACATGGATAGCCGGCCTTCATATCCCAGCTTCAAGGTGTAAATAAAGCATACCTCTACCAACGAAATGTCCAAATAGTAGCTGAGGTTCAACACGTCGCACTCGGCCAGATCCAATGACATTCTGATGGATAAGAGCCGAGGCTTTTAGAAGTGTAGGAATCTGCTTTTCCAGATGAATGGGAAGCCGAAGCCTAGTCACAGTCATGCTCTTAGGTGAAATGACGGTGATTGCCTCGTCGATAAGTGGTCTCGCCTGACCATCCGACAACTCAAAATCGATATTGTTAGAATTTGATAGCAAGACCAACTCCTCCATGGATGTGAGAGAGGAGATGAAGTCGGCCATATAAGGTGTATCCCGCTTAGTCCTCTTCTCGCGCCTGTACCGACTAGTGGAAGTCTCTTCTTGACCTCTCGCCATACTGCAAGCAAACAACAACAAAAGGGCAGAGGAAAGGGGAATCAGTTCCATGCCATAATCCCAAACTGGTAAAAGAGCGAGAACGCATGGAACCCTACCACCTGAAAAACCCCCCGCCTGGGGCCATGGTCTCGAAAAACACCCTCCTACGATCTTGTCACCAGAAACATGCCGACAACTAGAATCTAACGACTTTAACAAAAAATAAGGCTTACTTGGAAAGATAGTGAGCAAACGCCCTGAAAGACAATCCCGGAAAACAACGCACGCTATGGAAATGGGCGCATCGCAGGCTCTTAAGTGGAAGCGGAAACAAGAAATGGGGTAAACGCTGATGGAACCGTGGGATCCAATTATGACTTCTAAGTATCGTGTGTCTACTCATATGCATTAAAATGCACCGCTTGACTCATCGCTCTCCAAAATATTTGAATCCCGTGACGCTCACTGGTATGCAGGAACGAGTGTGGGCTGTGCCTGTGGTCCTCGTGCGCTGGGCCCTTTAAAGCTCCCCAATGGACTCAGTTTAGAAGAACAACCAATCTAAGTCCAGTCAGGAATCATAAGGGCTGATCCATTCTAGAATTCATCAAACACCACAACCCTTGTCCCAAGGAGTTAGTCCACGTTGCTGAATGGTTAGCCGAGCACGAGAAAAATAAGGTGAGCAAAAACGTAAAAATTCTAAGAAACACAATTTCATTAATTACACCAAAAGGCGCTCATAATTACACAGCAACGCTTACAACAAAGCAACCATACTTTAACAATTACATAACCCCGTAGGACTGGAAAACAGAGCCTAAGAAAGAAGAAAAAGTGGAAGAAAAAGCCTAAGAAAGAAGAGGAAGTGGAAGAAAAAATCTAAAAATGAAGAAAAAGTTGAAGAAAAAGAAAGAGAAGATCCTAAAAAAGGTATGAAAAAAGAAAAAGCCCTGGCCACGTATTTCCAAAAGCGAATTAGCGCGCTCTAGCGCCTTTCAACGACGCCAAAGCAAAGGGGCATATAAGGCTCGAAAATATCCCTCCAAAAGCAAATTAACAGACTCCACCCGCGCTCCTCAGAGCCTAACCGACCTCAACATCATTTAGCCCAGAGTAATCGAAGAAGCACCTGCACGGCAATGGGCCTTCAGCCATACATACCCACCGAAAACTCAAAGCCAGCCAGTAGCACAAAATAATCCTTTACCCTGCAGCCTTTTATAGGGGTTTCGAACCTATGGGAAACCCCAAAAAGTCGTATTAAATGTGTTACCAAAAATAGAAAACCCCGAGGCCGCACGCCTGGAACAGACACAAAACACGCACAATTCCCCGTTCTAACGATGCTGTGTTAAGAATACGATTTTTTCCAACCGGAAGATTGATCTCTCACCAGTAGTGGGCATTGTGGGTACCTCAAGCCAAATTCAACAACTCTATTCAAAAGGCTCCGGGCAGACAAAGCCCATGTGCCAGCCCAAGACTTTCTTAAGTGGCCTACAGGCCGCGCCCAAGTATCCTCACAAAGAACATATCCAAACCACTACCCAAATCCCGACCAGGACTATTCGACACAACAAGGCCTCATGGGATTTATTGCCCAAAGACATCCTCTCCTAGTCGGGTTACCGTTCCTAAGAAGATGGCCAGCCAATAATTTTTCCTGGCCAGATCCTCACCAAAACACATCCTCCCGCGAATCATATATCAACCGCCTAGGATGATCAAACGATTCTAAAGCCAAGATTCGTATAACTTGGCTATCAAATGTAAAAACGGCATTGGCTGAATGAAGCCCCCTCTTTTATTTCTCGAACCAATCACCGTACTTTCCATAAAGGCCATTCTCCTCATAAATAAGGGAGAATCACAATCAAGGGGAGGGAGACCGTTGAAAACGAACGATTTACTCTCTATTTTATCCGGTCCCACTTTAAGACGGGAGATGGTCAAGACACCACCGCTGCATCTTGTTTGTTCAGTCCTTGTTACTAAGTTAATGCCCCAACGATCTGAAGACTCTAAGAATCCGAGAGACAACACTTATCACCAAAATCACAAGATTATCTTTTTTGAGGGAAAGGTATGCAACTCCAATTGTGCTAACTCCATTCTTTATCTTCTCCACCCTTTTGATGACTTAATAATTGGAGAGGCGATCGACACACCGTCGATCTTTACAGTTAATTTCGGCACTACACGGCCCAAGGTTAGATTAATCCATGTAATCGACAAACATAATTTCCATGTAAATTTAAAAATTATGTAGTCGTGGTTTTGAAGGAAGATACGATTTATCAAAATATGAAATCATGTTTTGAAGACATGATTTCAGTATAAAATTTTAAAATTGTGAAGTCGCTTTTTGAAGCATTACCTGCTTCAACAAAATTGTGTCGATTTCAAAACACGATTTCATTAAAATCACAAGCCTTCTTTGCTTTAAGATGCGATTTTAATGTAAAATTGTAAAACAAGTGGTTTTAAAAATACGATTTCACTGTAAATTGTAAAATCGTGTTTCTAAGACACGGGTTTCATTGTAAGAAAATTTCTACCTTATTACTTATGTGTCAAAACTGTTTTAGTATTGTAATTAGTTTTCAATCTAAAATATTTTGGCAATTATTTATTTAATTATTGGTAAATTTATCAAGAATCCCACTATTTGGTTCGTGTAGTTTCTATTTTTGTTGAGCCTGGGGAGTCAAATGCAGGGACCTTAACATTAGTATCTATTTTATTTTATTTTTATTTTTAATTAGCTTGCATATAATTGAGTAGATAAAAATATTTTTTTTCTTAACATTTGTTTTGAGCCAATTAAATATCATTTAGCTTCAGAAATAGATAGAACTTTAGGATTAATTTATATTGTATTTTCAGTTAATTTTTACTTAATAGCTTATATAATATAAGGAGAACGTAATGAAAAAGACAAAGATAATCCCAATAGGAAAAATTGTTCTCTTAATTTTGCATCTTCTCCTTCAGTCATAAGAAAAGCAGGGTGATGATAATTCGTACGCACTTAGACTGCGATCAAACATGGAGAACTGAAGGGATTCAGAAGGAAGGAGGGTGATGTTGTACTTGCACACCCGATAATACAAAATTAAGCCGATCACAGGGCACAAATAAAAAATTGAGATTTATCCTAAAATAATCTTTTTTTTTAAATAATTCCCAAAATAATACATATTTCAAAATAATGTTCAAACTATTACCTTTTTATTATCACCAAAACCTTGTTGATGACTATTGATTAAATTTTTTAAAATAATTAAAAACTATAGTTAGTGAGTAAATGATTAAACATTTAAAACCACAATTACCAACTATAGTTTTAACTTTAAACCTAAAATTATAGTTATCAAGTAATTATAGTTTTCGTGATATGTCAAAAAAACACTAATTTGGACATTAATTTGAAATATATATTATTTTGATATATATATATATATATATATATATATATATATATATATATATATATATTAAAAGAAAGGTTGTTTTGGGACATCAGTCTAAAAAATTGCTACACACCAAATGCACTACCCTTGTCGACTTCCGATGGCAATGGCCTTTCTATGAGATTTACAGTGCCTCAGTGCAAACAGCAAAACGATGAATCCAGGAAAGCGAATCAAGGGGCAATATATTAATGTGCATCTAAAGTCGTACAAATTATGTACTATAGATTAGTGTAGTAAGCATAAACCAGAAGAACATCAGGGATAAAACAATTTTGAATTAAAGTTAAACTACAGCACAAATAAATAATACAGAAGTGGAAGTTAACAAGCCTCACTGGTGATAAAGAGGCAAAACCCTGTGACAGCCATCCCGTGTCTTCTCACTTCAAAGGTAGAGGCAAAAGCTTTGTCGCCCACTGCAAGAATAGCTAAGATTTTTGAATGTTTAGGCGTCCATGGATATGTGGAATGAATTATTCGAGGCATTTGCATGGTTCAATTCCCTGGCGGTCTCTGCAATCTTTGATAGTCTCTATCACTACTGAATCTCCCAGAACCAGCTGTGCTAAGTATGCTCATCTGAGTCCACTTTTCTGATCAACAAATGCTTTATCAGCAGCACCCTGAGTTGATATCCATGTTGGAAACTACCATGCACCGTTCAAATAATAGGAATGCACAATCTTCGTTTCAGGCATGGAAACAAATTTTACCTGAGCCTCTAGATAGCTAACAAAATCGGAACCCAGAAGATAGAAGTCACCATCACCCTCTATACTGTCACATAATGATTTGAAGTAGTCTTTAAAGCCAAAATAGCCATCTCGAACCATCCTATATTAATATCACAGTCAAAATCATGTATAATATCAGCTATGTTTCTGAGATTAACTTCAAATCACACCATTGCCGTCACAGAATTCAGAGTATGTCTATGTTTCTGAGATTAACTTCAAATCACCTCATGCCAAATTATAAATTCAGATTAATAATTGACAAAGGAAATCTATAAGTTATTCCATCCTCTTAACTTAGAAGCCATTTACAGCATTCTTAAAGTTCAATAACACACCACTATCAATTTTTAGCACTACCAGAAATAATCCCTTCAGTTTAAATTATTGCAATATCCAGTCAACATTTTCAACCGATATCATTGAAAGGCAACCATGTTAATTGACATCTTGATCTATTTATTTCTCTTTTTCAATGTCTGAAAATTTCATCCGTATCAAGATGTTAATTGACATCAAAATTTGCCTGGTGCAACACTTCATGTGTTCAACACAACTAACTTAAACACAGTAACAAGGTGGTTTGCTATAGGTAAATGTTTTAGGCCAAGGCCGTTATTCTGAGATCATATTAGGAAATACATAAGAGTAAAGTGAACAAAAATGGCTCTTCCAATCAATTGATAGTTTTTAAACAACCAACTTTCCTAAAAGCTTAAGCTTGTAGGATTTTGGATTTAATATGAATATCATGCTTCACACCCTCATGTGCGGCCCCATAACAGCATGTGCAGAGTAAAACAAACCAAATGGAGTCCTTTATGGACTTTCAAGTACACAAATGGGAAACAAATATTCAAATTGCAGGGAGGTGGCTCAAACCCATGACCTCCCACCAAACCAAGCTTTGATACCATGTTAAACAATCAACTTTCCTAAAAGCTCAAGCTTGTAGGATTTGGATGTAATATGAATATCATGCTTTACAATGGCAAACAAAAGTACTGGTATGATTTTGGGGATCTTCAAGTGACATGTTAAAATAGCAAAATAACTTGTAGCAACATTGACTAGAACAAGCAGATGCAACAGAAAAATATAAAATTAAGTTGTGATTATATACCTTACTACACGTGCAAATTGAAGAGGAGCTTTACGGTCTGTTCTTTCCTCACGCAATGCTGGGACTTCATGCACTTTTGCACCAAATAAAAACTAAAAGAGTAGAGATATTAATCACAATCCGCTGAAAAAAATTTATCACAAAGCCAAACCTCTCATCATCTTGTTACCATATTTTACACAAGGATTTGTTTGAAAAAACATAAAATAATTTTATTAATATAGGAAGAAGTTTTCAAGCTATACCTTTAAATTCATAAGCAGAGACCACAAGAAAATGTTGCTTAGAAAGCCTTCATGTTCATCAAAAAGCATATATGCACTACTCTGATAGACTCCAAAGTATTTGCTTATTCAGCATGTGGCTCAAGAGGCTAGGTTTAGGGTGAGGATGGGAAATGACAAGGGTTCAAGCCCTAGAGAGGACAACAAATATGCAACACATAATTTTGCTTCCTTTAATCTATTCTATCTAGGTTTTTGATTTCCAAGGCCCAAGTATAATATAAACAAATTTCAAGATTCGTTTTAGTAACTCAAATTTTATTTTGCACATTCTTTACTTTTAAACATTGCTTCATGTGAAAGTATCACTGCCATCAAAGTGAATGCAATTCTAAAGATAATGATAGAACCAGAATCAGCAAGTACTACTCCAACCATACATTGTTGGCTTTATAATGGAGCAAAGTTTGATAGAACTACATGACTCCCTTAACCTGACAACAAAATTGGCTTAGAAAGTGAAATTAATTGCAATATAGAGAGTAATTAATTCCTCAACTTTTCACAATGGGGCATGAAGAGAATAGATCTATATGGAACCAAGGCATTTCATTGAAACTCTGTAACATTTAACAAGAAACAAAAATTCCCAAGAAGAGAAAAAAAAGAGAAAAGAAAATATCCAAGCAGAATAATACAAAAGAGGATTTCTTAACCAAACCCCCACCTAGAAAGAGGGGGCCTTAAAAGGACACTTGCAGACTTGTAAAATTCTATGCTTGAGAAGAGTTCGATAGAGTCTGAAAATTTTTCAGTTTGGAGTTTGGATTCATCCCAAGCTTAGTAGACCTTATCCTGACTTGGCTAAATGAATCCTAAATAGCTATACCACTAGTACCTAAGTGTTGGGATAGAAACCTTAAAAAAAGCATATGATATAACAACAAAATAAAATTCATCAATATTGATATTGTAATTCTGTTTCTTCTTTTACTATCCTAAATTTATGCATTATCTGTATTGAACATTCAGGCTTTGCATCACTTATATTGCACATGACTTGAGTGCATAAGGTGTTACATGAAAGATCCAATTCACAGGGTTCTTGAGAGATTGATGACTTGTTGCCAATTGATTCATGGATCTAGGAAATCTATTTTAGATTATGGTGCATTACCTAGCAATTGAAGGAATGATTAATCTTGGTCGTTAGGATGATTTTATTTGAGCATGGCTTCACCAATTTACAAGTTGTATGAGCTAGCAACCTTGAAAGAATATTGAGCTAGGCATATATTCCCCATAAACTAGGTCACTCTTGATCAAGTTGCAATGGGTATTCTTAAGATACACAATGATATCTCATGGGTTTGAGATAGTATGCCTCCTTAGGTGATCCAAAGAACATGCGACCATGCTTGCAACCTTGAAAGAAAATTGAGCTAGGCATATATTCCCCATAAACTAGGTCACTCTTGATCAAGTTGCAATGGGTATTCTTAAGATACACAATGATATCTCATGGGTTTGAGATAGTATGCCTCCTAAGGTGATCCAAAGAACATGTGACCATGAAATCTATGATCATAGTAGTTCTTAATTGAAATTTAACATATGCTCTTTGTGAACTAGGGTATTTCAGTTAATTTTATAATAGAAAAATATGAAACTCATTGGTTGAAAAGTTAACCTTGAGAGGTCAAAAACCCATATCTCATAAGATTTTTTATTTTATGGGTAATATCTCATAAGATTATGAACATCAATTCAAGGGGAGTTTGAATTTAGTGGATGGTAGGTCATGGACCCGCGTTATATCTTGTAGGATACTTGAGTGCAATTGACCATTTGTAATAAAATATTGAGTCAATTTAAGAATTATATTATGAGGGAATCAATATTTTCCTATCTATCCCAATGGTCCTTGATAGGACCTCACATTCCTTAGAAATACTATTTTTAAGGATTAGTTAGGTTCTTTATTCATAAGTGTGCATAAGAGCGTTTCAATAAACAGGCAAGGTTGCACATGAGCTTACGAACTGTCTTTCAAAATTGAGGTAATTGAATAATTGGAGCCCGATAGGCCTAATTATTCAATTAGAATCCAAATAGGTTGAATTAAGCCAAAGATGGGCTCAAGTGATTGAAGCCGACTAAAAGCTTATGTAACCCCACCCTCCCCCAGAGTTTTAGAGCCTACGGTAAAGAAGGATTCCACCCTCTTGCATGATGGGATTTGAAAAGATAGCCATCAGATGAAAAACTCTTTAGTTTTCAAGATTGATGATGCATACGACGTCTCTTCATCAGAAGGAACTAATACGGGAACATCCAAATCACCAGGATGCTTTTCTAAGCACCTAGATTTAAGGTTCAAGGTTTTGAATGCTCTATTATGTATTTAGAGATCCATTTTGTATACACCCCAATGATCCAAGGCTTGTAATTAAATAATCCAAAGATTCCAATACTAAGATGTGACATCCCACATCATTTAGGAAGGAGATATTTTGGCATTTCATAAGGGGTTATGCCTCTCAATTGTTTGATCATGTTTTAAAGTCATGAGCGATTACCTAAAGCGTATAATATCCACATGAAGTCAGGATGAACTATGGATGCATTTTGAAGTTGTGCAGGTGAATGGCTCAAAGCAAACAATATCCACACACAATGGCTGGTCATAACAAACCCATAAGGGTGGTAAGTGACATGACCTGAATCTTCCAAAGAGCAAGACAGAATTTCATTTCCAAGGGTAGATTAGTAAACCTCATTTAAAATGGAAATTACCATGTTTTCTGCTCTTATTTCTTCAATAATTTCAACCGTAGATCCATCTGCTGTGGCTAAAAGCAAACAACCATTCATCAAAAACTTCATGCTGCCAGTTCCTGATGCCTCATGCCCAGCAGTGCTGCACAAGATTCAAAATAGATTATTTGTGCAATAGTTGTACAGATTTTCAAGAAAACAATAACTTAGAAAAAGGCCAGAAATCCAATTCACTTGAATCCTTCATTAAGATGTTTTTAAGGAAAAAAAATACACGCTAATAAGTAGGATAGCATAGGCCCATGGGGGCATTTGCTGTGCTAATAGTTGAATTAAGTATAGCATATATCTACTTATATATGTAGTTGTAAACTACCAAGAACTCGGTTTTACAGAAAGGGATTCATTATGAAGGTTATATTGGCTTTTGTATATATATATATTCATAATGGATCAATGAAATACAAGGAATTATTTTCTCCAATTCTCCCTTCTTGTTCTATTCCAATGCAGTGTTTTTCATAGAAAGGTGGTTCCTTTCATTGCAAGATCCTATTTTTCTGGTATTTTTTGGATTTTCAAAGGCTTGTTTGAGTTAGATTTGCAACTTGGCCCTCAAGAGGAGTTGTGTGCCATTATTGCCATAATCCAAGACATGTATGCCGGAATTGTAGAAAGTTGCAAAATAAAAATTGAAGATTTCAGTCTGTTCGTTATCATAAATCACTTAAGTTTGCATTTACTCCTATCTCTACACTTGTTGAGTCAGGTAAAACCAACACATGTTTTCTTTCATCTTCCTCCACATGGGTCTCATTGACTTTGGAGCCACCGACCACATGACAAGTAATTCCAATTTATTTATAACGTTTCAGTCTCACCGTGCTACCTCTATTGCTACCTTTGCAGATGGGTTTAATTTAGGATCTTTCGACGAAGCGGGTTATTGGTAGAAGACGCAAGTCTGGGGGTCTCTACATCCTTGAAACTAAGGTGCCAACACATGTTGCTTGTTCTGGAGTTGTTACCTCATTCGAATTACATTGTCGCTTGGGTCATCCTTCTCTCTCCTTATTGAAGAAGCTATATCCCTACTTTTCTAGCCTATCCTCATTGAATTGTGAGTCGTGCCAATATGCTAAGCTCCATTGTGTGCATTTGGGTCCTAGGGTCAATAAACGAGTTTCCGCTCCTTTTGAGTTAGTTCATTATGATGTTTGGGTCCTTTCTAGTTTTGTCTCCGACTGGGTTTAAATATTTCGTTACCTTTGTGGATGATTTCTCTTGTGTCACTTGGCTTTATCTAATGAAAAGTCGTTCTAAGATTTTTTCTCATTTTAGTGCCTTTTGTGCTTGTTGAGAATTATAGAATGTTCTTAGAATATCCTCTTATTTATTCCCTTCCTTTCCTGTATAATATTTTTCCTTTAGTTTTGTACTTGATTTATTTCCTTTTTATGTCTTCTTAATGTATATAAGTAGGTAGGGCCTGTAATGTTTGAATCATCCAATCAATAAGAAAAATATCATTTTCTTATATTTCTTCACAAGGTATCAAAGCCACAGAAGGTTCGAATTACATTTCACCGTGTTCTCAATTCCGACAAACCACCTAATGGTTGTGTCTTATTCTGCTGTGTTCGATTACCTTTTCTCACTCTTCTGTCACCTTGCAAGACCAGAGTATGGGGAAGACGATTGGCATAGGACATGAGTCGCACAACCTTTATCATCTCAACTCGAACACATCTTCCATCGTCTGCACTTCAACAGATGAACCTCTTTTTACCCATCGTTGTCTCAGTCGTCCAAACATTTCCAAGCTCCAGAAGATGGTTTCCCGCTTTTCCAACTTATCTTCACTAGAAAGAGAGTCGTGTCAGCTTGGGAAACATACTCGTGTTTCGTTCCTTAAGCGCTTAGAGTCCCGGACTAAGTCTCCTTTTGAGCTCGTCCAAACTGATGTTTGGGGCCCATCCCAAAATACGTCTACTTTAGGTTTCCGGTATTTTGTTACATTTATTAATGATTTTTCCTGTTGTACTTGGATATTTTTAATGAAGAGTTGAACTAAGCTATTTTCCGTATTCCATTTTTTTTGCTAAGATCCGTAATCAGTTTCACACTTCTATCCACATCTTACGCAGTAATAATGCCTTAGAATACCTTTCTGCCCCTTTCTCGCTCTTTATCCCCATGGATTTTTCATCGCCTTCTTATGCTTACACTTCACAACAAATGGTGGTCAAAATGCAAGAATTTGGTCACTTAGTTGAGATGTACCACTCTTCTCCTCCAACATACCATTCCTCAACATTTTTGGGAGCATACTATCTTAACTGCCTGCTATTTGATCAATCACATGCCCTCTTTTGTACTGGGTGATTAGGTTTCTTATTCTCTTCTCTTTCCTAATCAACCTCTTTTTTGTCTCCCTTCACGTGTTTTCGGGCGCGCTTGTTTGTCCACATACTCACTCCTGGCCAAGTTAAACTTTCCGCTAAGGTCGTGAAGTGCATCTTCCTTGGTTATCTCGCCACGAGGTTATCGGGCGTTGCTCTCCGATACACATCGATACTTTATTTCCGCTGATGTCCCCTTTTTTGAACATTCTTCTATCTTCTCTACCCTACCTCCTTCTAGTCCCGAGGTCTTATTTCTACCTCTCATCTTTTCCATTCCTAGCTTTACCCATCTAAGTCCCTGTACCTACTCCACCTCAACCGCTATAGTTTATACTGTCAGTCCGCGCATGACACCGAGCCCCAAAATGACTCATCTCCTACAGTGCTCTCCTCCACGATGCCTGGGCCTCTGGCTGCCCCGCTAATCCTCCCATCCCCATTCGGAAAGGTACTCGTTCCTCTCGTTATCCCCATCCTATTTATACTTTCTTGTCTTATCATCGTTTATCTTTATCATATTCTGCTTTTATTTCCACCTTATCTTTTGTTTCTCTTCCTAACAATGTCCATGAGGCCCTCTCTCATTCGGGCTGGAAACAGGTAATGGTTGAAGAAATGGTTGCTCTGCATTCTCCTAGCATATGGGACCTAGTTCCCTTACCTATTGACAAGTCCCCTATTATCACAAGGTTTATATTGTTAAGATTGGTCCGATGGCTATGTATACTCCATACCTGCTTCGTCATATGGGGCATACTCAAATATGGCCCGACACATGTGACACTTTTTCTCCCGTTGCCAAGATGACTCCGTCTGCCTTCTCTTATCTATGGTCGCTTATGAGCTCTCGCCCTCGTGGATAGTTGACATCAAGAATGCATTTTTCCATGCATGGCATTCGCCGATGGGAGGCATATATGGAGCAAACGCCGTGATTTTCGTCAGGAGGAGTTTATGGCTGGTATGCAAGTTACATCGTCTTTATATGACCTAGCAAATCCAATTTCGAGTCCGGTTTGTACAAGAGTTCGTATTACTCGTGAGTACATTGTAATTAATTTCGTCTTCTATCATCATACATCATCAAATAAAGGCATCTATCTCGATTGTTTACGCGATCTACATTGTTATAATAGACAAAGGATCGATGGTATTCTAAACTTAACATCTCTTCACCACTTTCGCACAAAAGACTCGTAACCCGCATTCGCATCAGGATACCGCCTAATCTGGCGGTTATGTCTCGCAGGAAGTATGTCTTGATATATTGAGGAAACTATTATGCTAGACTATAAACTTGTATTAATTCCTACGACCAATGTCGTTTCAGACCGATACGAGCCTCACTTAGATCCGTAGAGATATCAATGACTAATGAGGAGACTAAACTACCTCACCATCACTCGACCGGACATTTACTTTCCTATTAGTGTAGTTAGTCAATTCCTGCAATCATCATGTGATAGTCACTGGGATGTTGTGATCCGTATCCTCCGTTATATCGAAAGAACACCAAGCCAGGGGGTGTTATATGAAAACACAGGGCACACCCAGATTGTTGGATATTGTCATGCAGACTGGGCAAGCTCATTTATCGATAGGACGCCCACTCGTGATACGTGCATTACGAGGAAACTTAAAATCACGGAAGAGTGCAAACAAGACGGGGCGCCGTGTCTAGTCTCGTCGGTATCGAGCTATGACTTTGCAACTTCAGAACTTATATGGCTCAAACGCTTCTTCATGAGCTAAGATTCGGGAAAGACGGACAAACGACGCCATGTGTGATAACCGTGCACTCTACACATTTGCTTCCAACCCAAATTTTCCGAGACCAAACATATTGAAGTGGATTGTCACTTCATTCGAGAGAAGATTGTCTCAGGATGCATGACTACTAGTTTCGTTAACTTGAGTGACCAACTAACAGACATTTTCATTAAGTCTCTCCGAGGTGCAAGTATTCAACTCATTTGTAATAAAGCTCTACAAGATATAACCTATATGTCTAAATTAGGAAGTGTTGAGAATCATAGGATATTCTTAGAATATCCTATGATTTATTCCCTTCCTTTCCTATACAATATTTTTCCTTCATTTTTGTACTTGATTTATTTCCTTTTTATGTCTTCCTAATGTATATAAGTAGGTAGGGCCTGTAATATTTGAATCATCCAATCAATAAGAAAAGCATCATTTTCTTATATTTCTTCACAATGCTGAAATTCAAACACAATATCATATCTCTATTCAAACATTGAGAAGTGATAATGTTAAGGAATACTGCCTGAACTTTTCACCCTTCATGTTACAAATGGGATTCTCCATCAAACTTCGTGTCGATATACCATCTCGTAATTCAGGTAATGAGAGAAAGAATAGACATCTTCTTGAGACTACTCGGGCCCTTTTATTCCAAATGAATGTCCCTAAACATTTTTGGGCCAACTCAGTCTCCACAACTTGTTTTTTATTAACATGATGCCCTCATCGGTTCTTAATTGGGCTACTCCTTACCACTAGTTGTTTCCAAATAAACCGTTGTTCCCTATTGATCCCAAGGTATTTGAATGCACATGCTTTGTTCGGGATGTCCGTCCTCAAGTCTCTAAACTTGATCCGAAGTCCTTAAAGTGTATCTTTGTGGGATATTCTCGTGTTCAAAAAGGGCAGGTGTTATCGGTCTCCACTCTTCGACGTTACTCGGCGCTTCATCGATGTTGTATTCTTGATACTACCCCGCTTTTCCCCTTCCGTCTCATCAAGCATGAGTCCATGGAGGATGATGATTTATCGGGCTTATTATGTTTCCTTACCGCCCTACTCCACTCTCTCATTCCTGTTAAACCTCCCATTAATCAGGTATACTTTTGACGCCAAAACCCCCCAATCTCGAGTCTAACACCACCGCTCAATATTGCATCCAATTTCAAACGATGATCTTTCTATCGCTTCTTCAGAAGGTAAACGTTAGTGTGTTCACCAAATTTCCTCATTTTGTTCTTATAATCGTTTGTCATCACATTCATGTTTTTTTATTGCATTCCTGGATTCTATCTCTCTTCCTAAAATTGTCTGTGGGGCTTTATCTCACCCCTACGGCATAATTCGCACAGCAAGAAATGAAGGCTTTAGATGACAATGGTACTGAACTTGAACTCAAGATGCCACCGGTAAGAGCCATCGGATGCCGTCAGTGTTCAGAAGCCAAAGTCAATCCCGATGGTTCAATTGCTCGAATGAAAGCACGACTGCGGGCTGGGCGGGCACGCCTGCACCTATGTCACGGACTATTCACACCTTTCCCTATCGCTAAGACGCATATCTGCTCTACTTTTATTTCTCGGTTGCCGCCATCAATGGGATCTCCACCAACTCGATATTAAGCACGCTCTTTCTTCACGACGACCTTCAAGAGGAGAGTAGTATATGGAGCAACCTCCGTGCTTGTTGTCTACAAGATAGGAAGGTTGCCGCTTTCTGGGGTTCAGATGGTTTGAAACAAAGTCTTCGTATGTGTGACGGGTAACCAAACATACCGTCGAGAATTCGCATGCAAGAGTAAATTCGACCACTCTTCTACGTAAACCCGCCAGGCATCATTATGTCGGGGTAATGTACGCGGGATGATATTGTTATCACTAGAGTTACCTAAAGGTATCTCATCTCTAAGTCCTTATCTTGTTAATTCCATACAGCGACTTACAGTGACAAGTAAGATACTTCTGAAAGATTGAAGGTTATGCGAAGCAAACACGAAATCTTCATCTTTAAAGGAAATACGTGGCTTGGATTATTTGGCTCAAGACTGAGTTTGTGGTAAAGCCATGTAGTTTCCCTACGCTCTAGCGCATAATCTTACTGTAGGAAGAAACACTGAGGATCTCGAGAGATATAGAAGATTAATAGTTCAATCATTTTACGCACCCCTCGTCCCGATATCGCCTTCACTCAATCAAGGCCGTAAGTCCACGCCGGGGTGGTCAGGTGTCAAGATATCTCCGGGCCTCCAACTACCGACTGCATTATAACTGTCATCAGATTCTATGTTACTCGAAATGAGTCTGTGTCGCAGATTTATACAAGAATCACGTATAACAAAATTAAGTGTTTGGACGCAAATCATGCGTGATCTAAGAAAGACAAGAGGTCCTTCGTGATAATCGTGTTTGTTTCTGAGTGACTCAATTTCATGGAAGAGAAAACAGAGCGTTGTCTCTGATCTATATGAGTTCAATATAGAATGATGGCACAACCGTATGAGATCATGGCTTCATCATCTGTGAAGCCGTATCAGGACACCAAATCCCAAAGAAAACTCCGTGACAACCGCGTCAGTTTCTTCATATTTGGTTTCGAATCTTATTGCCTATGAACGAACTAAGCATATTGAGATAGATTGTCATTTTGTTCGTGAGAAAATATAACCTTCGAATTTCATTTCTACAAAGATATGTAAAGACTCTGGTAACAACCGCGATACCTTCACAAAGCCGTTATGACCGAGTTAAGAGTCTATGTAAAAGCCAGTACGATTAATATCTACGCTCCAACTCGAGGAAATAAGTATCGTGATATATCTACTTTACATATGTAGCCAGAATTTACAATAAACTTTATCTTATAGAGTCAGAATCTATTGCATAAGTTAAATTGGCTTTCAGAAAAGGTTTAATGTTATTCATATGAATCAATGAAAAATACAAGGAATTGTTTCCTCCAAATCTCCCTTCTTGTTATTTTCAAAGTCATTAAGTATGTTTAGTAAGATAACTTAAGGCTTGTTTTCTTTTTGACTTACTTTCAAACTTAAGACATCTTTGAATTTTTTTTTCTTTTTCAATTTATCACCTTTTTTCTTAAAAATAATAATTTGTCTAAATAGAAAATATTTTTATTTTTTAATCACTTTCATCTTAATTTAAAAACCTTTTGTTTTTCTTCTTTCTTCCAAATTCAAATATTATCCTATATGTGATTTTACGAATTGACATCCACCACTCCACTCTTCTTATCACCAATCTTTGCTCTACCACCACCATTCTATCATGAAATGATGTAACAATATTATAAAACAATACTTAATTTTTTTGTATTGGTCTAATAAATGTTAGCATTTTGAAATATTTGGAAAATGTTAAATTACTATTTTTTTTTTACCCAATTATTAGTTTTTAAATATCCTATCTTACTTGTATAAAATAAGAAAAACATAATATTTATTTTTTGTAAGGCCAAACTCATTGGATTACAAATTTTAAGGTGTTTTTAACATGTAAAAACTAAAAACAAACACCTTTAACAATTAACAATATTCAAATTAAAAAGTTACCTTAACAATACAACTAAAAGTCAAAATTAATTTAAAGCACTAAATTAAAAGAAATTAATTTTTTTATAATCGTTAGATTCATGAACTTTTCAGCTCTGGACACTATCATCAACCATTTTTTCCTTATTTATCTCTCATATGTTTATTAGTTAATATTCATGAGGGTAAATATGTCAATTTAAGTATCCCAAAAACAATTTATGTGGGTTTTCCCAAATAACTTTGATAAATAGGGTAAGGATTGCATTATAAGTTAAGTCATCAGATTTACAGAAATTCAAATTTAGTCATCCTTGTCATTAAGCATTGCTTTTTTTAGCCATAACCAGTGCCAATTCTTAAGCTACAACAAAGGACCCTGAGATTGAAACTAACAATTATATCAAATTCGTGTAGAGTGCTAACAAACCTAATGTGCTGTGAAAGGTCAGCCCCTGGTATTACCAATTCAGCAACAGAAACATTATAATCAGGGACAAATATCTGCCATAACAACAAAAAAATGAATCAACAGGACAGAATAACTTAAGCAAAGCAAAACAATGTGGAGGAAGGTTAAGGAAATTTTTTTTTAAGTATATGTTGGCACCAACTAGTAATTTCATCATCAAATCTACTCTTCATTGCATCAATGTGCATTTTCCATGGTTTTCAACTCTTGTGCTCATAATACCTATAAAAAAAAAAAAACCTCTAACAACTCTCATAACGGGAGAGAACCCATTTAAAAACATGTCCAGTAACTTTATGGCAAGAGATCCTTAAATGTATCTCCTTTGTCTACTCATGGCCTTGCAGAATGGATTTAGACATTTTCTCTTGGGTGGCTTTTACAGTTCAATGCAAAGGAATCAGTTGGGAGGTCTGTTGCTGGGATTAAAAATGGCAGGATCTTTACATGAGCAAGAATGATCGAGGAAGAATGGGCATGGATTAATAATATCCTAGGGCTTAGAGCATATGGCCCTAGGTTCCTTTCATTTCATTTTTGTAAGTATTTCTGTTGTGAGAGGTTCTAGGAGATAAATTAGATGGTACACAGGTCAGAATGCATGCCCACACATAAATGTCTTTTTACCAATTTTAGAAGATCTCCAACTTCAGCATCATTATTAATTTTTTCTACAGCATGACAAAGTTTGATGATCTTCTTAGCAATCCCATAGCCAGGAGCAGCTTTCCCCCCAATTATGCAAACACGAGGGACAACCTTCCTTCTCTGAGTCTTCTCCATATTCTGTCACAAAATAAATGAATATTTCAAATAGAAGTCGATATAAGTTGTACAAGCCTAGTAAAATTTATGTTTGTTGTTTGAAGTATATATTTCATTAGAACAAGCATTGTTACTGCATCTCATAAGTGAGGATTTAGAAGTACTGGTTTTCAGGTGCTTCGGAACTTCATCCAAACCATAACTCTGGAGCAAAAAAAAATCCCACATGCTGACAAAAGTAGTTAGGTTTCAGTGACAAAAAGATGTTAAAAACGGGACTAGCAACAGAACTGAAGTCCAGACACTCTGAACTGAAGTCCAGACACTCTTTTGTGAATGTATCTGTTAACTTGAAACACAATTCAAATACCTTTATGCAGTCATATCGATGGATGATGCTGAGTATATTAAGCAATTGTCTTTTATATTCATGTATTCGCTTGATTTGCACATCAAACATTGCATCCAAACTGACCTGCAATTGAAGGTGATCCATTTTTTGGGATAAGTCCACAAGGAAGCTCCCATAAGATTAGAAAACAAGGAATGAAGAAGCAACATGGAAAATTCAATGATAGGAAAATGTTTCTCATCAAACCTTCACACCACTCATTGCTTCAATGTATTCTGCGAGCCTCATTTTATTTACCTTTTTGACCTACAACACAGAATTTAACACATCAAAAGTAAAAAATCAATGTAATACATGACTATAAGAAAAATAAAATTACTGTCTCCAGAGCAACTGGATGCATATCAAAGCTGAAAAGTACCATCTTCCATTCCTGATGTAGATCCACATCTGCTGCAAATTCTCGCAACCCAATTAAGAGGTCCATGTCACTGATCCAAAGCCTTCTGTTCCAAGCCATTTGAGATAAGACCACATAAACTAGGATTGCTCACCACAATCCAGCGACGCTGAGCAATAGAATGTTTTTGGAAAGTTAAAAAACTTCATGACAGACAAGTATTAACTTCCTCACATGAATTACTGAAGCAAAAGGATGGTTCTTAATTTTTAGCAAGTGACACAAGCAACATAGTTTGTACATAAGTCAAAACAGATTCAGGCAAATATTGGAGCACTGAATTCTATGTGGGACTTTGATTGAGGTCGGTGCTATTGAGTGCTCTTAGAGGCTTCACATACTGCCTTGAGGAGGAAACATTTTTACTCCTTCAATTACATATTACATTGCAATTAGAGATTTTGAGTTAAATAGTGGGTCAATGTATCTTTCAGTTGTGGATTTCACTATTCTTCTGTTACTAAACTGAAACAACAGAAGTATAAGCAATTTGATCGCGTTAAGATTAAAGACAGTAAGTGCTTTCACCTGAGTTACCCCATTTGTCTTGTACTGAAATTTGTGTGGCCACAGTTCATAAAAATTCTGCAAAGAACCTCTACAAATCGTCAGATCTGAGAATTACCTTGATGAAGCAATGATCATAATAATAATAATAATAATAACAATGATAAAAATAAAGCAATGAAGAAAATAGATAAACTAATGCTCCTTGATGAATTACCTTGAAAACTCGTGTTTTTAGTAACTCTAAATGCATCCTCGAAACACCATTCACAGTGTGAGAACAAACAATTGACAGGTTTGCCATTCGAATGCTCTGTCAAATCAAACGGAATTAAGTACCAGTTTTATTGTATTTTTGCAATTCACCACAAAGCAATGAAGATGAGAACCTAAGAATATATCACTCCATAAACTATTTTAAAAAACTGTATGGCTGCATGGTAACGAAATCAAAGATATTTTCGGTTTCCGACAAAAAGGACAAAAGATGAAATTGCTTGACAGAGCATTTATGAACAATTGTGAAAATAAACCATTTTTAGGATATGATTAGGTGTTTTCTGCCCTTTTTGAAGAATGTAGGTGTGACACCCCAAATCCGGGGGTCCCGTTGACAGTCTGTCAACTCGCGGAATTCCTGTGGATTTCGGGTGATCCGATACCATACTGTTGTGTCCCGTTTATCGGGATCCATATTTTCACAAAAAAATCGGGAAGAGTCTCCTTTGTTCAGGGAGCTCTACCTGTATAACCATAACCCATCCAGGGCCTCAACAGAAGTAGTAATGACCACACAGGGTCCATCTGTTCATATTCCTAATATACAACTATATCATTAACTACCCGCGGATAATCGAGTTACTCCTAAGACTCACCTCAATACATCCTTTATCGGATCCATTCACTCACATTTAAATCTAAAATATGAAAGAAAACACTTAATTACAACCCAAGAAGAGTCCGATCACGGCCTTCTTACTAAAATTACATAATTCGACTATTTATACAATAAATCCCAAAAGAATTTAATTACAATTCTTTTATACAAAATACTTTTTACTAAAGTAATATCAAGGCCACACATCGCCCTCCTTCATAATCACTACCACGGAGTGTCGCCTCCCAGAACTCCTCAGCCGTATTCCACGACGCTGGAAGAATGCCGCAGGTAAATTCTTCCTGCTGCGCCGCTACTTCCCCGCCTACATGCACATTCAATGACATACATAAAACATCAAACCATATTCCATATAATAATGTAATCCTATATGAAATGTTCCATGTCATGTATGAGATGAGACTCTTCAGGCCCACAACCCGAGTCCCGTCCGACTCCCTCACACCTGCAACTCCAAGTGTAGAAAACCAGTCATTGGTGTTTCACACAATGACTTAAATTATTGGACAACCCTCAAATTTTAATTTATCAAATCTCGTGTGTTTATTTGGGTTACGAACTTCCGGGGTCTCACCGCAGGCTTCGCAACGCCTTCCGACACTTTCCCGAACTTTCATTGCTGGATTTATATGTCTAACCAAGAATAAAATTTGAGTCTTTCACCCTGGGGGGGAATCTGCACCATCTTACTTCACCCAAACACACGTTATTTTTTACTATTATTGTTTTACACAACCGCGAAGTCTTCGATTTCTTGACGTCATCTCCATTTCTCTCAGCCACCACACATTCACTAAGCACTCCGTTGGACACAAGATTTCATGCACCCACACCCGACTCGGGACGCTGATGTGATCGCGGCATATGAAATGCAATCATGCCATTTCATGTGATGTCATGCTACATGCACAATAAGAGCTACATGCAGCATTTATAAATTTCGGATAATTATATTTCCTACATATAATTTTCATTCATCACCATTTCCATGTTAATACATCCCGCAAGCACATATTAACATGAATTTTATATACAACGACATATTATTTATTTTTCCAACAATAACATACATAAAATTGGCCAAATCTCTGACCTATATACAACAAAGGCACCTCGTCCCTTCCTGCCTGCCACCGAATTACTAAGGAAACAAAAACACACCACAAAACCCGAAGACACGCCGGATCAAAACCAAACCTTAACACAGCCCACGGATCGTCTGGTAACTCCGTCTCTACTGAATTTAAATTTCAGATCGGGTCTGTAAATGGGCCTCAAAATTTTCTAAAATTCCTGAAGCACTTAGTCCAAAAATTCTGGGACTCCGAAATTTATGGCCTCTCACACCTCTAAGAAACCCCAAGTCATTAAATGACCTTAGTTTAAACAACCCACATAAAAATTTTTCTACCTGTGAGCTCAGATCAACCCAAGATTTTGTACCCACACTGTGGTAGTTCTCACGCTGCGGATCGACTCTTTCCTTTGGCTTTCGACGAAACCTACAAATTCCGATTCCGTAGATCTTGGGAGAAGCGAAGAAAAGAAAAATTTCTCCTCTCGCTCTCACACGCTCCCAATCGCCTTTTCTCCTTTCCGTTTTTGACTTCGTCTTTTTTATCTTTTTTTTTTTTTATACATGCATGAATAAGTCCATCTTTCATTCCTGGTCCGTCTATGTCCTAAACAATTTATTTCTTTACCAATTTAGTTTAAATAAATAACTCAAGTCATTTCCTAACTTCCGAGATTTTCAGAAAATCTCGGCCCCCCGATTCACTAAAGAAATTATTACCCGTAGTAATCGTAAAATTCCATTATCTTATAATTCACGAAAATTCGCTAATAGATTCGCTGAGATAAATTTAACAACTAGCTTCGCCATCCGGCATCTGCAGCACTTTCTGCGCCTCCCTAAACCATTATGCCAATTTATTATTATTATCATTTTTCCATTTTTTGAAAATTTCTAATTTTTCCGGGTTTTATATTCTTCCCCCCTTAATAGAATTTCTTCCCCGAAATTCATACATACACACACACAAAGACACGATATGACAATATCTGGCCTCCAATATTGGGATTTCTAATATTAGACAACGCACCTTCATCCTCAAATAGCAAAATATAGGTGACTTGCATCGTGTACTCTCGTTCCCAAATTGCCTCCGTCAATTCTGTCGCACAACACTCACTAGCGTCACGCCTTCCGTCGCAAAACTCGATCCGACTATCCCAGATACGCTACGGCCCCTCCTCGAAGGTCCCATCCCAGACAACAATAATCTCTCTCCCTTAATCCACCATACGAAATTCTGATCCGAACATACTCCTGACTACTGGCATGCCGAACACCTACTGACACTGATAAACCTCCTAAGGGTAGCGCCCAACCGACATGAAACTACGCCCACCCTCTCGAAAGACCTCACGGTCTAATATACCTCGACGTCAATTCTTCCTCCCGTCATTTAACCCGAATCAATTCCTCTTCCTGCCTACATTGGGAACTAACTCGTCCTCATAATCGGGCATCACCATCCGTGGATGGCCTAGCTCTTCGCCACTCCAGACTGACATTACCTTGGCCCCTCACGGACGATATCTCCGTGTCCCGTCCCGACTCAATCACCCCGCCTCAATAGTACTTCACAGAATTACTAAACTCCCTAACATTCCCCGAGCCTCGACATCAGATCGCACTCTAAATCATTCCATTAGCCTCAGCATTTCCACAATTTAGAAGTTACATCAGCCAATACTCCCGTGACTCTCAACGAAAGACAAAGATTACATTTGCCTTACTGTGATGGTAATGCAAAGTGAAGTCATAATCTCTCCCGTATACTCCACCATCTGCGTTGCCTCATGTCGAGGTCCCACGTAAGATATACTTCAGACTCTCGTGGTTTGAAATACCAAACCGCCACCATACAAAGCACGGCTAAATCTTTTAAGGCAAAGACTATGGCCGCTAACCCCGCATCATGTGTAGAGTAATCGCCACATTCTACCGCTCCTGAACCATAAGCCACAACTCTCCTACCGCATCAAGAAACATCCCAAATCATCCCTGCAGGCACATAAAGACACCGTGGTACCTGGGCCCCCAAGCCGACTATTAGAATAGAGTCAGAAGAAGTCTCATTTTCACCCCTGAATGCCTTCACTCAAATATTCCACTCGAATTTCGACATCTTTCCTCAGAATGCAACTAAGCGCCCAAGGTGAAGTGTTTCTAAGCCTAATAAAACCCTGGGTCTAACAAATTATCCGACCTCGGAGCCTAGAACTCAACCCGCTGGGTCATTCTATGAAGAGACAGAAATAGCATGCACTGCGCCAGAACTCAATATGTGTTTCACATCCCATGCAGGTAATCCCAAGAAATTTTATCCGAAAACATCCTCATACTTCCTCAAACCACCCGAGGTAGACTCCAAACCGGGCCCTCATCCTTCAGATAAGGCCACAGCCAACCCATCAATCGGCCCACTTCATCCGAGTCGTGCACCTGGCCCCGGGGTAAAGCATCATGCTTCTCCCTTTGAAACGTAACACAACATCCTGTGTGTAGGTAGTAACCCACCTACGATCACAATCAATGACGACTCCATGGGTCACAACCCACCCATCCCATGATGACTCAACCCGATACGTCCACGACCTCAAGGCCCATAGAGCGAGTAGAATCCCCAAGATCTCTCGACCACAACCGATGATATCTTATCGACACTCACCCTAGTTCAGAGAATTCACATACAACGACTCTTTCCAAGGTTTCAACCTCTAGTTTCAAACTTTTCACATTATGCAAGAATAGTCACGATTACGATGCATCAAAATTTAAACAACACTCTTGTGAGAGTCGAAACTGGTTCTCACATCACGTGACCGATTCGCAAGCTCCGCCATGGGTGACACAAATAGAACGCCTCGGTCCCCAAGCATCGTCCCAGGTCTCGTCTCGACCGACCTCGACCCATACCCCCGGCCTCCGCCTATCCTGCAGCGTGGCTGCGCCAGAAGCACCTGAATCGAAGACTAGATCCCTCTACCAGACCGCTTGGCGAACAAAATTGTGTCCACTGTCTCCACTCACATGATCGGACCGGCACATCCCATAACTCCTGATCCCCGCCCTCAAGGACACCGCCCCCCATGTGGCTCAGGCGGGCCGATGACAATGATAGTACGTCATCTCGCCCGTCCGCTAAGCTCCGACCGCCTCGCCCTTAGATCCGTGCGAAATGTAAGCATTCGTCTTCCCAGAGCTGCAAAGAAGATTGATTCTCCTTCCTTCTGGTGACTGAAGATCCATGTCCCGGATGCTTCGTGTGTCTTCTACATCTCTTTCAATGGCCAAGAATGTCCTGGGACCACGAGTCCCTCCCCATGTATGTCGGAAGACCGACAGCCTAAAAACCCCTGAGGCTACCGGTCCGTCCCGGCCCGTTGCACTAGTCTATGCATGGTAACCACCGCACTCGCCAGCAGCGATGGCAACCACAATGGGTCAGATCCTTCCGACTAATCGGAAAACAATGACCCGCAACCACCGCTCCCTTCCCTTTCGAGGGCCAGGATAATGTGCCTCGAACCCCTGAGGTTACTCACC
Organism: Tetrastigma voinierianum; assembly: GCA_016808115.1. NCBI lineage: Eukaryota > Viridiplantae > Streptophyta > Magnoliopsida > Vitales > Vitaceae > Tetrastigma > Tetrastigma voinierianum. The sequence goes on from JAEQBH010000763.1 coordinate 89,337, forward strand.
CCCTCGTTCTAATTACACCAAATTATGCGACGGTGGCGCATCAACACCCGCCCTCGCATAAGGGTAGTATCGCAGCAACATCGCCCCATGAAGGTCTCCTGTTATCTAAAGCTCGTGGTCGCGGGTTGGCCACTCCGCCCCACCACCCCAAAGATCTTCTTCCTCCGCTAGCCATCTACACGTCCCGGGGACAGCAATGGGAGTTATCAACTTCTATCCCGCTAATCAGAGTGCACACGCCAACCACTTTAATAGATCACATCAAGAACCACCGCTCATCCTTTTTCCTTAATGTACAATGTCAAACACTAATACACACGGCTCCTCGAACTAGTCATGTTCTCATTTTTTCCGAACCCCAAGGTTATGTTTTCTGAACCCTAGCGTTCCATATACAATCCACCCAGCGATCTTATTCACACAAATCACCACACATATCACACAACATGTTAAACACAAAACACACAACACACAACAATGCATGATTTAGACCCATGCCCACGCCGATATCATACCTAGACTTCGATAATTTGAATATACTTAGCCAGTATCAGATCCATACTTCAGGATACCCACATTCAATCTCCTAGGTAATAGTTTACTCAAGCTCGATAATTAAGTCAGATGACCCCAACCGGGGTCCTGCTAATGCACCGTTAACCCGCAATTTCGATTTCAGCAGACGGATACTGAAAATCAATGTCCCGTTTATCGGATCCATTTTCACAGTGTAACCTGCAAAGAGTCTCCTTGTTCGAGGAGCTCTGCTCCAACATACAACTCAGAGGCAACCATAACTCATCCTGCGGCCCTGGGGCGTAAGAGTAATGACTCACACAGTGATCCATCCTGTCCATATTCCCAATATACAACTATTATACTAACTAATTGGGTGGACACCGGAGTTACTCTCTAAGACTAATTTCAATAATCTTTCCACCTCAATACATCCCTTCACGGATCATTATTCACATTTAAATCAAAATATGATAAAACAATTACATTAGTGAGTCGGAGCAAGAACCTGTAATTACATACCCAGACTATTATCTGATAATTTGAAAAATTTAATTACAATTCTTTTATAAAATACTTTTGCAAGTAATATCAAGACCACACATGACCTCCTTCATAATCACGGCCGTTGGAGCTCAAGTCTCTAACTATACTCTGACCTTGAGGATCCCAGTAGGATGATGTCCGATATGAAAATTTTCCCTCTAGCTACTCCAGCCTAAATATATTGATAGCATCGCAAACAGTAAATATATTCAGCGCAATAGTAACGTCATGTATATGGATTCCATGTCATCACATGAGATGACTCCTCGGACCCTGATAAGGTCTGATGAAACTCAGGTTTCTTGATGACTTAAATCCTGTGTGTTTATTTGGGTTACAAATTTAAAGATTAATGAGAACACAGCGACAGCTAGACACTTTCGCGAGACTTTCATCATTTGGATCAAGTAATAATGCGATCGAGAATAAAATTTGATTCCTTTCTACAGGGAGATGCTTGTCTTGCTTCGCAACACGTGATTTATTATTATTGTTGTTTTACACAGCAGTGAGTCGATTTGTGACGTTGTCCATTTAGAGCTCCTATATTCACAAGAATGGTGATCTGATATCATACACCCACTTTGACTTCGGCGTGATGTGGCCAGTGCATATAATGTAATCATGTCATTTCATGCGATGTCATGCTATATGCCTGAAATAAGAGCTACATGCAACATTATAATTCGGATATCATGTTCTATATATAAAATTTTCATTCATCGCATTTTAAAATGCAACGTAAAGCACACACATATTAACATAGTTTTACATCTGTGACATATTATTTATTTTAAATGATAACAAACGAAATGACCGAAATCTAGGACTATATCTGTGAAACTCTTGATTGCTGGAGTTCATGTACTAAATTCTTGTGATACCAAAACACACCACAGAGCAGACATCGGTTTTGGGATCAAGCCAAACCTCGACACGATCAGGAGTGCAGAAAATAGTCCGAATCTTGTCCCAAGCTATTAAACTTGGTCAGAAAATTCAATGGGCTAACAAAGCAGTCATAAAATTTTCTAAAATTCCTACACTTAGTTCAAAAAATTTAGGTAAATTCTGACCCTCTAAAAACCTCAAGCGTCTAAAGATGGCACTTTCAAATTTAGAAATAACTGAATATGAAAATTCACTGCGCAGGTAGTTTCAGTGGCTAGAGATTTTAGTCTTACGATGTGGCTCTCGATGTGGACCGACTTTGACTTTGCTCATAGAAGAAAGCCTGGTGATTTAGTAGATCTTAAAGAGAGAAGCGAAAGAAAATAATTTTTCTCTCTCCTCTCGGCTCTCACACTCCCTTTGCCATTTTTCTCTTTTCCGTTTTGACTTTGCTTTATTTTTATCTTTATTACATTTTTTTCATCATGGCGCGTGTCATCTACCATTCGGTCAGTTTACAATCTACTGAGCACCATTTATTTTCTTGCTGATTCAATTGAACAATGAACTTGCTCAGCAATTTCGACTTTCCGAGATTTTCGTAAAAATCTCGTCCCTGAAGTCATTGACAACTTATGCGAGAAAATGCGTAAAAATTCGTTATCTCATAATTGGACAAGAACTCACTGCAGTCGCTAGATTTCGCGAGGCAATTTAGCGGCGCGGTCAGTTTCATCATCACGAGATCTAGAAATTTTAAAACTTCGCAGGCAATTATCTTGTTATTATTATTATTATCTGTTTGCCTGTTTTTGAAATTTTAATTTTCTGGGTTTCACGGTAGGTCTTGACCCGGTGATAACAGTTTGATGACAAGTGCTCAAACATATTCGGAAAATTGATATGAAGAAAATAAACATAATTGATATAAAATAGATAAAGACTTTACAAAAGTATAAGACTAGGAATTGTTACAATAGTTGTCATAATCTAAATTGGAGACCAATTTAAAATATGAGATAACCATCCATGATTTTTAGACCTACCAATCAAACTTATCACAACATAGCTTGAAAGAATCAAACATTTTTGCACTCTCTCCAAGCTGGTTCAAAATCTCGATAGATCTAACTCCTTAGTCAAGACTCAAAAAGCTAGTTTAGGTGGTCCTTGGTGAATATGTGAGCCAACTGCTCCTTTGTTTGAATGGAAGGCTTACAATCTCCTCCATGAAGTGTCATTCAATCTCTATGTGTTTTGTCATGTCATTGCAATAGATTATGAGCTATGTTTATTACTGTCTTGTTGCCATATGTGACATCATGAAGTCTTTGTCGGTGGTATGTTTTAACTTTGCAATAGTAGATATTAATAGATGGATCTGCTTGTACATTTAGGACTCAAAGAATGAAAATTTTGTACAGACAAAGAAAAACAAAACCCCTCTAGCGGTTTCTCCAAACATTCACATGCATACATAGAGAACAGAAAATAGTCAGCGCTTTGTTTTTCAGTATGTGTTGTACTTTAGTAAGTTGCATTGATTACCTTCTAGATTCTTTAAAAACTCCTTTTTTCCCTTCCTATATTTTTTATTTCAATTCTTTTGTCAGTGTTAGGGGTTAGGGATAGACATTGAACCTCTAAACCTATGAAGCAATCTCCTTTTGTCAGTTTTCCACAAACTGTCAATATCTTAATGTATTACCAAGTGATTTCTAGTAATCTTTAAATCACATGAAAGCTTTCTGTAAATGACATGGTTGTAAATTGTAACCACATAGCGTATTTCCAATCATTTAAACATTAAAATTCAATTATATATCCTCAATTAGCACTCTAGAGATCATGAATGAATGTGATACCATTAGGATTCAGGAAACGATCTGAAGCTTAAATTCAGACTGAAATAAATATGCATCTATATTGATAGAAATACAGAGACAACAAACTGTTAGAATTTTTTAAGCATGTCAGAAAATTTCAAAAATAAATTTGAGTGGATAAAATGATATAGTATTTTTAAGGATATTTCAAGAATATAATTGCCATATATGTGATTTTCTTTGGTAGGTGTACTCTAAACCAAAAGTTCTTATGTACTTTTTTTTTTTTTATGAATAAACACATAATATATTACAAAATAGCCAAGAGTATACGGAAGTATACAAGGCAGGCCAAAACAACAAAAAAAAAAAAAAAAGCAAGGCTGCAACACAAAAAGCCTCACCAGCCCTCAGTTGGAGGCCAACCACTTCAAATAACCTACAAGAGAAGAGGTAAGTGCAATCTATTCCAACTCCAGAAATTATAGACAAAAGAAATCTTTAATCTTTTTACAGCAAGAATCTCATCTTTAAAAGCTATACGATTCCTCTCCTTCCAAATGGACCAAAAAATACACAACGGGACAGAACGCAAAGTCTTCTTCCTTTTCTAGCCCACAAAAAGTCCTCCAACTGGTTATGGCTTCCTTAACCGTTTTGGGAAAGACCCAACGGACTCCAACTAAGTTAAAGATAATCTCCCGAAGTGAGCTGAAAATAGGGCAATGTAGTAACAGGTGATGAATTGTCTCTTTTGCGCGACCACAAAGATAGCATATGTTTGGAAGTTGCCAACCCCTCCTTTGTAACTTATCTAGGGTGAGAACCTTGCCCCATGATGCTTCCCTTGCCAACCCCTCCTTTGTAACTTATCTAGGGTGAGAACCTTGCCCCAAGATGCCTCCCACGCAAAAATGGCTGTTTTGATTGGGGCACAAGACACCCACATGCCCTTTTCAGGAAAAGAATAACCTGGGCTTAGCTGAAGCACTTTGTAAGCTTCCCGCACTGAAAAACTATCATCTTTTGCCCCTTTCCAAATGACTTTGTCCATTTCTGACCTGACTGATTCTTTTTGCAAAGCACTTAACAGATTCACAACCAATTCCAGTTCCCAATCATTGAAGGCTCTCACAAACTTAAGATGCAAAAATGCATCTTAAGTTGTGCATGCATAATGCAAAAAGTTATGCATGATTTTGAAGATGCAAAAATGTATTTCAAAGCCTTCCCATATGATTAAAAAATGGAAATAGAGAAAATGGACCTGCATGATTGGGTGGTCTAGAAGGCAGCTGCTAGAAGATGAAAAGGCAGAATTTCTTCTGAAAAGAAAGTTTTCTTAGGAAAAGGAAGGCATGGGGAAGAAGAACAAAAGATATATGAGACTAAAAAACAATAAGGGAGAGTGGAGTGTGGTGTTCAGTGGTGTGGGGGTGTGGGAAAGGGGAAAAAAGCACATACAAATCATTCTCAAATTTAACCAAATAATCATTGGTGGTCTCAAAGCAAAGATCCATAGAGTGACTAGTTTGAGCTATATATTATATGCTAACACACAAAGATCTATGGATTGAAACAGTTACTTAGAAACCCAGCTAGTTAACACCCACATATATTATACAGAGACTTCAGAAGAACTCTCATTGTGCACTATTCAAAGTTCAAACTAATCTTTCTCAGATATTCCCTATATTTAGTTAAGGTTATACTTCAATATAGAAAATAATAAAGCATAATAATAAATGTCTAATAAAGCATTTCAGGATATGCCTTCTTGAATGCCTTTACAGCACCTTCATCCACAATTGACATCTGAGATTAACCGACTGAAATCTAGACAATTCTCTTCTTCAGCTCCTCCATGAAATTAAAAAGTTTATGTCTCATATATAATCAATAAACTTCATAAAATCACATGAAAATATATAAAAAAAAAAAAAAATTTCAGAAACCTGTGGTGTTAAAATACTTGCAAGACAACCTTCAGAGGGCAGATCCACTAGCCCAGGAACTAATTCTGCATTTTCATCACCTAGTACTCATTCCCTTTTCTTTTTTATTTTCCTTTTCAATATTTTACAGAAATTAATTCACATAGAAGAAATAAATTGCAGAAATTTCATATCAAAGAGAGGGAAGCTGAAACTCCTTGTAAGTGGCGTGGGAGAACTGCCTAGCAGATCAGCAAGGATTTTCTCTAGCGGCTTCAGGTAATACTGTGTGAGTTGTAAATGAAAAAATTTTGCATACAATGTTCCTTGCAGTTCCAGCCTAAATGTTCTTCATCAACAAGCACTCTCATGACCTCAACTTCTGCAAGAGATGCGTTGGTATCATTCAACTACCAAGCGACCTGGACATGAAATTAGGAACATGCTTTAGGTTAATGGAATGAAGTAGAAAAGTCGGATCATAAAAGCAGCTACAATATCCAGGAAATTTGTGGTGGGCAGAAAATTTTCCCTTCATCTTACTGTCGTGAAAAATGGCATAAGGCCAGGCAGTTCGTCTTTCAGTAAAATGAGTGCAAGTTTCATGTATGATAACCTTCTGGGAAATTCCACTAAAGTTTTGTGATCATCTTTGAACCGAGATGATATCTTGTAAGGATGCTGAGGTAAGTAGTGTTGTTTCAACCTCAGTTCCTTTCTGAAGACAACAAATAAAAGAATTGGATAATTTATTGTGGAGTTGGGAAGGATGGAGCTTTACTGGAAGGGGGAGAACAAAATTAACGCACAACAATATTATTAATAATAATAATAACTACTTCAACAAACCAAAGATAATAACGGCATTAGTAATAACAAAACCACCACACGTCATAATGAGTCATTCACTTGATGTCATACCTATTTTTAATTACATGTTCTTGCAGCTCTACTGTAGGGCATGGATCAATATACTGGAACAAAAGTAACGCCCAACAACTTAAGAGCTAGAATTGATGAAGAAAGACAAAGAGAATGAACACATCCAAACAAAACAATAAAGAAAAGTGGAAACATACTATGTCAGGAATCAAAAATTAAATCAAAGAGTGTCCGCCACAAACCAAATTAAATATGCAAAGACTTTCAAAAAGAACCACATTTTATAGCTGTATGATTGGCTGAACAGAATTTTACTCACATTGTGACACTTGAATTCTATTTTCTAATAAGACATATTTAAGAAGAAAATAGCAATGAAAACAAGGCACATTCTTGATAGAATGTTTGTAAGAGAAATGTGTTCTAATATTCACTTCCAGTTGAAATGAAAATGTCAAAGACAATGAGAGAAAATACTAGAATAACAAAAGAAACACATTGAGCAATTTTAAGAAGACCCAGATGGCAAAATAAATGCAGCAGTACTGAAGGAAAAGGTCTTTATATATATTTGAAGATAAGTGCAGTAGAGTTAACAAGATGAAAATATTGTGACTGAAAATAAGGACTTTGAAAAACATATGGGGGAGAAATATTGGGTCAGCGCTGCCTAGGACAATATGCAGAAAATTTCTGATTACTTGAGACTAAGCAAATGCCACATACAAGCTTTTTAAGAATCACATTTCTACAGTATAATAAGTACAGAATTTTTTCCCACAAAATAAACCCAGATGTTCAAGAACCAAAAAAGAAAAAAGGAGGTCACAAAACAAAACAGTGCCTGTCACTAAATTTTCAATCTTCTACCAGAAGCAATCGGAACTAACTCCATAGATTGAACTCCATAAGAATCATGCAGCCTTTGAAATAGTGCTAGAATGAAGCATGGACAAATACCTATGGAAAGAATATTAGTATACATAATACAAATTAAAAAATAATTAAAGGAGCGCATACCTGATAAGAACGGTCATCGGGATATAAAACACTGCTTATTGTTTCAGCTCTTTGTCTATTAACAACAGCATTGATGTAATCTCCGGTATTATATGATTCCTGAAAAGGAAATATGCAAGAAGATTGTTATGCATTTATCCTTAGCAAATGAGAAAACCCAAAAAAATTTGGAAGAAAGATTGTTTGACTTTTCAGTCAGTGATTGCAGGAATCACTGTACTAGGAAAACCACGATCCCTGATAGAGCTGAAGCATGAGAAAGCATTGAGATGGCTCAAACTAATTGGGCAGGATATAAAACTTGGTTGAGAGTTAAATTCAGCACTAAGAATAGAAGGTTAATTATGGACTGCAGAACTTTAGCTACCATAAAATATAGCTGTTATAGTATTGTAGAATTAGAGACTAGTTGGAAAAAGGAAACATGTATTCATGTATAGTTAGGAAACTTCATATTCTTCCCTATTTGGTTTAGGATTGTCTTGTATATAAATAGGTTGTTTGTGATTAATGAAAAACACAATTGCAGCTAATTACCTCGATTTACATGGTATCGGAGCGGCGTTTTACAGATCTTCCTAGAAAAGGCAAATTTTGAGGGATTTTTGAACGGAGGAACGTATATGTTTGTCGTTATCCAACTAGCTCGGATATTGCTTATTGATAAGTGTTTTTAATTAGGTATATGTCATCTCCTGGAGTCAATCATTGGCGGTTGTATAGCATATCTATACTTTATTTGAAAGGCTCTGGATGTGGCATATTGTATAGAGAAGCATGGAGCCATACAGTTGAGTGCTTTTGGCGCAAATTGGGCAGAATCTAAGGAAGATAGGAGTGCAGGATGTGAATGCTTTTTGGAGCGACCTCAGTGAAGCAAAGTGTTGCTCGCAATCTAGTGTAGAGTCAGAGTATAGAGCTATGGCATAGTCTGTATATGAGATCATGCGGAAACGTCAGCTATTGATGGAAGTGGGCATCGAAGCCGGTGGTATCGGTGAAGCTTTGGTGTGAAACCTTCCATGCATAGCATCTAGCACTGGTATTTCGTGAGCAGGATGCAGTATGTGGATATGGGTGTCATTTTTGTACGTGAGAAGGTCGGTTGGGGTTGATCTATATGGGATTATGTAAGAGCGGAGAACAATTATGAGATATTTTCACAAAACCTGCTTTGAGTGGGATCAGTCGATTATCTTTGTAGCAGTTGAGTGATCGATCATGCTCCCGACTTGAGGAATGTTATAGTATTGTAGAATTAGAAACTAGTTGGGAAAAGGAAATATGTATTCATGTAGAGTTAGGAAACTTCATATTCTTTCCTATTTGGTTTGGGATTGTCTTGTATATAAATAGGTTGTTTGTGATCAATGAAAAAGCATTCATTACTAATTATCTAAATTATAATAGCATTCTGATTATCACAATTAAACACGACAATCTTCTACCTTCTTGGGCGTAGCATGCAATACGAAGCAAAGAGATATATAAGCTCTAGCAGCCTAGCTCAAAAGGTAAACAATTGAGGTTCGGATGTAGTCTGGATTATGACATGGAAAAGTGTAAGCATAAAAGTTACCATATCATATTGACCATCCGGTTTAGCAGCCCAAAGGCGGAGATTAATTGTATTCCTTGTTCCATAACAGTATTTGGATTATCAATAAACTCTGACTTCCTGTCAATAAGGAGAGCTATAAAGGTGAATTAAATTGGCTATTGATATAATTAAGTTTCTTATTTAGGCAGTGCACCACCCCAGTGATTCACTACCACAATTAAAACAACTTTTGTGTATTTTGCTTAGATCAGAGTTGCTTTAAAATATGAAAGAGAGTATTTTCTCACCGTTTCTCCCGAATTTACTTGCCCAAACTTTTGAAGAGTACCATTCAAAGTTACTCTTCAACAAGTCATAGAACTTATCCATCAAGAATGTGCGAATGGCAGAAAACAAATAAAATTTAGAAATATATACAGAGACAGCATTGAATAAAACATGCAGTAAACATTGAAGAATTCAATAGAAACAGAAAGGGAAAACACTCGCTAACCTTCACCGGATATGATACATGAACCCGCTCTATCTCCCATGGGTTTCCAAAATTTAACCAATAATCAGGCTGTTCATGTTGAAATCCATCCAGTATGACCTGACGGAACAACCCATACTGGTAGCAGATGCATGCTAAATTAAATGATGCAATTCACAAGATTAGTTAACACCTCATTGAGAAATGTGACAAATAAAGACTAATTCTGGATAAACCTGAGTCTGGAAGCATCTGATATCCATAAATGGTTCATTCCTAATAGTGATCGTACAAGAAATTAAAAAATATGAAGTTAGCAATGCATATATCAAGCTTATCACCTAATAATAGAGGGAAGCATGTGTGCTGTATTTCTTATTGTTTCAAAACTGTAACATCTTGATAAAGAGGGCAAAAAGTTTTGATACTTCCACGCATTTTGTTAGTTATCACATTCTTTGGGTATTTTTCATACAGCCAGCATTTTATTAACACTCAAGAAGAAAGAAAAAAGGGGAGTTTTAAAGTTCTGCTAGTTGCTTAACTGTTGAATAAATATTTTTCTAATATTCTTGCTTTTTGGCTATAGATATATGATTTCCTTGCTGCATTACAAGTGTATCCTTCTTTTTGTAATTTATGGATTAAAGTTAATAGATGATGAGGAAGGTTTTCAAATAATCTAAAATTCTGTAATTCTCTCATAAATGAAAGAAGTTTCAACTGCTACAATGATAAATGGTAGACTGGATTTTTTTCTTCACAACCATGATTAACAACATGGTATCAGAGGTAATCAAAAGTCTAATTACAGGTTGGCTACTTCTCTTTCTTTTCATATCGGTATTCATCTTCTAACTCTCCCCATTTTCTATCTTATTTATTTTCTACATTGTTCTTCATATCTAGTCTCATTTCAAGGTAGTCCGCCATGCCTTTGTTATGCATGGGTTAGCTAATGGTAGTGGTTGTTGGTTGTTGAAATGGCAGCAAGTTCTTTGTAGTATGTTGATATTGGTGGCCGCCCATAGGCAAAAGAGGAAGAAGGTGTGGCGTGCGGGACCTTTTTGCTTGTTTTGGACAGTTTGGAAGGCTAGGAATAGGATTGTCTTCAATTATGAGTTTTTTTCTTACAAAGGGAGAAGACCTCTCTTGTTTTCCTTCTTTGGACAGAAGCTAAAAAATTTATACAGGATGGCCCTTCAAATATAATTTGGGTTCATTGATCGGTAAAGTTTGTAAATGATGGGGCTGCTTTTGTACGACTTCTTTGGTTTGTGTGTTGGGGGGAAGGTTTTGTAACTTGTTGAAAGCACCCTTGGACCTCCCTATCTACGTGATATTGTAAGAAAGCAAGACAAAAGAATTGGAGAATGAATTCCTTGTGTTTTCATTGATCCATTGTGAATATATATATACAAAGAAAGCGTCTCCTTCCTAATGAAATTACAACTCTATAAGACAAGTTTCCTAATAGATTATAACCTATATGTAAGTGAATGTATATATAACCTCCCCTCTCAGGATTGGAGCGTAGATATTAATCATGCCCGGCTAAGCTAAAATAGATAACTAACACAGTCCCATTTAGGCCTTTGTGAAGATATCCTTGGTGTTCTTCGGTCTTCACATATCCTATAGAAATTAAGCCGAGTTGTATTTTCTCATGAACGAAATGACAGTCTATCTCAATATGCTTAGTTCATTCATGGAATACCGGATTAGAAGCAATATGAAGGACAGCCTAGTTGTCACACCAGAGTTTTGTTAGGACTGGTTTCTTAATGCCGACTTCTATCAAGAGTTGATGAAGCCACATAATCTCACATACGGACCATGTCATAACTTTATATTCAGACTCTGCACTAGATCGAGAGACAATACCCTGTTTCTTACTCTTCCATGAGACTAGATTCCCTCCAACAAAGACACAGTACCCTATAGTGGACCTCATGTCCTCCTTAGATCTTGCCCAATTAGCATCCGTGAAACACTCATGTCTATTATGCCTATGATTACTGTATAAAATACCACGTCCCGGGGCTCCTTTCAAGTAACATAGAATCTGTTTAACAGCTGCCTAATGATCAACTGTTGAAGAAGACACGTACCGACTTACAATACTAAGTGGGGCAATATCAGGACGAGTGATTGTAAGGTAATTCAACTTCCCAACTAGTCTTCTATATCTCTCAGGATCTTCAAATGTTTCGCCTTCTCTAGTAAGGTGTACGCTTGGAACCATAGGAGAACTGCATGAATTTACCCCTAACTTTCCAGTTTTAGACAATAGATCAAGCACATATTTCCTTTGAGATAAGAAGATTGCATGTTTGCTTAGCATAACTTCAATGCCCAAGAAGCATCTTAGCATCCTTAAGTCCTTTGTATGGAATTAGCTCTGAAGAAAGGACTTAAGGGATAAGATACCTTTAGAGTCACTCCCAGTGATAACAATATCATCCACATACACTACCAACAGAATGATACCTGAACTGAAGTTCCTGTAGAAGATGGAGTAGTCAAATTTACTCTTCTACATGCCAAATTCCTCAACGGCTTGACTGAATTTACCAAACCACGCACGTGGACTTTGTTTCAAACCATACTATTGAGAATCCGTCGGAGAAGGTCCAGCGGGAGAAGATCCGTCGAAGAAGATCCGACTAAGAAGGTTCGACTGAAAAGATCCGACTGAGAAGGTGGGTGCCAGAAAATAGGGCTCACTCCAGAACCAACCATGGCTCCTATGCCATGTATATGAAAAGGATAGAGAGAAAATAATATGCAGAGAATATTCATGATTCACCGACACTTCTACTCAATTTGGAACATATAGATCATATACTTAAGCTTGAGAGGGAGAATTGAATTATGGAATATTCTCCTAGATATTTGATTATCTCCTACCTTTGTGTACATTATCCTCCTTCCTTACACACTTTATTTCTTCCTTTACCCATACTATTTTGTTTCCTTTTTATTTAATTCTTTTGTATAGATATAGGTGTCTCTATGCTCTGTAATACTACGCCTCATTTCATTCCCAATAAAGAAAAAGTATTAACTCTTCTCATATTTCACATATCACAAGACTTAGAAGATAAACCTTCCTATCCTTGAGGCAACAAACCTGGGAGGTTGCTCCATATACTATCCTCTGAAGATTAAGCCATGAAGAAAGACGTTAATATCGAGCTGGTGGAAATCCCGAGTTATAAGATTGGCAGCCACGAAAAGCCAAGCAATGTCATGGTAGCAGGAAAAATTAATAGGAATGGTCCCGGCTTACATAGGTCTGGGCAAACCGCTTTAGCTACAAGTGGACTCAGCAGAGCAATGAATCCATCAGGGATTAACCTTCCCTGTAGACACTGTGACTGTAACCTTTCCAACGAAAAACATCGCATTGGAATAGAAGCGTGGCTCTGATCCCTGAAACACCTTTGGACCTTGAAGAAATCAAGGAAAACAAGCAAAAACCCCAGAAAAGAAGGCTATCAGACAGAAAAGTGTTTGAAAAACACTTTTGCAAGGCTTGGACAAGGGAAACAGGTGACTAGGGAGGACTTTTAGCGGCCGACGATGGTAGAGGAGGAGGTGCGTTGTCGGAGAGTATGTCACACGCGCTCTCACACACGGCACATGTGACATAGGGAAAAATCACAGTGTCGGCGCATGTGGCTCACGCGTTGGGTTTCTGGCCACTGGACTTGGTGGCGGTGGTCAACAGCGGCCAACGCTCCTCCTCAGGTGGGCGGAGTCAACCCACTCGCCCTTGAAGTTGGTGTTTCGAAGAAACACCTTACAACTCTTCTCCTCTTCTCTGTTCTTTCAAAAATTCTCTCAAAAAATTTGCCTTTTCTAGGGCAAATTCAAAACCTTGCTTTGATACCATGTAAAAAGCAAGACAAAAGAATTTGAGGAATGAATTCCTTGTGTTTTTCATTGATCCATTGTGAATATATATATATATATATATATAAAAGCTAATTTAACCTTCCTAATAGATTACAACTATATAAGACAAGTTTCCCAATGAATTACGATACATATGTAAAAGTAGATATATCTTATACTTAATTTATGATATTTGTCCACTTTTAGGCTAGCCCTCATGTGGTTTTGTTTTGATTTTCCCCAAGGCCTCACGCGATTGGAAGTTGTCATTGCTTATATACTCATAAGTTTTCCCATTCTGGCCGCTGCGGGACATTGTAGGACTTTGGGCGCACACCCAGACAATCACTCCCTCGTGACAAGTTTCCAGAGCCTCTCCCTCCATCGGGGATTTCATTATCTTTCGTTGCTTTCGGGCACCGCATTCGTGAAGCACCACACCTTAAGAACTACGGCTCACCACACCATTTTGTTCCACCCACACGATTAAGCCAGAACCCGGCTCTGATACCACTTGTTGAAAAACCTCATAGACCCTTCCTTATCCACAGTGGTATGATATTGTCCACTTTGGGCCTAAGCCCTCATGGTTTTGTTTTTGAGTTTTTTCCCAAAAAGGCATCACACCAATTAGATGTTATCTATGCTTATATACTCATAAGTCTTCTCATTCCTTACAGATGTGGGACATTGTGGGACTTTGGGCGCACACCCATAATAATCCTACAAACTTGAGCTTTTAGGAGAGTTGGTCGTTTAACACTTCTAAGCCGCTATTTTAGCACCTTCCTAATATAATCTCTTTTATTTATCAAAAAAAAAAAAAAAAAAAAAAGAAATATATATATATATATATATATATATATATATATATATATATATATATATATATATATATATTGGTGGTTGCCAGTCTTTAACTGTATTTTTTCCCTTATTAAGACTCTTATGATTTAGTCTGAAATTTTTGATTGTCAAAAACACAGAGTCTTAACATCATTTTGCCGTATTTATTTTTAATTAGTATTGGGCTAATGGATGTCATATACGAAATAAGAATATCTTGGTAATTTTGATGGTGACCAACAAGTTTTGATATTCATAAATATTGAAACCCTACAAGCATTTTTAGGAGAGTTGATGGATTTAACGTAATATCGAGAACTGGTTTGTGAGAGGTCACGGTTCGATACGCACCTGCGCAATTTGAATCCCCATTTGTTTATTTGTGATCCATGAAGGACTGATCAGTTTTGATTTGTTTGACTCTCACGTCTTGGTGTACGGGTTGCACGTGAGGTTGTCCATGTCATTCAAATCCCTCTAACGAGTTTTAAGGAGAGTTGGTTGTTTAACAATAACTTTTTTGAGTGGTCTCACATCATGACATGATTTAGCTATTCGATTAGTCTAGTCAACTAATTTATGAATGTGTCACATAACAAACATTTGGAAGTAGCTAAACAAATTCTTCTTTATATGAAGAATACTCTAGGAAAAGGAATTTTGCTCTAAAACAAAAGTCAACTAAGCATTTTTGGCTATTGAAATGCAAATTGGGCTCGTTCATCAAGTGGAAGAGGATTCACTACAGGATTTTAAATAGTTTTGGGAGGTAACTTGATAACATGTGTGCGAAAAAACGAGTTCACTCTTACTCATGGTAGCGGTAAGCTAAATATAAAGCAGGTTCATAAAGGGTGGCAAATTGATTTAATAGCTTTGAAAATCAATGTGAGTTAGGTTTTCTAGTTTCATCTTCAGGTAGGACCAATAGACATCCAATGTCCCACATCGGCTTCTTACAAATGTTGGTTGGGCCTTACATGTGAGGCAACCTTTACCTCCTATAAGCTGAGGCTTTTGGGAGTGTATGTATCTTGCATCACCTCCTTCCCTTATGCATTGTGACAATTAAGCGAGATGAACAAACAAAATAAATAGAGATCAATTATCACTTTGTTCCTTAAATAGAAGCTCAGAAATTTCTACTCGTTATGTTTTGCTCTTACTCGATTGGATGATGTTTGACCCTTTCTAGAACTTCATGGCAAGTCCTTGTCATGTAAACTATTTATATTTATAGCTTGATGTAAGGAACATGATTTATCTTGGTAATAATTATCTAAATTAACTTTACTGCTTCTTTTGAAGATAAAGTTATCTTGTTGATAAAATACTAGATAGATGCTCTAAACGTCTGGCTCAAGTAGTAGAAAAATGGGGAGGATTTGTGGGAAGTTCTAGGTTCAAGTCTCAATAAAGCCAAAAGTTAACCGACCAAAAACAATAAATATTAGATAAGTAAGAAATCTAATGCAATCTAAAACTTTGCAATTATTTAGATAGGAAGGGTCTGATATGTAATCACAAACTCTAAATTCACTCAGTAAGTAGCTTCAAACCAACTAAAGAACAAAAATGTTTGGCTATATCCTTTTCTTCATCATGATTAACAACAATATAAAGAAAATACATAAATGGTATTTGCAAATAAATGAATTAATAAAAAAATAAAAATATATAATTTTCAAAAGGCTTTTCGTATGTGTGTGTATGTGTGTGCACTTCTAGAAAAATGAATATACATAAGGTATAGGACTTTTAATTTGGAAATTATTTTGCCCTTCCCCTCCCTCTTTTTTTCCTTTTTTTAAGAAAGAGGTTTATTTAAGCAACGGAAAAGCATTAGACAAATTTTCTTTACTTTTTCCTAAAAATTTAAAAGTTAAACAACTATTTCATACTCTAGATTTGAGGCAACGTTTGTTACATGTTCAATCCATTTATATATGTAATTCTGTTTAAGATTGTTGAAGAATAGTAACATATTTAGAGTCCTATGTACATCCACATTTATTTATTTTTGATAGGCAAAGTACATCCCATTTTGATTCATGACATTTTGGAAACACACGAGAGAAGGAACCCGACATACCTCGAACAATTTGTTATATTTCAAGCGCATACCATAACCAGGATAGTGAAGCATAAAGATAAGGTTGGAAAAGGACATTGCTATAAGATAGTTGAAATTTAATTGAATATACACATCAAATCAAAAGTAAATAAAAAATATTTAAAGTTTAAGAAAAAATTTAAAGTACGGTGCGGGATAGTCCAATGTTGCGGAATGTTTGACATCTTTGAAGGCGAAGCTAGACCACCATTACCAGGCAGCATCCTTCCTTCAACAAACAACGGAAATAGAACGTAAACAAAACAAGTAATGATCATTGAGTGTAAATAAGAAAACAAAAACTAATTGTCTCATTATAGCATCCCTTCCCTCAAACAAAACAACAAATAGGAAACTAAATAAAACAATGGTCATTAGAGTGTAAATAAGAAAACACAGTATTAATCTCCATCATCAAAAGAACTGCCAAGTTTTAAGGTTTCTTGTAAAAAAACACTAGGAATCATCTTGTTATGAAGCAGAAAATTGCTTTATAATACTTCTTGAAACCCCACAAATCATATAACAACAAACATCGTATCATGATTCTAATAAATACCCTTTAAGATCAACGAGGAAGAAAGGAAGTTTGCAATAGATGTTTCATTTACCAAACAAACAATTAAGTTGGCCCGGACATCCATGGTTATCAAAAATAAATAAATAAATAAAATTTACCAAACAAACAATTACATCTTAGATTAGATGCACCTGTTGTGGAAGAGTAGGAAAGTGTAGAAGGCGGCCTCTTTGTCTATTATGGACCATTTCCCAAGATCGTTAATGTAGAAAACAACCAAGAGAGAATTGGAAGAATTCCTTGTGTATTTTTTCATTGAATTAACATGTGTATATATACAGGAGGGATAGTCTATATTTCCTAATCTATTACAACTCTACATGTTATATTTCTAATCTGTACAACTCACATGTTAGGATTCTAACTAGTTACAACTCTATATTAAGTTTCTAGTAGTTACAACTGTATGGTTAACACTGCCGAGTTAGAGCAAGTCGTGATCTTGCTTGTTACATAAATAACTAACAGGTCCTGCTTGAGCCTTTGTGAAAATATCCTTATTGTTCTCCACGTCTTCACATATCTGTGAATCAAGCAGAGGTTGTATTTTCTCACGAGCAGTGGCGGTCGATCTCTCAATATATCTTAGTTCGTTCATGAATACGGGATTCGAGAGGTAATGAAGGAGTGCTGGTTTATGCACCAGTTTTTCTTTGGGACCATAGTCATAATGCCGACTTCCATCAAGAGTTGATGAAGCCACATGATTTCACACACGGACTGTGTCATTGCTCTATATTCGGACTCTGCACTTGAACGGGAAACAACCCCTTGCTTCTTACTCTTCCATGAGACAATTTCCTACTTAGACCAGATGTGAATCTCTATCTTCCTTTGACCTGTCCCGATCAACATACGTGAGCATTCCTTATTGTGCCCATGATTACTATATAGAATACCTCGTCCCGGAGCTCCTTTCAAGTAACATAGATATGTTCTCAGTTTTGAATTGTTAACAGTCGGGAAGATTGTGACTCTAGCACTAGCGAGTGTGCAATATCATCGGGAGCTGGACGATGTTGAAACAGCCGGTGGAGAACTAAACTAGTGGTTGGTGTCAAGTGTAAACGGTGAATAGGGCTTTACTAGAGGCGAGAATAGGAGGGTGGCCTTTCTTTGGGCGGGGAACAGGAGGGGCCACTGGGGAGGCAATAGTATACACTAGAAGGTCATCTACCTCCCCTTGACTAGTGTGGGTCGAGGGTAGAAAGGGACGCTGTAAAGCAGCATCCGCGAGAGCCAAAGTACCCTCGAAGACTAGGCGTGCTGCGTACCGCTCTGAACCCGGGAATAGCAGAAAATTCATTTCGTTATAGGTGTTAAGTTTAGATGAGGACCCGAACATCTTGAACAAAATATGTACATCAAATATTTGAGGCTGATAGGAATGAGGTTCATTAGGAAAGGATGTGATGCGGTGTGTCCCAATTCAAGGCTTGATGAAGGCATGCGTTGAAATCAAAAAACAGGCTAGTGACGACATCGACCGAAATGCTTGGGCGTAAATGCGAATAATAGAGCTGAGCTGATTTCAAGGAGGGGTATCTATTCTTGACAACTCAATGCAGGTGTCAGCACAAGTTTGATGAAGGATGTCATGTTGAAGCATGAAGGACTGAAATTGTTCGGTAACATATTCTTTTGCATTATCACTTCTCAGATTTTGAACATAAACATGAAATTGAGTATGAATCTCGGCCTGGCACGGAAATGAAAGCTTGACTTCGAGAGAGGTTTTCGTCAATATAACCAAGTGGTTTGTGAATAATCATCAACAAAAGTGATAAGTGCGAGAAACTTGGTTGGGGGACACAGCGGGCGCGGACCCCACATCTGAATGGACTAACTTTCGAAAGGGCACTAGCTCGTTTGACTAGATACAACTAAGGTGATGTTTTGCAAATTGACAAGACTCATCTAGGAAATATAACCTTCAGCCGAGACCGTTCTTTAATAATGGCAACGAAAGATGACCCGGCCAAGTGATGTATACCGAATGATTGTAGTGACTCGAGAACAAGCAGTAGGTCTTGGGATTTGTAGAGTCGGATGTATAAACCCGGACTCACGGCCTCTACCAATAATGCGCGCTGTCATAGATCCTCGAGAGACCATCGAGGAAAAAATAGAGATATAACATAAGTGCTAGAGTTAACTTGCTGCGGACATCAAATTAAAGAGAAATTTGGTGACTTCAGGCGATGTCAAAAGGAATTAGATAGAGTGACTGTCGTGCCTAACGAGAACACATGAATGTGATCCATACGCTGATGACGGTGGAAGGTGAAGGTTGTGTGAAAATTGAAAAGACTGAATTTTGTCATGTGATATGTGGCTCAGAGTCAATGACCCATTCGGGAAGATGAAGAAGATACAAGGCATTTATTCGAGGTTGCCCGACTCGGCAATAGCGTGTCGGGTAGATGGAATCTCAGTAGTCGACCACAATTAGAACACAGCCATTGTGAGGCTGACCAGTGATGGATAGCGATGGCAAACTATGGCGAGTGAGTACCTGTTTGAATTTGTTGTTTCTTGTCGCATATCACATGGCCGGCTTATGGCGGTAATAAACAGCACCTCGGGAACTTGAGCCCTCTAGTGTTATCGCACGGACCCACTGTTTCTATTCGTTTACTCATTTCAATAATTCATCAAATAAGAGAAGCTTGCTTGTGCAGGCGAGATACAAGGGTAGGTGAAGAAAGAGAGGATGATACCTCGGTGCGAAGAATCTGCTAAGGTCTCTGGAGAGATGATCTCGGGACCATGGTGTGAGAGGCGCGAGAGCGCACTAAAGCATAGGCCTCTTAGAGCCTTAAGGCGCAGCGCCACCCAGGCGATGGCTTTTATGTAAGGCACACCTGCATTTACATATATATTTTAAAAATATAATCCCAGTATAACAATCATTTATCATCAAATATCATCAAAATATCAATCAAATCAATAAAAACACATAAACAACCTCTAAGCATAAAAATTCATAAAACATGTCAACAAATCTAACAAATCCCATCGTGAAGATTTAAAAATCCATAGAAATTGACAATAGAACATGTCGACATGCAAACACATATCCTTGTCCAAATTCATAAATCATCAAACCATGACACATTAAAATAACTAATTTGTCCACAACAACCGATCCTCATTTTCGTATACATCCACATAATGATCATCATCATCATTGTAACCTTCTCATCCTCCTCATTTCCCCGATAATCCAATTTCTTCATCTTCATCTATCAATGAAGAAGGCATATGATCCTAGAGCTTGAGGCTGTGTCATTCCCCTTGATGATGGCTTTGCTTGAGCTTGCTCTAGCTCTAAGCATCTGTGGCTCCTCGGCTTCACTTGCTCTCTACAGCAACATCACCTATGTCAGTCATCATCATAAACACTAAATCATCTTATTAGTCATGATCATGAGAATCTTCATCATCCATTCCTTCTATCAACCACTCATTGCTCTCATCAATTTCTTTGAGATTATTAGATTCGATAGGTATCCAGTTCATTGTATCTTTTCTTCAAGGCTCGATTATACTTGAGTGTAAATCATTCAACGTTGGTGCTCTAATCTTCTCCCTCTTGGTATGAATCTGAGAGACTATAAGCACAAAAAATACTTTATTACTCATTTTTTTAAACTTAAAATATTTTTAATGTTTTTTAAAGCACATAATATTACTTACGTTTTCAAAGATACTCAATTCCTTTCTACAACGTCTGGCTACATGTTAGGCTAGGACTTTCAAGCAAAATTTTCAAATTTGGTGACTCCAAAATAAAACTAGTATAATAAAGATAATAGATATAAAATGATTTAATGATGAAATCTGAAACAATTCACTCTTTTTCTAGTATCTAAAATATAATATAATAAATTAGATTAAAAAAATTTAAGTAATTAACCAGTGCTTTGAGACCTTCATTTTCCTAATAGCCGAGTCCATTCCAATATGTGGCCTTTATATATATACTCGATTTGTCCTGACTTTCTCTTGTGTATGACATCCTTTATCATTCAACAAAATGCATTTATATAATTGTCTCATAATGGCTTCATCATGCTCCAACTACGGTTTATCATAGAACACGGGTTCGAGTACTGACTGCGTGTAAAGGCGATGAAGCTAAATCTCCCACCTCCCTATCAATGATTTGAATATCTCCTTGTACTTCTCTTCATTACCAAGAAAACTTTCACCAATAGTTTCCTTAGCTCTAGTCATGGCCTCATATATGTGGCCCATCATAGGAGCTTTTTTTCACCATCAACTGACGGCTTATGAACAAGAAAGGGACAAATCTTCAAACAAATATGATAGTATTCGAAAAGAAGGCATTATAGTGTGTAGCTACATTCTTCCCCTTCTGCTCCTTTGCCCATCTACTTTCTGACCATTATGCACTTGTGAACATCTTCCTCAAATTATTTTTTTGCTCATGTAAGCGAGACAATGTGATGAAAGCAGTGGCAAATCGTGTCTTAGCGGGCCTAAGCAGTTCCCTTTGTCGATGGTACCATCATGTTGAGCTTGACCACGAGCGGTTATAAATGTAGCCATTTAGTGACTATGGCTCTCTCAAAGTCCTCTTGATGTTTGGTAGCTTTCAATGTCTTCAATATCAAGTCAATGCAATGGCACATGGTGTCAATCTAAATTAGGCAGCTTTTGCAACATCCTCCTACATCATGTTATATAATAAATTAAAATACATCATTCATATATTAAAATCAATAAAATTTTACTTATTCAAGTCCTAGGAATTAGTGTTATTTTTGCCATCTTATAACTTGAGTGACTATACGTGATAACTTGAACTACATTTTTTTCACCAACTTGGTCACCACTTGTCAAGTAGTTCAAACATCTTCTCTCCGTCTTAATCATTGAAGAAGCGTTAATAGTTCCATGAACATGGTTCCCTTAGAACAATTCACTAAAAG
Source organism: Tetrastigma voinierianum (assembly GCA_016808115.1). NCBI lineage: Eukaryota > Viridiplantae > Streptophyta > Magnoliopsida > Vitales > Vitaceae > Tetrastigma > Tetrastigma voinierianum. The sequence goes on from JAEQBH010000763.1 coordinate 111,382, forward strand.
TTTACCAAGTTCTTCCTTTCTATCGATTATGTCAGGCATAATGGAGCATCCATTCTTTTCCATTCCATTCATGATCCTTCATGGAATCTTTTATGTCGACTCTTTCTTAAGGTGAGTAACCCTTACCTCATAAATACTTGGTCCCTTCATCCCCACCATATTGACTGATAGCCTCAATCATGGGTTGGAAACTTGGATCTGTGACCGCATTAAATGGAGATAATGACATCGTATCCCTTAAATAGAAAGCAAGCTCTTTCCCATACTTCAGCACGTAGTGAACATAGTAGTTTGAGTCATTTTCCCACTCTATTTTGGTCTGCAGCTTCCGCGTAGGGGTGAAAAAATGATCCATCGGCCCTTTCTCTCCCAGATCTTTTCACACTACCTCTGCCTCTATTACTCTCCAGTGTAATATTATAAGCATCTACTCAAACTACTATGTCTCTAAAATCTACTATCCTATTCCTCACTTTTAATTATCCTTTTGATTCTTTTTTTCCCATTCATATAATCTTCCATCTCTTGTCTAACATGAGCAAGGCATTTCGTACATTTTGGCATTTCTATGTCCCTGACAAGATGTTTGTGTCTATAGATGCTCCTTTATCACAAAAAGATACAAATAATTGTATTCAAATCTTGTTAATTAGGTAGCAAGTATTTCCATCCCGGGTCTTTTCTTTCACTTCCATAAGTAGTTGTAGAGCCAACTTGAGTCTCATTTTCATTGCTCATTACAATCCATTCTTCCTTCTTCCAACTTTGAAACAAATCAACTACAACACAATAATAATTGAAAAATACAAATTGAGACATATATTATAAAATATTTAAAAATAAAATAAAATGAGTCATATGACTCATGTGAGTCATGTCATTTTACTAAAGTAAAATAAATGAGTCATGAATCATGAGAATCATTACTCAATAAAGTGAAGAAAAAAATTTTGAAGTAGAGAAAGGAAATACCAATGGAAGTGAGAGATTTTTCCTTTTTCCAAAATTTTCTTGCAATTTTCTTGGCTAATTTGGTTGATTTTCGGCTTCTTCTCTTGTGCGAGTGTTTGGCAGTGTCTTCTTTGTTTGGCTTGAGCGAGCAAAATGGAAATTTGGAGCAAAAAAATAGCGAGTTTTTGGGTCGGAGGTATAAATGTCGAGTTTAGGTTGCAATAGCCTAAACGACGTCGTTTTTGGCCCTTCTGGTACAAAATAATAGCGTCGTTGAATCTGAAGTATTTTTTAACACTGACGGTCAACGTGTCGTTTTGGTATTATTAACGGCGTCATTTGAAACTGTTTTAAATCACTTATCCAAAACGACGTCGTTTGGATAAGTGACTTAAATCCAAAACGACGTCGTTTTGTATAGGTTTAAAAAAAAATTTAAAAGACCAAAACGACGTCGTTTTATGTCTCAAAGAGATCAAACGACGTCGTTTTGGTGGTTTCTGGCAGCGAGAACTTCGTTCTTTGCGATTCGTGTCGGTAAGCGAGGAAAAATGAAGAAGAAGAAGAAGAGAAAGATGAAGAAGAAGAGGAGGGAAAGAAGAGGATTTGAGGAGACAACACACGGAGCGCTTGTGTGGAGAGCTTCTCGCCTCAGGAAGGCGCATGCCTTTTCCATTTTCCGTGCACCTATGTGAAGGGGCCTCGTCCCGGCCAGAGCGGCGCCATGTTTCAACTCTGCTGCCTAGGCGCACCTTTAACAATAACTGTCTTTCAGGGACTTAACAAAATCTGGGCTAATTTGAACCATACTGAAGGAAGAAGCTGACGAAACCCCATACTTTGCCATCTTGTTCTCGTTATTTCTTGAACTGACATACGGACTGAGACATAAGCATATTAAGATCTTCATGTATCTTTTGTAGGCCATAAAAATTACGTGGTGGTCTGTTTCGATCAGTAGAATGCTTTACACACATCAAATATATGAGAAACATTCCCCTTTCCAGAAAACACAAACTCTAAATAATCCATTAGCTCTTTAACAAATTCACAGTGATTAACGAGGCCCAGTACCTTGTTGTCGATAGAATTACGGATTTGGATGTGAGCAGATGACATCTTCCACTCCCATCCGGTATGCAGAGATGTCGGTTGGCGGATCATGGTAGAGGTGACCACCCGTACGATACGCTCTGGCGTATATTAGTGTTTGCTCCATTTCAAATAGTTAGGACCCGGGCGGTTTGTCTTGGGTGATTTGGACTCATCGGGACCACTGAGGCTTGGTGTGGTTTAACTCCTCTAAATCACTCATTATGATACCCTGAGAAGATCGAGAGCAAAGAGCACTCCCGGAACTGGATTTTGGAAAATCAGCGAAACCTAGAAAAAAGGGTTGTCGAGACACAAAAACACTAAAACTACGGATCGGGAACTAAACGGGAAACCAAGTGTCTTAGAGGCCCTGTCAGCAGCCAGACGACATGGAGGAGCACGAGTGGGAACAATACCCACATAGCGCCCACACCGCGCACGTGTGGAACTGATCCAAAATCTCGCAGCGGCGTGTGAGCTTCACGGCGGCTCGAATACGGCCACGGTTTTGCAACTGGCTCATTAGCCGGCGAGCCCTCCTATCTTAGGCGATGAGACTGCAGCCCTACAGGTGGGTGTTTCAAAAGTAACCTCAGATGACCACCAGATGCGCCGAAATTTCTCTAAAATTCTCCAAAATTCTCAAACTCGAACCACAGGCTCACGATACCATGTAGCTAACGAAGGGATGGAGAAAGAATTCCTTGTGTATTTTTCATTAGTTAACATGTGTATATATAAGAGGGATAGTCTATATTTCCTAATCTATTACAACTCTACATGTTAGGATTCCTAACTAGTTACAACTCTATATGTTAAGTTTCCTAACTAGTTACAACTCCATATGTTAACAGTTAATAATAGATCACAACGGTTTAGAACCTTGGATAAGTCACTTAGAAACTTTTATTTATGCTCTTCTCCTTTGGTCTACATATTTTACGGGAGTTAGCTCGAGTTGTCCTTTGGATTTTTATCGATCATTTTGGGTTATGTTGGTGATTTGGCTTCCACTTGTTCTTCTTCTCATTAACTGTGACACTAACCATATAAACACCCCGATGTACTAGTGCGAAACCCCATTTTTTGACACTTGTTTTATATAATGATCTTCACACATATAAGAGAACATCTAGCAACATTGGAAAAATTAAGAATCTACGTGAAGAATCCGGCTTATTTTTCCCTAGAAAGTAGTCGTTCCATCACAATACTATATCTGTCTTCATATCCTCATTGGTTGATGCACTAAATCAAAGAACAATTTCACCTCAGAATGAAAAATAAGAATGAAGATGAGAATACTGATAAAAAATAACATGCATAGCTCTACATGATACATACCCAATGCATACAACTACCCTTAGAAAAAAGAAATAATCAAATATCCAACTACACCTTTCTGCGAAACTATACTAAGCGAAGGTGGCTAACATCACACTTGGTCGGTTGGGTTTATAACACTATTTGACAAGGAGCGATCTTTGATATACCAAAAATGCCTTCAGATGCTTTAGTGTGAGAAAAAGAAAAAAAAACAAAAGAAAGGGTTGGAAGAGGAACAGAAGGGAAGAAAGAAAGAAATCACTCAGTAATTATGTCTAAATAGCAATATGAGAAAATGGGATACAACCAAAGGGAAGGAACCCAAGTAGAAAAGCAATTAGACATCCTGGAAATAGCTAAAATATTAATGCAATATATGGTCTATAAGTAAAGCTCACGATAAGATTTGTACAAATTTTAGACGAGAACACCGAGAATTTGGATGTAATAAATACATGAACACATGCATCAGTGCATAAATACAGAGAAAAGGTTAAATATATATATTATCATAACCTGAATGTCACCCAAAGGAGAGAATCAACTGAGGACATAATTAAGGGACAAAATTAAGTGACAAAAAAGGGTAATGTTGTCCAAGTTGATGTGATTCTGAGCTATGTCGGCCCATACCAAGCAAAATGTTCGCCTAATAAGCACTCTAGTAGTCCCTTTTTTCAAATGGCAAAATGGTCCATCAAGGAAATTGGTTATTACAATTAGGAGGAAGATGCCAGGTAGAGAACAAATAAAAGAGAAAGAAAGAAAACTAAGCCACATAGAGCCTATATATCAAGACCACCTATATATCAGCCCTATTAGAATTAAGCAATACAGACACATAACTGATCTAAATTTTGAAAAATGACCTCCAATATGGACCAGATTAGGAATCATGAGAAAGTGGACTACTAAAAAGCTGGAAAGCGGCATTTATCAGGTCAATAAACTCGCCAATCTTTTCATAATTTTGTTCTTCACTCATCAACAAATGCAGCCTGATAAGTGTATTGATTCTCAACAAATTCTGATGGTTGACAGTTTTATTTCCATTTACTCTTCATTTTAATTAGTTGAGCTCATATGGCATGCCTTCTCTGGAGTTATGCAAAATGCAGTTCTACCTTCTGCAATAATGAACCAGCTAGAGACAAAAAGATATTAAATCTTCTCTCCAGGCATCAAAGGTCTATTCTGTTTACTATTGTCGAAAAAACAATTTTCTTAAAAGCTTAAGCTTATAGGGATTAGGTTCACAATCGTGTTTTTCAAAATTACAAACATTTTTCTAGGCCTCATCTTATAAAAACGTAGAAAAAGTCTATCTTTACTAAACTCAATTGTAGGTATTAACGCATGTTTTTGAGGATTGCACATCAGCAAAACATTTGAACTTAATATCTCCCAGCAAAAGTAATTCAAGGACAAAAATCATAACTTGCATTTTGGATGCCACTCTTAATAAAGAACAGAAATTAGAATGATATGCCAAAAAAAATATCTTATATATTTCAGGATGAGCACATAACATGCTACAATGACATAACATTCAGGTCATGCTAAGAAGTTGGCAAGTGCTAATTTTAATACACTTCCTACTTTCTGTTTTAAAATTTTTTTAATATATATCTATGCATTCTAACTCAACGTAAAATGTAAGAAATCTTTGACAGTTACCTTAAAAAGATAATGATATTTAAAAACTACAAGAAAAAAAACCGGCAACTTAAATAAAAAAATTTAAAGTAATATTAAGAACATAAGGTAGGTCCTAATCATGAGAGTCACTACTTTCTATCTTAAAATATAGAAAGCAAGAAGGGCATCTAAAAAAGAACCTACCTTTCTCATTTTGAAGAATCACAAAGATTACCAGAAAAGAACTTCGATAGAGATATAAATACCCATAAGAAACTCAAGAGACAGGAAGTATAGACGTTTTGGGTCTTTCCTCTTGAAATACTGTTGTGTATCATGCCAACGCTCAATCAACCGATCTCTTACACTATGTGCTAATGCCTACAAATGCCAAAACACATCAATATCAACTTTATATAGTCACCTCTAAAAAGGATATACACGCAATGAATACAAATAAAGATTTCGAAAATCCTATCTATTTTACATCACTTTGTAGATCAGTCCAACTTGATTCATCTAAAGACAGTAATTACCAATATATCAATTAACATCTAGCAACAAAAGGAATGGTCTAAATTTAAAAATCAGGCTGCAAAAATGTGAAATCATTTCTAAATCAAAAGGGAAAAGTGTTCCAAAACCTACATATATTGTATTGTCAATCTCTTGTAAATGAATTAATTACAGGAGTGGTAGTAGCAATCATGTAAACTTCCCCCTTTGTTCTTCCTTTCTAATTCTCTCATTGCAGAAAAAAACTGCACTCTTGTATCAGTTACTGACAGACTGTCAGTTCTCAGATTTGATTCGCAAGCAACATAAAATTTCAGAAGTCGCTTTAAGTTCATCATAATTTCACAAGAATTGATCTTTGCCGACAGAAAGCAAGAAACATTTATAACAGACTTAGAAGACACTAATGCCTCTTCTGTAAAAGGAGATATTTCTTTGGAACCATGATTGAAATTTGAACTCCTCCGATGAATTTTAAATTTTATTTTTTCCAATTAAAAACATTCTTTTTTAAATTCCTGCACTTCTTTCTCACAGAACAAAAAAGAAAAAAATCACTCGGCATCATGAAGTACAATCGTAACATTTTGAGCTCAAATTGAATACTTTTCAACCAAAAATCACCTGATAAGCCTCAAAATCCATCAAAACTAAATCGCGACCTGGCCACTGTAGACTCAACATGATCCAAAATATCCTTTTGAAGACGACTGGATCATTCGACGAGAAACCTATCCATTAAAAGCCAAGCATTCTCTCTGCCTTTGGCTTCGACCTTAATCCAGCTCTTCTCACCACAATGCCTCTTGTACTCAGTCCCACCGACGTGATTCCCCAACCACCCGCCGCTGTCGATCGCCTCCAACAGCGCCTTCGTGATCCGGTCCAAATTTTCCTGATCCTCAATCTTCTGCCCATGAGAATCAGTGATGTAGAACTTGTTGATAAAGAAATCGCCTTCGAATTCCACGGTAGCCTTGTCAATGTGGAGACCGAGGAACGAAAACCCATTGACAACAGACGGAGGCCCATGTTGTTGCGAGCAGTCACGAACACCGTGGAGTCTGGCGACACGGCGGCATCAACTGTTACCGTCACAATGTTGGCAGGTTTATATCAGGCGGGAAGGGCTCTGCTGGTTTTGCTCCGAACCAGGAGTTGCAGATGAAAGAATGCCGTTGAAGTGGCTTCAACTGAACTGGGACTGGACGGCGTGGATTGAGCGATTGCGGGAAAGAGAAGTCGGATGGTCGGTGATGAAATCCGAGCAGAGGAAAGGAGACAGTAGCCAGTATCATTACAGAAAAAAAAACCCCTCGAAAGAACGAATAAATAATATACGGGCAGAGCTGAGCAGTAGCTGCCTGTAATCGGCTTCGATAATTTCATCAAAGTGTTGGCAAAAATTGAAATTAAGATTTGGAGAATTACAGTGGCTCTGACATCCAACATTGGGTTAGAATAGGAAGAGGGCGCCCTCTTAGGGTTACGGTGTGCTCTCCATTTCCAGCTCAGGAATCATACCGACAGGCAATCAGTTCGCTGATAACGAAAGAATCGGGGTTGGGGGGGAGGAGGGGGGAACAGTTAATGCGGCCGCATTTAAATCAAAATCGATCCACTGATTGCAAAGTGAGATCCAGATGTGCCTCGATGAAAGATCAGATTCAAATCAACGGTTGAATACGTATTATCCGACAAATCATGTTTTCTCGATTGCCCTCTATAAGACAAGATGGCGTCAGATTATGACTCACCCTATGTTCCCGCGTAAAACGGTTGTGATAGAGCGTAGCATTAGCTAGCAAAATCCAAAAATAGCGAGATTTTGCTCATCTTTCTTCATCGCCACACAGAAAGGGTCGCTTTTGGGTGAAGCGCACACACGGACTACACGTGCATCTACGTATCACGGATTCATAAGAATTTTAATATTAATTAATTATGACTTGAAAATAGCATACAAAACTTTAAACTTTCAATTTTTTTTTGTAAACTAAGCCTGAAGTTTAAAAATAACAGTTTTAATTCTAAACTTTCATTTTAATTGCACCAAATTTAAGCTTCAAGTTCACTATCCAAACCTGTATTTAAGCACAAAACTATTTGACAGCAATGGAAATATGAAATATCGATGTTCACGAATATATCGATTACTTTTTGATTTTACGAATATCGAAAAATATCGGTAGATATTTTGACAAAAACTCTTGATAATGTAAGGAAATTAATAAAAATATTTTGAGATTAATGGAAATCTTTGTTGAGTATAAAATCGTAAATAAAAACGAATATCTGACGTTGAAGATAATATTCATTCTCATTTATCAGAATTTACATCGCAATAGTCATTCAAACCAAAATGAAGGCCGTGTGGGCTCAAGATTAGATTATTTGTGAAGATGTCTGTGCGATGAAGGCTGATATTAAGTATAAAGGCATGGTGTTAAGATAATAATGATTGTAACCCCAACAATCTATAAGTTGTTGATGTTCCAATAATTTATTTATACTTAGTTGGATTTGATTTTGGTTGAATTTAACGATTGGATTATCATATATCATTAGAAATCATTACGGATAGTTAGTCGAACTAATTTAAAATCAAGCATTTGGATTCTTTTAAAAATCACAGGTGAAATACGGGCCAGTTAGATAAAAAATAAGAAAAAATATGAAATTCGGGATTGAGGCTTTCCCAAAAAAGGCCAAAATCGACGATTTTTCGAGCTTTTTCATTTATTGCCCGATTTTTCGTAAGCAACCTCCTGGGCGCGTGCTCCATGTTACGATTTTTGGTGGAAAAAATTGGTATTTTAATTACCGGTGAAAAATCTCGATTTTACCAATTACCGCCTATTTTTTACTTCGATTATACGTTACAAAAATGCTTTTTTGATCTTCGAAAACCAATTTTTCGGCGATATTTCGGCCGAAAAATCCGATTTTTTTGTCCATATTGACAACCTAGTCATATTTTGTCTCCCTCATTTCTATTTCCCTAAAAAAAAAATCCTTTAAATCCTCCTTCGATGTGCCCTAAAAACCCTTGATGTCTCCCCCTCAATTTGATTTCTCCTTGAACCTCTCTCCCTTAAAATCCTCTTTCAACCTGCAATTGAAGCACAATGTTGATCCTTCCTAACTTCAACCTGGAATTGGATGTATTTGATCCTCCCAAACTTCTCCTTTTAGTTTAACCTTGAACAAAAAGCCTAACTCCACAAATTCCCCTAAAAAAACTTTGATTATGAGTTTCCTATCTCAAGACAGCTGCAAAGATTTTGTGGGAGATTTTCGGGAGTATCCTCCGAGTTGCCACTATAGAAAAATTGCTCAACTAAAGACATCATGAACTAATAAGAATCTGGTCTGACGATTTTGGAATTGTTCTTAGGAGGGGGTGATTTGAGTTTATCTTAAACATGTGTTTGGTTGATTCTCTTGTTATACTTGTTGTTTCTTGTTGTGTTTTAATGTTTGAATATTTTAGAATCTACACAAATTAGGCATTTTTGTACATAGAAATATTTTGTGTTTTGATGTTTGAATATTTTGTGGGCAATTTTCACAAAATATGTTTATTCTAGATAATTTGACATGGAGTGTTCTATTTTTTTTGGTAAATTTTAGACTAAGATTACCTGGAAGTGAGGCTAGGAATGATCATTTTGGGTTAAGATAGTAATAAGGAAACATATATTTATCATCAAATTAGATGGAAAATTATTAATGATTTAGCATAAATTAAGAATAAGTACAAGCTCTATTTCACCATGTTTTTAAAATTCTTAACATTGGTTGATGCTATGTAACTCTATGAAATTGTTTGTAATGGTTTCTTGATGCATGTGATTGATAATGACATTGAAATTGATAATAGAAACAAAAAAAATTATGCTACAACTCATTATCTTTAGTCTCACTTTGTAACACCTTGGTTCTTTGGTGTATTTCTTTGTGAAGACATGCTGCAGTTTTTGATGCTTTTATCGTTGTTGTACTATCTTTACTGTTGTATTATATATAGACTCATTATTTTGCTGCTTTTGTTGTTGTTGTTGTACTATCTTTACTAGTGTATTATCTATAGACTCATATTCTTGCTATTGTGAAGACATGTTGTACTACTAATGAGTGCAAAACTCATTTATGTTTTGAGTTCATTTCGTATCTTATTTTATTACATTTTATATCGTGTCATGTAAAACTCATAACATTTCCTCTAAACTTGGTTTTGTAGAATTATTGATGAAAAGCAAGTGATTTGGCAAGAAATGAGCAATATATTTCCAAAAGAAGAGTCAATCGAGAGTCTCATAGCGCGCCACTAGGAAGATAAATTTTTCTGTACCATCTCGAATATCAAATGGTTCAAATTCCATCATAGTTGTATTCTACATTCAAAGAGCTTTCCAACAACACCTCAAACGAATTAGTCAAGCGAAAGTTGTAGCTAACAAGTTGGAGAAAGAAAACAAGCAATTGTTCGAGGGCGTATCGCGACGAAAGCGACACGTATGCGACGAAGCTATGAAAAAAAAAGGGCGAGAAATTGATATTTTGGCTATTTTCAAGCCATTTCACCCTAAACTATATGTTGCTCGTTTTTTAGGTAAAAGAGAACTAGCGGGAAGAGGAAGAAGACACCTCTCGTGGTTTCTCTCTCTATTACTAATTTCTTCGAGTTTTTTTCTTGATTTTGATTTTTAGTAGATCTTAGGTAATTTTGACATATTTTCTTTGTATCGAAGAGATTTCGGTCTTGTACATCGGTCGATTTCATTCTTGTTCGGACCAAGATTGGAAGTTAAAGGCGATTCATTGTATACTCATTCATTTTCTGCTTTTGTTGATTGATGGTTGAATCTGATGTGGGAACATGCACCCTCTAGGGTTAGAAAGTTAATTCGACATTCAAATTTAGAAAATTCTCAGTTATTTTGTGGGTTTGAATACTAAATTTATATAATTGATGCTGTTCTTATAATTAACAGGTTCGGGAGATATTAGTAGCTTATACCCAGGCACATCTTTGCTCTGATTTTCGGGAGGCCCTCAGTGACTCACGAGATGGAGATTCTAGTAAAAAGTAGTAACTTCAGAGTATGTTAGACTAATATTATGGAACTAATGAATTCAAAAATTACTTTGATAGATCACTAATTTTACTTATGGTGTGCGGATTCATTAGATGATATGGTTTAATGTTTAAAAGTTTCACCTTAGATGATGAAAGATGCGATCCGTGTTAAGCGAAAGATCTAATCGAGGAGATAGAAAATTTTATTAGATTTGAAAGGCGAGATACTGATTAGATTAGAGAAGGCTTGCATAATCCCACGTCTATGAGGGCAAGAATTCTTTAGTGTAAGAAAATGGTTATTCAAATGTTGGAAAAGAAAATATCAAATCTTAAAGAAATTCGATTTACAAGTAACTATTTAGACCCATTTATGCGAAGGAACATGGATATCTAATTGATAGAATATATTTAAATCAAGCTATATTACATTGCTCTTGAACCAAATCAACATTCAACTCATAAATGTTGCACTTTCAAGAATGCAAATGTTTGTAAATAATTATTCTCATCCACAAGTGTCTCTTCATACATTTAGAATTAAGTAGTTATTGTGTTTGGTAGATTTTAAGTTAATTTTAAATCAGTTTTATTTCAATTAAATTGATTTTGTCGACATCATTTTGGGTAAGCCTAAATAGTGAAGAGCCCTTGTAATCGGGTGATCAATTCAATTAGAGAACCTCAATCCTACGATAGATGCGATATCCGGACTTTTAGAGTCCACTTTATTACTTATATGACCCGTGCACTTGCGAAAAGGGATTGAGTGTTGGTAATACTTTTCATTTCAGTTTTTGAGTATACTTACTTTTGTTTCAATTCAGTTTTTTTTTAGTATTTACCACATTCACTCCCTTGGCCATATCTTCATATATATCATTCGGTCTTTACAAGTTTTTTGGTGTCATTACCGGGGATTGGTGCTGTTCACTTTCTCTCATTGGAAGTTGACATTTTAAAGAACGGGTGATTTGCTAATTTAAGCAATTTTTATTTTTATTTTTGGTTGTGAGTTGTTTCTTAGGTAATTTTTTTTTAATTTTTACTATTAGTATTTTTGTACTTTATTTTCTTTTGTTTTTCTTCTTGTTGCTTGGGTACTCATGGAGGAATATTCAAGTGAAAGATGGAATTGCCTCCATAGAAATAAGCTTGACTTGCTTATTCATCCATTTGAATTAAAGAATTCAAAATGACTCACTCATGGAACAAGGAGTATTGCCTTATCCAAGGGTTGACCCCACATTTCAAAAAAAAGAAAAGAGTTATTTCACGCTCGGGAGACGGGGTGTATTTGCAGTAGTCTTCATGAGGCGAAATTCCCAGTTTAGATACATTCGAGTCAACACTAGTGCTATTGAAAAAAAAGTGACTCAAATTGGACACTCAGTCCAAGCATTCAAGGATCAATTTTCCAGGACCTCTCCTAGTAATACTTCGAAAAATCCCATTGAATGCATGGATGCTCCTTTGAACAATGTGCAAAAATTTTCCATCACAAAATATGTGGAAGAAGGTGAAAATGAGTTGGAAATTGAGAACAAGGCACTCCTAAACAACTTAGATGATGAAGAGTCATTATTAGATAAACTGAAATTTGAAAGTAAAGTCAAGTATTAGCTATTGTGAATTTTGGTGAAGATTGACATTTACCTTCCCCATGGATTTTGTGACTTGGGGCATTGAAGGGATCTACAAAATTCTCATATACTAAGAAGACCACTTCTTTCCTCAAGCGAAGCCTGGGTGCTTGTAGTGAGGAGCTCACCTTGCTTGTGGGTGAGGAGAAAGCAAGTTCAATCTTCACCTACCATTACCTTTGAGCGGAGCAAGAAGAGCCATGTGTAGAAAATTCTGCGACTTGCTTCAATCAAAGACATGTTTGGCTTGATCCCCCTTAAAAGCATAAATGTGTTTATCACATCCATAGAGGAGCCCATTTTGAAGAAATTGTGGTTGAACCACCAGCCATAATTAAAGGGATTTTGAGTTTCTTTCCCTCTTCAAAATTGGAAAAAATCATCCTTGATTTGAATGGTTTATAAAAGAAAGTGTTGTCAAGATGGATAGTTCAAGTGTTTGACACTAATACTTTTTTCCAGCTGGTGATGGACTCTAAAAGCGAACAACTTCTTGGGAGGCAACCGAGCTGAAATAAATATTCCTATCCATCTTTCTCTTTTCCTTTGTCTGTTTTCAATTACTTTATTTATTCTTGTTTTTTTACTGCAGGATGAAAATTTGTGGTGTTTCTTGTTTGTTAATGTTTTCAGAATAAAGAAGTAGGTTTGGAAAATCAACATGTTGTCATTAGGTTGCAGAGCAAGACAAAGGAGTTGGAAAGTGGTTGATATACTTATAGTGCTTGGAAGTGAAAATTTTGGGTGGGAATGTTGAACAATTTGAGTATTTTAGAATGGAGATGGGCGAAATTGACTGAAATATAAATTTGGAAGGTTCGTGATCATCATGACGAATTGAAGACAAGAAGTGAGTTTAAGCATGAATGAAAGCATTAGGGTTGCTATTGGAGGGAATTTTGAAGAGAATATATAAGCATGAAGCACAAAGGATAGCAAGTGGAAATGACTGAAAGAATTCAGGTCAAAGAAATCATCACCTGGACAACCGCTGTTCCCCAAGTTTTTGTAGTGATTAAGGCTCCAAATGTGTTCCCTCAGCCTTTGACCACATTCTAAATTGAAAGAACTCCAACGAGTCCTTACATCCAGTTTTGAGCTAAATAGAAAGATATATGGTATAACAGGATTGGAAGAACGGAGGTCTTGAACAAAATTGAGTGTGACCGGCACCACAAATCAAGGCAGGCTTTAAAACTCCTTAAACCATTTTCTTTATTCCACCTTTACTCTATCAACCATACTCTTTCCTTCAACCGTTGCAACTTCTAACCACTTTCAAATGCATCTCTCATCCATTCAAATCCTCGATAAATCTTCCTTAGTCATCAAATCAATCTCCAAGCTTCAAACCACTCCACAAACACAGCTGCCCGTTGAACCTCAATTTTCCATCATCTTCCAAGCATCGAAGAGAAGTTCTGTGAATTTTTTTTTGTGCTTTGTTGTTTGTTTAGGTTCTTTTGTGTGGATCATTGATTGTGGAGTGATTTGCATGTATTGAAGGAGGTTTGAAGAATCAAAACTCGTTCATTTGAGGGTGAAGGAAGTTGGTGCACACCAAGTGTTTGAAAATACCAAACCACTTTCATGGTTCCAAAGAGAAGCAAAAGAGTGTGAAAGGGGGTAGTACACCAATGTCCAAGGTCTAAAATCCTCAAACTTCCTCTTCAAATTGGCGAGACTGAGGGGTTCCACTTTTCGACTCTCTCTATTGTCCTTTGCACTATTAGCTATTTTTATAATTGCTAGACATTTGGACAAATGTTCATCCTTAAGTTTAGGTGTTATTTTGGTTGGTTTGTCTGCTCACACCCCACATATTTACACATGTCTTTAGGATGAAATTTTCTGGTGCTTTATGGATAATGACTTTGTTTGATGCTCTAACTTACATCTACTTGGTTCTTTGTTTATTAAGAGTTTTTTGAGTTAATTAAGTTTTGTTTGGAGTAGTTGTATTGTCATTCAAAAGATCATAGGGTGAACCCTTGAGATCTGGACAATATTCAAGATAATAGGACTTGATGCTTAATAGGTTATCTCTACAATAAACTGTTAAATCATTGGTTTCTCAAAATCCGCATGGTTGCTAAGTACTGTGAAAAACGATTTTTTGCTTGGGTTAGAAGATTTATGATAATCATCTAATTTTGATCTCACAGTTCTAGGCTTATTCTGTATCACTTGAGTGAAATCTAGGCAACACAACAATTCAAATGATAGGCCATCCTTGGAAAGATTGTACCTTCCAGTAGCCTTATTCATGTATATGTGTTTCCTCTAGTACAGAATGTTGGGCCTTAAGAGCCAAAATTATGTTTACTAAGAACCAAGTTTGGAAGCCAGTAACTACTTATACATCACACTATCCCTCAGTAAAGAGACCAAACTCACCATAGAGGATTTGACATAGGTGAAATGTGTAATTGAAGACAAGTTCCCCCAGGGAGTTATTTTTCCTTAGGAAAAATAGTTGGAATGAGTTAAGTTGAAAATCCAAAGGGTTGGTAAAAAGGAAGGAGAAAAAAAAAAAAAGAAAAAGAAAAAAGAAGAAATATCAAATTAAGCAAAATACAATAAAAAGTCAAGGAAGAGTAGATTAGCCCCATATTGCCTTCTTCACTAAGTAAATCAAATCTCTTGGGTGTCTCAACACACCTAGTGCCTAGGCAATTGGTCCTAGGAGCTGTTGATTCAAGCTCACTAAGGGTTGTTAAAAAGCTTAAAGTTTGACATTTTCCTCTAATAACCTTGTCTTAAAAAAACTGTTTGCTGAAAGAAATACAAAATTTTTTAGAAAGGTGATGAGGAGTATGAAATAGTGCACTAAAAAGCATATTTTGGGGGTGCTTGAGAGTATCATGTAACGATAGTAAGAACAAGGATGGAGTGGAGGCTCAATGGAAAAAATGTCATATGTTTGGGTAAGTTTGCTTCAAATGACTTCTCAACCTTTACACCCAGCGCATTACAAGCTTATAAAGACCTACTTGATCTTGAGAGTTGTATTTTCATCTAGTGATGATAAAAACAACATGTAACTTTGATCTACGAGAGTCTAGTACATGTGGCTTGCTGTAGGGATTAATACAAAACACTAAGGTGTCACATTCTGTTATTTTGGAGACTAAAATATGAAGCTGAGAAGTGGAACTTAAGATTGTGGTATTAAATAAAAATTTAATGGTCAATTCTTTTTCAATGGATGGAAATTCAAAACAAATTAAGAATGGACCATATTTAAATAAATGTAGTTACAATTAAAGTAAGTGAGACAAATTTGCAATTAGGAAATGATAAATATAACAAAAGGAAAAATAAAACCAAATCACATTTTGAAATTCTCCAGCAGTTAGAATAAGTTTGAAGAGAAAGGCAGAAGAGAAGGAAGAAGGAGGGAGGAAGAGCAAGATCAAGGTATGTGTTTTGATGTGTTTGCCTTAAGGTATATTTTGGATTCAGGGCTTTGTTAAGGAGGAATTGTGCTCCTTTAGCCTGGTTTTGTGTAAGGTCACACAAACCTTTGATTTATTGGGGTTGTAGTGAAAGCCCGTTGATGTCAGAAACTTGGATGTCAAATTACAGTGTTTGCAAAAAGATTAAGTGGTGCTTGGTAGTGTTCTTGGATTTTCACCTACTAGGTTTTGGGTTTTGAGTTTCAAAGCACAATTCATGTTGTCATGGAGTTGTTTGAATAAA
This sequence comes from Tetrastigma voinierianum, assembly GCA_016808115.1. NCBI lineage: Eukaryota > Viridiplantae > Streptophyta > Magnoliopsida > Vitales > Vitaceae > Tetrastigma > Tetrastigma voinierianum. Next base: position 127,336 of record JAEQBH010000763.1, read on the forward strand.
TTAAAGTTGGTTTTGAGGTATTATGAATTATGAAATTTATATGGGTGGTGTAAAGTGGGAGAAATAACAAAAATCTAGGCATGGTCATTACCACCATTAAGTTGAAGTTCTACCATTCAACTTTGGGTCTGGTCGATTTTGGCCAAGTTCTGCCAGTGCAACCAGGCTGTACCAGTAGCTTTCATAGTTGTTGAAGCCAGGTTTCGTATTTTGGCCATAACTTCCTCATTTCTTATCCGATTTGAGTGATTCAAGTAGCTAAATAAAATAGACTTCAAGGAGAACAAAACTTAAAATTAGGAATCACTTAATTCCCAGTCTAAGTGGCCTAAAAATTCACTCAAAGTGGGGTCATGTGCAAGAAAAATTCCTGCATCAGCTTTGGACATAGAGTAATTAGGGTTGTTTGGACGTGGCAATTTCGGTGCTCGAGATTGGGTGATTCAGTTGGAATGGAACCCATAGCACCTTAGCTTTAAAATAGTATGAAGAGTGTGACTAGTCTAGGAAGTGAATTAGTTATGCGATTAATTTATGTCGTGATAGTTTGATTCAGTTCAAATAAAATTGGATCAGTCTATGACACATTATCAATTATAATAAAGCAAAAGAGGTGAGTGTTCTAACTCTTTCCCATCTTTGATGTATTATTATTATTATTGTATAAATTGTACACTGGTATTTCATGGTTTTGAATGCAAACCATTTCAAACAAGCAATGAATTGGAAAGCAAGCAAATGGTTTTGGAGGTTAAACCATTTTGAAAAAGAGTTGGTTTAAATTGTAAAACCATAATTAAGCAAGCAAGTAAATGGTTTTGAAAAGTTAAACCATTTTGAAACAAGCAACCCAAGCAAATGGTTTTGAATAATTAAACCATTTTCAAGCAAAACAAACAAGCAAATGGTTTCAAAGTGTAAAACCATTTTACAAAACAATGACGAAGCAAGCAAAAGTTTGAAAACAAAGGCCTTCCCACTGGTTTTAAGCAAGCAAACCCCGGTCGGTAGTAGGTGCACGGTGGTGTTAGGATTTCATACATGCATTGTAGTTTTGCCTGAATTACATTGACTTAGGACATCTGTATGCATTTAAAGGAGACCGAGTGGCACGTCTGAGGGGTATATAGGTTATGAGCTCTAACTAAGTATGGTGATGGCGACACGAAGTTCAAATTCCACCATATTCATAGGAAGAATGAAAAGATTGGCCCAGGACAAGGTCAGCTACCGGCACGGTTGAGCCTGAGGTTCCGTGTTCACTAGGGGTATGATGAGCAAAAATAAGGTCCATTGGTTGATGTTTTATAAGCATGATATGCTGTTTGAAAAATCAACCATTGGTTTTCCCAGTCGCCAGGGCTTAGGAGAGTTTTAAAAACAAGCGGTTGGTAGGCTCAGTTTAGATTTCAAAACGATCGGTTGAGAGCCAAACTCAGTGGGTTTTTATTTTCAAAAGCATGTGGTTGAGCTCAAGCTCCCATTTTATGAAAAAGTTTTGAGAACTTTTAAGCAATGGTTTGTGAAAGGTTTTAGAGGCTTTCCAAACCAAGATAGAACAAGCAAGCAAGAAAAATTGTAGGAAGTTTAATAGACTTCTAAGCAAACAAGAAATAAGACTTTTACAAGCTTTTAAAGAAAAGCGAAACAAAAGTAAGCAAGTACAAAGCAGAAGCAAGCAAAGAAAAGTTTTAGAAACTTTAAAGAAAGCAAGCAATAGCTTATGGAAAATATTTGTAAAAGAGAGTTTTACATGTTTGAAATGTTTTCCGAAAAAGAAAAACCGTTTATAAAAGCATACACTCATTGAGCTCGTTTAGCTCATTATTTTGTATTTTAAAAACTATTTTCAGTGCAGTGCATAAGGCAATGAACCTGATAGGAGGTTAATCTTGACATTGTACAAGTCAGCGTAAATTAAAACATTAATATAAAGAATAGACTTTAAGAAATTGTATAAAGAACATATGTATGTACATAGAGTAGTTTTATGAAGTAATGTTGGTATCTTTAGTTTGCCATATTTTTGGATATAGTGTAAATTGGATGTATACGAGTTTGGATTTAGACTATGCAGTGATCTCATGTTACCCAGTTTTTATTTGCTAAGATTTTACGAATCTGAGTTATAAATAAAAGAAAAATTTTTATAGGAGGTTTAACTTAAGCAATATGAAGCCGGCTTCACGGTTCTAGTCGTTAGAGGTAATGGTGAGGGTTTTACGTGGAGTGGCGCACGCCGCCCAGTAGGGAGTGAGGTGTGTCTAACTCTTTATGGAGCACAAATAAATTATCTTAGGAGATCCACGTACTTATCTCAATTCTCATAAACTCATCTAGCTTGCAATTGTTTGGATAGAGGAAGACCACACACACACACACACACACACACTAGTGAGAACCATGATCTAAATTTGCCTATTATGAGATTAATTCACTATTAAAATGAATAAATTATCTTGATCATATTCTCTATATTCCTTGTAAGGGTAATTATTGAGACACGTATCACATACCCATTGGAAAGCTTGATTACTCAATTTTAGTTAAATAAAAAGGGTGAAATGAACTCTTCTTTTTCATTTACTTAGGGACAAGCAATTTCTTTCTTTTTTTTTGCTTGAGAACAAGCAAAACTTTAAGTTTGGGGGTGTTTGATGAGTGCAAAACTCATCTATGTTTTAAGTTCATTTCACATGTTGATTGGGTTTAAAAATAAGCTGCACTTTGGGCCCACTCTCCCAAGCCAGACGGGATTAAAAAGAGACTTATAAGCGAGGCCCGATCGCTTGTGGACCCACGGCACAAACCTGAGCGGGGCCAGTTCATCCGCCTCAAGGGCCGGTAGCAGACCCCGCCCTAAGAGCCCATATCGTGTAAAATCCAAGCCAAGGAATCTCTCAGCAATAAAGAGGAGTGGGGATGAATTCCGATAGCGATCACGTAAATCAAACTAAATCTCACCAATAAAGGGAAGTAGGGATAATTCCCAATAGCGCTTTATCACGTAAATCAAACCCAAATCTACCCAATAAGGGAAGTAGGATAATTCTCAATAAAGCTGGCACCAGTGTCATATTAATCTGACGGCGATAAGGAAAGAAAATCCTCATCCAATAAGAGAGAATCCTTATCACCGTAGTGGGAAAAAACATATACTATAAATACGAGGCCACCATCGGTGAAGATCACCTTGAGACTTATGCATCAATACTTCATTCCTAAGTAGTTGATATTCTCTTCCCACATGAAAGAACGACTTAGGCGTAAGCGGCTTGGCAGGCCCAGCCGATCCTCTTTGTTTCTTGTTTTTGCAGAGGAGTCCAACGCCCAGATCTAGCGGACCGGCCAAACAAATCCAGCACGCTCTAGCCCAGTTCCGGTTGAAAAATGCATCATCAGTTGGTGCCGTCTGTGGGAAAGATAGTTCCTTTACAAATGGTGACCTCGGCGATGGTATCAACGAAACACAAGCGGGAACCGCGCCAATCCTCCAAGGATCACAGGCCGGCCGGGCGGGGTGAGCGGCCGACCTCCGGAGGCGTGTTAGAACTTGATTACATGCCAACACGGACCCGAGGTGGAGAGACTCCGTCGCAACGACACTTCTTGAAATAGTTGAAACAACTCACGCTCAATCTGACGCCCCGAGACAACGGCAGGCAGAAAAAGACCAAAACTCACATTGCCGAAGAGCGCGCACCTCGACCCTCGTTGAGAAGCTAGGATGAAGAAACTAACCACGAAGCATGATCATACCAACCCCGGGAGAGGGATCGCGAGGAGGAGAGGTCATGGGAAGCGAGTTGGGGACATCCAGCGAATCGGCCACATGAAGTAGCGGTAAAGGCCCAGGGCTTAGTCTCTAGGGACACCACAGTGTAACAAACCAGTCTCCATTCACGACGGTCTTTGCACTTCCCCTTCGGCAAAGTTGAATGCGAATCGAGGCGTTAGACGAGCAAGACCATGGAAGCCGACCTCAATCGATACAAATCGGATGGAGCGCACGGATGTTGGGAGCCCGGCGGCTCGGTTCGAGCGGGCCATGCAGCCACGAGCCAAATGCTTCGGTTCGTGGCGTAACCGCTAAAATAGGCCATGTAGCCACGGGCGAAGTGCTTCGATTCGAATAGGCCATGTAGCAGCGGGTGAGTGCTCGAGTCCCGGTAGCTCGATTCAGACAAGCCAGCCCGCGAATAGCGACTCCAGTTCAGGCGAGGCCATGGCCACGGGCCAAGTAGCTCAGGCCAATGACTCAGGTGAATAGGCCATGCCAGCCCGCAGGCCAAGCGGCTCGGTTGAGCAGCCATGTAGCCACGGGCAGTAGCTCAGGCCCGACAGCTCGATTCGAACATGCATGTAGCCATGGAGCAATGCTTCCGATTCGTAGAAGCGTGCCCAAGCTCAAACGGGCCATGTAGCCATGACCGTGGCTCGGGCCTAGTAGCTCGGTTCGGTAGGGCGTAGCAATTAAAACAAGCCATGTAGCCACGCAGACCAAGTAGCTCGGGAGCCCAGTGGCTGATTCGCGGTGATGCTTGGCTCAAACCAGACCATGTAGCCATGGAGCCAAGTAGCTCAGGAGCCCGGTAGCTCAATTCGCGGGCGCGCTGGCTCAAGCGAGGCCATGCCACGGGCCAAGTATCAGGGCCGGTAGCAGTTGCGAGCGTAACCGGCTCAAATGGTATGTAGCCATGGAGCCTTCGTAACTCGGGAGCCCGATAGCTCGGTTCGCGGGCGTAACGGCTCAAGCGAGGCCGTAGCCCGCAGGGCCAAGTGGCTTAGGAGACCAGTAGCTTAGTTCGTAGAGTGCAACAGCTCAAATAGGCCATGTAGCCACGGAGCCAAGTAGCTCAGGAGCCTAGTAGCTCGGTTAAGTAGAGGGTCTGCTTGGCTGAAGCAAACCATGTAGCTCTGGTAAATATCAGGAATTGATGGCTCGATCGCGAGAGGGTAACGACTCAAACGGGCCATGTAGCCACGGGCCAAGTAGCTCGGGGCCCGGTGGCTCGGTCAGCGGGCGTAACGGCTGAAACGGGCCATGGCCCACGGGCCAAATAGCTTCGAGGCCCATTGGCTGATTTGCGAGGCGTAGCAGCTCAAGCAGGTCATGTAGCCACGGGTCGCTGGGAGCCTGGCCAGCTCAGTTCGCGAGCGTAACGGCTCAAGCGAGCCATGTAGCCACGGGCTAAGTAGCTGGGAGCCTATTACTTCGGTTGCGGAAGCGCGGCTTGGCTCAAACAAGCCATATAGCCATGGAGCCAAGTAACTTTCGGGAGCCCATTAGCTTTCGATCCATGAGCTTGCGGCTCAAGCAGACGTATAACCATGGAGCCAAGTAGCTCAGGGGCCCAGTAGCTCAGTTCGCAGAGCATAACAGCTCAAACAGGCCATTTAGCCACGGAGCCAAGTAGCTCAGGAGCCTAGTAGCTTAGTTCGCAAAGCGTAACAGCTCAAACATGCCATGTAGCCAAGGAGCCAAGTAGCTCAGGAGCCCAGTAGCTCAGTTCGCAACAGCCAAACATGCCACGGCAGCCATGAGTTGCAGCCCAGAGCCTTAGCTCTCGGGCCACAGAAGTAATCGCCAAAAAGCGCCATGGCGGCCGTAACCACGCGGTCCCGCAGCTCGGGCCAGACGTATCACCAAAAGGCTGCAGCCATAGAGCTACATAGTCAGATCGGCCCACTCAGAGGCACAACAAACAATACAGCCACAAAGCCCATGTAACTAAGATCAATATTTACTGCAGTCACTGCACCAAAAGGTTTATAGCCACAGTTATGGGAATGCTAGAGCTCAGCTTGAGAGCTTAACTGACCAGAAGGCCTCGCTGGAGCCCAAAGAACAATTAGAAGGTCTCTCAAGGTTTTAGGGAGCCCATTGTGGGCTAGAGCGAACAAACAAAGAAAGCCTCAAACAGAGCTCAAATGCTTAGTTTGTGTAAGAGCTAACACCAAAGAAAGCCTAGTTTCAGAGCCATGAACTCCGCCTTGCAGAAGGCCTCAAATAGGAGCCCAATAGCTCGGGCCAGAGCTGACACCAAGAAGGCCCACCGCCTGTGGAGCTCAACTGCGCATTTGCAGCTTAAAAGCTCAGAAGGCTCAAACGCCAGGAGCCTCAGCCACTGGGCCAGAGCTTAACTGGGCCAGGGAGGCCTCGCCGGTGGAGCCAGCTGCCGGAGCTGCAGCTCACAAACTCCCGTAGGAAGGCCTCGCCGCCGGTGGAGTCAAAGAAACACTTAAAGAGCTGGGAACAAACACAGAGGCGGCCCCACGCCCAGAGAGCCTTAGTGGGGCCAGCCAGAGCTTAACAGCCTCAGAAGGCCTCGCGCCTAGGGAGCTCAACCCGCGAGCTAGGGAGCCATCAGCCGTGTGAAGGCCTCAACGCCAAGAGCCACAGTTTCGCCTTGGTAAGGCACACAGCCCAAGAGCGACAATCCTGGCCAAAGATAACAACACAGAGGCAAAATAGCCCAGAGCAAGGCTGGCTCGAGGCGCACGCCTCAAGAGCAAAGAATGGCCAAAAGAGTATTACAGCCAGGAGGCAGACAGCCTCAGAGCCAAGAAGCCTGGGCTAGAAGGTAAGTGAGCTGGCGAGCCATGTACTTCGCTTTAAAAGAGCCTTGCGCTTTCGCTTTCAAGGAGCGAATAGTTTAGTTCAAAAGAGCATAAACCGCCCAAAAAGGTAGAATAGCTGAGCCAAGAGTCGCCAAGGTGCAACAGCCCGTAAAACCAAGTAGCTTCAAAATTGGCAAGACAATAAAAGAGCGTATTAAAACTAACTGTAAACCTTCCAAGTAGCTACGTGGATATCACACTCGATCCGATAAAGATACAAATTTCTCGCCCACGCCGTCGTAAACTGGCAATGTGGCAACCGATCGGGTTTAAATAGGCACGTAGGCCCACTCTCCCAAGCCCAAGACGCAGGATTAAAAGAAGACTTATAAGGTGCCTATAAAACACCCGCTCGCATTGTGCCCAAAACAGAGCCCGCTCATCTACCACATGCGTAACGCAGAAAGCCTAAAGAGCCCATATCCTATAAATCAAACCAAATCTCACCATTAAGGGAAGTAGGATAATTCCCAATAATCAAGCATCTCTAGAATCAAACCAAATTCACTAATAAGGGAAGTAGGATAATTCCCACAATCGTCTCCAATTATCCCTTATTAACCCGACAATGATAAGGAAAGAAAATCCTCATCCAATAAGAAACTTTAATTACCATCCAATCAAACATATACTATAAATACCATGCCACCCTATCGGTGAAAGGTACGCAGGATTTATACACCAATATTTCATTCTGCTAGCTGATATTCTCTTCCACAGGAAAGAACTGACTTAGGCATTGGAGCGGCAACGGGCGAGCCTTCGCCAATCCTCTTTGTTTCTTGTTTTTGCAGAGGAGTCTAATGCCCAAATCCAGCGGACCGGCCCAGCAAATCCAGCACGCTCTAGCCCAGTTCCGGTTGAAAAAGGCATCATCACATGCTATTTTATGCATTTTATATCTATATTCATGTAAAATTCATAACATTTCCTCTAAACTTGGTTTTGTAGGATTATTGATGAAAAGCAAGTGATTTGGCAAGAAATGAGCAATATATTTCCAAAAGAAGAGTCAACTAGGAGTCTCACAACGCGCCACAAAGAAGATAAATTTTTATGTATGATTTGGAAAATCAATGGTTCAAATTCCATCATGGTTGCATTCTACATTCAAAGAGCTTTCCAACGACACCTCACACGCCCAAATCTGAGTCAAAACGAAGAAGTTATGGCCCCGACAAGTTGGAGAAGAAAAACAAGTAGCTATTTAAAAACTATGTTGCGACCAAGCAAGCTGTGTCGCGACTAAGAAACTGTGAAAAATAAAAATAAAAAGGCCGAAAATTGATATTTTAGCCTATTTTCAAGCCTATTTCATCTTAGGGATTCATATATATATATATATATATATATATATATATATATATATATATATATATATATATATATATATACTTGTTTTTTAGGTAAAGAGGCAACGAAGTGTGAGACATCTTCTCATGGGGTTTCTCTCTAAACCGCTATAATTTCTTCGCTTTTTCCGCACATTTTGATTTTTAGTAGATCTTGTAGTAATTTTGAGCAATTTTCTTTGTATTGAAGAGATTTCGGAAGCCGGGCATATTTAGAGATTCAGATTTCATTGACAATTCGTACAAAGATTGAAGCTGTAACTGGATTTTTTTTCTCTCACTCCTCACTTTGATTTCTTTCTTCATTTTCTACTTTTGTTGATTGGTGATGATCGAATCAGCAATGGAACATTAAACACCCTCTCTGTGGTTGTGACACTGTTGAAGTTCAGATTTGCAAATTCCCGGCTATTTTGTGGGTTTGAATATCGACTTATATAATTGGTACTGCTTTATATAATTACTATTTAGAATATTAGTAACTTATACCCCGTAAAAGAGTCAGATCTTTGCTCGATTTTCAGAGACCTGAGTGATACAGAGATGGAGATTCCTAAGAGTAAAGAGTAGTAACTTGGGGGTATGTTAGACTAATATTATGGAACTAATGAACTCTAAAAAAAAATTACTTTGATAGATCACTAATTTACTCTTGGTGTGCTGATTAATTAGATGATGTATCCGTTTAATATTTAGAGGTTTCAATTTGGCCTCATGAAAGTACCCATCCCAGAAAGAAAAGATCTAATCAAGGAGATAAAAATTTATTATTTCAATGATGTAGATACCACTGGGATTGAGCATAGTTTGCATAATCCCGTTTACTGGGGCGCACTTTTTAAATCCCAAGAAATGGTTATGAAGTATTGGAAAAGAAAAACAATCAAATCTTTAAAGAGGGTCGATTTACAAGTAACTATTTAGACCTTACTTGTCCGAAAGGAACATGGATCTCTAATTAGTAAAATGTATGGTGTATGGAGAAATCCAAGCTATACTACATTGCTCTTGGACAAATCCAACATTCAACTCACAAATGTTGCACTTTCAAGGAAAGGCAAACTGTTTGTAAATAATTATCCCCATCCCTAGTGCCTCTTTTCATACATTTAGAATTAAGTAGTTGTGTGTTTGGTAGATTTTAGGATTTATTTTAAATTAGTTTTTATTTCAATTAAATTGATTTTATTCGACATCCTATTTGGTCGCCTAAATAGTGAAGAGCAATTGTAATCGGGGTGATCAAATTCCAATTAGAGAGAACCTCTAATCCTCGTGGGTACGATATCCGGACTTTTAGAGTTCACTTTATTACTTGTATGACCCATGCACTTGCGGAAAGGGGTTGAGTGTTGGTAATACTTTTCATTTCAGTTTTTGAGTATACTTACTTTTGTTTCAATTCAGTTTTTTTTAGTATTTACCACATTCACTCCCTTGGCCATACTTTCATATATATCATTCGGTCTTTACAACTACCATTCAATTATTCTAATGGAATGGTGAACCAACAAACCAATTTGTAGAAAATGTTTTGAATGCTTTCAAACGAAAGGTGCCTTATTTGCTACCAAAATTATCGAGGGTTGGAGGCAAAATTAGTATTCCTAAAGAAGTCGTTGAGGAGGTAAAGCTATCAAGGTTAGAGAATGACATGCTAGAATTGAAGGTGCATTAAGTTCAAGAGATAAAAAGTTTTATCAAGAAGGAAGCTCTATTCTACAAATGGTGTTTTTTCATTTGTGTGGGATTGATATTGTATGTGAAGGCAATAGGATAAGGAAATTAGTTGTTGTATGAGGATGTATAGAACTTATTTAAATGGTAGTTCTATTCTTATTTTGCTTAGGTGTTAGTTGTATTTATTAAAAATAATATAATGGTTCAATTCTAATTTTTACTTATTTGATCACATTTGTGTACTGGTTAATTTGACCACATTTGTGTTTCTAGGTTATTTACATTATTGTTAAGCTTAGTTTCATCCCTATTTTCAAGCTCAACAATGTTAGGCCTAGTTGAACACATTCATGCAAAAAGAGCATTTCGAACTACAATTGGTTCAATGTCATACCAACTACAAATACAATGGGCTCAATGCCATATAATGTAAGCCAAACTAAAAAAACTAAAATTGTAAGGAACTAAAAATTTCACAATTGGCTCAATGCCATACATTGTAAACCAAACTCAAAAAACTGAAATTGTATGGAACTAAAAATTGGCAATTGGCTCAATGCCATACAATATAAACCAAACTCAAAATTTTGAAATTGTATGGAACTAAAAAATTTACAATTAGCTTAATGCCATATAATGTAAACCAAACTCAAAAAACTGAAACTGCATGGAACTAAAAAAAAAGGTCACAATTGGCTCTGTGCCATACAATGTAAACCAAACTCAAAAAAATGAAATTGTATAGAACTAAAAAATTCACAATTGGCTAAACCAAATTGTAATTGTATAGAACTAAAAACTTCATAATTATTTCCTACAATTCAGTGCTTGGGTTATCTTCCATTGCCGATCTTTGAGAGATAAATGGGTCATTTGTAGTGTCTACAAAGGCCGTTAAATTTGCTTCAGTCACTAAAGGCATTGTTGCTTGTGATGTTGAGCCATGAGTTGCAACTACAGTTTGTATCACCATAGGATTTCCACTTGGGACTACCTTCTTTGGTCATCCCATTTTAGTTTTGCTTGAGCCAATTCAACTCCATTTGGGCCTACCTTCCTTAGCCATCCACTTTTCCCTTTTTAAAATAATATATATGGTTAAACAATGTTAATAAACATATAAAGCATAATATACCTTAATACACATAAATATGTAAATTTTCTTATTGGAATATGCACTAGCTTGATTAAGTTGGGGTTATTCTTCTACTTACAAGTTTTGATGTTATGTGCAACTCCTTTTCATACTTGAATTTTCATTTGCACACCCAATTTTTTTAACTGGGTGGTCTCTGTTTCAGGGATGTGATGTGCTTCATCAACATCTATTTTTCTTAATTTCTTGGGTCTACTTGGTTGCACCTTAAAAGGTAGAGGTAGCACTGGTGCACCAGTACCCTCAGGTCACATATCCAGTCCATTGTTTGGTAGCACCCCAAACCTCTCATGTGTGTATATGAAGTTTTCAAAACTAAAAAACTCATCAACACAATCAATCAAATCTCTCTTCATATAATGAAGTACTACACGGGTGTGGAAACAAGGAATACCTATCACATATGGAAATTCACTTCTTACTTTTAGACATGTTTGTAAACATTGTTAACTCATTAAAATAAAAGTAGTATCACCAATCAAACTCCACCATCTACAGCTACATGCATGTGCCACCATGTCCACTGTGAATTGTTCACTAAACATAGTCACTTGAAATTTCTCTTTCACAGCAAGCTTCGCCATGCAATGTCTTGTGTTCTTTCTAAGACTTTCTAACTTTATCCTTATCCTTAGACAGGTTTTATCTTTCACTTTTTTCAATAAGCAAACCTATTTCTCCATCCTATCCATTAAATGTTCCTTGATGTAATATAACATTTCAAGCAACAACTTCTTCCTTCCTTTCCTAATATAACCATTAAAAGTCTCATAGATGTTGTTGTCAATCATGTCCAACTTGCACCAAGTCTATATATATACTCTATAGAATGACTTAGGCCCTCTGCTCATCAAGTTTTCGTATGCTTAAATCAACTTCTTCTTGATTCATTCAATTTTTCTTTTCAATTGAGCCTCATTTTGACACTTTACAACATCCTAAAACAATGCCTTGAGCATTTCCCCTCTAAATCCTTTATTTTTCCATTTTGCCCATATATGTCAAGCACAATTTCTATGCTCAATATTGGAGGTCAATTCCTTAATTACAATAATTAGTCCCTACATTGTAAAACAATTTAATATTAGTGTTACTTGTAACTAATTGTAGTTACATGAAAAATTACAATTGATTTAGCATAAAAGTCATACCTTATGTTTGTCTGAAATGAAAGACCAACTCAAGCCATCTGAAATGTTTAGATCTCCACTCAATGTCTCCAAAAACCATGTCCACGATTGTTGGTTCTCATCCTCCACCACTACCAAGCAATAGGAAACATCATGTTGTTAAAGTCTTTGCCAACTGCAACAAGTAAGGCACCACAAGTTATTGCGTTCAAGAATGTCTCATCTAAGCCAATTATATTTCTACAACCTTGCTTGAACTCATTCTTTAGCATGCTATAACCAATGTACATTCTCTTGAATGTACACTTATCTATAGCTTCATCCAAATCAGTTTGGAGTATGAAACATTCACTTAGATCAATCCTCTTTTGCTCCAGCAAATAACTCCTAACCTTGCATAATGATGATCCATTGTGCCTTTTAGCATGTTATGAGCTAACATTCTAGCTCTATAACACTTATCAACAGTCACTATTGCTCCATATTTCTCATGTATCTCTGCCTCCATGTCTTTAACTAGGTAGAATAGATTTCTCTTGAATTTGGGCATCAACTCATTTGCAATGAACTCAGTTGCATCCTTTTAAAACAGTAAAATGAAAAGACATTACATGAATTTTATCAATTATGCTACCAACAAACAACCATTAAACATGCTACCAATAAACAACCATCATATACTGGCGATTATGCTAGACCCTGTAACAAGTGTGTTTATTAGTCAAAGTTTTAATGACAAATGTATGCTCATATGGCAACATACTACCTTACAATCTCCACTCACATCCCTTTAAACATAGACCATCTAATGATTTCAGATATTATGGTTATACTGAATAGCATTATGTTCTAGTTTTATTCCCCAGTTTTGTATTAGCCTCGTATGCGAGATGGATAATTGTTACATTTGTTTCATTCGGCATATGTCACGGATTTCTTCAGGCTTGCTCCCATTTAACGTGTTAATCACATGGCAGTGTTTGGCCAAGATTAGCATGCTCTTGCAGGGAGTCTGAGATCGAGAGATGATGACCCCCAAGGATATGAATAGAGCAACACTTGGTCAATCGGTGAATAGAGATATCCCGGTTCCAAGTGTGGCATTTAGGGTTTAATCATTTAGGCGTTTTGGAGTTCAGGGTTGAAGCAGAGATGCAATACACCCTACTGACAAGATAGGCCAATATATCTTGATAGAGAATATCTGGTAGGTCCGATCAACCCGCCAGCGTGAATTTTCTAATATACCGAATGAATGATTTATCTACGTTAGAATCCATCGGGTGTGGCACAGGTGAAGGAAAAACCCTAGTTTTCGTAAATTGATTTAGTAAATAACTTAGGATTAGTTTTTCTCGACGTTAGTAAGAATTCACTACAATTTGAGGTCCAAATAATATTTAAAAGCTCATTTCAGTAGCCAACACACTTCTCCTTGTTGGACAATGCTTGACGAACCACTATACTATGTGAACTCGACGCGTATACTTGCGTGTACGGGCCTACGTTTTTACACTAATTTACACACATGTTTGGCTCCCGTCAAGTTTTTGGCATCGTTATCGGGGAGAAGTTTTTGTGTTGATATTGACAATAACGCACTTAGATATTACTTTGGATCATATATATATATATATATATATATATTAGTGACACTTTAGATGCTTAAGAACATCCAGTTTCATGGGCTGGCAAATAAGAAACCGAACACGCATTTGACAAACTTCATAGAAGTATGCGATATAATCAAATACAATGGAGTTACAGATGAAGCTCTCAGACTTCAATTGTTCCCATTATCATTGAGCGACAAAGCTAAACATTGGTTGATGAGCCAACCGCCGGACTCCATTATCTCATGGAATGATTTGGTGCAGAAGTTCCTGACCAAGTTCTTTCCTCCCTCAAAGATTGCACAGCCGGTGTAGGAGATTAACACTTTTAGAGAGATGGAGGGAGAGAACCTAGCTGAAGTGTGGGAGAGGTTTCATGAATTGTTGAGGAGATGCCTGCATCACAGGTTGACTAGATGGATGCAAGTGCATACCTTTTACAACGGTCTGAGTGATTCTACTAGAATAGTTATAAATGCCTCAACAGGGGGTGCTTTGATGAAGAAGACCACAAATTAGGCATATGGAATCCTAGAAGACATGGCTACTAATAGTAATCAATGGCCCAAGGATAGGGTAGTAGCGAGGAAGGCTATGGGAGGCACGGACACAGATGTCCTTAACAATTTGGTCAACCATGTCACATTGCTAACTAAACAGCTACGGAGGACAACACAATACTATAGAATGCCAGTCGGGACAGATGACAGTAGAGTAGGCACAGTATGTGACTAGATATAACTAGCAGTAACAACAGGGCCCATATGGAGGAAATACGTACCATAACCAAAACCAGAGCTAGGGATGGCGGAACAACCAGAACTATGGATGGAGGAATAATCAAGACAATATACCACCACCCTAAGTAAGAAAATAGCGACAAGACAAAAAGCCAGATTTGGAAGAAGCGCTAGCTCAGATGCACACTTCCCATACAACCTTTATGAATGAAACAAAGGTAAATATGCAGAACCAGTCAACCCAATTGAACAACCAGGCAACACAGTTGAGAAATTTAGAGGTGCAGATGGGTCAAATGGCCACTTTGTTGACTAAAAGGCCATAGGGCTCACTACCCAACAACTTGGAAGTGAACTCAAGAAGAGAAGGCAAAGAACATGTTAAAGTTATCACTTTGCGAAGTGGTAGAGAACTAGTAGCACCGGGACAACCTCCAGTAGTAAGAGAAGCGGAGACTAAGAAGGTAGACTAGGCCGACCAGAAGGATCAGATGCAAGGGGAGCAGCCCCAAGAGAAGAAGGTAGTAGAAAAGTCATAAGAAAGGAAGAAGAGTGGGAAACATGCAGATAAAGATGAATCCACTCCACCAATCCCGTATCCCCAATACTTGAAGAAGAATAAGCTGGATAAGCAGTTTACCAAGTTTATGAAAGTGTTTAAAAAACTGCAAATCAATATCCCTTTCGCGGATGCATAGAACAGATGCCTAGCTATGTTAAATTTATGAAGGATATACTATCAAGGAAAAGAAGATTATCATATTTTGAGACAATAAACCTTATCGAGGAGTGCAGTGCCATTCTTTAAAGGAATTTACCACAGAAGTTGAAAGACCCATGTAGCTTTACAATCCCATGTAAAATAGGGAACTCAATCTTTGAGAGAGCCCTATGTGACTTAGGAGCCAGTATTAACCTCATGCATTTATTGATATTCAGACGACTGAGATTAGGTGAAGCTTGACCTACGACTGTCACTCCTTAGCTGGCGGATAGATCATTGAAGCATCTGGGGGGGGGGCGCGTGATAGAAGATGTACTAGTAAAGGTGGATAAGTTTATCTTTCCATCTGATTTTATAGTACTAGACATGGAGGAAGACAATGAGATACCCATCATATTGGGAAGATCGTTTCTTTCTACCGACGGAGCCATGATTGATGCATAGAGAGGAGAACTAAAACTAGGAGTACAAGACGATGAGGTCAAGTTCAGTGTGTTTAATGTTGTACGACATCTAGTAGTGAGTGATGCATGTTTCATGATAGAGGCAGTAGCCAAAGTGGTTAACTGACCCTTTGGAGACTAGCCTTGTGCAGGGTGCGCTGGAAGAACTATGTGAAAAGGCTGAGGAGTAAGTGAAATGGATGGACTCCTTTAAGCCGAATAGAAGAAAGTATTATGAGCCTTTGGGATAGAACACACAAACATCAGTGCCCTCAATTGAACAACCGCAACAGTTGGAGCAAAAGCCAACCCAACCATTTGAGGTATGCTTATCTAAGGGAATCTTCAACCTTACACAGTGATCATCTCTGCATCCTTAACAACAGTAGAAGAAGAGAAACTCTTAAGAGTACTTTGAGACCACATAGATGCCATTGGATGGTCTCTAGCATATTTGAAGGGGATTTGCCCCTCTATGTGTATGCATCGAATATTGTTAGAAAATGGTCATAAGCCCTCAGTGGAAGTATAGAGAAGACTTAATCCGACCATGAAGGAAGTGGTAAGGAAGGAGGTATTGAAGTGGTTAGATGCGGGAGTAATCTATCGCATTTCTGATAGCTCTTGGGTAAGTCCAATACAAGTAGTCCCTAAGCAAGGAGGGACCAAAGGGATCAAGACAGAGAACAATGCATTGCTCTCTTCTAGAACAATGACAAGGTAGAGAATCTACATAGATTACTGAAAGTTGAATAGGGCAACTAGAAAGGATCATTTCCCACTTCCGTTTGTGGATTAGATGCTGGACAGGCTGGTAGGGCACGAGTATTACGGTTTCGTGGACGGGTATTCGGGGTTACAATCAGATCACCATATCACCAAAAGACTAGGAGAAAACTACCTTCACGTGCCCCTATGGTACATTCGCGTTCAGGCGGATGCCATTTGGGTTATGCAATGCATCAGACACATTTGAACAATGTATGATGGCTATATTTTCAGACATGGTAGAAAAGACAATTGAGGTTTTCATGGATGACTTCTCAGTATTGGGGAAATCTTTTGACAACTGTCTTGAAAACTTGAGAAAGGCATTGATAAGATGCAAAAAACTAATCTGGTGCTAAATTAGGAGAAGTGCCACTTCATGGTGAAGGAGGGCATAGTACTCGGGCTTAGGATTTACGCAAGAGGAATTGAGGTGGATAAAGCCAAAATTGAAACAATAGAGAAGCTAGCTCTCCCATCTTCAGTGAAAGGAATAAGAAGCTTCCTAGGGCATGCAAGATTCTATAGAAGATTCATAAAGGATTTCTTCAAAATAGCCAAGCCTTTGTCGAATCTGTTAGTTCAAGGAGCTCATTTTGAATTCGACAAACAGTGTATGCAAGCATTCTCGGTTCTGAAAAAGAAACTGGTTTCAGCACCAATTGTAGTAGCACCAGATTGGGACCTCCCTTTTGAACTAGGTCGGAATAGGGAAAGGATATTTCAAGTCATCTACTATGCAAGCAGGACCTTAAATGATGCGCAACTGAACTATGTGACAATCAAAAAGGAGCTTTTGGAAATTGTGTTTGCTTTTGACAAGTTCCGATTGTACTTGATTGGTAACAAGGTAATAGTGCACATCGACCACTCAGTAATAAAGTATTTGATGACTAAGAAGGACGCTAAACCAAGACTGATTAGATGGGGATTACTGCTGCAAGAGTTCGATATGGAAATAAAGGATAAGAAAGGGACTGAAAACCTAGTAGCAGACCCTATCTCTCACGGTTGGAGGGCCCTAGTAAAAAGGTTTAGATCAATGATGATCTTCCTGATGAACAACTCTTGGTGATTGAGGATATAAAGCCAGTGCCATGTTTATCGATTATGTGAATTACTTAGTAGCTAAAGTGATCCCACTAGAGTTCAACTACCAGCAGAGAAAAAGGTTATTCACACATTTGAAGCACTACTACTGGGAAGATCCTATTCTCTATAAGCGTTGTGTTGATCAGGTAATAAGTAGGTGTGTGCCAGAGGAGGAAATGGAAAGTATATTAAATCATTGTCACACTCTAGCATATGGGGGGCATTTTAGCGGTCAGAGGAGAACTGCAAAGGTACTTCAATCAAGATTCTAATGGCCCAGTCTATTCAAGGACACTCACCACTTTATGTCTACTTGTGATAAATGCCAAAGAATGGGGAGCATATCAAAACGAGATGAGCCACTTTTGTAGACCATCTTAGAGGTGGAGCTTTTTGGTATATGGGGGATGGATTTCATGGGACCATTCCCCTCTTCATTTAGTAATAAATACATCATTTTAGCAGTGGACTATGTCTCTAAGTGGGTGGAGGCAATACCTACGCGTACTAATGATGCAAGAGTGGTAGCAAAGTTCCTTCGCAACCATATCTTCACCCGATTTGGCACTCCACAAGCGTTGATTACAGATGGGGGGGGACTCACTTCTGCAATAAGGTTGTTCACAACGTGCTGGGAAAATACGGTGTTAGGCATCATACGTCACTAGCCTACCACCCACAGACTAATAGGCAAGCCGAGGTGTCAAACTGAGAAATAAAGTCTATCTTGGAGAAAACGGTTAATAGTTCAAAAAATGATTGGGTTAGAAAGATAGATGATACGCTATGGGCCTATAGAACATCATTTAAGACACCTATGGGAATGTCACCATTCAAGATAGTGTATGGAAAAGCGTGCCACTTGCTCATGGAATTAGAGCATAAATCATATTGGGCAACTAGGCAGTTAAATATGGATAGCAAAGCAACTGGTGAGAAACGCCTATTGTGGCTAAGTAAATTAGAAGAGTTCTGAAATAAAGCCTATGAAAATGCCTGGATCTATAAAGAGAAGATGAAAGCTTGGCATGACAAACACATTGTGCGAAAAGAGTTTGAGCCGGGTTAACGAGTCCTTCTATTTAACTCTAGACTCAAGCTCTTTCCAGGGAATTTAAAGTCAAGATGGTCGGGACCCTTTACAGTGACTTAGGTTTTTCCCTATGGAGGAGTGGAAATCATGCACCCGAAGAAGGGACGTTTTAAGGTTAATGCGCAATGATTGAAGTCATACTTTGAAGGGGACTTCCATACAAGGAAACAGTTCATCACTTTGAGCACATTGGAAACAGGCCAATAAGGAATTAAAACAAGTTTGCGTACTATGGGACACTGAGATGTAGGGTCGTCGAGCTAATGACAATAAACAAAGCGCTGCTTGGGAGGCAACCCAAGGAGGTGAAGTTCTTCACCAAATTTATCTACCATTTTTTTTTAATTTTCTCGTTTATTTTTGTTCTTAAATTATTTTACCACATTTAAAGTATTTCACCAAATTCACCCTTATGCACTTGATCTGTGGAAAGGTTGTTGTTGTTTGTTGGTGAATTGTTGTAGGATTTTACAACAAGATAAGTCAAGAGGATAATTTATGCAATTGGGAACCAGAAAAACCAGGAATCAGGCTTCCCCGCTATAGCGGGCAAATGGCCGCTACAACGGGTGAATAACCCGCTATAGCGAGCATCAATCCACAGAGCATCAATCAACGGGTGGCATTCTCCACATTGTAAAACACCAAATAGAGCCTCCCTCCTCGTTTTCTGAGCTTCACTCCTTTTCGAATTTCTCCATTAACTCCATTAATTTTGCATTAATCCTCTATGAATACCATGACTTTTCATCTTCTCCACCACCCTATATAAACCCTAGTCCTCTCCCTGTTCCATTCAAACTAAATTTATAGACCTTTAGTCCCTCTCTTCCAAAAGTGCATAACCATCTACTATGGCACCAAGGAAAAGGAAAAGGCAGTCGAAAGAGGCTGGGTCATCCAGAGAGCAAGCGTACGACAAAGAATGATTCGTCAACTTCTCCACAATGGCATGGTTCAATAGCAGTTTGTGCACAAGAAAGGTCATTCCAGAGCATGGGTTTGTAGTCCCAAATGCCTATTTCAAAAGAATTTTGCATCAAAAGGGGTGGGTATAATTCGCAAGTCACCTGGCATAAGGCGTGGGTCAAGTTGTCTGAGAATTCTATGTGAACGTTCTTCTTCACCGGGATCACACTTGTTGGGTAAGAGGTAAATGGGTATTGTTCAGTCCACAGCCCATCAACTAATTCTATGCCCTAAAAGAAGTAGATGAGACCCGATTCCGAAAACTACGAGCAAATATTAACTAGCATGAGATTTGCAAAGACCTGATAGATGATCAGGCACGCTGGAACATCAGGATATAGGGTGAGCTGACTTGGTTCCCTTCCTTCCTCCTCTCTTTATCTGCAAAAATTTCGTTTTACTTTGTGATCATCAGGATATATCCGAACATGAATGCCTTCGGGGTGACCAAGGAGAAAGCACTCTATGTGTATGCAATTTGTCGCGATATCCCCTTCGATATCGGTAAGGTTATCACTAAGGACATTCTCGAACGCACCAAGAGACTGGTGAACACCACCCTCGGATTCCCATCTCTGATCACCAAGCTATTGATAATATTATAGCAAAATAAAGAAATTAAAAGACTTAAAGGAGATCCTCGCTTTTAAAAGCCTAAGGGTTTTCAAGGCCAAGCAACTGTGGGAGGCCTAGCTTATAAAGCCTCACAGCTCTCAACAAACTATTTCCCATAGTAACCCCTTCGCATACACACACTAGGGCCCTCTTTGTATACCTAGGACAATCGACACTCCACCAAAAAGAATAAAGTAATCCTCCACACCCTATGTAGAGTTGAGACACCTAGAAAAGAGGATTGCCTCAGAGCCCCAAATTGAAAAGAAAATAGCTTGATGTCAATGATCATGAGAGATTAAACCCAATCGGAATCCCGAGCACAGTCTGAGGGGTCAATAAAAGCTTAATTCCCTGAGCCAACTGGCTGGGAGTCATTGACTTCACTACTTGCTATAGGGGAAAAAAGATGAGATTTGATCTGTTGTAGGTGCTTTGACCTTTAGAGTGATGTCCGGGGTGAAGTTTGATGGGAATTGAATGCCCGTTGCCCTTAACCAACTGGTAGGGAGTCACCAATGGACCCTTGCTACATGGATACCAAACTAAACGTCTCAGCATTGCACCCTACAGTTAAGCTCCAAAAAGAGAAAAGACAACATAGGTGCGTTCTTAGCATGTATAAGGAGTAGGGGGATAAAGTGATATAATAGGGTGTGAGAGGTTGGTGGCTATGTATATAGGAGGGACCTAAAATTTTCTTTCACGGGGCTCTTTGGGAAAGGATCAGTTGAGAACATGACACCTTGATTAGCTCTTTTCACCATGTTACTTGGACCCTTGAAACCTTGAAGTGACTAAAATGCATGAGCCATGTTGGTTGAATTCAAGAAACTGTGTATAAAAGAATGCTAAAGTCTTATAAATACTGCTTGTAATATGCAAAAACCAGCTCTCCTCTAGTCTGGCCAAATGATGAAATTCCCGTACATGTACTCTCTTTACTTTAGGGCAAGCAAAAGTCTAAGTTGGGGGGAGTGATGAGAGCTATAAAGTACTAATATTTTCACATGTCACTTCCTGTATTTATAAGCTTTCCCCACATTTTCAAGCATGTTATGAGTAATTTGGGGCTTTTATTGCAGGCATGCTATATGAAGCAAAAGAGAGAAAAGACCAGTGTAGGAGGAAGATTTGCTAAAAAAAGTATTGTTCGTTATAACAGGAAAATGCCTACTACAGCGGGTAAACGCTTGCTGCAACGTCTAGAAGGTACCCTACGAAGTGAACATTAGCTCGCTATAGTGGGCTAATGTAATGGGCAACAACGCCTCTTATAAAGAGATTAAATAGCCATTGATGTAGGATTTCCAGGGTAGATTCGGATACGAGCTTATAAATAAAGGACTTGGGAGTCTGTGAGGGGGGTTGATAGATACGACGAACAAAGTTTTGAAGGATGAAGGTTGACGAAAAGAAGAGAGAGACGACGGAGTGTGTGGATCGAGACATCATGTGCACCCTTGTTTCTGTATTTCTTTTCTCGAAACATTTAATGATTTCAGATCTTATGGTATCTTGGGTACACCATTATATTCCTAGTTTTATTTAGGGTTTATCGTAGCCTCGTTATACCCGAATGGATTAGTTATTCTTGTAATACCCAAATTATATCTGCTTGATTTTATAACATGTTTAGGGTATAATAAAAGTAAATGTATATTTTTCCAGAATAAAATAATGTTAAAAATAAAATAAGCAAAACCCGGAATTAATCTAAGGGTCAAAGGTAAATTAGTAATTTACCAATCCAGGACTTAAAGGTCATAAGATGAAAAGATTATATGCTAAGTAGGAATATGGAATAAGTTGATTGCAAATAATAGAAAGAGGAATGACAAATTAGCAAAAAAATGGACAATTGGACTAAAAAATGGATAAGACCAAACATGGTCTTAAACATATCCCATTTTGGATTAGAATTAGGGCATTTACGTAGAGAGAAAAGAAGAGGAAGAAAGAAAGAGAAGAGAAGAAGAGAAGAAGAAGAAGGAAGAAAGGAAGGAGAGAAGAAGAAGCTTTTTTTAAGGTATGGATACTAGTTAAGGGGTGTATGGAATATGTATGGATTTGTATGGAATTCATGTGGGGTTAGGAATTTTCCAACCTCTTTCTTTGTCTATATGTAGGTTAGGAAAACCCTAACTTACAAATGTGTTTGGTTTGGTGTTGGTCCTCAATGGAGGAAAATTTTGTATAGACAAAATGTTGGGTTTTAGGAGAGATGTTGTCCTTTTGTTTTTAAACCCATGTTTTTGTTTTGACCATAACATGACCATCACTCATCTAATTTGAGTGATTCAAAATTCTGGGTAAACTAGACTTCTAGGAGAACAAATCTCCTTGAAATATGTGTATAAATTCTGGGTAAACTAGACTTATAGGAGAACAAATCTCCTTGAAATATGTGTATGCAAATTTGGACCCCAATGAACCCAGAAATTCGTCAAAAGGGAGCTAGGTTGCATGACACAGCTGGTTATGTTTTGACATTAGAGCGGTCTTGGTTGTTTAGGCCATAAGTTGAGTTTCACTCATCCAATTTGAGTGATTCAAAATTAGGGGTAAACTAGACTTCTAGGAGAACAAATCTCCTTAAAATAGGTGTCTTCAAATTTGGACCCCATTGGACCCAGAAAATTTGTCTAAAAGGGACCTCTGTTTGTAAGAAATAGTTGATAGTATACAAAAATATATGAAAATGTAAAGATAAGAGTAAATAATCATAAATATCGCATATGATTACCGGATAACAATAGTTATTCGGGGATATAAGGTATGTACTGAAAATGAAATAAGATTGGATTGTCTGCTTAGAACCTGGTAGAGGGATAGATGGGTATGCCTATTAGGGATAAAAGTCTATAGCATACTGATCAGTTGGCCCCGTTTGGGTCATTACAACACCTTCGGGCCCTTATAAAGGTCATTGTCTTGTACAATGTTAACATCACCTTTGGGCCCTTATAGAGGTCATTGTCTCGTACAATGATAACAGCGCCTTTGGGCCCTTATAGTTTCCCGTATCTACTTCTAAGGTATATGTAAGCATGATGTAACACCCCAAATTATACCCTAACAGTTTTATAACATGTTTTGGGTATAATAAAAGTAAATGTATAATTTTTCGGAATAAAATAATGCTAAAAATAAAATAAGCAAAAATCCGAAATTAATACAAGAGTTAAGGGGAAATTCGTAATTTACCAATCTAGGACCCAAAAGTCATAATTTAAGAAGATTACATGATAAAGTGGAAATATGAATAAGTTGAATTGAGAATAAATAAAAAGGAAGAAGAGGAGAAGAAGAAAAAAATCAAGTACGGAATACTAGTATGAAAAAAGTGTATGAAATGGTATGGAATTGATGTTTAGAAGTGTTGTTAGTTGGTATAAGATGAGTTTTATGGCTTATTTTGAGTTTTGGTTGAGTTGGTTTTGGTTTGGAAGGAAACTTCTGGTGAAAATGGCTAAATCTGGCCATTTCTACATTCGGCCCGACACCCCTACGCCTAGGCGTAGGAGTGCACACCTAGGCGAACCCAAGCCCAAGTTTTCTAAATTTTCTGGTTTGCCTAAGAGTAGCATTGCTTTGCTTAGGCGTACCTGCTAGTCCTATTTTGGTTCCTCTCTTCCGTTAATTCTAACATTCTTTCATTGGACTAATGAGAATCCTAATAAGTGAATGAAAGGGTTCGTACAAGTATAAAAATTATATGAAAAATATTATGTACCTCGCCCTCATTATTTCTTGCTCTCATGTGCTAATGTATTTAAATATAGTGTTATTCCTTGGTCAAGGAATGAAAAGATAAATGGGTAATGAAGGCATATAGAAAAACGTATAAATGTCTAAATAATACAATAATAAAGATGCTTGCGAAAATGATAAGAAAATATCGCATATGATTACCGGATAACAATAGTTATTCGGGGATATGGGATATGGGATATGTATTGTAAATGAAATAAAAGAAACAGATTGTCTGCTTAGAACCTAGTAGAGGGATAGATGGGCATGCCTATTAGGGATAAAAGTCTACTGCATTACTAATCAGTTGGCCTCGTTTGGGTCATTACAGCTCCTTCGGACCCTTATAGATGGTCATTGTCTCGTATAATGATAACAGGGCCCACGGGCCCTTATAGATGGTCATTGTCTTGTACAATGATAACAACTCCTTCGGGCCCTTATAGATGGTCATTGTCTCGTACAATGATAACAGCACCTTCAGGTCCTTATAGTTCATTGTCTTGTACAATGATTATAGCACTTTCGGGTCCTTTTAGTTCCTGTATCCACTTCTAAGGTATATACAGGCATGAAACATAAGATAAATGACAAGAATATGCAAATGACATGACATGATATGAGAAGCATAGCATTGCTATGTGATGATACATATACAGTGATAAGTACAAGAAGCAAAAATGTAAATGAAAGATGATATGGAATGAAACATGATAAGGCAAATAAGTATGATATATGTAGAAGCATATCTACAAATAATATGTTCAAAACATGAATAGGCATGTATATATGTAAATGAATGTTAAAAGTTATATACGATTGTCTAAAGTGTGATGACTCTTATTAAGTCGTCGAATGTATTATTTCCCACTGGCTATAAACGCTTGCGGGTGTTTCATCCGATGTAAATGCTGCTGGAGAAGCGGGAAGCTGAGGCGAACAATCACATCAACTTGACCAAGGCCAACCTCACAGGTTCCCATTGAAGACCTTTTGGTCTATTTTTGTATATGTTTTGCTTTTGTAAGCAATGTAAAATTTTGCATATGTTGAGCACTCCTATTTATGGAGTTTTGAATATATTTGTAATCATTTGCTCCTGAGAATATATTTGAAGTTAAATGTTTATGATGCGAGAATGAGAACGAGTTAATGGTATGGTAAAAAGTAAAAGATAGTTATAAGTAAGTGGTATCAGAGCACCCCGTGTTAGGGGCGTCAAAGTTAGATGGTAGAAGAGGCGTGACACATGAAAAATAAACAAATGATAAGAATATGCAGATGAAGTGAATATGATAAATGACATGATATGAGAAGTATAACACTGCTATGTGATGACAAGTATACGTTGACAAGAATAAGAAGAAAAATGTAAAATGACACGAAA
The DNA here is from genome assembly GCA_016808115.1 of Tetrastigma voinierianum. NCBI lineage: Eukaryota > Viridiplantae > Streptophyta > Magnoliopsida > Vitales > Vitaceae > Tetrastigma > Tetrastigma voinierianum. The sequence goes on from JAEQBH010000763.1 coordinate 152,472, forward strand.
TGTATATAAACAATGATAAGAAATGAAATATGATAAGATAAGAAAGTATGAGATTGCATAAGTATGTGTAAATGACATGTATGAAATATGAATTAGTATGTGTATAACTATATGTATGTGTCTAAAGTGTGATGATTGCCTGGGGTGAATCCATGAGTTTTATTCCACTAAGCTATATAAACCTTGCGGGTATTTCATCCGTGAAGGAGAGTCTGAAAGAAAGGCAAGGAACTAGAAGCCCGGACAATCCGCATCAGCAACCAAGGTCAACATAATACTAGGTGCCTACTGAAGACCGCTTTGGTCTATTTTGTATATGTATTCTTTTTTTTTTATAAACAATGTAAAGTTTATATATGTTGAACACTCCCATTTATGGAGTTTGAATATATTTTGTAATCCGTTGCTATAGAATATATTTCAAGTTAAATGTTTAACAGTACATGAATGAACATTTAATCACATGATAGTGTTTGGCTAGCATTGGCATGCTCTTGCTGGGAGTCTGAGATCAAGAGATGATAACCCCCAAGGATATGAATAGAGCAACACTTGGTCAATCAGTGAATAGAGATATCTCGGTTCCAAGTGTGGCATTTAGGGTTTAATCATTTAGGTGTTTCGGAGTTCAGGGTTGAAGCAGAGGTGCAATACACCCTACTAGCGAGATAGGTCAATATATCTCGAGAGAGAATACTGGTAGGTCCGATCAACCCGCCAGCGTGAATTATCTAATATACTGAATGAATGATTTATCTAGGTTAGAATCCATCGGGTGTGACAAAGGTGAAGGAAAAACCCTAGTTTCTATAAATTGATTTGGTAAATAACTTAGGATTAGTTTTTCTCTATGTTAGTAAGAATTCACTACAATTTGAGGTCCAAATAATATTTAAAAGCTAATTCCAGTAGTCTTACCTTACCATGGTACCAGAGCGACATGACGAGCCACTATACTATGTGAATTTGACGTGTATACTTGTGTGTACGGGCCTACGTTTTTACACTAATTCATACACATGTTCGACTCTTGTCAAGTTTTTGACGTCGTTGCCTGGGAGAATTTTTGTATTGATATTGACAACAACGCACTTATATATTACTTTGGATCATATATATTTTCTATTTTATTAGTTTACTTTATTTTAGTCATCTTACATTAGTGTTGTGACTTGGTCTCTGCTACTGTTTATTTGTGAGTTCAGGAGGGTAATTTGCGTTCATGCGAAGACATGGTCAAGGTGAAGTGGTTCCTTTTGATCCTGAGCTAGAGAGAACTGTAAACAAACTATGTAGAGAGTAAAGAGAAGCAATAGTGAGACTTCAAGCAATTATGCAGAATCAGAAAGAGGAGGATCAGGGCCATGAGCGGAACGAACCTCCAAGGGGACAAAATGGAAATAATGGTAGGAATAATGCCCACAGACCATTCATATAGCCAGATGACCCTCATATGCTGCTTGAGGAGTTTGCTCTACCACCTACAGTCGTTCAGTCTGCTATATGAAGACCGCCCATTCAAGCTAACAACTTCGAGTTGAAAACAGTGACACTTCAGATGCTTCAAAACATCCAATTTCACGGGCTGGCAAATGAGAACCCGAACACGCATTTTACAACTTCATAGAAGTATGCGATACAATCAAATACAATGGAGTAACAGATGAAGCTCTCATACTACAATTGTTCCCATTATCACTGAGCGACAAAGTTAAACATTGGTTGACGAGCCAACCACCGGACTCCATTACCTCATGGAATTACTTGGTGTAGAAGCTCCTGACCAAGTTCTTTCCTCCCCCAAAGATTGCACATATGGTGCAAGAGATTAACACTTTTAAACAGATGGAGAGAGAGAACCTAACTGAAGCGTGGGAGAGGTTTCATGAACTATTGAGGAGATGCCCGCATCACAGGTTGACTAGGTGGATGCAAGTGCATACCTTTTACAATGGTCTAAGTGATTCTACCAAAACAATTATGGATGCTTATATCTGGCTAGATAGGCCAATACATCTCGAGAGAGAATATCTTGTAGGTCCTATCAACTCGCTAACGTGAATTATCTAATATACTGAATGAATGATTTATCTATGTTAGAATCCATCTGGTGTGGCACAAGTGAAGGCAAAACCCTAGTTTCCATAAATTGATTTAGTAAATAACTTAGGTTTAGTTTTTCTCTATGTTAGTAAGAATTCACTACAATTTGCGGTCCAAATAATATTTAAAAGCTAATTCCAGTAGTCAACACACTTCTCCTAGTGGGATGACACTTGACGAGCCACTATACTACGTGAACTTGACGCGTATACTTGCGCGTACGGGCCTACGTTTTTACACCAATTTACACACCTGTTTGGCTCCCATCAGATATCAAATTCTTCCACTATCCCAAAATTCATTTCCTCAAAAATAGTTATCCTATTTGCCTAAGATGATATAGGCACCAAACTAGCTTTTGTGTTTTGATGCAATGCTACACCAATAGAATAAGAATTCAAATTCTTCTTAATTTCTTCATTCACAAGTTTGTTCAAGTTTCCTATTATTGTTAGGATTATTTCCTTTTTATTAGTTTTTTTTTTTTTCAATTTCCTAGGCATTAATTTCCTATTACAATTGGGTTTGCTCTTATTTTATAAAAAGAAAATGTGCAAAAAAACCCTCTTAGTGTTGTACCCGATATCCCACTTACACTTGGAACTTTTTTTGGTCTAAAGAGACCCTGCACGGTTTACTCCGAAGTGATAGTCCCGAATTAGGTCGTGTCATGACTGGCCCATTTGAAGTGGTGACGGTATTAAAATGACCCGTTTAGTGCTTCATACCAGAAGTAGTGCGTGAACCCATTATCCTCTTTCATCTCCCTTTTCCCTTTTCTCTTCTCTCTCTCTCTCTCACCAGTTGGACCTAAACCCCACACCCACTCACCCCACCCCCAAGAGCCCCTAGCCCAACCACCCACCCAAACCCTTTTCTTTTACCCTTCATTTTTTATTAAACTTTATTTTAGTTTTTAAAATATAAATAAATTATTCATTATTTTAAATCTAATAAAATTTTATTTTAATTTTTAAAAACAATTAAATAAAAAATCAAATTTTATTTTAAAAATATAAATAAATTATTCGGTTATCTTAATTTTTAAATAAATTATTTTCAAAATTTATTTAATTTTTAAATATACTAAATGAAAAAGAAAATGGATGAGTTGAAATAATATTTTAATATTATTTAATTTTTTTTATCAATTTCAAACTCATAGTTCTGATTTTTCATTTAGTAGATTTAAAAATTAAATGAATTTTAAAAATAATTTATTTAAAAATTAAAATGACCGAATAATATATTTACATTTAAAAAAAATTGAATTTTTATTTATTTAATAGATTTAAAAATTAAAATAAAAATTTTGAATTTTATTTGGTAGATCTAAAATAATGAATAATTTATTTAAATTTTAAAAAATAAAATTTTAGTTTTATTTAGTAGATTTTTAAAACTAAAATAAAATTCTAATAAAAAATTAAAAGTTAAAAAAAGAAAAATAAAAAAGTGGTTGGAGAGAAGAGAGGGGAGAGAAGAGAGGAAAAAGAAGAGATGAGAGAAGAGAGAGGAGAGTAAGTCTCACATGCCACATGGACACGTCAACGCTTAGTAGTCATTTTAACATTATTTAACTATTTTAACGGTTTGAGTCACGTACGACATGAGTTAATTTGGGATACGGGAGTAAACTGCAGGGTCTCTTTAGATCGAAAAAAAGTTGTAAGTGTAAATGGGATATCAGATACAACACTAGGCATTTTTCCTGAACACACATTATATATATATATATATATATATGTTTGTGCGTGTGTCTTTCTTAGGTTTTTGATCAATTAATAAAATATTAAAGATTTTCTCTATTTTGGCTTGTTTTTACGACATTCCTTGTTGGAATCAACGACTACAAGTCTTTTACTTGTTTCCTGGTCTTTCTCTAAGAATCAACAGGATCAAATTTCATCCAATTTACTTCCGCTATGGCATCTTGATAGTTTGCTTGCATGGGATAAAGTGAGCCATTTTGGAAAAACGGTCAACCACTACAATCATTCTCCTTTTGAGTGTGAGGTAGACCAAGAACAAAGTCCATGCTAATATCAGTCCAAGGTTGCATTGGAATGGGCAAAGGCATGTAAAGACCGACATTAGAAACATGACCTTTAGAGGTTTGACAGACTCGGCAACGCTTCACATAATGCTCCACATCGCGGCGAAGTATAGGCCAAAAATAGTAAGTAGAAACCAAATGAAGCATTTTATCTCAACCAACATGACCCTCTCCTTGTAGTTCTAGTATGGTCTACAATCGTACGCTACAATTCGGCACACAAAGACGGTTGCCTAATAAGAGGAAATCATCGTGCAAAGCATACTCTGAACGCTTCCCACCATGAACATCTTCTAAAATTCATGAGAAAAAAAAAAATCAAATGGATATAATTCAACGAAAGCGAAGAAACCTGGAACTGAGACATGGAGTGTGGCCAGTGAGGAATGACGATGGCTCAATGCATCAACAACATGATTAAGGGCACCCAACTGATGTGTGATAATAAAAGTGAATTGTTGCAGATATGCTATCCACGAAGCATGTCGAGCTGAAACCTTGTCTTGAGTACCGAGATGTTTTGGAGCGTCATGGTCAGTGGAAAGAATGAATTCCTTGTGGAAAAGATAGTGACACCAATGTTTACTAGCTTGGACAACTGCATAAAATTCAACATCATAAGTGCTATATCAGGCTCGCATGTGACACCCCAAAATTTGGGGGTCTGTTGATCACTCATCAACCCACGGAATGTCTGTGGAAATCGTGTAACTCGATACCACACTATTGTATCTCATTTATCGGGATCTAAAATTTAACAAAATCGAATAGAGTCTCATTTGTATGGGGAGCTCTGTCCAAAACCCAACTTGTACAATATAAATAAAATGACCCATCTCAGGCTCAATATAACACAATTACCACACCGGACCCATTTATGAATAAAAATTGACCACACCGGGTCAATTTAATTATCCACATTCATATAAAAACATGCAAGGCTATATTAAAAAGTACATATGAGTTCAATTACAACTCTTATACATAAAGGTACATACCAAAACTAGTTTGTTCCAAAAAATTTACAAAAATGAGTTATAGAAGCCATAAGTCGGCTTTCTTCACCTTTGCGGTCCCGGATGAGAGCCATCCACCAGCGTAAGGTCCATAGATGAGCCGCCACTTGATAAGGTATTCCTCTGGAGACTACTCCCACTAAATTGCACATATAATGTTCACCTTTCGACAATTCATTCCACGTCAACATTCCAAGTAAGAATATGCAAATTCTAGATTGGAATTCTACATGTCATACTATGAAATGAGATGAGACTCACTCATGCACCATACCCCGAGTCTTTATCGACTCCCATCATACAAGGCAATGCCAATGTGTAATAAAATCCATCATTGATGAATTTCATCAAATGATCATTTTATAAACAAAACCATGTGTCTTTGTGGGTAGCGGATTTTGGAATCGCATCGTCGGCTCCGCACACTTATCTACACCTTTTGGACTTTCACCGTCGGAGTGTATGAACCAGTAACCGGGCCTCTCACTAAAGGGAGTGTCTATCCCTTATTGCTATTACCCGACACAAGTTTTCCATGTCATGTGACCGTGTGACTCTGTTGAACTTGGTTCAACAGTACCGAGTCACTTATCAATCACCAAATGTGGTGTTTGATATCAACCATGCATTCACACTCATGACACGCGATGTCCCTGTGCATATGCAATGTAATGCACCATTACATGTCAATGTCATGTCACATATGTAATGAATGCCACATGGACAACTTAAATCATACACTTCATCATGTATCATGGACAATCATATCATATGTATATAATTTCCAAATAAACACTTATCCCAATGTCAATATATTAATACACATATATCAACAATTTATCTAACAACAACAAACAAGCATGTTATTACAAAATCAAGCAATAACGTCTTTAACCCTCAAGGTCAAATGTGACATATAATATGCCCATAAAACAGTCTCAATCGGCGCCTTAAATCGGCCATAAAACCGGCCCCAAACAAGCCCTTAAACAGGCCATAAAAACTAGCCCCAAACAGCCCCTTAACAGTCCAGATTTTTAATCAAAATGGCCCCTAAAACAATCATTTGAACATGCCATAAACAATCACAAATTAGCCCACAAAACCGGCCATAGAAGGGCAAAAAAAGGCCATAAAACTGTCCAAAAACAGTCCAAATAGCCCCTTAAACAACTTCAAATAGTCATTTAAAACAGCCACCAAACAACCCCTTAAATTAGCCTATAAAACCAGCCAAACGACCCCTTAAACCGACCATAAAACTGGCCAAACAGTCCCTTAACAAGCCATAAAACCAGCCACAACAATCGAAACAACCCCTTAACAGCCCAAAGGTAAAAATAAACCAAAATAGAAAAGAACTCTACCTCTTGGAGTGTAGTAGAAATGTAGTAGGCCTCAAGAACACCTCCTAAGCCCAAAACCTTTGATTTCCCTAAATCTTTTCCTTTGGATCTTCGGTGAAACTCTTCGTTTTTGGTACACACATGTAGCCCTCGTTGAGGAGATGAACTTTAATTCTTGACTTGACGAATTCCAACAGACGGAACTTCGAGGATCACCGAAAGAAGTCTTGGACTTCTCTCTTCCTCTCATAGTTCTAAGAAGAATGATAAAAGATTCTTCAAAGCTCAAAAAACAAATATATGAAAATGCTCTGTCTTTTTAACCATGTATTCTGAAACCAAACTTTGATTTGATTTTAGTATTGGATAAAATCAGTCATTACAGGCACAACTATAGAAACTTTGGTGACTTATAATATATTGATATTGTAACACCCTTTCTCCGATCCGACCCGATTAGCGGGTCCGAACCAAATCCGGGATGCTCTGATACCACTAAACTGTGACGCCCCCAACTCGGCATAGGATGTCAAGTGAGGGTCACTCTTTTTATCATACTTATAACCTTTACACTTGCATATTCATATAATGTTAAACAATTAGCATATTACATTCGTAGCGACGGATTACAAAATATATATACAAGCTCAAAATATGGAATGTTTCAAACATTTACAATATTTACATTAGTTTACAAAAATTTCATATAAAAATAGACCTAAAGGTCTTCAGTGAGCACCCTATTGATGTGTGGCGCCATTTGTGATAGTTAATCGTCCTGGTTTCCTCTTACGTATTACTCTGGCAGTTGAACACCGTCTTAAGCTGCGCTTAGTGAATATGACTTTGATAGGTCACCACACTTTTATACGAATGCATATAACATATATGATGCGGATTCTTGTCATTTGTCATATATATACTTATCGAACGGTTCATTTTATATCATCTTCGGATACTTTTCATGTAATCTTGTACTTTTACTTCTTGTTCTTGTAGCCCCATGTATACTATCGTCATAAGCGGTGCTATGCTTCCCATATTCTCATCTTCATTTCCTTTGCATATACTGTCATTTCTTTTATGTTTCATGCATAAACCTTAGGAGTGGATACGAGGAATACTATAATCCATATGAGGACCCGAAGGTGCTATATTCAGCGTAAACGGTGGTCCGTGTGAGGGCCGGATTGTAATATAATATACCGAAGGTATCATCACTGTTCGAGACAGTGACTATCCATGAGGGCCGGGTATTTGTGGTGACCCTTTCGAGGCCTTGTGATCAAAAGCGGGATCTATCTCATCCAACCCAAGCGGGCGGGAATATCGAGAACATATCACTGCTGAACTTATTTTCCCACTAATAGGCATGCCGTCTATCCCCTACACCCGGGTTCTAAGCAGACAATCAATATGTATTTTATGTTCAGTATATATATCTCATATTCCCGAATAATTATTGTCATTCGATAATCATATGAGATATATATACAATCAGTTATTCATATCTTTACATTTTTCATACTTCATTATATGCATAAATAACGATGCTTACACTGTATACTTATGAGCTATTTATGAATTCATAATAGCGTTCATAATACAAATAACTATGGTTCTGTGCGCCTACTGTTTTCCGTGTTTTCTGGAACTAATATGAGTTCCAATCTTATCAAGCTATCTATTGTTGAATTCTTGACTCAATGGGCTTTCCATAGGGGAGTCAAGAACACTAAATCGGGTTCCTTGAAGGAGATATGACCTTCAGGGTTACAGGTCGACGCGATCGATCTTGACGGGTGACTGGTGACAGTGCCTTTGAAGTGACGAGCTTAGTCTAACACCTCAGTCTGACATCCTAATATCTTCCTCAGGCATATGGATGGATTCTTGACTCAATGGGCTTTCATAGAGTCCAAGAACGCAAATCGGAGTTCAAGCGAAGGAGATATGACCTTAGTTGGAGGTCATCGCGGTCGATCTTGACGAGGCGACTGGAATGACGAGCTACACTGAAGTGACGAAACCGGTTTGACGCCTTGGTCTGACGGCTAATATCTCCCTCAGGCATATGGATGGATTATTGACTCGTAGGCTTTCCATGAGTCGAGAACACGAATCAGGAGTTCAAGCGAAGGGAAGTGACCTTGAAGTTGGAGGTCTTGCGACCAGTCTTGGCGGTAGCCCTTGTTGGGCGTCAGCATTCAGCGACCCCTTGTTTGTGACGCATTGGGCGGCCGCATTGGAGCGGCCGGCTGTTGGATGACCAACATTCGTGGCGACCCCCTTGAACGGCGACCCTGTTGGGCGACCCGCATTCCGCAGCGACCTGATTGGGCGACCAGCATTCGCAGCGACCCCGCAAACGCTGACCCCTGTTGGGCGACCACGCATTCGCGGCGACCGCATTGGGCGACCCTTTGTTGGGCGACGCATTCAGCAACGACGCCATTTATGGACCCACATTTGGGCGACTACTGTTGGCTCAGCGACGCTTGTTTAGTATTTTCCTTGTTGTTGTTCGAGTAAAGACCATAACTTGGTCTCTGAGGAGTCAATTAAGAAATTCAAAAGCCTAACATCAAGTTCATTGATGTGGCTACAATTTCCTGAAGGACTTACTGCCAAATTCTCTTTATTTCTGGTTCAAAAACTCGTTCTAGGTCCGGCCAGTTGACGGTGCGAAGCGACCCTACCAGATTTAGGCGAGGTGACCCGATAAAGGACTATAACTTGGTCACAGAGGTCCAAATCAGGAGTAGATTCAAAAAGCCTAACATCAAGTTAATTGATGTGGCTACAGCTTACCAGAAGGACTCACTTCGGAATTCCTTGTATTTCTGACCGACGTCATTCTAAGATCCGGATACTGCATATGATAAACAATAGGGAATTTTAAGGTTCAACTTGCAACTTCAGACCCTTCTCACACCCATATTTAGGAGCCTTAAAACGCCACTTTCAACCTACAAGAAAAGGAGTTTAGGAGTTCCCTAAACCCAAACCATACACAAGATAAGAGGGTTCTTAACCATGTATCTAAGCTTTATAGTCCAAAACTAGACTTCCCATACTCCCATAGTTTACATAGCATTCATGGTTCCATACTTTTCTATCTAAATCATAATTCCATACCAATACCCATATTTCCATACTTTGCGATACAAAATCCTTAGTTCCATACAACCCCAGACATGTATCCGTGCCATCTTCCAGGTCAATGCAATCACTGGTGTAATTATTTTTGTAATCTTCTTGTAGCCTTCTTTTTTCTTATTATTCTTCTAAACTTATAAAGGCCAAAGAAATAAGAATATTTAACCACAGTGCTTTATCGCCATTGATCTTGTATTCTTTAATTTACTTTGGTCCTCCAACTCTTAATATTACCGATCAATTTATAATAATTCCTGATAAGTATCGAATCTTAACTGTATTTTGTAATTTAACTTATGCATATTCTATTTTCGTTTTATCTTTATTTTATTCAGAATAAATATACTTTTCGTTTATTATACCTGACATGTTATAAAACTGTTAGGAGTATAATTTGGGAGTGTCTGAATGTAAACTACCTTCTTTAGGTGTACATGGCGTCATTGATTCTCCATTATCGAGCGATTGCACATGCATCCCTTACATTACATTTCATCATCACTTAATCTTTGAATCTAGTGAATAATTATCAAAAACCAAACACCATCCACCTATTTCTAAAACAATTTGAAACCCTCTCTAAAATTTTATTCTTTGTATTATTTAAATACCAAGAACTGGAAACTTTTCTTCTATTCTCTCATTTGTGATCTAAAGATCCTAAATAGTTGTACATCGAAATCTTAAGCTCTAGAACCATAATAATCTCATAAAGATTCAACCAAGTTAAAATCCACACACCAATATCTTACCTAGATTCTTCATCTATTGGAAACATAAACATTTCCATGAGTTGGATCTTGCTTTTATAGGGCTTTCATCTATTGCTTGATTTGAAGAAAAACGAAAGTGGCTAACCCAGTTCAGCTGTCTATCGCACTTGAAACATTTCCATCGCAAGGTTGGATCTTACTTTTAGAACTTTCCTCTGTTTACCAGTTTGAAGAAAAAATTGAAACATAATAGCTTACCCAGGTTTTTCATCTATCACGCTTGAAAATTTTCCATCACAAGGTTGGATCTTACTTTTAGGGCTTTCCCTAGCAGCAAATTTGAAGAAAAAAAAGAAAAAAAGAAAAAAACTTACCCAGATTCTTTATCTATCACACTAGCATTTCCATGGCAAAGTTGGTTCTTACTTTTAGGGCTTTCCTCTCTTTCAAATTTTAAGAAAAAAATGAAATGAAAAACAAATCTGATTGAGGCATGGATTGTTAAACTTTACCATAGCTGAGGTTTTGAAAACTTTGAAGTATCCTATAAAAATTAGGTTTCTAAGAAAATCAAATGAGAGAAGCTAAGTGGCCCTTTATATACTTTAAAGAATTTTGATATCACATGATTTTTTTTCCTTGACTTATAAATTAACTGTCAAGCAATCTTGATAAAATGTATCATGCCTATCAAGATAAACTTATTATATGTTAATATTGTTTTCTCCAAATTGAATATCACATCGAGGTAACATTCAAGAAGCTCATAAATGTTATTTGTTTCCAGTTTCAATAACCTGATGACTCTTTATTTTACGATAAAGAAATTATCTGTCATTAAATGTCTTTTTTCTTATAGTGTCTTCAAAAGGAAATACTAAAGATTTGAAACAATGTCTATTTGAAATCAACTTAGATGGTATTCCTATAGACCCTCGGTTACGAATTAGGATTTTAGATTACAATCCTAACATTCGAGATCAAGTTCGAAGAACATGTTTACAAAAGGGTCCATGTCAGCCTAAAAAACATAACTTCCCTTCTACGAAATTTTGAGAATTATCACGGAGATTCAATCTTGCTTGGTTTACTGATTATGATAATTGGTTGGAATATAGTATAGCAAAAGATGCTGCATTTTGCTTGTGTTACTATCTTTTCAAACCAGATATTATAGAACAAGCAGACGGTGAATTCAGTTTGATGATGAGTTCTCCAGTGGAGAAAAAGACTAAATATTCATGTTGTTGGCCTTTAGTCTTTCCTTAATCAAGCTTGGAGAAAATGTGAAGTCTTATTAAATCAAAAGCAGCATATTGAAAAAATTCTAACCAAGCAATCAAATCTAGTTCGAAGTGAGTATCGAATTCGTTTAAATGCATTCGTTGATTGTATTCAATTTCTTTTAAGACAAGGCATTGCATTTCTTGGTCATGATGAATTTGAAAATTCTAGCAACCAAGGAAACTTTCTTGAACTTCTAAGATTTTTTGTTGATCACAATGAGGACATTAAAGCAGTTACTTTAAAAAATGCTCCTTAAATTTTGAAATTGATAGCACCTGAAATTCAAAAAGACATTGTTAGAGCTATTGCAATTGAGACCATAAAGTTATCATCAAAGATCTTGGAAATGCGCTTTTCTCTATTTTAGTTGATGAATCTCGTGATCTCTCAAAAAATGAGCAAATGGCCGTTGTATTAGGATATGTGGATAAAAAAGGACATGTAATTGAGCGTTTTATTGGTATTAAGCATGTTGTTAGTACCATTGCTCTTTCACTTAAGGAACCTATTGATAGTTTATTTTCTAGACATGGATTAAGTATGTCTAGGTTGCGTGGACATGGTTATGATGCGGCAAGTAATATGTAAGGGGAGTTCAATGGTCTTAAGACACTTATTATGAAAGAGAATGAATGTGACTTTATGTTCATTGTTTTCTCATCATTTAGGTTGCTTTTATTATTTATTGGCAAAAAAAAATCATCATTCAATTAGCCTGATTTATTATGTTACTAATGTGGTTAATGTTGTTGGTGGTTCATCCAGGCGATCGCGTCATCTTCATAATAAGCGAGTTGCGGTGGTTGTTGAACGCAACACTGGTGAACTTTCTAGTGGACAAGGGTTAAACAGAAGCCACTCTTAAGCATTGGCATGATCTGCGTTGGGGTTCACATTATGGTACTTTACTTAGATTGATTAACATGTTTTCATTTGTGATTGAGGTACTAGAGATTATTGCAGATGATGGTTAAAATTCCGAGCAAAGATATGAAGCAACCAACTTGTTAGAGTCAATGCAATCATTTAACTTTGTCTTTAGTTTACATTTGATGAGAGCTATATTGGGAATAAAAAATGAGTTGTCACAAGCATTATAGAGGAAGGATCAAGACATTGTTATGCCATGACATTGGTTAAAGTATGCAATCAACAATTACAAATGATGAGAGAAATTGGTTGGAGTTCCTTACTTGATTAAGTTTCTTATTTTTGTGAAAGACATAATATTAATATTCCAACCATGAATGATACATTTCTAACTCGAGGTAGACTATGACGTAAAGTTCATGAAATTACAAATTTGTATCATTATCAAGTAGAGTTGTTCAATGCGGTTATAGATATGCAGCTTCAAGAGCTTAATAGTCGTTTCATTGAGGTAAACACCAAGTTGCTTCTTTGTGTAGCTTGCCTAAATCCTTGTGATTCATTTGTTGCATTTGACAAGCAAAAGTTAATCCGACTTGCTCAATTTTATTCACAAGATTTTCTCCAATAGAGCTTGTGGTACTTAATGATCAACTTGAGACATACATCATTGATATGCGTTCTAGTAGTGAATTTTCTAACTTAAAAGGAATTGGTGATCTTGCGCAAAAGATTGTCGAGACAAAAAAACACATTGTATATCCACTTGTTTATTTGCATGTTACATTGACTTTAATCCTACCTCTTGCAACTGCAAATGTGGAGAGAACATTTTCTGTCATGAATATTGTAAAAATTCGACTGTGAAATCCGATGGTAGATCAATGGATGAATGATCAATTGCTTGTGTATGTAGAAAATATATATTTTATATCATTGACAATGAAACTATTATGCAACACTTTCAATATATGAAAACTCGTCGAGGACAGTTGTAATATGTATTTTATTGCAATATTATCAATCAATATGACTTCTTTTTTTGTATTTGTAGTTCATTAAATATTATTTTATGTACTATTAGGGTGCCCTTCTAGGTGAATTCACGGCTCTACCAGCGGTTGGTGCCATTAGATTAAGTGCAGTGAGGCGGTTTTAGCGTCAAGACATGGCGCCGATAGGACTTTGGCGTTCAATCAATTAGGCACATTGGTGGGCTTCAAACACAGTTAATAGATCAAAGCGATTAAGAATACTATGAAATTAGGGTCGGAGGCCGCCAATAAATTGAGAAACCAATTGTGCATTTGTTTCATTAATCTCGTTCCTTGTAAGTAAGAGAAAAAATTCGGTAGCGTAGTCATCAATCATCCTATTCCCTTAGCATAAATTTTGGAGGCGTTGGTACATGGTTTGCTCATAGTTATATGGAAGAAAAGAACGCTTCATGTGTTTCTTCAATTTTTCCCATGAGGAGATTTTTTTTTCTTTACCACAGCAAGCACGAGAAAATTTGAGTTGCTGCCACCAAGCAGAGGCGCAAACTTGAAAGCTTGCTGCAACAAGAGACACTCTCTTATTGTCAGAGGCATCCTTAAAATCTAAGATTTCTTCCACAGCTCCAAGCCAATCCAAGAATTCTTCTGCTTGGAGACTTCCTTGAAACCCAAGAATATCAAGTTTGAAACCAGATTCCCAACGATGATTGTCTTCTTCGTTATTGGCATGGCGAGGCACGGTAGCGAGTGCATCATGACGTGGTTGGGCGACTTCTAGCGATCCAAATGGATTTTCAACAAGGTGATCGCCCTCATCATCGGAGGTCATTATATTTTCGGGGGCTTAAGGAGGAGCAACGTTCTGTTGTGGGGGAAGATTATTATCCTTGAGAGCGGTAAGGACTTCTGTGACAATAATTCGTTGTAAGTTAGAGAGTTGGTGACGAAGCTCTATGAGTTCTTCCATGGCATCTCGACCCTCGACACGGTGACAAGGCGGCATGGCAGCTATTGTGGTGCTCTGATACCAACTGACATAGTGGAAGCAAAGTAGATGAAATTTGATCATGTTGATTCTTAGGGAATGGCCAGTGATGGTGCCTAAAATAAAAGCAGCCCACGGACCCAGAGCACATGCCCAGGGAAAGGGCCTTGAAATGGGTTGGCGTCCTCCATGGAGTAAATGAGAAAAGGCCTCAGGGGGCTGACCCTTGTGATGTCTGGTTCCCCCCCCCGAGGCAGGCCAGGGGTTGAAACTAAGCTTCCGGTGGCCCAGGAGGCGGTGACGAGACAATCCTTTATTTGCCCGAGGGTGAGGTACAGCAAGAAAGGCACTCCATATTTGTGACCCGATATCAATTAAGGAAAAAGAGATCCCCCACGATTACGACCTTCTAATTATCTTCTAAATATTCGGTTAGCGATAAGGAAGAAAAGATCCCCTACCCAATGGGGAGGACGCCGTATCATCATCCAACAAGGAAAGTCATCCACTATAAATACCAAGCAATCCCACCAAAGAAAAGTACGTAATCATATCGCCATCAACAGTTGAATTCTTTCCTTTCCATAAGAAAGAAACTAACTTAGGCATCAAAGAGCCGGCAGGCGCCTCCTCGCCGGACCATCATTTTAGTGCAGGTTGCAGGTTATTCGACGATCCAGCCCAACAAATCATTACTGCTTCCGCATAGGCTCCAGCCCGAGTATCGATAGAAAAGCACTGTCGGTTGCTTGCGGAAATGCAATGAATATTTGTTCCTTTACAAAATAAGCCCGATTTCTCGATGTGATATGGTATCAACTCGAAACATGATCGGGAATCCGGTAACCCAGAGCGCAAGATCATCGGGATGATGTTGGCGGTGAACCTTGAAGGCGTAGGGCTCTACCGCATTTGCTAACAGCGAGATGGAGCCCTCCGTCGTCAATCAACTTTATCTAGCGAGGTTAGCGGAACTCACAACGGAGTGCGGCGACCACGGGATGAACCGCGGGCCATGGAGGCGTAACACCATACGGGGAGGGCAACAACACCCCGCAGAATTGAGGCGATGGCGAAATAGGAGAAAATAGCGGACCCGGAGGCGGGGAATCCCACGTACCCCGGAGACAATCGCAGGAATGTAGGCGAGGCGATGGGGTAAAGAGACGACCTCGTCGAGGGAAAAGAGGAACGATCTTGGGAGCGACGGTTCCAGGATATCCGACAAGAGCTCAGCCACGTGAAAGAGGCAATAAGAGTTCGAGCCCCGGTCTCCATGGACGCTCTAGTACAGAAAATTACAATCAGCAAAGCCATTCTCTACATCTCAAAAAATTACAATCAACAAAGTCGTTCTCCACATCTCAGAAAATTACAATTAGCAAAGTCGTTCTCTACATCAGTCATTCTCTACATCTCAGAAAATCACAATCGGCAAACACCCAGTCAAGGCGAAAACCACAAGAAAGAGAAAGAGAAAAAGAAGGAGATGGAGAAAAGAGGTGTGGAGAGGTACAGCAGAAGGAATGGGCCTTGAAGCATTCAAAGCACACCACCCCCTCCAAGCGTGACTCGTGACCCAAATCCATCAAATGGCAGAGCTAGGGAACAACGCAACTCCCACAACTAGCGGGACTAAGGAACAATGCAACTCCTACAAATGGTAAAACGTTGAAACCAAATGTCGGCCTACGACCACCAAACATACTCCGCGCAGTGGCAATCAAACCCTAAAGCTTCATCATGTACGAACTCCGACACTGTCGAAGAGAGAAAGGAGGTTGGGAGCGGGGTATAACACACCATCGAAGAAAGGCGGTTATTTATGAAGAAACCTAGGCGCCTGGGGAAGCCATGCAGTTTGTTTCGATTCTCCATAGACCTGCATTAAAAACGCGCGCACTTTCCCCAGGGAGGGAAGACGAAAGAGCCACATAACTCAGTTCAGGGTCTAAGGAGCTCAGATATCGAAGAGCCACATAGCTTAACAAAAGAGCCATGTAGCTCAGTTCAAGAGCCAAGGAGCTTGGATATCGAAGAGCCACGCAGCTCGGATATAAAAGAGCCATGTAGCTTAGTTCAGGAGCCAAGGAGCTCGAATACTGAAGAGCCACGCAGCTCAACAAAAGAGCCACGTAACTACTCAGTTCGGAAGCCCAAGAGCTCGGATATTGAAGAGCCACGTAGCTGACAAAGAGCCACGTAACAGTTCGGGAGCCGAAGGGCTCGGATCTTGAAGAACCCGCAGCGACTCAACAAAGAAAGTCCAGTAAGCTTAGTTCGGGAGCCCAAGAGCTCGGATATTGAAGAGCCACGCAGCTCAGCAAAAGAGCCACATAGCTCAGTTCGAGAGCCAAGGAGCTCGGATATTGAAGAGCCACGCAGCTCAGCAAAAGAGCCATGTAGCTCAGTTCAGGAGCCCAAGAGCTTGAATATTGAAAAGCCACGCAACTCAGCAAAAGAGCCACGTAGCTCAGTTCGGGAGCCCCGGAGCTCGGATATTAAAGAACCACGTAGCTCAGCCCGGGAACCCCGGAGCTTGGATATTAAGGAACCACATAGTCAAGTCCAAAGGAGACACGGAGCTCAGAGTTCGTCAGAGGCCCCCGGTAGCTCGGTTTGCAAGAGCCCATTAGCTGGATTCCTAGAAACCTTAGCTCCGTTCAAAAGAACCATGAGACCCAGCTTCCGGGAGCCCAGTAACTCGGCCATCAAAAGGTCGCGTGGCCCCACTTGTAGTAAGGATCGTAGAATCCAGTCCATTCAGAAGCCATAAGAAGGCTAAAAAAAGCAAAAGACTCAGAGAGCATGAATATACGAATCAACGTTTCAATAAAGGTCAAAATCGTCATTATAAGGGCCAAAGGCTACCAAAGTGAAGAAGAATGACAAAAAGCCTAAGTATCGGAAGACGATGGTAGGTCAGCCGAGGACACCCTAAGGTCATCTCCCCCGTCGGATTCCGATCCCCCCATCTCGTCCTCTGCGGGAACTGGAAAATCGAAACGCAAACCTGGGAAGACCTTAGAAGCCTTGTGCCTAAAAGAAAGCCAACCGGAGGCCCATAAGGTGTATGCTTCATCCTTAATCTTGGTGATCACCCCTTTCTTCTGAGCCACCAAGGCCTACTGCCTTTAAAGGTCATCGCTGGCCCGCGCACTGGGCCTGTCAGTGCCCCATCGCGCTCGATCTCATGTATCTCGAAGACCAAATTTCAAGGTCGTGGTCTCAGATCGCAACTCGTCCTTAACCGGCCCCGTTAGCTCTTCTCGGGGTTTGCCTCGTCCACCCTCTCACAATCCGCAGCTCACCCCTGGCCATCTTTAGCTCCTCCCTAATGATCTGCAACTCATCCTCGACCATCTGCAACTCATAAGCAGCAGCCCTCAGCTCATCTTGAGCCTTCTTCTTCTGTTCCTCTGCTTGCGATTTCGCCGTCAAGGTATGCTTCAGGTCGTATCTATGCATCGCTACATCCTTGCTCAAATGTTACACCCCGAACCAAGAGGTCGTAAAATTTCTCTCTCTCTCCGAGGTCGTGGAGGCGACCTCAAATTTTTATACGCTTTACCTGCAGACTTTAGAAAGATAAGCCCTTCTCGTCGCTCTTCACATAGGTAGCCACCGTCGAACAAGACAAAGGTAAGGGGCAAATCAAATCAAAGATAAGACAAACAAATAAGCACGTTGACATACGGTGGCCGCTTCCTTGAAGCACAAGGCCAAAACATCTCACGACATGACATCTCGCCTCCTAAGATCAACCGCAGGGATGGACGATACGGCCCCAGCGGCAAGCTCCGAATTGGCAATAGCTTAATCTCCTCCTTCGGCTCAGCAACCCCTTTCTCTCGCCTCAAGGCCATGCAGGACGCTAGTTCCCTCACGCTGACCCGAACAAAAATAGCGTAACAACAAAGGAGAGCTCCTGGGCGCTCCTCCCCGAGGAAGTTTCCGGGCCTGCCACCTTGTACACCTCAGCCACGGATGGAGGCGCCCGACCTCTCGCTGGAACTTGGTCAGAGGACCCCTACTCTTTAGCAGTCAACAGTGGAGAAGGCGCTCCCAACCTCAGAACCTTTCCCCGAATCGCAAGGCTGCTTTGGAGGGGAGCTTGAGCTTTACGCTTAACACTCCTCTTCTTCTTTGCCAACGACTCGACTCGGACTTGGAGCTCTTCCCGAGTGGGTTTCATGACTGAGGGCCCCTCACGAGAAGTTTTCATGACAAAGGGCATAGAGGGCCTCAAAGCCAGGGCCCGAGAAGGAGACATGCCAGAAGGCTCGGGAATGTCTGACCTAATCAGCTCAAAGTACACCCACAGGCGGCACTTGGCCAACTTCCGCTTCACCTTTTCATACTCTTGGCTGAGGCTGGGGCGAATACCTGAAGATCGCACAACCAAAGCAACGTTAGAAAACACCTCATGACTGTCGTAAGCTAAACCCACTAAACGAAACTAAGCCTCGCCCGAGGTTCCTGGGGCAATCCAGCTACGGAATACCAAACGTGTCTTCTCGGTCAGCCGGATTATATTCCTAATTACGATCACCCACAAAGAAATACCGTTCCTTCCAATGTTTGTGGGAAGACGGGAGATCTAAAATAATCAACTTGGCATTGGAGCGTTTGGCGATGTACAGAAAGCCCTCCGTGGACTCCTTCACGCTAAAGAAGTCTAAGAGCAATGCAATGCGAAATTCGAGACCTTATCCCCGAAGACGATCAAAGAGTCTCGACTAGACGCCCCGGTTAGAGAAAGTCAGCCGACGTACATTAAAATACTGCAAGACGCTTTTGATAAAGGGATGTAGAGGGAAGCGGAGGCCATTCTCAAAGGCCACCTCGAAGAAGCAAACCATCTTCGGCACTTGAACGATGTAGGAAGTGAGAAAGTCAGGGCATCAAACCAGAACACCAAAGGGAGGCCTGTAGCGAGAGGCGAAATTATGTCCAAAAGAGGGTTCGACCCGACTGTATCTATAACTTACATTTTGTACAACCATTTCTCAAGTAGGCAAGAGCTACCAGATACTCCGATCTCACTGACCTTACCCTTCTTTGCCATGAGGGAGAAGCTGGGACTCGTTGAAGGACTCCGATCAACAACAATACAGGATGATCGTGATTCCTCCTCTTATCTCGCCTCTAAGTTTGAGCCCTCGCAGAACTATCCCTTTATGCATAGACCTAAGGACGACTAGAGCCTGTGAGGAAGTTTGGTATGATTGGAGTAAATATAAGGGAAGGCTATTTAACGATAAAAAGGCAAAATTCCTATTAAAAGTGGGAAATATAAATAAACAATCTACTACTAAAGGGACCTACCTAACTCCAAAACAAGTAAAGGTACACAGGGGAAGAAGAAGAAAGACGTACCAAACCAGGGAAAGGGACACGAGAAACAACTCCAAGTGAGACAGAAGAGTAGAAATCTATAAACCCGAGAAAATTCTAATTTTCTGAAAAATGATAAAATGGTAATTTCGGTCAAAATCCAGAATTTTTCTAGATCTCGGATGATAAAACGGATTTCATCTTTGGAATTGTCTCGCGAAATCTAGCTACCATGTCAAATTTTGTAGAATTCCGAGATAGTCGGAATTTCATGTTTTTCGAGGCATGGAGAGGAGTGCGAGACACTTGGTACTTTATGAGTGGCTCAAGAGGTGCCACATGTCCTGGGAAGAATGGGTCAAACAATGAGCCAAGTGGGGCTCACATGAGACACATGGCATCATGCCATTGGAGGAGAAATCCATGTTAGATGGATAAGGGATAAGGTGAAATCCAAGTCAACTAATGCGGGGTTGATGTGGCAATGAGAGGACAAGTCTCTTGACCCCAACTTGACCCAACCGTTTGGATAGGGGAAAAGAGAGGAAAAATAGAGAGAGAAAAGAAAGAGGAAAGAGAAACGAAAAGAGTTTTAGAGAGAAAAGCACTACCTTATCTCTAGATTTCCTGGTGATCGATCCGGTAAACTCCAGCGAGAAAAGAAGCAAAGTTGATCCCCACTGCAAGAGCTACGCGTGGGTACCAGTTTTTTTGGAGTTTTGAAAAACTTCGAAAGGTAGGGGTCTTCTCCTACTTGTTTTATTCTTTGGCAAAAAGCCATTTTAATGGATAGGGATATCTTAAGGCCTGGATGGCTGTGTTTTCGGTTCCAAAAGATTTGGACTGAGTGAAGAAATCCTTAGAGTGGTTTCTCACAGTCTCAAATTGACCGTGGACTGTTTGTGTGTGGCTTTGTGTGTGGATATGTTATTGCTTGATTGAATAACATTTATGTTATTCGTGATGCTGGCGCCCTAAGACGGATTATTGGATTTTATATTAGCCCATGTGAGCTAATTTTATGTTATTGCTATGTATGAATGAATAACATGATGATTGTGGATAAATTCTGTTAGTATATGCATGCTTAATATATTAACATGAATTGTTGTAAAATGGCATATTGCATTTCATACGCACGATAACTCTTAAAATAATAGGTGTGTGAGTGCATGACATGAAAACGTGGTTGCTAAAATGAATTTCAAAGGAAGATTTTTCGACACCGCTGAGATGCGCTCCGCCTCTCAACAGCTTCATCTCAGAGGAAGACCCATGACTGGCTCATGAGAGTTATCTCAAGAATTCACCTTGAAGTCATTCAATAGATTTTACCAAACTCTGCATCATGTTTTCAAGAACAAACCTTTGTTTGAAACAAGATTTTCACACTAGTTTGGGGCATGCATGAGGGAGTCGTTGAGGGATCGAGAAGTGGGAAAAGGGTGAGTCACATCTCATCCATTTCCATGTAGACATTTGAGTAGGAACATATAATGTTTTCATTGAATGTTTGGTTTGTTTATCAGATGAGCACTTAGGCAGGAGTGTAACCCTATGTGATAATTCCACTACTAGGCATTGCTCACCCTGTCGAGGGAAAAATTATTTCAGGTACTGAAGGTTCAAATTGACGTGGACGTATCCGAGTCTTGTAGACAAGAACGGGCCATACGCTACTGTTATGTATTCTTGTAAAATCGGGTAAAAGCCTTAGTTTTGGATAATTTGTAATCAAAACAAATTTGTAAATTAACTTATTTTCGTATAAAATATACATTTTTGTGAGTATGGATGGGAGTGGGCCGACGTACATTTTTACTGATGCATAGTCTCATGATATGAGACACGCAGTTTCCAGAGGTCGACGGTCAACGGACCCTCGGGATTGGTGTGCGTCACAAAATTCTCCAGATGTCTCTACGCGACAATGTGAAAGTTCGAAAGCAAAGTCCGGGAGGTCACAAAGAAAGAGACAAGAATCAGGGGAAATCGAGAAAGAGGAAAATTGATAAGAAGGATTAAAGAACAAGGGGAATACGGTTCGAGTAACTACGGGACGCTTCAAAAAACACTAGGAACGTCAACCAAAATGAGCGCGAAAATAGAGAGAAGCCATCATTATCGCAATACAATTGGACTCGCACAAGCCTAAATTCAACAACCCCGTTCGCCAATGCGGAACTCGCCGCCGATCCAAGAACGATTCACCCTTGCCCAAGCTCGCCTGGTAAAGGGTCGGGGCAACCGACATGGTGCCGAAAATAAGAACTCCATGGGCCCGCAGCACGTGCTCAGTGGAACGGGCCTGAAAGGGTCAGCGCCCTCCACGTGGGGCCGCAAAAGGTCTCACCAGGGAACTCGACCCATAACGATGTCCTGGATCCCCCCAAGGCTTAGGCCTAGGGTCGAAACTAAGCCTAGTGGGCAGAACCGGTGACGAGGGTAATCCGTTGACTGCCAGGTGAGCCGTAAGAAAGGAAAGCACTCCATATTCGTGACCCGATATCAATTAAGGAAAGAAGGATCCCCCACGATTATAGCCTTCTAATTATCCTAAATATTCGGTTAGCGATAAGGAAGAAAATATCCCCTACCCAATGGGGAGGATGTCGTTTCATCATCCAATAAGGAAAGTCATCCACTATAAATACCAAGTAATCTCACCAAAGAAACGTACGCAATCATATCGCCATCAACATTTGAATTCTTTCCTTTCCATAAGAAAGAAACTGACTTAAGCATCGGAGAGCCAGCAGGCGCCTCTTTGCCGGACCATCCTTTCAATGCAGGTTGCAGGTTATTCGACGATCCAACCCAACAAATCGACCCCGCAACCCCTATAGACTCCAGCCTAGTATCGATAGAAAAAGCAGCGTCAACCAGGAAACAAGTAAAAGACTTGTAGTCATTGATTCAAACATGAAATGTCCTAAAAACAAGCCAAAATAAAGAAAATCTCTGATATTTAATTAATTAATTAATCAAAAACTGAATATCAAAAACCTAAGAAAGACATATATATATATATATATATATATATATATATATATATATATATATATATATATATATATATATATATATATATATATAACGCCTAGGAAATTGATAGAAAAGGACTAATAAAGAAACAACTTAGGAAATTCGACTTAAAAAATGAACTAACAAAAAGGAAACAAACCTAAATATAATACGAAACTTGAACAAATTAGTTGTGAATGAAGAAATTGAGAAGAATTTGAATTCTTATTCTACTTGTCACGTCTTAAAACCCATCATAGGGGCATGATTGTCAATGCACACCTTCAAGCCTTCATTCTAAAGGCTTGAAATGTAAAACGACACTAACCTTCCTTGTAACTGGATTTTTTCCAATTACCAAACACCTATTCAGAGTAAATGCACAACTTTCTAAATTCATCAATTCTTCAAATTCAAAATTTCATGCCGACAAAAAAAAATATTTCTAAATATCCAAATCTCAATTATGAATCTCATATAAAGTTGTTCAAAATATAACAATATTTAGAATCTCCCAAAACCAACTTTGTACTAATATAAAAACAAATGTTATTATCCAAGTGACTTTCTCAATAAACTTTCAAAACCCAACATTCCACATAAACATGAACTTATTAGTTCAACATGATCCAACATAGAATTCTAATCAAAGCCTAATGATGACGTATCCCCGACCTAGCCATCACTCATCGCGAAAAACCAAGCACCGAAAATACGTCAATTAAACGGGAGGAGCTTAAAGCTCAATAAGAAATACTAATACATTTTCATGGATCAAAAAGTTTTCAATCATATAACAAATAGGAGATATTTTTCATCAAAACTTTTGATTCAAAAATAAGTTGGAACATTAAAAAATTTCCTTCAAAACATTCTCAAATCAATTTCTTATCAAATGTGATCCAAACATTTTCATATCAAATTTTGATTCAAACACTTTCATATCAAAGTCCAAAATCAAATACATTTCAAATATATTTTTCTCTGATCATCAAATATCAAATGGTGCCCAGACATGTGGGACTTTTAAATGGGTGGCTAGTCACAAATTATTCATTTTAAAGTGAACGGAACCAAACACTATTAGTAATAGTAACCTTGAACCGAAACCCTTAAAGACTGGGATTCAAAACAATTGCATTCGTCATCAAGGAATGTAAAGGTCAATTATTATTCCCGTTGACAAAGACCGAATAATATCAACTATTATTCCCATTGACATGATCGAACCAACCAAAGTCAAATATTCAAACCACAAAACATCATATCTCCATATTTTCTTTCATAAACATAACAAATCTCAAAATACTTTCATACAAAATCATTATTTAATCAATTGACAATCAAATGAATAAAACAAATCAAACTTTTCCTCATTCAAATTACATAAAAGGCAAATAAATATATTTTTAGAAAAAAACTATATAGATAATCTTTACGTAAAAGCATATAAAATATTTTCTTTTGTAAAAGATATATTAATATCCCTTACCTCAAAGGAGTACTCAAAAGTCTTAAAGAGCTAATTTGAATAATTGCACCTTAATGAAATATTTCTCCCAAAATAATAAGGAAGAAACTATCATCATTACTTATTTATTTCTAAAACTTACCTAATTTGATATTCTTAGCAATTATATAATTTTTAACTTTTTAATCCATAATAATAAAAGTTAATTGGTTTTTAAATATTTTATAAAATTTGTGATTTATAAAGTTTATTCTATTAATATGATTTTATTGTTCACCTCAAGCATATTGACAATTTTTCAAATGATAACTATTTGAATTAGGTAGTTTTTCAAATTTTATAAAACTCATATTCCTTTCAGATCTTATTTTAATAATTTATTTATTTATTTTTATACTCTTAATATGAACTAAATATTTTACTAGAAATAAATAATATTAATAATATTTTATAAATTATATTATCACGCAATACTCATCTAACATTTTTACCTAACAATTATCATACTTGATAACAAGTATTATTAACATATCTTATTTCCTATAATTGCTCTAATCATATTCCTTATCTAAATAAATCCTTAATTTACTAGTAATATTTAACTGGTTAAAATACATATATCTTCAAATACTTAATACACATATATTTATAAAAAAATTTCTTTTCAAATTTATCTTATTTGTTTATTATTATTTTCTTTCAAAAATTATTCTCAAATATTTGTTTCTTTTTTTATCTAAAATAAATCTTAAATATCTAACATTATTCTTTTTTCTTTTCAAGCATCATCATGAATCGAATTTCCTAGGTTTCTTATACCTAGGTTTTCAAGACTTACTTTATGAAGGTCTTTAGGTCTAACAGATTATATATATATATTTAATAATATTATTCATAACAAGAACTTTATGATTCCCTTCCTCGTCTTTTCACTTATACCTGTGGGTCTCCAATGGTCAATGCCCATCGGTCAGGAGAAATGAGGCTCCAGCCCGGAAGTCACCCTAGCCTTTAGTCTCGATGACCTATTAACTGGCCGAGCCTGCCTAAGCACACTTTTAAGGCCCATGGTTCAACCAACGGGCCCAAACAAGACAGGCCTGCCAAGCCCATCCCCCCCGCCCCCACCATATTCTCTCCCACCCTTCTCCCTTCCCTTCCAACCGGCCCCCCCTTCCTTTCCAATGGTCATCTGATCGTTGGTGGAACACCTCCCACCCCATATCCCAATGGTAATATTCTCAATTTCTCCCTTCCCAACAGTCATGTGACCGTTGGAACATTTCCCACTTTTTTTTTCACTTCTTTTTTTTCTCTATAAATACTACACATTTTGTTTACCATTTTTCATCAAATTAGTCTTTTAATTTCCCATTTTCTCTCACATTCTTTAATACTTCATTTTCTTTCCATTGTC
This sequence comes from Tetrastigma voinierianum, assembly GCA_016808115.1. Classification (NCBI taxonomy): domain Eukaryota; kingdom Viridiplantae; phylum Streptophyta; class Magnoliopsida; order Vitales; family Vitaceae; genus Tetrastigma; species Tetrastigma voinierianum. The sequence continues at coordinate 178,254 of JAEQBH010000763.1, forward strand.
TTCATTTTTACTTCTTCATATTACATGATATTATTGAAGGCGCAAAATTGCAAATCAAGCATTGGTGACTCCACACCGGATTTTAAATAATTTCAGCTTCGATCCTCCAATTGAGTAATATTTTTCCACCTTTACTTTTCTTTATTTATTTGTTACATTTTATTTTGATTCATTTTTTTAGTATAATATTTTATTAATAATTTTAATATGGATAGTGCATGTACATCTTCTTCTAGTCCATGTGCATCATCAAGCAAAAAATTTAGTTCAAATATATGGAATTTTTTTGATAGAATATAAATAATTTTAGAAATTAATAAAAATAAAATAAAAGCAAAATGTAAAATTTGTAGCAACTTTAGTGGTGGATCAAATTCGGCACGAGTCATCTAAAAGACATAATTAACAATAAAGCTAAGCATAATGTAGATATTAGAAATTATGCACTAAAGATGAATGTAAGACCCGAGAAAATTCACTTTGAAAAATGGCAAAATCGTAATTTCGCAGTAATCCAAAATTTTCTAGGATGACTGACATTTTTAAACGGATTTCACCGTTGGAACCGTCTCGTGAAATCTAGCTACCACGTCGAATTTCGTCGAATATTGAGATAGTCGGAATTTGCACGTTTTTCGAGACACCAAGTATCGGGTGTCGTAAAATGAAATGTGATGTGACAAAAGTCACCTATAACATGTACTCATGTGATACATGTTGCATGAGTAGAGAGAGGAGGAAACTAAGGCCAAGATAGCCGCCAAATGTCAAAATCCAGTTCTCGACATGATCGACATTACATCGAATTCTGGCCGGTAGATGGAGACAAAACTAAATAAGGTCATCTCCTACAATTAAAGGGGGAGAAAACGTGGAAGGGAGGAAACGACCACAAGTTGACCTTGAGTTTTTATTTTAGAGAGAGAGAGTACTTTCTCTCAAGATCCCTGCTAATCGCATCGTCTGATTTTGGAGCAAGAAGGAAAGTTGATTTCACGCAGCGAGGCCTATGTGCGGGGTCTGCTTAAGAGTTGACAAAACTGTGGGGAGGTGGGTTTTATCCTACTTGCTTTACCCTTGTTTAAGTGCTTTGTTGATGATTCGTTGGTCTGAGGTCTTGAAACTGTCACTGATTGGTCCTAAATCTTGGAACCGAGGTGGAAGTTTTTGTGTCCATTCTCGACAATGACTGGGTCCACCTAACCGCTTCGGGGTTGTTAATGGTAATTTGTGCTATGAATTGTATCAGGTGTGTGGCGAGGCCGTAAATGGCTATGAAATTCGAAGTTCACAAAGTGGAACCATGCCTGGTGATCGTCGTGAACAAGAACCAAGGTTTCACTGCTCACATGAATAGTGTTCACAAAATATTTTTAGGAAATGTGTTTAGTCGAAAAATCGCAAATCAAATTGTTTGTTTGTTAATTAGCCCATGCGAGCTAATTTTTGGTGTGTAATGTATTGAGAATTTATATAACATGTTGTTGTGATTTAAATTATGTAAATATATGCATGATATATATTTGCATGTGTTATATAATGAAGTTGAAATGGCATAATGCATTTCATATGCACCGGTAACCTAGAAATTAAAGGTATGACATGAATTTTCCGAAAACGAATACGGGTTATGGTGCGAATTTGACCTGATGATTTTCCAGAGAATGGTGTCGAGATGGTCCTACACCATATGCTCCAGGAGCCCATGTATTGTTTGGAAGGTTCTCCAACACATTCTCGCTTCTGAGGGTATCTGATATTTTTACCGAATTTAGAGTGTATTTTCAGAACAAACAAGTTTTGTTTTGAAAATGATATTTTTCTCTCACATGGCTTAGGCAAGTGTGGTAGAGGTCGGTGAGGACCTGGACATGGGTTGTCATGTAGACATCCAAGCAGGATTCACATTTACTCAGTGTGTGTTTACATAGGATCATCAGATCTCGCATTGAAGGGAGAACTCCATTTGGGGTGGTGATTCCACTCATCGGGCATTGTTCAATTCTCACAAGGGAATATATTATTTCAGTACTGTGGAGCATTCGAGAGACTGCGCCATCCTAGAGACCGATTTGAAGAAAGCTCGGGTCAGGGCTTTGATGGTTTATGATGCATGATATGTGTATTAGAATTCTAGAATTTTAATACATATGTTTGAGATAAGAGGAATTATTAACTCTTGAGTTATGGTATATAGTGATGTATTGATGAGTATTATTCAGATGGGCCCAAGTGGCCGCTTACTCATGTATATGTCTTATGATGTCATGTAGATGTGTTATGTACTTCTGGGTAGAGCTCCTCGACAAAGGATGCTCGCCCGATTTTCATGAGTAAAGTGGCCTGTTACCCGACATTCCACGAGTATTCCGCGGTCGACGGTCACAACTGACCCCGGCTCTCAAGGCCACAGCCTTGGCATCGTAGCTTAGGTATACGAACACCCAGTGGAGCCTCTGCTCGTATCCATCACCACTAAAGCCTGAAGGGGTTTAGTTATGCGATTACCTGAATCACAGGACAGGATTAGAACACTGCATGCATGTGTTTTATGTGTGATTGTACGATCATGTGATTGATGTGTGAATGATGTTTATAACATGGATTGTTATGTGTTGTGTGTATGATTGGTATGCTTGGTAAATACTTAGAAGGATGTTTAACACTAGGGCTTAGCGTGAGAACAAGGCCGAGAAAATTTTTCGCGCACTGGTCTTGCTAATTCCGATTGTAGGAGCTTAAGGTTTTAAACAAACAGTCGGGTTTGTGAAATTCGAAATTATTCCGCTTTTTGCATAAGAAAAAGGATTAAAGTTGAACTCATAAAATTTTTGAGTCGTATGGATGCATTCAAGCTACCTGACGTAGAAGTAAAAGGAAGGCTATTGATGGAAATGAGAAAAAAATGAAGAAAATCATTTTCTGGGTTTTATAGTAAAATTAAAGAAATGAATAAAATAAATTCTTATAAGTTTATCGGTGTACTGGAACACAGAAAAATGATATGTGTTTTTTTGGTATTTCAGAGCAAATTATGAAAAAGAAAAAGAAAAAAAGGGTGCAAGACTTATTTAAGCAATGGGCTTCAACAAGGTCACGATACAATGGAACATTGTATCGCGGATACGGCCTGTATGGATGCGAGGCTGGAAAAGTGTATTGCACAGGATTTGTATTGCAACATGGGGCGCTTATTACTGGGAAAGTGTGGGTCAAACACACCTATTATTGTATTGTGATGTAAGAGTTTGGTGGTTGGGTCACGATACACCAATTGTATCGTGACATGAGGAGCCCGTCGCTGGAGGAGTTGTACGCAATACACCGAAGTGTATCAGGATGGGCGCAGCATGAGCCACCGGGCATCGCAGTTGCGAGACAAAGACGACACTACCGCGGCCCCCGCGCCGCGACACACGACCATGACACTCACGCCTTGCCTACGACAGAGCACACTGGAGGGCTCAAGGGACACTGTACCGCAGGCACCGTGCGCTCCACGACACAGCAGTCGCACGGCCACGATACCGCCACGCCGCTGAGGCCTCGCGCTTTATGCGCGCCGCTAAGTCATGGTGTGTGCACACCGTGCACTCGACGTAGCTTGGACTCGCACTATTTCTGAGTCACTATTTAGGACACTGTTCACAAAATTTTTTCAAAAAAAATAAAATCAAATCACACAAAATCAAATAAAAATGAAATAAAATTTAAAAAAAATGAAAATTTCAAAAATAAAATCTTTGATGTTGATTATGATATGATATATGGAATTAAATAATTTGCATCAATTTATAAATGCAAGGACATAGAATATAACTGACTGCGGTGTGAATAAAGGTTCTAGGGTCGTGGTTTATTTTTTAGAGATAATGATTGTATTTAACTACCATTTGAACTGTAGATGGCTAACGAGGACGAGGACGTAAAGGGCGGCCCACGAGGTATTATCAGCACCACCAAAAGATTTGATCATCAGCCTCATTTTAGGGTGTAGAGTCACAAGCAGCCGCTTATCGCACAGCCGGTATAGCGTGTAGTCGTGGAGGTCCGAGTAACCTCCAGTGTTTGTGGCGCATCATCCTCCGAGCATTCATGGGAGGAGATCCGAGGCGTGCACTATTGTCTGGGCGCACTTAGAAGATGTTGGGAGGCGCTAAGATTACCTCCGACACGACTGGGGATCGTAATTAGCCGCTCCGGGGCCTAGAGGGCGAGGCCCCAAGCATGGTGAAAATGGGGCGTTGCACCTCTAGAGATCTAGAGGCAATGACATGGGCGAGTTTCCAAGAGATGTCTATGCGGTAGTACTTTCCAGATAATTTATATAAGGCTCAGAGTTCCTAAGAGTCAAGCAGGGACGATGACTGATGGGATTACGTGGCTGGGATTCACGTAGCTAGCCTGCTATTGATGATTACGTACGCGGACATGCAGGCCAAGGTTAGAGAGATTCGAGAATGGGTCAAGTTGTCCATTCAAGCTGCATCAGGATTCGCCATTGGGGTGATACGGACTCCATGGTCGGGACACTCGACCATGTAGAGAGAGAGATCAGAGGACGCCGAGCACTCCTGGATGTTAGTAGCAAGAGGAAGAGAGCCACTTTCTTCTAATTCCGGGGAAAAGAAGCAAAGGGCTCTAGTTCACGAGGGTTCCAGAGGGGCTCGCCATCCCGGCCTGTGGACAGATCGTAGTTTCTGCCAGCCGGGCAAATACAGGCACACGCGCAAGAGTCTCTGACACATATGAGGCGGATCATTCCTGGCTGAGACGTGGATCCCAGTGGTTTTCAGATGGGCACACCCCAGCCTACCCAGACAAGAGAGGATACAAGACATTCCCTCCACGCCCAAGACAGTCGAGGAGCCGGGGCTTTCAGCGCAGGGAGCTACACGCATCTCCCATTACACAAGCAGTCGAGGCCGAGCATGGCCGAGCAGGACGAGGCCCGGCTGGTGGACATCGTGGTTCAGGGGCGTGTCTACGCCATCACACCACCTACTGAAATGCTAGACACCCAGCTTATACAGTGGCATGCGGTATCTCGCCTACTGGCAAGAGTGTTATTTGATCTCTGAAGGCTTCAGAGATTCATTCATCACGTGATCGGGCCAGATAGGAGTCATTTAGTGGTTATAATCTGAGGAGCCTTTATATGTGAGTTTTCCCAGTGGATTGGGTGTGGCTTAGAATAAGGATGATATGTCGTGGTTGCGAGTCGAGATCCTGGACTCACCACAAAGGGACCCATGATCACGGGTACGCCGTAGTTCGATGTCATCCTCGGGATGGATCACGACACTACGTGGTCAAGTATCGAATGGAAATAGGAGGTTGATCGCCTACACCAGACTCGACTCGTGGTTGTGGTTTCGTGGGGATGCTACGATATTTCGCCTTAAATGCATACGAGTCTAAGTGTCGTGGATTGCCAATGGTCATTAGCGAGTCTAATTCCCAGAGAACGAGGATGGTAATCCGCACTTGGGATCTACCTTCGAGTAGTTTGCTAGGCATGTGGATGTTTCTTCCGATGAGCTACCTGATCGGGCTTCCACAGAGGGTTGTAGACTCTGCATTGAGTTACACCTCGGGTATTTCGCCATCTCTATGACTAAGACAGATGACACCTGAGTCAGTAGAACTCGTAGTCCAAATTTGGCAGGAGCTACTGGACAAGGGGTTCATTAGACCGAGCACTTCACCATGGGGCGCTCTGGTTCTATTTTATAGAAGAAGGACAAGACCCTTCGACCGTACTGATTATAGATAGCTGAAATGTGATTAAGATCAAGAATTGGTACCCATCGCGAGGATTAATTACTTGCTCACCAACGAGAGGAGCGAAATTTCCACCGCAAGATAAACCTTCGCACTAGTTACCATCACCGAGGGCCCGAGGGTTAGGAGACAGATATCCCTAAGACAATGGCTAGACGCGCATGGGCACTCTTGAGTTTGACGCGGATGCCCTCGATCGACGACTACAATGCAGATTCTACGGATCTCATGATAGGGTATTCCAACCCTATTTAGATCAGCTTTGTCGTAGTTTTCGCGGATGACATCTTCGATCATTCCTGCGCTGGGAGTGGGAGCATGAGTATCATTTGAGGATCAGGATACAATGCCGGATCATCGCCACGCCAAGTTTAGGCGCGAAGCCTCGCTTACCGAGGTGATTGGGACACGCAGGTCAAAGATCGGCGCGCCGCGGGACCCGCAGGCTGCTTAAGGCCGTGATGAGTCGAGAGGCCAAGTCGGCCGATACACAATTTCGATCGTCGGGTACTACAGAGATTTATTATATTTCCCGATTGGCAGCACTCTATGACGATCAAATCTACAAAGTCAAGCTTGATTAGATGACCGATGCGAGGAGGCATTCCAGGAGTTGGAAGAGAGACTTACTCACCCTGATCTCTACAATCCTGACAAGGGACAGTGGGTACATAGTGTATTGTGATGTTTCTTCGAGGACCTGGATCGATGTGTTTTGATGCAATCCAGGAGGGTAGTAGCTTATGGTTCCTGCCAACAAGAATTATGAGCACTACCCACACACGACATGGAGTCAAGCACAGAACAAGGCATCACTTATATAGTGAGGAGTTCGAGGTGTACTGCACCACAAAGTCCGGCGATTTCACAGAATCTGACCTCAAATATGAGGCAACGCATGGATGGAGTTCAGAGGGATTATGACTTCACTTCAGATTACCACCCCGGTAAGGCAACAGCGATCCCACCCTGATTAACTCATTTAACCCAGGGATTCTCCACCCAATGGATATAAGGTAGAAATCCTTCTTAAAAACAATATATAAAATCCATGGAGCTAACCCATAATCCTTAACATATCTTTAGTAAATAATGCGGAAGCGAAGTGGATAAAAAATATATATATTTTTTCTTTCAAACACTGATTTTTCGTAAAATCGCTGCAGTTTCCTCTCGTTTTTTGGACTTTCCCAAATTTACAAACCTCGCGAAACATTTAAAAAACACTTAAATTCCTTTCTTAATCCTCAATTTCTCAATCCTTCCGCTTTTAGGACTCCTCGTCCACAACCCAATCAAACACAATAGATACATATATACATTTATTCATTTCAATCCACCAAATGATTTCAAACCTTCACCTACGATTTGCTTTTATCAAAATGTCATTGAAATGTACTTTGCTTCACCGCCTACGACTCCGCCCACCCAGGATCAAAGCCCACGAGTTCCTTTCAACTTTATACATATACATATATACATAACAAAATATTCAACACACAATATGCAAAATTACATATACAATGAAATCACAATAAGCTGCCTCGGCGTCCCGAATTAACAAGACACAGAGGGTCCCCATCTAGCAAGACTCCACCTCGGTCCTCAAAATGTTTTTAAAACATACTTAAAAGAATTGTTTAAAGGAGCCCAGTGAGTGTACATTTTCATTAAAATAACATTTTCAAGATATATCAAAGTAATAAATACTTATACAATTAAAATCGCTTTATACCTTAAGCATTTATGTTCAAACTTTCTTTCTTTCTTTATAATAAATACTTATACTATTACAAATCAATTTATGCCTTAAATATCATGCCCCAAACTTTCTTTCTTTCTTTATAATAAATACTTATACACTTCCAACCAATTTATGCCTTAAACATTTATGCCTCGCTTTATTTCCTTCTTCGATGGAACCTGTGGAAACAAACACGAACGTCTTCCGCACCGACTATGAGGGACACCACATTCCATTATAACTACCACGTCGGCGAGAAATTACGCTGCATGTGGTCCCAGCCATAGACTTTATCACGTGTAAGGATATTACCTAGACACCTATTTCCCTCCTCGCTTAGGTAACCTATAACTTTACCCTCCGAATCCTTACACGCTTAAAGACTTCACTGATATCGCCATATAACAACATATAAAGTAGGGTTTAGTGGTAACCATCAAGAAAACATTTCTTCAAAATACATTTATAAATCCATTTAAATCATTGCATTTATCATTAAAACACATATGCATTCTTTACATTTTTTAAACTTTCTATAATACTCTTAACATATGCATACATATTTCATATACATATAAAATATATATCGATAAAGATAAAACATTTCCATATGCCTTAACATTTACATAAACATTTCCATTAAACTTTCAGTTTAACATTAAATCATTCACTTTTAAAACTCAATTTTCAAAATATCATTTTCACTACGCCACCGCTCAACCTCTTGCTTCCCGCCAGCCCCCAGCCCCGCCCAGCCAGTCATTTCACCTTTCAAGAAAAACCACAACTCACACAATCATAATTTCCATTTAACTTACCATACACACTACTTCCTATATTCTCCTTATTCCTCTAGGAATCTATTTCATTTAGAATTGGAATCGAATCCACCTAACATCCTAATTCAAAGCATGGCATTTTGCCAACTAAATTATCGTCATCGATATTTACACTAGTATGTACTGTATTGTACTCATTTTTCCCTGGTCTTAACTTCATATTTGACATATTATATCTTGTACTATTTTAAAGCTAAGGGTGCTATGGTTCTTCTCCAATTAGAATCACCTAAACTGAGCAACTGTCCATTGCTTACGCTCCAAAACAACCTATTAATCTGTATTAAAAATCAACCATACTAATACACATGGCCCTAATTTGAGTGAATTTTTAGGCCACTTATAATTAGAATTTGACGATGCCTATTTCTATATATATGATTTTCCTTGAAGTCTATTTTAACCAGCAACTTGAATCACTCAAATTGGATCAGAAATGAGCAAGTTATGGTCAAAATATGAAAACTGGTTGAAATAGGAAAACAGAGCATTTCATGTACCGAGAACCAGACAGTGGCTTACATATTACCTACTTTGGAGGAATTTAGGCCACTTATAATCAGAATTTGACGATGACTATTTTTACATGTATGATTTTCCTGAAGTCTATTTTAACCAGCAACTCTGACCACTCAAATCGATCGTAAATGAGCAAGTTATGGTCAAAATATGAAAATCGTCAAACAGAGCCAGTAGCATTTCAGACTTCGAGAACTGCATAAATCCTTGAAATTTTTTTTCTGTAATTTGTGTTTTGCTTCCATTTTGACACTTTTGCTACCACTTATCATCATACAACTTCTATAATTCATTTACCTCAAGAATTTACATGGACCATCTAAAAACAACTCCACAACAATCAAATGAGTGTTAAAGTGGAACTTCAAACTCAAACTCAGTGGAAATCCAAGAACTCAACCTAGGTCCACTAATTCTATTTTTAAAAACCACATGCTTTTGATGATTCCATGCTTACTTTACAATCTTCAATCGAGAAAACTCTACATCCTTACTAAACATTCAGTGGTTTAGGTGATCTCTTCCAAACCCTGCACTCAAGGAGCATCAATTCTATGAATTCATACTAAAACCAAAATAAATAAAGGATTCCATACCTTGATCTTCTTCTTCTCCCTCCTTCTTCCTTCTCTCTCGCTTCTTCCGTCTCCTTTCTTCTCCTCAAACCGTGAACCCTAACAAAAATGAGACAAAATGGCTTTGGCTGGGTCTCACCTCTATTTATGCTAAACTTTGCCTTAATTACAAATTAACTCTCATCTCTTTAAATATCGCACCAACTTATTTAATCACTATGGCCCTCTTCTACTCATTCAGGATTTTTATATCCTTTGCTAGATGACAATTGTACCCTTGTTTTAATACCATAAATCTCCTGGTTTTCGTAAACTTTTTCTTCTAATTCTTGCCCCAAAATTGTTTCAATATGACACTTGGTACTCTTATACACCCCTACAAGATCACAAAAATCGTACATTCTCTCGGATCGGGTGTTACACAAATGTGTGGCCGATGCGCCAATTGAAGTCACAGAGCATCGCTAGTATAGCTTCCGAGTGGCACGCCGGCATCAAGCGGACAAGCATAAAGACAACGAAAGGCGCTGTGGCACGCTGGGGAGTTTGTTGGCTACACTGCCTCGCTGAGCAGAGTGATCGGAAGTCCCATGGGCGTGATATGATAGTGTCCATCAAAGAATCTGGCACAAATGCATAGTGGATGAAATGGACCGCCCATCAGATGTAGTCTTCTAGATGAGGACTGCAATGTCTCGCACGAATCGATTCGAGAGAGGAGATTCTCGTGGAGTTTAATCGCTTCCTCGATTCGCTGTGTATCCGTGGCACGTAAGATGTACCAAGATCTTCGTCATGCACTACATCGGAGCTGGGATGAAGAGACACGTAGGACTTCAGGCGACGATAACTCACGGTCGCCTGTGTTAAGGCTACACCAAAATACAGGCTACTTCACCCATCGGAGGTGGCCGAGCCGGAATTTTTCGGAGCACGTCAACATGGATTTCATGACCCATCACTCGACACCGTAGAGACATGCAAGATGGGTGATAATGGACCTACTTCACGGTTCAAGACATTTTCTAATCGCAGGCGGATGACCTTCAAGATCGAGAGACTCCTGGCGTGTCAGACATTCGAGAGATAATCCACATACTGAAAGATCAAAGATCCATAGCGGCCTGGATAGAGACCCGAGGTTTACGCACACTTTTGAAGAGTTTCCAAAGCCTATGGGCAATACTACCGACCATGAGTACAGATTTCCACCCACAAACAGATGGTCAGTCGTAGAGGACTATACAGGTGTTAGAGGACACACATGTCGCGAGCATGCATCCCTATTCATAAGGGTAGCTGGGAAGAAAGACGGTTCTTAGGTGGAATTCGCCACAACAACAGCTTATTAGGGGCTATGCATACAGATGGCACCATAAGAGGCGTCAGATTTCGAGGCCATGCCACACCGTTATGTTGGACCCGAGGTGGGAGAGAGCCCATCACCGGGTCCGTCCTTAACTCGACAGAGACACCTCCGAGAAGGCGTGAGCCTGACACGACAACGCCTTCTCACATCTCAGAGCCGCCAGGCGAAAGCTATGCCGATGCAATGAGATCAGCCGAATCCTTTAGAGTTCGAGGTCAGGATCAAGCATCTTCGCGCCACGCCAAGAGAGTGAGCCTCACGCTCTAAGTAGTCGCGGTTTATCGGCGCTATCACTCTCTCGAGATACTCGGCAGAGTAGCACTATCACAGACGGCTGGTTTTACCGCCTGAAGATGTCAAAATCGCAGGTATTTCACGCCCATGTCTCTAAGTATACTCCGCATCCGCAAATTTCATGTGGTGGATCAGGATTGCATCGAGGTCAGATTAATCGATGGGACCTCTCGAGCAGGACCAAGGTGTACTTCTTTGGATAGTCGGTGGATCGTGCCTTGCGACGCAAAACCATGAGGCAGCGAGGGTGCTACACAAGAGATTTAAGGGAGTGGAGGAGCCAACGTGGGAGCGCTGAACACGATGTGGGCCACCGATCCCTTCTTGCTTAGGATGAAGGCAATGGCTTAATGCTTAATATTTAAACGATTTAGTTTATATGCACGTATAGTACGCTGTATACGTATGCGAGTGATTTGATCATCTTAATTTCAGACGAAATTCCTTTAAGGAGAGAGAATCAAGATCTCGAGAAAATTCCAATTTCTGGAAAAATAGCAAAATCGTAATTTCGTAAAATTTGGTAAATTTTTAGATCTCGATGAAGAAACTGGATTTCACCGCTGAATCGTCTCTAAATTGTCTAGTTACCATGTCGAATATCATTTAATTCCGAGACAGAATTTGTGATCGTTGCAGGCACCGAAAGACTCCAAAATGTGAGAACGAAATGCGTGATGTAGATAAAGTTACCTATAACATATACTCATGTGATAAATGTTGTATGAGTAGAGAGAGATGGAAATGGACTACGAGATAAGGCTAAATGTAGAAAATCCAAGTCAGATGATCGACATTATTGGAATTCTTGCTTAGACAGATAAACTAAATAGTGTCATCTCCTACAATTAAAGGGGAGAAAAAAATGAAGGGAGGAAAACGAATTCACAGTGAGCTTGAGTTTTTGATTTTAGAGAGAGAGAGAGAGTACCTTCTCTCTAAGATCCCGGCTAATCCGACCGTCGGATTTCTTCGGAGCAAGAAGGAAAGTTGCTCACGCAATGAGGTCGTCTACGCCAGGCCTCTAGTTTTAAGGAGTTTCGATAAACTTCGCAGGTAGAGTTTTGATCTTTAATTTAGTTTACCTCGTTTAAGTGCTTTGTTAATGATTCCACATCCCAAATCTCGAACCAGGTGTGGTGCTTCAAACCCATTCGATAGTCGACCGGCCCACCTGACCGGTTTGGGTTGTTAATGGTATAATTTATGCCATAAATTGTATTAAGGTGTGTAAGGAGGGCCTAAATGGCTATGAAATTCGGGTTCACAAAGTGGAACCAATGTTTGGTGATTGGCCGTGAACAGTAACCCGAGGGTTTCACTGTTCATGTGAATAGTGTTCACAAAATATTTTGTGAGAAAATGTGTTTGGTTGAATAATTCAAATCGAATTGCTCATGTTTGTTAATTAGCCCATGTGAGCTAATTTAATGTGAATATTGAGAATGAGGCAATATATGTTGTGATTTAAATTATGTAAATATATGCTTGATGATATATTTGCATGTGTTATATAAATGGTGTTGAAATGGCATAATGCATTTCATATGCACGGTAACCTAGAAATTAGGGTGTGCATGATATGAATTTTCCTAAAATAACATGGTTGCGAAAGGAATTTCACATGATGTTTTTCCGGAGAATGGTGTTGAGAGATGGTCCTACAATTACACGTCGGAGGAGCCCATGTATTGTTTGGAAGGTTCTCCAACACATTTGCTCTGAGTAGCATCCCCTCCCATATTTTACCAAAATCTCTAGAAGGTATTTTCAGGAACAACAAGTTTTGTTTTGAAATGATATTTTCTCACATGGCTTAGGTAAGTGTGAGAGAGTCTCCAAGGAGGACTGGGACATGGGCTGTCATGTAGACATTCAAGTGTGGATCACATATACTTGAGTGTGTGTTTACATAGGGATCATCAGATATGCACTTAGCTGTGGAGTAACCCATTTAGGTGATTCCAATTATTGGGCATTAAACAATTCCCGTCGAGGGAATATATTATTTCAGTAATGAGCTGCCGAGTGAGATCTTTCAGTCATCCTAGACCGATTCGAAGAAAGTGCTTTCGTCAGGCTTTGATGGTTTTATGATGTATGATATGTATTATAATTTAGAATTTTAATACATGTTTGAGATAAGAGTGAATTATTAACTCTCGAGTTAGGTATATAGTGATGTATATTGATTTATTTACTGTGGGCCCAAGGGGACCGTTTACTCATGTGTATGTCTATGATGTTGTTCGGGGATTGTGTTATAATTTTTAGGTAGAGCTCTCCGTACAAAGGAGACTCTACCCGATTTTCGTGAGTAGTGTCGGGTTACCCGACATTCACGGCATTCGCTGCCGACGGTTATCAACGGACCCCCGTGCTTCGGGGGCTACACGAACGTGGAAATTTAAAAAAATTTCTTATGATGAGTCTTCGTGTCATGAAGGAATGATGGATTACATAATAAATGTTGAACAACCTTTTAATATGATGGGAACTCATGAATATTCATAAACAATTAAAACATTGATTAATCCTCAATTCAAAGTGTAAGACCCGAGAAATTCCAATTTCTGGAAAAAGGGCAAAATCGTACTTTAAGCAGGTGTAATTTAATTTCGCAAAAATCCCAAATTTATTCTCTGGGACTTCGATGATCGAAACGGATTTCACGTTAAATCGCCTCAAATCTAGCTAGCATGTAAAATTTGTCGAATTCGAGACAATGAGTTGGCACGCTTTTCAAGACATTGCGTCGTGCCAGAAATTATATTCGATGTGACAAAAGTTACATATAACACGACTCATGTGCCAAGTGAGTGGCATGAGTAGAGAAATGATTTACAAATGGATCACGAGATAAAGGCCGAATGTCAAAACTGGGAAAAGAAGGACATGGTTGGTATTAATGGAAAAGCTTAAATGACACAAAAGACAAAAGTGAATAGTGTCGTCTCCTACATTGAAAAAGGAAAAAGGAAAACGTGCTGAAGGGGGGAGAAAAATCTGACAGGAGGTTAGATATTTTGGCCTTGTGAGAGAGAGAGTGTGGCTTCTTCTCAGTTATTTCGCGATCCGACCGTCTAGCCTTCTGACAAGAAGGAAAGTTGCTCTACGCAGAGTGGCTTCGTGGTACCTGGATGAGTTTCCTCAAACTCCGCGAGGTAGAGTTTCTCCTACTTGGGTTTTATCTCCTTCTTAAGTACTTGTCGATGTTTGTTTAATGAGGCCGTGAGGGGTCAAGCTTGACCGGGTCCCAAACCTGGGACCGACCGATAAAATTCTTTTGGAACACCAATGAGTGCCGTGATCGCTCACTTCCGCCTGATCTGGGGATGTTAAATCTTGAAATTTTGTATTAAATCATGTATTGGTTTGGATGAGGTCGAATGGGTCGTGAAATGCGGTTCACTAAGTGGAACTGATGATTTATGATTTCACTGTCTCTAAACAAAGGTTCTCAAAATATATTTTTGTGTGAAAATGTGTTTGATCAGAGTGATTCAAGTCAATTGCTGTTAAGCCAACATACTCTGCTGAGCCACTACGTATTTAAATGAATTATATGGCATGAGCCAGTGAATTGGAATGTTGCAAATATATGCATGTTTATATATTTACATGTGAATTAGATCAGATTGAATTGGCATACACGCATTCCATACGCACTGTGAACACCCTAGACTAGGAGCTTAAGCTTACTTAGTATTTGAGCCCAGAGAAAATGTCCCGAGGGCTGTCAAAAATGTTAATTATCTGAGGGTCCAAACTAAAAATATCAATCGTCTTCTGAGACGCCCAATTGATATACACATCGGAGGGTAGTCCACCACAATATCAATCGCTTCGAGACTCACCCAATTGATATATACACACGAGGGTTGTCCACAAACAAATAAATATAAAAACTCTCAGCACAGGCTTAGGCGAAAGTGTGAGTGAGCTCTGAGGACTCTGCACGAGATGATCAGCTAGGACATTCAAGTAGGACTGGCATTTGCTCGAATGTGTGTTTATTTTAAAACATTGCACTCGCACTTAGGGTAAGAGAGTACTCCACTTAGGCGATTCCACTATCGAGCATTAGCTCACCCCTTGTCGAGGGATATTATTTTATTGGTACAGGAGCGTGCGAGGGACTGGCCACCTCAGAGATCGAGGTTGTGAAGAAAGCCTGTCAGTGGCTTTGATGATTTTATACATGTATTAGAATTCTCTAATTTTGATATATGTACATAAGAGTAAATTATTAACTTTTAATTATCGATATAGTTGGTACATGTTACGATATTGTTATGAGTATCGTTTATGGGCCCAAGGGTCGTTTACTCATGTGATGATATATCGGACTGCTTGGGGACAGGTTTATAATGCGATTGCATTCGAAAGAGGAGCCTCCCGTACAGCGAGACTCCCGCCCCGATTTTTGAAGTGGCAAAGTTGCAACCCGAAGATCCACTTGTATTCTCGCGGGTCGACGAATAACTGACCCCTACTAAGGCCACACACAAAGGCTGGTCAGAAATAATGTTAAAGATAGATATGAAAAACAAACAAAAAGAAATTTTAAAAGCTATTTGCAAATTTTGAAGGAAAAAATTAACATCCGATATTTGACATCTTTAATGCATGTAGGCTTTTATGTATTAATGTCATTATATAGATAGTGAATGGATGTTAAATAAAAGAATACTTCATTTTAAAACAATAAATACTCCACATAATGGTAAAAATATAGCAACTTTACTAAATGATGAAATTGAGGATTTAGGTATTCATCAACATTTACAATAACATTAGATAATGCTTCTAATAATGATGCAGCAATACAAAGATTAAAATGATTTTGGCAAATAAAAGAGGATCATGCAAAATTATTTCACGTACATTGTTGTGCATATATTTTAAATTTAATTGTAAAAGATGGATTAAAACAAGTTGATAGTACATTAGAAAAAATTAGAGACATTGCATATAATTGTTCTCAAGCAAAACATGAATTATTTTTTGATTGTTGCAAAATTGCAAATATGAAAATAAAAAATATAAGTTTAGATATACCAATTAGATGGAATTCTACTTATAAGCTTTTACAAAATATTACAAAATATAAAAAGGTAGTACAATTATATGAAATACAACTATCTAATAATAATAAATACGTAGATGTCACGTATTAAATAATTATGACGCAGACATCATGACCTTCTACGAGATCTTTTGAAATTTTGATGCGTCAACAAATATTTTTCAGACCGCTGTATTATCCAACTTCACATCGGGCCGCCACGCAAATAATCTGCATTGATATGGTACTACAAATTATTTAAGTTATGAAATTTTTAATGACACAATTTTTGCAATGATAGAAAAGATTAAAAATATTAAGTGAGTAAATACCTTCGATTTATTGAGTATTATTAATTGTGACCCTAGATTAAAATTTGATATTCTAGATGAATGGTTGCAAGTTATTTTTAAGCAATGAAGATCAAATAAAATTGAAGAAATTAAAATGAAGCAAATTCGTTATTATATATTTTATATAATATTTATAAAGAAAATACGGAAATGATATTAGTTTGATAAAATCATCATCCAATTTACAAGCTCCTCATCTTTTTTATAAAAGCCTCTTTATAAAATGCTCACAAAATATAAAAAAGGAACCAGTCTTAAAATAATACAAATCTGATATAGATATAAGGAGATACACATTTCATGGTAATAATAAATTCCATTTGAAGACAATGAAGATTTTGAAATTTTAGAATGGTGGAAAAATAACAAATAAAAATACTATGTATATCTATTATTGCACGTGATGTGTATTAACTCGTGCCTCGTGAGCATACGCATCTAAGTCAGCTTAGTGCGTGGAATTCAGGTTGGCAAAAGCGATGTAATTTGTCACCTGAAGCAATTGAAGCAGTAGTATGTTTAAAAGATTGGAATTTAGCAACCAAGAGATTGCACGATCATGTTAGAGAAGCTGCACTAGTGATTGATACAAATAACTTAAATTTATCAAAACATGAATGGATCCATGATAATTCCCCGTCACCAGAAAATAGTGATTAAAATATTTCGTTAAATGTATATTGTATTTTTATTTTCTTATGGTTGAAAAGTACAAATGATTGACAACAAGTAGGTGTCAACCTACTGGCGCACTTATCTTATAGCTGACAAACTTTTTCATACATTTCAAACGAATTATATTCACGAATAAAAATTTTAAATGAAGTATTTTTATTTTGAATTGTTTGTTTTACTTTACTTTTTATTTAACTTTAAATACAATTTAAATAAAAACTCTAACTACCTAAATCGAGGGTTCGCTTAAAGGGCCTCTTGACGAGCTATCAAACAAAGCCCATGAATCGCCTACTGTCTAAATCAAACTCACTACCCTACTCTTTTAAAACTAATTGCTCGAAGGGTTTGCCCGTTTCTAGCTTGTTAGCAGCAAATGCCAAATAAACAGCTTCTGGACCCAAGGGTCTCGCCGCGGGCTTTTTGGAGATCTTTGTTTATATCAATCAAATGACTTTTCATCCTACTTTCCACACTTTTATTGTTCATCTCTAAAATTCTCACTTATATCTTTTTTTTTTCTTAATGTGGTCCCCTACTTCCTCTTTTTTTTTTTTTTTTGTACTATGGTTCCCTAATGGTCTCCTACTTTTTTTTTTTTTTTAGTTCATAACCCAAGCCTAGCTGGTACTACTCTTTTTTTTTTTCATTCACAAACTCATATATAGCTTACATTGGTTTCCTACTTTTTTTTTCTTTTACCTTTTAATTGTCCTACTCAAAGCAATTCTATACGACACCACTAACCATTATTTTATTTTTAAAGAAATTGGGTAAAATCTAAATTTAACTTCTTCAGGGTTAATATAAACTTAAAGAAAATTAAAAAAAATCTACATAAAATAATTCTAAAAAATAATAAGGGAAAGATCTTTCAAATTCTCTTCTTCAATCCTAGATTCAAAGTCTTAGGTTTTCTAATTCTCTTGAAATCACTTCTTCAAACCCTAGATTTGACGACTCGTTTTCCCCATATTTCTGCTGATCAAGATGGAGGCTTTGTAAAGAACACAAAAGGGTTTATTAAATTTTTTTCTATTTGTACTTAGGAATCTCAGAGAATTACCCTTATACCCTTACTTTAATTTTAAATAATTATATTTTTTCTACCCTTAAAAATAATTACGAGGTATCACACTACTAGTGTAGCATTGCATCATGTTCCCTCCAGGAGCAACATGTTAAATCATTAACATTACTTCAATTCTTGAACACATTGAGTTTGAAAATATAGCAGACAATTCATCCCTTAAACGAGCGAGCTTAACAAACATCGATTTATGAAATTTGATATGAAAAATGTCACACCCATTACAAGGTTCTAACCAAAATCAACATCATCAAACTGAAAACTATGAACATTTTTCCACATATTTCAAAGTATTCTCAGCAACCAAACAGAGCATATTAACCAAAAAAGACATGTAAAATCCAATTGCACAAGCAATTGCAACACTAAAAAGGAATTGATTTCTCTGAGTATGTAAAGCAACCAAATATGGGATCGACATATATCTTCAACAAAGGATCCATGTAGAAGGAACCAACTTCACTCTGACACCGTCGAAGACGAGAACTGAGTTTTTGGGAGAAGTAGATACTTAGGGTTTTTTTATGATGGGTTAGAAAAGTTTGGGATTTTATAGAGCAAACAAAACAAGGGAGAGGAAATTTGACTAGGATGCCAAGTCAAATAGTTTTTTAGGTTCGGATATAGGTTCAGATAGAGGAACCTAGAGGTTAGGTTTGGGTGCAATTAAAATGAAAGTTCAGGATTAAAACTATTATTTTCAAATTTTAGGCTTTTTTTTTTTTTTATATCTATTCACTTCACATTACATCATAATATTATGTTCCTCAAAAATTTATTCTTGACTTGAACCCTGGACCCCTCCCCTTCTTTTGCCCATTTGAGCTCTTAACCATTTGAATTAACTCTTATTGTTGTGAAAGTAGATAGCTTATTTTAAAGTGAAAGTAGATAGCTTATTGTAAAAATTGATCTTTAAATTCCATCATGACTCCTTTATTTTCCCAATTTTCTTCTTATGTTTTTCTTTTTTGGTTTACTAGTACTCTTGTAAAAAACTTGATAATTTATTTAAATAATAAAATTTTCTTTTATCCCTATTAGAATCGGTATATTAAATTAACAAATTCACTAAATATATAAAATTAATAATAAAAAAAAAGGTTTAAGTATTCTAAAATTATAAATTAATAATTAAAAGAAAATAAGATCCAAGGACATTAATGAATATTTCACAAAAACTAGTCCTAGAGATCGCAATTCCTATCTGGGTATCGTTTTCAAGTCGTGTTAATATATTAGTATTCCACTATCTTCATTAATTCATTTCATGTATTTACATTGTCTTTTAAAAGAACTGGTTGTTTTTATAAGTAAATAAAGACATTTTTGTCAAAATTTGATAAAAAATAATGAAAAGTCAAATTTCTAAAGTTGGATTTGTAATATCTTATATAAAAAAATAGAAAAAAATTTCATAATACTATATAACAGCTTATATTCAATTTTTTGCACAACATGTATATGGTTACATGATATTGAAACTTTCAAAAAAAAAAAAAAAAACCAAGTATGATATCAAGTAAGAAACAATATATAATATCAAATTTTCATAAAATAAATAAGTTTCTTCTATATGTCAATAAAATATAGTTGAAGTGGTTAAGAGTTCACGATGGCATAGGAAGGGGAGGGGGATTCAGGGTTCGAGTTCCATAATGTTACGATGTATTGTAAAGTAAATAGTTTCAAAAAAAAATCTTCTTTATTAGTTATTTGGATTAAAAACCAACAGATTAAAAATAGGGAAAATTACTATTAAATACATGAACGTTCACTACTTTTCGATTCTAATGCTGAACAAAAAACTTTGTTTTTTTTAAAATAACAACTTTGATTTTAATTGTAGTTCTAGGCTATAGCATCAGATAATCCAAACAGTCACCAAAACGACATCAATTCGTCCTGCCACATTGGATAGACTAGAGGTTTTGGATTATTCAAAGCTAGAACTATATTTAAAATGAAAGTTGTTATATTTAAAAAGCAAATTATTTGTTCAGGATTTAAATGCAAAATTTATGAAAATTCATATTTTTAATAATAATTTTTCTTTTTTAACACAAATAATAAAAAATAATAAATTTTTTGTTAACATTTATTCACTTGCCATCACAACATTCTAGTATCTAATTCTCATAGAGAAAAGAACTTGGTTCTTCCCTATACGCCATCACAATCCTTAATCACTAAGCTTCCACTTGTTTCAACAATAAAAATAATTAGAATTTGTATATGTATATAAATCAAATTATCATATAAAAATCTGCACATATAATATTCATAAAATAATATTTGATCACAAATGTATATAAGAAGATATTATGCATTTGAAAAGGGAAAAGTATGTATCAAGCCACTAATCTAAAAATATTTGTGCATATATCATTAAGAATTGTACTTCATGGTTCAGCAATGTTTAAAAAATGATCAGAATCTACATAAAAGTACATCAGCAAATGTGAAACCGAAAATGCCCTTCATTAATCCCATAATTTAAAACTAAAAAGACAAAGAAAAGGGCTGCCTCTTCTTCTCCATCCCTCTTCTTCCTAAATTTGATGAAGATCTCGCTCGGGTTGGTGACTATGTTTTCCGACGAAAGATCCTACTCCTCTATCAACAAAGGCCGTCGCCACTCAGGTGAATAATCACTAAGCAGTTAATCATCATGTGATTTTGTAGAATATCTAATTTAATTCGTTAACTAATATAATCAATGATCATACTTGTGAATTTGCAGTAAGATGCATTATGTTAACCGTAGATCTTCCAAACTATCCTTCGAGCATGA
Source organism: Tetrastigma voinierianum (assembly GCA_016808115.1). Classification (NCBI taxonomy): domain Eukaryota; kingdom Viridiplantae; phylum Streptophyta; class Magnoliopsida; order Vitales; family Vitaceae; genus Tetrastigma; species Tetrastigma voinierianum. The sequence goes on from JAEQBH010000763.1 coordinate 199,358, forward strand.
TGAGCAAAGATGTGGACGCTTGAATCACAACAGTGACTGCCTTTCTCCTGGGCCATTCTTCCTCATCTCATTCATTCAGACCAGATCTATATCAGATTATCTTACTCTCTATTTATGTAGCATAAACCCTTTGAATACTTAATAGTCATTCTGGCCCACACCCAGGCCCAAGCCTATGTGCGAAACCCATTTGTTTTAAACAACTTGACTTGCTTGTATAGTAAAAATCCAACAATCTCCCACTGCTATAAAACAAGTCCTGGGTTCTTCAAACTGTGATATCATGCTCCACCATTTATCCTGAGCTAGTTTTGGGATCATATGGTTATTATTAATCAAGGCCTCATAATTTGGTTTACAATTATTTAATCCTGCATTCAATAAGTTTTTGTAATTGAATTCCGAGATTAATACATAAATATTAATATTATTTTATCCTTTGTAAAATATCAATAATTAATTGATAAGATTTTTTATCAATCAATCAATTATTTATTCTCTTGATTTATCATTTTCTCTAATTGAGCAAACGCACCTGGCTTAATGATCATAACATCCAAGTAATCGAAACATATTAGTACTGATATTTACACAAATTTCATTGTTTATTTCTATAAATACTGCAATTAAATAATTGCTCCTAAATCATCAAGATATTGTCGTTTTAATAAACTTCCTACTGACACTTGAAAGAACAACAATCATTTAAACACTCATCTATACAAAACCTCGTGATCGGTGAGAAGAATAACAACGAAATATCATTCGAGCATTATTTCCTTTACGTAAATTTCCAACTTTAAATAAATCTCACTGATCTGAATTAATGTAAAGCATAATTTGTTCTAATATTTTATACAACTAAGATGTATTTATTTCTGATAAAATTATTGTACAAATGTCGCCTAACTTTGTTTAATGATCAAGTGATCTTATTCATTAATTATGAGAACCTATGATCATGTCTTATGAACGATTCATATGATCATATACTCTACAATTAACTCTAATTTTATACGCAAAATATCAAGCAGTACAATAATATAAAGAATACCTCATATTGTATTAAAATTAAATTCAGATAATATAATAAATACATCCGTCTTGTTCTAAAAAAAAAAAAACACAAATAAATTTCATCATTTTTAAAACAAGTCCTGCAGCACTCTTAACACCCATATAATCTACATGTTTCGAAACCTAACAAAGTAGTGTCTTGGGTACATGGGTCCTGCTTAAATTTTCCTCTGCTTCGAAATAATATCCCTTGGAAATCTGAAATCAGATAATCAATAGTTTCCAGACTCCCACTAGAATATACTAGCATATAATCTCAGATTCTCCTTAGATATTTGAGAATATGCTTCAATGCAATCCAATGTTCTTCTCCTGGATCAGATTGATACCGACTAACTATTCCACTGGCGCAGCGTATATTTCATTCCTGGTACATAATATTTTGGGCATACATGAGACTACCTACCGGGCTAAAGGCATCCTACTCATACGCTCATTCCGCTTCATGGCTTTTGGCGGATCGCCTCCTTAGAAACATGAACCCATGTCTGGAAGTAAGTTCCCTTCTTGAATTTTCCATGCCGAACCTAGCTAGAATTTTATCTATATATGCTTCTGAGATAATGCCAACACCTTTATTCTTCCTGGGCCTCGTAGAAGTTTGATTCCCAAGAATATAGCTGGCTTCGCAAATATTTCATATCAAATTGATTTTTGCACTCTTCCTTTTACACTTGATAACACCTCATGTCGTCGAATTAGTAAAATGTCATCTACGTAAAGGACTAGGAAACTACTGCATTCTTGATCCTTTTGTAAACACAAGGTTCATCATGACTTTTCTCAAAACCATATAAAGTTATGGCTTGATCAAACCTAATGTTCCATGTTCCTGATGCTTCGCTTTAGTCCATAAATGGACTCTTGCAACTACATGCCATGTGTTCTCGTCTCTAACTATGAACCCTTCGGTTGCTACATGGTATGTCCTCTCTTCTAAATCGCCATTTAAAAATGTTGTTTCGACATCCATCCGCCAAATCTCGTGAATCTAGACTTGCGCCTACGCCTAAAAGAACTCACGGATTTGGGTTACCACAACGCTAAAGGTTCCTTCATAATCTATCCCCTGGGGTATAACCTTGCCACCAATCTAGCTTTCAAGGTTTCTACCTTATCCTGGTCTGCCTTTTCAGATCCACTTTACACCTTATAGGTTTTACCCTTTCGTGCCTCTACAAGAGACCGTGACCGAGTTAGAATACATGTGACTCATCTCACTGGCCCATGGCTTCTGAGCCACTCCTACATCAACATCCTCTAGCGTTTTGTAATTTACGTGATCCCTTCAAGTATCAATGGTTATAGCTTGGCACGACTACCAACAAGAGATATCTCGATGGCTTGCATGTCGCTCTCCCACTACAAATAAGCTCCACCAAGTTGTTGACTAAATGTAAAGACATCCTCTCATCATTTTCAATTTGATTTTCTCGGTTGTTCCCGTTCCACTTGTATATTTACCCGCTGTTTCTACTATCGTTCTGTTTCCGTGTTTTCTGTTCACCTTCGAGTATATTTTCATTTTCCTCCGTTGAACACGCACCGGAAACAATGGCACAGTCCAAATCTCAGTGGTTTAGGCGTATTCTTAAGCTCGAGCCGGCTTCTCCCTGCAATCACCCTTACTCAGCTTTGAAATTGTTTACATAGGGTCTTCCTCTCAAGAATTTTTGGCATTAGTGCTCACTTCTATAACTCTTTCTTCTTTTGAGGAACTATAGCAAGTCCACCTCTCGCTCCTTTAGGTATCCAATAAACAAACATACTCAGCACGATTCCAACTTATGTGGTTCCTTTCAAGACATGCTGAGTTAACTAGCATATACTAACATGGTTTAAACTAGGCTTACGACGCTCACAATTCAAGCAAAGTCTTAGAAACCGACTTAGAAGGAACTGGGTTCAATAAGTATGTATAGCCTCTAAGGCATATCCCCAAAACGATATAGGTAGAGATGAATAACTAAGATCGATCTCAATTATGTCTAGGAGAGTTCTATTTCTCCTTTCTCGCAACCCATTTCATGAGGTGTTCTGTGTAATGATAGCCAGAAACTATCCTCTCTTTAGTTAAGTAAAACTTAAACTCTCCAAATAGGTATTCACCGCCTCGGTCAAATCAAAGTTGTTTGATATGGACACCTAATTGCTTTTCTGCCTCAGCCTTATATTCTCGAAATTTATCAAAAGTTTCAGACTTTTGGCGCATTAGGTAAACAAAACCATATGTTGAGTAGTCATCTGTAACAGTGACAAAATACTCATACCCACCTCTGGCTTGAACACGCATTGGTCCGCATACACGCATGCACCACCTGGGCTGGTTTGGTCTACGATATCCTTTCGGCCTCAAGGGCCTCTACCATTTTACCTTCCAAACAGATTCACATATTGGTATAGGTTCAAAATGTTGTGGAATTTAGTAAAATCCCACTTTTCACCAAACCATGTATCATATTAGGATTCATTATGCCTCTAATCGCAAATGTCAAGGTAAGTTTCATTCTTTGATACTTTCCCTTTTCTTGGCAAGGTGATTATGTTCATTTTCAACAATTTCAATGGCATTTATATCATAGACAAGGACTTAAAAATAAAGATTATTCATAAGATCACTTAACAAATAAAGAAGAATTACTTCATTGAAACTAAGGAACAACCGCATCACAAACCGTGCTCCAACTAAACAATCGAGCAACCAAATTCTCTTGAACCGGAGCAAATAAACACCTCTAAACATAAAGTCCTATTATTCCTCAAAAATTAAAACAATTATCCATGTATCTTTTATAGAGATTTATTCCTGTTCTGCTCCCCAAGTATCTTTGTCCTTCTTCAATAGACGCGCTATGTTTGAACTATCAAGAAAGAGTAACAAACATGATTAAGTGGGTTCAATCAATGATCCATTTATCATTAAAATTCTCCATTAAACAAGCCCAACAACAAGTAAATCACCCATACCGGCTTTTTGGTGGCTCTGGCAATTCCGCTTCAAGAAAACCTTTCGTCCGCACTAAGCACTTCGCTTTCTGGGCTTCTTCTATCGCTGGGCCTGACGGTAACTCGGTATCACTCGCTTCTTTTCCTTATTCTTGTTTCAACCCTTAGGTTTCCCTTTAGGTTTAACAAAACCCTCCGTAAAATTGATACCGTCGGCTTCGAGAGATCTGCTCAGACTTTCAAGCTCATGCATCACCCGAATCGAGTCGATCCATCTTATGCATATTGTAATTGACTTTAATTGATTGAAATGTTTAGGCAAGGATTGCAAGATGAGATCTATTTTCACCTCCTCGTTTTGTCCCCATCATCCCGCCGACCGATATGTGAAATCATTGCCAAACACGATCCTTCACACGCCTACCGCCATACGTGTGTTAATCAACCGCACAGCAGCTCGTCTCTCGTATAAAGATTTAGCAAACATCCTCTGAGAGTCCTGAGCACTTACTCCACCGCCGAGGTGTTATTTGCTGCCTCAAATGACCCAAGAACACTAGCAAGAATATAATAATCAAGTGAAGTGTTTGTATCTTCCCAAGTCGTGATATTCTTTTTTTTGTTATATCATTAGCACCAAATCGATGATGGCTTAGGGGTATCCAGGACAAACTTGATTTTCTCATAATCCATCTAATGGTTTTTGATTCAAAATCATAGCTAGAGGGTTGAAAGATGCCATTTTCTGGAAAAAAAAATTATAAATTGTGCACACTAATATTAACTCGTATATTATACAATAAACATATATTTAGTAAACCCGAAACAAAAATATATTTGTTGTAATGACAAAACAATAATTTAGGTTTCCACAATAAATGCTCACGGTGGGCAAGACATTTATAACAAACTAAAACTTGATCATAAAATGAATAGTATCCAACCAAGTCAAGTCCCAAAAAAAAAATTGGGGGGTCACTTATCTGACTACTTACATCCCAATCTTCTTAGATAGAACCTTCCTAGATAATACACTTTCATTTTAATCATTGTTCATATGGCGCATAATAATATTATTAGAGCCTCGTTGGGAGGTTAATAAAATTATCGTGATTTTTTTTCAATCCTTATTTAATTTTTGGCAATTTAATCTCTAAGAGTTGTTTCCGTGGTGGAATCTGGCCACCTTAATTGGGCATTTTAAAATTATTTAGGTCCAACTTAATAAAACCCGATCATGATTATCCGATGGGGCTTCACACGACTCATTTTATTATTCGACCTACAAAAATTAAAGGATTTTATTCTTGTTTAATTTTTAAATTCTCTTAATCTCTAAGAGTTGTCGGTGGTGGACCGGTCAATCTAATTAAGATTTTAAAATTATTTAGGTCCAATCCAATAAAACCCGATCATGATTATCCGATAGGGCTTTACATGACCATTTTATTATTTGGACCCACAAAAAATTAAACGATTTTTCATAATTATATTTATCTAGATTTTAAAAAAAATCAAAATTTACTTATGCACATGTATAGCATTGATGCAATATAATATGGCACCACCTAGTCTATATGTCATGTTATCACAACTAAAGCATGTAACCAAATATAATTTAATCATCCATAAATAAAAAAAATAATATATGAATAAATATAAAAGCCCCAATCCATGGTTTTCCTAAGAAAAGAAAAAAAAAAATCACAAGCCCACTGTTATTAATCCCGTCCAGCTTTGGTCCAGCCCGTCCATTTGGGTTCAATTTACCTAGGCTTGGAGGCCCAAAATTGAAGAGATTTGAGCTGTACCCAAAACTCTAAACATGAAAACCCTGTACCACAAAGCCCGCGGCCCCTCCTTCTTCTTCGCTTCGTTCTTCATTAGCTCCCAAAATTTTACAAAAATAACTTATACCCTTTATAAAATGGTCTACAAGAAATCTAGATGATTGCGAAATAAATCAAGCATGAAACTAATCTTATGATTAACCCCTTGTTACAAACCATGAAACATACATTAAAACTCTACTATGGATCAAGGGCAAACCACAATTATTCAAGAATCCATCCATAAACAAAAAATCATATTAAACATGCAAACATGCGAATTAACAAATTTAGAAAACCTAGGTGCCATATTGCTAATCAAACACCAAAATACATGAAATTGCTTAGATCAAATTGAAAATTTAATCACACGAAGGCTCTGATACTGTGACGCCCCAAAATCGGGGTGTCCGTTGACAACCCATCAACCCGCGGAATACTCGTGAATGTCGGGTAACCCGACACCAATTACTTAGCAACTGCCGCAGCCCCTTGTACGGAGCTCTACCAAAATACAAAACCCGGTCCCAATAATCAACAACGACCACACAAGGTCCAAATGCGAGTAAAATAATGACCACTGGGCCCTCGCATCAATACTCACAAAATATATCCCAACCAATATATTCTTACATGGTTCAAGAGTTAATAAATTACTCTTAATTCAACATATATTAAAATTACAACCTTCTAATACATGTTATATACTTATGCGGTATAAAATAACTACCAAAGCCACAACCCGAATTTTCTTTCTCACATGGCTCCTTAATGAGTGTCGCTTCCCATCAGCTCCCGCATCTCGAAATAGCATCTCGACAAGGCAGGAGCAAAGCCCAACAGAGATAATTTCCTACATGGGTTACTCCCACCTAAGTGCACATGCATGGCAAAACAACATTCAAGTAGCTTATGAACCTACTCAATGTTCTATACTGATTTGATCCCGTGTCCCGAGTCCTCACCGACTCCCTCACATATGCCTAAGCCGAATGCGAGTAAAATATCTTTTTTTATTTCTTTCATGCCGTGCACTCACACCTAATTTCCTTAGGTTCCCCCGGTGCATATGAAATGCATGATGTCAATTCCAACACATTCATGCTAATATATTCACAAGCATGTATATTAACATAATTAAATCACATAAAACATGTTATGCAAATTCTTAATCAATTACACCAAAATTAGCTCACATGGGCTAATTAACAAACTCGAGCAATTCATTTTGAATCACTCAACCAAACACATTTTCACACTGAAAATTTCGTGTCGCTATTCACATGAACAGTGAAACCCTCAGGTTACTGTTCATGACCACACAAATAGGAATTTTCTCTCTCCACCTTGCTCAAAGCTTTCGAGATTCGAATTTACTACTAATACAAGCCTCATAACATTCCTAACCATTTACATGCTCTTAGTCAAAGATTAACACAGTAGAAAAGATCCCACCTCTCGGGAGCTGCCCGAACTCCACCAACCGGCGCCCACGCCGTAGCCTCGCCGCGTGTAAAACTTCTTCGTCTGTCGAAACCGACTGGCCCGATCGACCGAATCCTAGAGATAAGGTGCTCTCTCTAAAAAAAAAAAAAAATCACAAACCCATTTTCTCGCACCTACCGTGATCACGCTTTCCAGCCCTTCATGTTTTTTTTGGTCTTTAATCAAGAAGATGAACACTGCTCATCTTTTTGTCTTTTCCTCATTACAATTCCCATAATTCCCATCATGTCCCTTCTTCTAGATTTGACACTTTGCACTATCTAGGGCCGCCCATTTCCACATCTCTCTACTCATGCAACATGTCACATGAGTACATATAATAGGAGACTTTATTTGATCGATCGCTCATGGCACTCCGATACTTACACAGAAACGTGTGTACTCCATCAGATTCGACCGACAAAATCTCGACGTGTTTGGGATTCGCGAGACGATTCCAACTGAAGTCCTGCTTTCACATCCGAGATCTAGAAAAATTTTGGATTTTTACCGAATACATTTTGCCCCTTCCTCCTAAAAACGGAATTCGGGGTCTTACATTCTCCCTCCTTAAAAGAATGCCCTAAATTCTCGAACAATCAGCTGGAATAACTCACATGCATAACACAACGTGCACTATACCATGCATGTAAACTAGTCATTTAAGTATTAAACGACTAACTCACGACCTTCATCCCTAAACAAGAAGCGGATAAAATTCGCATCATGTCCTCGCGCTCCACGCCGACCACCTCACCTGCTGCCATATAGCACCCTCACTAACCTCAGGGTCTTGCGTTGCAAAACCTGATCCCGACTATCTATAATGCACACCGGTCCCTTCTCGAAGGTCTCATCCGTGTCAACCTCAATCTCTCCCCAATCCACTACACTACCGGATCCGGAGTATACCGCAGGAGACGCAGACTCGTGGACACCCGACATGCCGGGTAGTAAAGCCAACCAAAGACGCTACGCCTACCCTCTCGAGTATCTCAAGGGTCCAATGAACCCAGCGATAGCTTCCCTCGTTCATCAATCCGACCACCCTCTCTTAAGCCTCACCTTTAAGAAGACGTGATCACCAACCTCGAACTCTAAGGGTCGACGTCATACATCTGCATAACTCTTCTGCTGGCTCTGAGCCGTGAGAAGACGCTGTTGTATCAAGTTCACCTTCTCGGAGGTGTCTCTAATCAAATCAGGACCATTAATGGAGCTCTCTCCCACGTCGGTCCAACATATTACAGGACTTTACGGCCTCCCATATAACGCCTCATATACGCTCATCTCATCACAGCTGATAACCCGTTGTTGGTGCGCTGGTTCCACTGGGCGGAAAATGCTCTTCCCAACTACTCCTTATGATCCAGACGATGCCTGAAGACGTCCTCTAACACCCGATTTTAATCCACACAATATAACCCTACACAACCCCCGCCATAAACCGGCCAATTCTTCCTAAGGTCACAATCACCGACAATCCAATGGATCATTAACCTAGTCCATGTCATGAATGACATCCATATACCGAGCCTTTGCCGGCTCACCAACACCCAATGCAATTTCCAATGGGGCATCCAAATCCCGAGCTCACTCCCTAATTCTGACACTCAATCCTAAGTCTACGTGATAACTCCTCACCCAGTTTTCTCAGCAACATAACTTTCTACTTACACTGCTGAGCGCCTTACATTCACACGTAAATTTCGAATATCTCCATATCTCCCCTTACACCCACGTAAATTTCTTGATAACTCCACGGTCTCTTACACCCAATATTGCAATTTCGAATTTCTCCATGGGTCTTTACACCCACGTAATTTCTGACATCTCCACTGGTCCCTTACACCCACACGTAAAGTTCTGATTTCTCCACTGGCCCTTACACCCACGTAGTCTGTGATAGCTCCCGGCCCTCAATCTACACGTAATTGGGACAGTCTCCTGTCTCTACACCCACATAGAAATTTTGGATCTCTCCCCGGGTCTCTTACACACCCACGTAATTCTGATACCTCCCTGATCTCTCTTGCTTACACCCACACGTAGCCTGATCTCTCCCTAGTCTCTGGCACCCATACGTAAATCTGTGATACCTCCCTGGTCTCTTATACCCACACGTAAATTCGGGATCTCTCCGGCCCTACACCCACACAAATTCGGATAGCTCCCTGCCCTTAAGCACCCACGTAAATTCTTATATCTCCTCGGCCCTTACACCCACACAAATCTGAGATATCTCCCGGTCTCTTACACCCAATACGTAAATCTGTGGATACCTCCTGCCCTTTACACCCACGTAATCAGATAGCTCCTGCCCTTACACCCAATACGTAAATTGGGATATCTCCCTGTCTCTTACACCCACACGACCTCGATACTACCGCGGTCTCCTTCACCCTAACCTGTGCTTCTCACCTTAGGGATTAACTACTCTTCGTTTGCCCAACACACTTTAATTACTCTTTATTTCCTCGATTCAACTATGAGTCTTCATCGGACGTAGTCCCAAAGACAACCAACCCACACTCACCAAAAGTGGTGAATGATCAAACCATGCACCACACTCGACTCCGACGCCGATGTTACCGCATATGAGTCATAATTATTACATCATACCCCCAACCCGTGGGTCCACCATGAAGCAAAATCTTAGAGATCTCTAACTCACAACCTGGCCCTATCCTGGCCAATCCTCACCCTACACCCTAGAGCACATCCACATCCGGTTTCAAAGGCCTCAACTCTAAGCCCAACGACACAAGATGCAACAATGAATGAATATGATGCATCTAATTTAAACGCTACTCTAGTCAACAAGTGCAAGAGTAGAAACGTACCCTACATATCCACTGCTCGTGTTTAGCCCAGAAGACCATGAGACCTCTCTCGCTCCTAGTGGCAATCTCGTCTCATATGCCCAAGCTGTCGACAGAAATAACATATCATCTGCCCTGGCTGACTAAATGTCCCATCCTGGCCTTGGTTCTGATGACCTCGACCCCGTCCTAGATATCCTTGCAAAACACAAGTCTCCCGGGGCTTCTTTCCGCTGAAGAAGATGGATCTTCTCCTTCCTCTTAAGCACTCAGCACCCATATCCCGGATGTCTCGCGATAACATCTACCTCTCTCCCTCTGCGTGGTCATAGTCGCCCCGACTCTAGAGTCCACCTCTCCTCTAAATCCATCGGAGGACGATGTGTTTAAACGTCTGAGGTCGCTCGACCCGCCCGGCTCACTATCGCACATGCCCGTGCGATACGTGATCGCAATCCCTACTCGCCTCAAAGAAAGGCTTGTCAGGGTTAAAAAGCCTATGTGCCACCAATACCTCGTGGATCACCTCCCACGTCCTCTCCCGCGACTAGCCCCCACACACAAAAGTCAAATTAAGAGTTAAATTTAATACAAGATTCTCAAGTAAAATCCATAGCCCCGTACACCATTCAAATATCGTAAAATATTTCATACATAACTTCCATGCATTCTCTATGGTAATGCAAGGCTATACTTATATCAAATCAAAATCAACAACAAAATTTTATTTTTTAGAAAATTCTCAGAAAAGATTTTATTTCATTGATTTGATTTTAATTCTCTATTTTTTAAAAATATTTTATTTTATTTTTTCATTCCTGAATTTACGAAAAACTATCAAAGAAAATATATATATATATATATATATATATATATATATATATATATATATATATATATAGTATATATATATATAGTATATATATATATATATATATATATATATATATATATATATATATATATTTTTTTTTTTTTTTTTTCAGTTTTCCAAAGAACCTAAATAAATTTCTGTACTTATTTTTATTTATTTCTTCAGCTTTTACACACTGTAAACTCCAGAAAATTTCTTCACATAAATTTTTTTTTTCATTTAATTCTGGACCATTTTGTCCAAAATTTCTCAAACACTTGTTCTCACACTAAACCCTAGTGTTCAACAATTTTTTTTTCCTATGTGCTACTTACCTAAGCACACAATTCAATCACAATTCATAACACATAACAATCACACAATCGCATAAAACACAGTGCATGTAGTGTTCTAATCCTGTCCCGTGATTGTCAAGGTAATCATATACCTATACCCTAACATCGAGCTTTACCAAGCTGTGATGTTCTTACAGCTTATGACCATGGCCTAGGCCCAAGTCCCTCAAGCCCTAGGCAATCGTATACCTAACTTCTACACTCTAAGACCGTGGCCTAAGCCCAAGTCCCCCAAACCCTAGGTACTCGTGTACCTAAACTTTGATACCAAGCTGTGACGCCCCAAACCGGGGAAACCGCGACAACCCGTCAACCCGCTGAATACTGCGGAATGCCTGGCACCCGACACCACCACGAAAATCTGCAGTCTCTCACGGAGCTCACCCAAATACAAACCGTTCAATAATCAACAACGACCACACAAGGTCCAAATGCGAAAATAATGGCTACTTGGGCCCCCGTGATCAATTCTCACAAAATATATTCCAACCAATATATTCACATTGCCTCAAGAAGCTAATAAATACTTTAATTAAACATATATTAAAATTACAACCTTCTAATACATGTTATATAATACATGTTATAATGTAATAACCAACAAAGCCATAACCCTGCTTCACTACTCAATGAGTGCCGCTTCCTCATCGCTTCCCAGACTGAAATGGTGATCCTCTATTGCAGGAGCAAAGCCCAAAGAGATAATTTCCTGCATGGGTTACTCTCACCTAAGTGCACATGCATGGCAACAAACACATATCTGGGCGCTACACGGAACCTACTCGAATGTCTATGATTGATCCCTGTCCTCGAGTCCACCTCCTACTCCTCACATATGCCAAGCCGAATGCGAGTAAATATCTTTTTTATTTCTCTTTCATGCCGTGCACTCACACTTCCAATTCCTTAGGTTCCCTTGCATATGAATGCATGATGTCAATCTGAACACATTCATGCTAATATATTCACAAGCATATATATTAACATAATTAAATCACATAAAAACATGTTACAAATTCATAATCAATTACACCAAAATTAGCTCATAAGCAATTAATAAACACGGCAATTCATTTTGAATCACTCTAACCAAACACATTTTCACACCCGAAAAATTTTGTGTCACTATTCATGAACAAAGGGAAACCCTGCCACGGCTCACGACTCACAATAAATAGAATTCTTCTCTACCATTCAAAGTTTTCGAGATCAATCTACGGCAATACAAGCCTCATAACATTCCTAACCATTTACATAGCTCTTAGCCAAATATTAACACAAGTAGAAAAAGATCCCTACCTCTTGGAGTTGTATGAACTCTACTAAATCAGTGCCCACACGTAGCCCTCGACGCATAGAACAACTTTCCTTCTGGGTTCGCTCAAAACCGACGTCCGATCGACTAACTGCAGAGACAAGGCGCTCTCTCTAAAAAAAAAAAATCACAAACTCCATTTTTCTCGCACCTATCATCACGTTTTTCCAAATTCCTTCACGCTTTTTGGTCTTTATCAGCCACATTAATCGCTCATCTTTGTCTTTTCCTCATTAACAATTCCCATAATTCCCATCATGTCCCTTCTTCTGCATTTTGATACTTTGCACTATCGCCATCCATTTCATCATCTCTACTCACGCACTCAAGGTCACGAGCATATAATAGGTGACTTTTGTCACATCACATGTCGTTTCATAGCACCCGATACTCGGCGTCTCGAAATTCAACGAAATTCGACGTGGAAGCTAGATTTCGCGAGATGATTCCAACGGTGAAGTCTGTTTCATCATCCGAGATCTAGAAAAATTTCAAATTTTTACCGAAATTACGATTTTGTCTCTTTTTCCGAGAAAAATTGAATTTCTGCCCTTACGTATACCACCAGGAATAATCGAAATAGAATCATCATGTGATTTTAATATTCAATTTAATCGATAATCTAATATAACCAAATGATCAGATTTGTAATCATGGAAGTGCTGCACACAAGAACCACAGATCTTCCAAACTCATCCTAGAGGCGACTTTGTTAGCCGCATGCGCGCTGAATTACTGCTAAGAAATGATTGTTTTTCTCCGGCTATTCTCCTCATTCAGATTCGTATCTAGATTCAAATCTAGTATTGTAATATCTACTCTATTTATAGAAAGTACAAACCCTATAATACTTAATAATTATTCAGCCACTGCACCTGCGCCCCGCTTCATGTGTGAACCCATTTAGTGTTTTAAACAACTTGGACTTGCTTGTATAGCAAAAATCCAAGATAAATATATCCCACTTTCGTTCATCCACAATCTATGTAAACCCTAACTACACGTAAATATCTTAATCCTTCCAAAACCCACTTCGATCTCTTTGGGTTGTTCTTCCATATATTGCGAATCAAATGTTAGATGTTTTGGGTTGTTCTTCCATGTCTTGTGAATCAAAGGATTAGTGTTGTTATTTGTGTTTTTGATGAGGTCCATAAATTCATTTTGATTTCTTTTTTCGTTTTGATCTCATTTTGTGAAGTTTCAATGTATGTACTACCATAACAGTGAATGTACTAAGCCCACTATTTATTTGTAAATTGATGTTTGGATAGTAAATATATAGTATGATTGAAATAGCCTAAAATTTAATCATTAAAATCAATTCTAACACATTTTTAGCATATGTACTACCATAAGTGTTGAATGTACTACCATAAATAATTAATGTACTACCATAATTATTGAATTTACTACCATAACCCCTATATCCAAACATCTTACCATCTAATCTCACAATAATCTTTTTAATTGATGTTTAGCAATATATAAAAAAAACCTAACAAATTTAGATAACAGTGTATTGTTTGACCTATTACATATTACTAATTACATATCATTTCAAGTAAGCAAAATGACAAACTATTACATGATCTTTGTTGGTCGGAAACACGGAGTTTGTGATTCTTGGCTTGAATGTCAGTGAATTGTGTTATTATTTAAAGGTGGTCTATCCAAAGCTTATACATCTAAAGATGAAACAATGCAAGCATGGGTTATATATCAACCATGATAAAAGAGACTTGATGGAGTTGTTATATCCTCTCCACTTACTCCCAAAAATGGACATGAAAATAAGCAATATATGAAAATTATATCAAGAATATTGATGATATGTTTCATTATTGGAATCTTCACAGTAGTAATGTTTGTATTGATATTTACAAAGTGTTGTAAAACATTTACCAACACCTATGTTGTAACACCCCGAATTAGACCCTAGTAGTTTTATTGAAATTTTGTAGTATAAGAAAAATAAAATTGGCATTTTTGAGAATTTGAGTACTGAGGGTAAATTGGTAATTTGACATTAAGGACCCAAAGGTCATAACACAAGAAGATTATATGCTAAGTTTGAAATTGAATAAGTTGATTTGTAAATAGAAGAAAGTGGGGGGACTAAAATGTAAAAAAAAAAAAAAACTTTAAACCAAAAGTGGATAAGGTCAAACATGGCCTTATGATAAGGGCAAAAATATCTCATTCTTTTTTGCTTAGGAGCTAGGGCTTTACGGAGAGAGAAATAGAGAAAGGAAGAAGAGAAGAAGAAGAAAATCCAGGTTTGGAAGTATGGAATTCATGTTTGCAACATCTCTTTTGTTTGGAACTCTTGGGATTTATTGGTTAGGAAACCACCCTAACTCTTTCTTTGTCTATGTTTGGGTTAGGAAAACTCTAACTCTTCAATACATGTGTATTTTGGTTGGTTCAAGTTAATTTTGTGGTTAGTTTTGAGTTGGTTTAGTTTTAAGAATATCTTCTATGAAAATGGCTGTAAACAGCCATTTCTATTAAATTGCAGAGGCATCATATCGAAAAAGGCACCAATACTCCATGTGGCTTTAGCTCAGAGGGATGTTGAGTACCTGCATCGAAGTCACCACCAATACCCAAAGCTTCTTCAATCCGTGAGGGTATTTCGAGGTACGCATTGAGAGTCAGAGTACTAGTGCTCAGCGATTTTAAGATCCAGATGATGTTAAGTACCGGTACTGAAAGTTGAGTACCAATACTCAAAGTGATTTAAGGTCCAAATGATGTTATGTAGCACCCCTTTTCGGCTAGACCCGATTGGCTGGTCCGAACCGGATCCAGGATGCTCTGATACCACTATATCACTTTATCAAAATCATTTATCAAAAACACGTGGAAGCATTATATTTCGGTTGGCATAAAAGCCCTTTCAAATATGCGGAAGCGTTTTTAAAGGGGTAGGTCCATTAACATTACATATACTTATTTCATATACAATCATTTATGGTTCATTGATCATTCCAAATATACACTTTCATATGCATAAATCATTTATAACCAAATCAGGCATTTCACAATACTCTTTTCATTTCAATTTGCAATCATGCTTTTCAATTCCAATATGTCAACAATCTCAAAATCAATCTGGGCTTTTGGTTCCTTAACGAATTTAACCTATGTTTTCGCATACGTGATCGGAATCACCCGCATGGTCCCACCGGGCTTGTGCCGATAAAAACATTTGTTTTATAATCACGCTCGCCCGCCGGCCGCTGACCGTTATTAAAATCAATTCGTGAACACCACTGATACCTCACCCGCTTAGGCTAACGACGG
Organism: Tetrastigma voinierianum; assembly: GCA_016808115.1. Lineage (NCBI taxonomy): Eukaryota > Viridiplantae > Streptophyta > Magnoliopsida > Vitales > Vitaceae > Tetrastigma > Tetrastigma voinierianum. Next base: position 215,350 of record JAEQBH010000763.1, read on the forward strand.
AGCGACATCAATACATTTGTTCGCAAGACAAGTACCCTTATCGTATACTGGACCATCCTAATGCGAATTAAACGGTTAACATTCTATTAAGGGCGTTCAAATCCTTTATAACAAAACACAATATAATATGTACATTTGTATAAACAGTTCATTTTCAATACTCAAGTAATTTTCATATGCAAACATTTCACAATCAATTGTCTCAAATCAATTAAAACAAATCAATATGTTTTATACATTTGTAACAAATTTATTTAAATCTTGAAACGAGAATAGGAGAAGGTAGAACAAACCAATCTCTCTCTTTCTTTTTGCTTGGCTTTCAATCTCGGTCCTAGGTTAGGTGATCCTCACCGGTCCCTAGCAAATCACACACATCACATTTAGTAAACCAAAGACTACTCACACTGGGCTTCCACCTCAAGAGGTACGGTAATGCTTTTTACTTAGTTTCATTCTTATTTGAACCCCCATTAGTCATTTATTAGGGTTCATGTACTATCGGTGTATGAATACTAGACTTTTGAAACAAAAATCCAAAATTTTGCCCGTCGGTGGAATGTAAAGTAGCTGCGTTTCACGGCGTAGCAATCGCATCGCGGCCAGAGGGTCTTTCACCGCGGCGTAGCAAAGCTACGCCATGGCGTACCCGAGGGGTGCCATTTTGGCACCTCGGCCTCGTCGCGGCAAGGCATCCCACTCCTTAGTGTAGGACTATGCCATGGCGTGGGTTCCTACGCCGTGCGTAGGAGCCCGATGTCGATTTCCGCTTTGCTATTTTTCTCCAAAATCCTCAAATCCCAAAACAAATCATGAAATCACTCCCAAGATCCTATATCATCCTAAACCAACCATGAGCAAAACTCCATGGATGGATTCATTAGGGTTTAACCCAAACATCAAATACAACTTTCTAGGCTTGGTTCTTACCTCCAATCCCTTTACACTCAAGCCCTAGCCTTTTCCTTCCTCCTTCTCAAGATCTTTAACAAACATGGAGAGATTCACACCAATCTCTCCAACTATTATTTCAAACCCTAGCTTCTCTCTCTCACTTTCAGCTTCCTCTCAAACACATTTCTTGCCCAAATGCACAAATGTGCTTTTCTAAGACCACATTTGGTCTTATTCCTCATTTTAAGTGTAAGGCCATGTTTTGCTTACACACAAATTCCATTTCTCATTTTTTCTCCTTTTTGGTCTTAATTTCACTTTCATTTATCATTTAATTCACATTAGCATTTAAGCTTATCATTTGACCATTAGGTCCTCATTTTACAAATTTCCATTTTTGCCCTTTTTCACTTGGGTTTATTTTCGGGTTCAATCAATTTCTCATTTTATCATATAATATTTAATCATATGCTCACATATTCGTTTCACTTTTCACAATTTATTAGTTTTTCCTGAAAAACCTAAGTTTGGCTCAATTCATACCCGGAATATATAATAAAATTATTATAAAAATTCTAGGGTAGTTTTGAGGCGTTACATGTTAAGTACTAGTACTGAAAGCTAAGTACCGGTACTCAAAGTGGTCTAAGGTCCAGAGAATGTTAAGTACCAATACTGAAAGATGAGTACCGGTACTCCAAGTTGTGTAAGGTCCGAGTACGGGTCCTGCAACTCTGTTTCTGCTCAGTTATTCCGTTAATTGCAGATGAAAGGATTCGTATATGTATAAAAATCATATGAAAAATGTTATGTACCTTGCTGCTGAGGCAAAGCGAAGCTTCGCCTCGACGATCCTGTCGTTAGGCAAACATTGTTTATTGCCCTCATTTGCTAATGAGATTAAGAATGATATAACAAGTCCTGAAAAACATATAATCATATGCTTGCTTAAGATCGAATAGTGAATGAATAGACATCTCTGACATCGCTTCGCGACTCCCGCACGTTACGACACTTCATATGTGGGCGCATTACTCGACGTTGCTTCTAAGACTTCGCTAGTGCTACGACACTTTGTTACGTGGGCAGGCACGCCTGCTCGCATCGCATCGTACTGATATCGATTGTAAGCCAGGTTTCTCTCATTCATTGTTACAGGTCTATATAGGCAAAAACTTATATGTTGTCTATCCGAATAATATGACATATGCAAACATTTATATGATAAGAATATGAATAATGAACGATAAGAAAGCATGAGTAATCAGTTCTGCTCTGCTATGTTCTGTATTGTACCTACGGGTACTTTCTATACAAGATCTCTGTCTAAACTCCTACGGGAGATATGAAAATTCATTATAAGAATTAGATTATATGAAAACTCTGTTATAGAATTCTATTATACGTAAACTCTGACATATAAGAATTATGTTATGCTATCTTGTAAATGTAATTACCTCAAAGAATCATAATTGTTATTCTGTTTCCCACTTAAGCTATAAGTTTAGCATGTGTGAAACCATCCATAGTAGATAATCGAAGAAGACTAACGAGGTATTTCATCTCACAGTATTGTTAATAGGGATTTCCAATTCGATGTAGGGTTTTCTATTTTTTATTTTTTTGGTTTTGTAATGTAAATGTAAAGTTATTTTTTCTTATAGTGGAATTTGTATAAGTACAAGTAAAAGGGACTCAGGAATATGTACAGGACAGTTTAAACACCACTACGGTGGTAGTACAAGAAGATTTATTTCCTTATGGATATATATATATATGAAATGGGCCCACCAATGTCTGAAAAACAGGTTAAAAAGTCCCAGTACCGTGTCGTGGCCCCTATCTTCTCCCAAGCGAGGGTAGGGGCGTGACATATGTATTTTATAGGAACAATAAACTTCAATTGTAAACATTATTTTGGTTGAATGAAATTGTAGTTTTACCTTTTATATTGTTGCATGAACAAAATTTCTATGTTTTTTTATTTAAACATTGCTTGGCCAATTCTATGTGAACAAACCATCAATGTCTTAAATAGAATTATATTATCATGATGAATTTGAAATGAGGGAAAGACAAATGTACAATAAGTAGTCAGTGTACTACTATAAGTAGTCAACGTACGACCATAAGTAGTCAATATACTATTATTAGTAGTCAATGTACTACCATAAGATGCAAAACTTAGTGCTACATCCGTTGCTGCATTAGTCCCAAGACCGTCTAGACAATGTTTCCTATCTAGCATCAGCTCGCTACTCACTTGGATACCACGAAACAGCAAGGCACTTTTCCCCTTTCTAATGGGCACACTATGTCATCCGGTTATTAATCTATTTCCATTAAGTGCGTCATTTTCTTCATTTTTTGCTCGTATCTTCATTTTTTTATACTGTTTCATATCCTAACCTCCCCCTAATGTTTCATTTGCATCAAAAGGTTGGATTTAGGGTTTTCTCTCAAACACCAACGTAGGAGAAAAAGGTTAGCTTTACCATTTTCTATACAAATTGTTTCCAATTGCTTTCTAAGCTATTTTTGTGCAAATTAAGTATTACATTTCAACAAGTTTTTTATACATCTTTAATGTTATTTATTACAAACTAATATAATGTGGTTATATTTCATATCAAGCAACAATATGAAAAGTAAAACTTTAATTTCATTTAACCAAAATAATGTTTACAATTGAAGTTTAGAGTTCCTACAAAACACATAGGCAATAAAAAAAAATACATAGGTGTTGGTAAACGCTTTACAACATTTTGCCAACTACAATTAAAAAAATTAATGTTATGAAGATTCCAAAAATGAAACATATCAGCAACATTTTTGACATAATTTTCATATATTGCTTCTTTTTATGTCCATTTTTTGGAGTAAGTAAAGAAGATGTAGCAGCTCCATCAAGTATCTTCCAACGTGGTGGATATAGAACTCATGCTCACATAGCTTCTTCTTTAGATGTATAAACTTTGTATAGACCAATTTATATAATAACACCCTTCGCTGACATTCAAGCCAAGAATCACAGACTCCATGTTTCCAACCAATAGAGATCACGTAATAATTTCTCATTTTGCTTACCTGAAAGAGTATATAATAATGGTTAGCAATACGGAATTGACTAAACAATAAACTAGTAGTATAGTACATTCAATAATTTTGGTAGTACTGATTATTTATGGTATTACATTCAACACTTATGGTAGTACATAAACTAAAAATGTGTTAAAATTGATTTTGATCATTAAATTTTGGGCTATTTCAATCTTACTATACATTTACCATCCAAACAATAATTAACATATAAATAGTGCGTTTAAATTATGAGGTTTTTAGATAAACATGTTACAATAGTGCATTCACTAGTTACAGTCGTACATTTACTGTTATGGTGGTACATATGCTCAAACTTCACCAAATGCTATCAAAACGAAAAAAAAAAAATGAGTCAATAGACCAAATCAGAAACAAAAATAACAACATAAATCCTTTTATTCGCAAGACATGGAAGAACAACGCAATGCATATAACTTTGATTCGCAATTCATGAAAGAATACCCAAAAAGATCGAAGTTGGCTTTGGTTTTGAAAGGAATAAAATACTTACACATAGTTAGAGTATACAGAGATCGTTAACAAATGGAAGTGAGATATTCAAGGTGACGACTGCTTGATGACGAAGGGATAAGGAATTGCGAAATCACGCAGAGCAATGTTGGGAAGACAGAATACTAGGCAATAAGAGAGTTGTCTTTGCCCTAAGGAGATTGTGAAATCGCAAGGAAGAGTCGGGAGTCGGGAGTCGGGAGTTGGGAGTCGGGAAGGGTTTAGTCGTTGGGTATTCAAAAACATCCGCCAAAAAGAAGAAGAGAAGAAGAAGAGAAGAATCAAGAAGGAAAATGGTTGACAAGAAAAAGAGAAGATGATGACAGGAGGAGGAAGAGGAGAAAGGATGGAGAAGAAGACCCAAACAATTTTTTTATTTTTTATTTTTAAAAATTCCAACTGGATTAATGAATGACATTTCTAATTTTCACTTTTGCAATTATATTTTTTATGCAAAATCATAAATATTTTTTTTTATGGTAACCTGAACCATGGTAATATAATACTAAATGATATAATTACAAATATTTATAAATTAATGACATGATAAGTACTTTTCCCAATATTTTTAATATTTATAGTAATATTTATAATATTCATATTCCTCTCGGAACAATAATAACTTTCAAATTTTTTTTAATAAAACTTTGAAAAAGGTAATTGGAATATTCACTTTTTAGCACTCACTTGTCAGGATAAAAATAAAAACAAAAAAATTCAAAGTTTATTACCGTTTTATTTATTCTTCTTACATAACGGCGGGTAAGAATTGAAAAACGAGAGTAGAGAAGGGTAGCGTTAAAACTGTGGAACAAATGTTTTTAGGCTTAAGAAAAATCGCGGTTGGCGTAGAAACTCTTTAGCTACATCTGGAAAGTTCCACAAGCTTCTCGGGCTTCCAGAGACGTCTTAGCCTTTCCTATCCTTTTTTTTGTTCTCAATATATCATGATAAGCCATCATTCAAAAACTCATAGCCACAGCCAACATCGCCAGCTTCTACAGATCCATTCTCGCTTTACAACTCTCCATTCGATCACACCCCGCAAGAAGAGGGGGAAGGAAGATTGAAGAATAGGAATCAGAAGAGCACAGGAGAAGATGGGTGTAGATTACTATAGGATTTTGAATGTGGACAAGGACGCTAAAGATGAAGATTTGAAGAAGGCTTATAGAAAGCTTGCTATGAAATGGCATCCTGATAAGAATCCTAACAACAAGAAAGAGGCTGAAGCTAAGTTCAAGCAGATCTCTGAAGCTTATGAGGTATCTCTCTCGTTTTTGCACTGTTTCTCTGTTTTCGTTCTCAATCTTCATTTCATACCGATTTTAGAATTTCTTATGATCTGGTTTTTCTGGATTTCTCGTTGCTTTGGTGTTTTTGGGAAGATTACTCTATTGTGAACAAAATCCTGTATTGGATCTAGCGGGTGTTTGGTTGCTGGGAGATTGGAGTAAAGGGAAACGAAGGGCCTGTTTCATTCCTGTTTTTGAAAACTGTTATTGAGAGAAGTTTTTACAAACCAAGAGAACACCATTTTGGTGTTACTCTGGAAATTGTTCTTGTTCTGAAATTTGTATTTTCTGTATTATCTGTGTTTTTCAGAACTCCTTGTTCTCCTTGTTTCATCTTGGTTTTTCAGAACAATTCTTGGTTCCCGTAATACCCAGTAGCAATGAAATGAGAAGGGATTCGATTGGACTGGATCTAGTGATTTGTATTTCAATTCATACATCCCAAAAACCTTCGAAGATTCAAAATTGATTCTCCTTCCTCTCTTCAATCTGTCATCTACGGGGATGCTTTCAATATCCTCTATTTTTCAATTAATTAAAGGAGTACATATGCTAGAAAATTATCTGAGCTTGTTTGTTAATTTGGTGTAGGTTTTAAGCGATCCCCAAAAGAGAGCAGTGTATGATCAGTATGGTGAAGAAGGCCTCAAAGGGCAAGTGCCACCTCCAGATGCCGCCGGGGGTCCCGGCGGAGCCACCTTCTTCCATACGACAGGTGATGGGCCGACAATGTTCAGATTCAACCCAAGAAATGCAAACGACATATTCGCGGAGTTCTTTGGGTATCAAAGCCCATTCGGTGGAATGGGCGGAATGGGTGGAACTGGAGGCGGTAGCATGAGGGGTTCCAGGTTTTCCGGTGGAATGTTTGGGGACGATATCTTCACTTCATTTGGGGATGGCAGACCGATGAGTCAGGGTCCTCGCAAAGCTTCTCCTATCGAAAACACTCTACCTTGTAGCCTCGAAGATCTTTACAATGGAACCACCAAAAAGATGAAGATTTCAAGGGAAATCATGGATGCCAGCGGGTAAGTATATTTTTTTTCTTTTTTATTTCGATTCATGTTGTGACGTAGTCTTGATTATTGTTCGATTTCCTGACATCTGCTTTTCTTCTGTTTGGTTTTTTTTGACAGGAAAACAATACCAGTGGAAGAAATACTGACCATAGGAATCAAGCCTGGGTGGAAAAAAGGAACAAAGATCACCTTCCCGGAGAAAGGAAATGAACAACCCAATGTCATTCCGGCGGATCTGGTTTTCATAATCGATGAAAAACCTCACAGCAAGTTCACAAGGGAGGGTAATGACCTGGTTGTGACACAGAAGATAACTCTAGCGGAAGCACTGACAGGCTATACCGTCCATCTCACGACATTGGACGGGAGGAATCTCAGCATTCCCATCAACAATGTCATTCACCCCACTTATGAGGAAGTAGTTCCAAAGGAAGGCATGCCTATACCTAAAGAACCATCGAAGAGGGGGAACCTCAGAATCAAGTTCAACATCAAGTTCCCAGCGAGGTTAACTGCAGAGCAGAAGTCAGGAATCAAGAAACTCTTGGGTTCTTAAATTGGGTTATGGGCTATTATTGGGCGACTGTATGGATTAAAAAAGGCTTGTGGATATTTGTTTTCCCTCTTTTATTTTTTGGTCGAAAATAGCGCGCATGGCCAGGCGTAAACCATGAGTTTGTAACTCAAATGAATAAGATTTGTAGTAAAAGACGATAGTGAGTAAAATTTCAGATTTGATTTACTTGAATTGTTTCGCCAAGTGATTGTACCATTATAATTTGACGGTAGATCAAATCATTTTTATGGGGTGATTTAATTAAAAGAGCTTTTGAAAATTGAATTTGGAAAATCTAATCCTTAGTCAATTTTTTCAAAAATGATTTTTTTGTTTTCTTATAAAAATATCTTTGAAAAGATACAAGTAAATACACAAAAGCTGGTTTTCCTTTTAAATGGTTCTCAGGTTTTTGGTTCTGAAAGACACAAGAGAAGTTGTTCTTTATGATTTTAAAATTTATTTTCAATAACAGTTTTTTAAAAGCAGGAACCAAAACATGCCACAAATTTGGGTTATTAGAGGTTTTCAAAATAAATATTTAATTTCTCTGTGGTGTAATGTGATTGCCCAATTTATAATTGAGGATGGGATGTTTATCAGGAATGTCTTGCAAGTCAGTGCTCCGGGAACGTGAAATAATTCGATCACAGGAGTGTGGAGTAACAAATTGATGTTTTCGCCCACAGAAGTGTGGATGTGATAATCATCTTGTTTGCTTTACTTTATAGTAATACAATCGAGGATAAATGAATATAGTTTAAAAGGGAAAGAGTGGGTACCTATGGAGAGGCCCCTTCCTCTGTTCCTTTTCACTTTTTTTTTTCTCTTGGTTCTTTTCCCCTCTTTGGTACTACAATCATAAGAGGGATGGGATACTACAATGCAAAGCCTCATTCCAAGTAAAGAATTACAAAGGAAATCATCTATATATATCTCTGAGAGTGTCTATTTTCCACCGTTTTCTGGGTGCTTTCTCCCTTGGCCGATTGGAAGAGGGAAAGGGGGGGAATGGATAAGATTATGTCCCTCTATAAATATGTACAAGGTGAATTGCTGGTGAAGCTTTGCATCTTCAAAAAAAAAAAAATCTGTATACGACAAATTAGAGCCGCAGCCAATGCTTCAGTGAATAAACCCATCTAGTCATACTTGTATTTCAATCACTATAATCTTCTGAAGTCGCATATTCTGTGCCCAGATCTACAATTCCATCTCCATTTACTACTCCATCGGAGCATTCATTCATATTTACATCTTCTGAATTGTCATCCTCACCTTCCTCTTCACTCCCATTATCATCTTCAGAACCCTCCGCATCCTCCTCATCGCTTACTTCCATTAGATCCTCAGTCCGACCACCATCAAAGCCCAGCCCCCAACTCCCATGCTCGCGTTCCATCTCTGGTGCGTTATCATCAGATTCTGCAGCATCCCCGCTGCTATGATTATCGACAGCATCCATTTGCATCTCTGGGGCATTATCATCAGATTCCACATCGTCCTCACTGCTATGATTGTCAACAGCATCCATTTGCATCATTGTAAATTTACCCCATCCCTCCCGGATCAAGTTCCTGCGTGATTCACTCTTACCTTTAGGTCTAACCATGTCACCCGAACGACCAAGTGGCTTCCCCTGAACAGTTCTATCTACCCTTCTCCTAACTGTTCGAGGCCCTCGCCTACAACCCTGTCGTTGTGTTTCCTGCTCACAAGTTCTTTGGTCCTGCAGTTCTTGCCCTCTATTTAAATTTGAATTATACCTGGCATTATGCTTTCCAGCATGAGGTCTAGAAGTGGAAGCTCTTCTCTGCCATCTTTCACCCTGCGAGCGACCACGCCCTCGCCGCCGACCCCTTTGCCCATGTCTAGAGCTATCACGTCCATTACTCAGGTCAGTCCAGTTCTCTTCTTTCTTATTGTTATTTTGAGGAAATCCACTTACTTCAACCTCTTGAGCATTCTTGACTGGAGCATACCTTGATGGACATCTCTGCAGAAAGAGGGAACTGAGATGATCATTTGTTTTTATGACATGCAAGAGATTAGAGAAGCCTATGCCATTCATTCAACAAACATCTAAAATGCAGAGTAAATGAAACATGGCCAACAGCCTAAGTATCAATTGTTGATGTTTGGAAGGACCAAATTGTACTGCATGTGTGTGTGTGATCAGTAATATGGATGTTTCTAACCGTTTTCTTTATAAGAATGCATACGAGATACTAGAACATCCATGTATTGGTTTAGCATACCTGAGTTGACACTGAAAAGGTAAATACATTTTCCCCTTTTGCCTATATGTAACAAGGAAAACAGAAGAAAGTTGGAGGTGGACTCACTCTGGATTCTCCTAGATCCTTCTTGTCTTCATGACATTCAGATTTCTCCGGATGTATGTAGGATATAGATGCATCAAGCTCCAAAACTCTGATAGCCACAGCTGCTGTGGTTTGTGGTATCCATGCAAGTACAGGAACTGATCCAGCATAAGCAGAATCATATACAGCATTCCCCAATGAAGTAGAGGAGCCCAATAATTCCTTTGTTGTCCTGAACTCTGATGATAAATGGTCCTGTTTTATGACACCCTCTAACAAAGTGACAATCTGCAAAAAAGATTGAATTAAACAAGCCCCAGATATCACCTAATACAATAGCATACTGGAATCATAGCCTTAACTAATGTATTTCTATATATTGACACTGAAGTAAAAACATTGATGCCAAATTTAATAAGTTTAAATGACTGAAAGCAGGTGCAAGAGGAAACAAATTTGAGGTTAGGAGAGGAAAAGTATTTGCCTCTAGGAGGTTAAAGAAATTGCAGATTGATGGAGGCGTTCAACCACTATATAAATAATTTAAGTTTCTATACATAATAAGTAACTGTAATTCATTGCAGCCAAAAATGTATAATATAAATCCCATCTAGGAGAGAGAATATCCATGTACAACCAACATACTGGTGGAAGTTTTTTAAGAGATTACTGATGGAGAGGAATAATTAGTTATTTGTGAAAAATAATTCCACAATGGTAAATTGAGAAATTCTGCAAGAATATTGTATTATATTTTTTCCCCGAAGAAAGTCTCTTATCCCAAAGGTGAGAATTAGAATGTCTGGTTTCATCTCCTACAAATTAAAAACTATCGCATACATCTTCTTTTAGTAAGGGTGAAGGACTGTTGCATAAATACATACTTGTTAAGCTTATGTAAAGGTTCTAGTTTTCATAAAAAACAGAAGATTCTGAAATCAGAAAACCACACCTCTAAACAGTTGCCAAATAGGAGAAATGGGATCATGATTCTGAAACACCAGCATCAAACAAGAGAAGTGCATCTAGAGAGTAATGCAATACATTAAGTTTACAGCAAAATTGCACCCTATTAACCACCCAATTGAAATTTTTTTTATTTGCCACACCAAATTGAAATTTTATTTACTTACCAAACAATTTTAACTCTTAGATACTTACAAGTTACACCAGACTATTTCCAACATACCAAACAAACCGCCATCAATAATGGAATTCGCTTATTCCCATTGACTATAGTTAAGCAACAATATTGTTCTTCCAGTACGTGGGCTCAGTCAACAGGGCAAATTTTGGACTAGAGGCTTCTTGCAACATTTAACTATTTCTACACCTGTTTACTCAATTGTCCTCCCTGAAGACCACACTTATGCTTTCCACTAATGAAGTTGATGATCTCCAATGTACTACTGCAGACTCAAATAGCAACTAGATAAAAAATTGGTTGCTTTCCTAATCTATGCCTGAGCAAAAAATTAGAACTTTTTAGGAAAACCCAAACACAAATAAGAAAGCTCTTAACAGCACAAAAAACAAATTGAATATGGAATAAAAATCTAAATCCCTTCATGCTAATTAGATTTTTATTGGATTGATCAATATTCCTCAAAAGAACCCTGGGTCACTCCCCACCCCCATCCCCCCACACACCCAACCCACACCACCAGCCCCGCCCACCTCCCCCCTCCCTTCCCCTATACAGAATAGGTAAATAGATGGGGATGATAATATTAGAAGGCCTCTAATAACTGATTTAGCTTTGAATAAAGGTTTAAGGTGGATGAGATACAGCAAAAACTAAGCAAACTTACAGGTTATGGCATATGAGAATGCCATCAAAAGAGCAAAGGATTAAGCATGAAAAACATTTAAAACCTGTAGAAGATCCTCAATGGACGATGAGGTCTGTATCTTCATACCCCACGTCTCTCTTTGACACCCTTCCGTCCAAAAAGACTCTAGAGCATCCAGTGGAATAGAAACCTGACAATAAAAAAACAAATGGTTTAAGTTCAAATTGAACAAGGCGATGTGATGATCAAATGAAGTCTTAACTGTTTATGAATGTGCTTATATAAGATTCCTTATCCTAACACAATTGTTAAACAGAATGATCCTTATTTACCTCAATAAAAGCTAGTAGAATCTTTAGCAATCTGATTCCCAGGGGAAGAGAAGAATCTGAAATATGCAAGTCCTCAGGGTTGGCTTTCGTTTTGTTTTCACATTGGATGACATGTTCTAAAAAATGTGCATTATTATCAAAAGATCCAAACGTCCTATGACAAGAAGGGCAGTGACAGTCTTCATTAAGATAACACTCATAACAGAAATCACAAATGCTTAACAACTGGGTGCATCTTTTCTTCCCGTATTTCATGGAGCATAATGCTTCTGAAGTAAAGCATTCTTTCCACATCCACTTCTGAAAATCTTGATATCTCTTCAATGTAGACTTTTTCTCCATATCATTTCTCCCAAGCTCAATTCCAAAAGACGATAAAGGCTCCAATGCATCAGAAACTAAACCACAAACTGTACTGTTAGGACTGTCAAAGCAAGAGATGTAATCAGGATCCAAATCCATTTTAGTAGTTTCGTTCTTCTCAGTAGTTCTAGTTTGGCCCACACACTGAGAGTTTCTTCTAACATTTTCCTTGAAAGAAATCTCAATTTTTTGTAACATTGCGTGCAAGAATGAGATTCCCTTATCCCACGTGTATCCAGAGATGTGATAAGAGCATCAAAGGCCTACACACAGAACAAAACCAACAAATATTAATAGATAACAGATGGATAATATTTAGCTTATACAATGATAAAGCAAATGACCTAAACAAAGTTCAAATAATGAAATTTAATTTCAACAACAGATAATTGTTCAGCTTATATAATGATGAAGTGATTGATCTGAAGAAGTTCAAACAAAAATAAACAAAATTCAACAGCATAGGAATTAGAGTTTTAAGAAAATGCAGTATGTAAAAGTCCCCTAAGACTGGAAGGGTTAAATTAAGCTTTTATAAAGAACATGACAAATTAAGTATCACCAGACTTAAGGAAAAAAAAAGCAACAAATAATGCCACTCCTTCGGCACAAGGAATTGTGCTTTATTTCTTGATGGGAAAATATTCTTTTCCTAACCACCATTAGCTCTTTTTTCCATTCACAGTTGGAGATGGTAAAATTTTCCCACTGTCATCAAAAGAGACGTGTTACTCCATATAAGGAGAAAAGGCATGTGATTTCATAAAAAAAGAAAGCAAATCTAGGGATAACAATTAGAAGAAAAAAAAAAGTGTTTTTCTATTCTAAATTCCTCTCTTTGATGAGAAAGTATACCTCGCCAAATTCCTCCAATTTGATGTCAGTTTTTATTACAAGAAAACGAGCAGCTTGCTTTTTTTTTACAGGCTTTTTTTTTGTCACTGTTGGCCCTTAACCTAGAACTTCCCACAACCCACCCCAACCATTTACCAGTTGCACATTTATGGTTCCCCATCTGGAGGCTCGCCCTTCTTTCTATCTTTGGCCTCTTAAGATAGCTAGAAACATGACTAAAAAGGATACATCCAGGCATTTTGTATTTTTACTATGCAGCTAATGTTGATAATGAGCAGTACTATAATGATCCAGGTCAATCGATGCTCAGCTTAATGAGACTGAAAGTGATGTCCAGTTCAAGAAAATTTCTAAAGCAGATACTACGATGAAGGCATACATGCAAAAATAGTAAGCCAGGTCACTTCGGAATTGGCCACATGAGCAAGTTAACTCATGGGTATAAGTTTATTTACCTCTTCCGAATCAATAAGCCTCCAATAGCCATCATGCAATTCAACAAAAATCCTACCAGAACCAGGATCATTTCTAGAAGCAGATGCAACAAACTGCCAGTATCTGTTACGTCTACGATCTTGACCAAGAGGCAATGACCTGTAGACATAAATATCTTCTGCTCTGTGGGCAATATAAGATTTCAATTGCAAGCGTGATCTTTCTGCATCATATCCATGTTGAGATATGAAGTTATTTGGAACTGTTGACTCTTGAATTATTGAGGTTCCTTCAGTAGGCAATGTAGTCGGGTGACTCTGAACATTAAGTGAACTAACAGAAGGGTTTTGGTCCACTGCAGTGCTAGAAGGTGCCTCATTATTTTCATTATCAACAGGCAATGGGCTTTGGCTGCCTTCTGCTGCTGCAGCACTAGTTGGTTTTATATCAGCCTTGCTCACCATACAAGATGTATATTGTACTTTAGTTATCTCTTCTTTCAGTCGTTTTTTATCTAGTTGTGCCTCTGCCCACATTTGCTTTTTAAGGGCTATAGCTGCTTCCAAACGGTCCTGCAAAACTCTTGATATCAGATAATAATGATAATTGGAAAACAGAAAGAGAGAAAAGAAGAAGAAGAAGAAGAAGACAAATCACAAGACAAACCCTAAAACAAGTGAATATGTAAAGATAGATGATAAAGCAATTTAAAGATAATATAATTGGAAAGGGAAGATAACCTCGAGAACAGCTCGAATAGTGCTTCCCTCATTTGCAACACCAATTAAGGCAACCAGGGCATTAAGACGCTCCTCAACACTGAGATTAGAGTATTCCCCTTCTGCAAGTCCTTGAACCCATGGTTCACCTGAGCTGCTTTCATCAATCTCTATGTTTTCTTGATCAGAATTGCCGGCACCATATCGATTAGGTGTAATATTTGTCATGGTTGTAATCTTTGTGCCACTTGAAAGGAGAGAAGAAAATTCCTTGTCAACTTCGTTTTGTGGATTTATCACATTATAAGAAACGTTCCCTTTGCCATTTCCTGAACAAACACTTCCATCGTTAAGATGGACTGTGTTTTTGTTAGTAGTTGATGGAGTGCTTAAATCATCAGCTTCAGGACCCTCAGCAACATCACATTCAGAATCTTCATCTCTTTCAACATCATCGACATCTTCTCCAGCTAAAAACCCATTTTCAAATATATGAACTTTCTCCCTAGCAGCTGAAAGTACTTTCTCAGCATCAGCAGGATCCTTCCTAAAAGTTGGTCGTACACAATATGTACATGGAGCTGTTCTTTCAAATAGGGCTGCATCCCTTGATAGAGCAGCAGATATGGATGCCTCAGGTGCCTTGCTTCTTGTCAAGTCTCTAAGTCCAGATTTCTTGCAAGCAAACAAATCCAAATCAGAGAAGAAGAAAGGACAAAAGATCTTCTTCAAAATCACTAGTCATACCTGAATCTTCTCTGCAAGTTCCAATATTGTTAGGCCCTTGCTACCCTCAAGTGAAAGAACATGAAAAACAGCAAATTTGACTGTTCCAGGTGTCAAACGATGCCTAGATCGGCGTGAAAGGGAAAAACCTTTTCCTTTCATAAGTGCAACTGCATTGACTGCTGCTGAACCGTTCCGCAAGGTAGAAACTATATCTTCACAACTTTTAATCTGCAGATAGAAATAAACTCATCCATAATACAATAAAAAAGATAATAAGGCAATTCCCAAACATTGACTTCCAATAATTCTCTTTTCCAAGGAAACAATAAGTGATGGTGGAACATCTAATAAAAAATTACTTATGGCTGAGTTGTCCTGGTCATTATTTGTTATGATAACCCAGATATATTTTAGCACCATCATTATGCAACATGCATCGACACAAACCATAATTAATAAAACCCTGGAGGCTGTTGAAGAATAGGGAAATCTGTAAACAATTCAACCTAGAGATCAACTCAATATCTGTAACTGTTTATCATAATGCTTCACAAGGGAACCAGTGGCCAATGCTATACAAGAGGTAAAAAATTTGTGGTACACGCTCTGATAGAACATCATGTCTACTTAAGGCAAGGCCAACATTCTCACCAGATTGCTAACACAAAATTTTAGATGAGTAACAATACCTTGCAGATTATTCTAACAGGCCTCTCTTTTGGTGAGACACTAGTTAATTTTTTTATTTCATCTTTCATCTTTCCAAGTATATAATCAATACCAAAATAGATCATGATATTCTATCATCCTCTAGAGCATTGACATGGCACATTTAGGAGGTTGCATTTAGTTATGCCTTTTTTCCTGTGCATTAACACAGGTTCATTATGAATAATAATCTAGTTGATTCTCATTATTGATAGATAAACTAATTCGCTGATAAAATCAACTGCAAAGTCACAAAAAGGAGAAGGAGAATATAGAATTGAACCTCGTTGTTCTCACGTGAATATGACCATTCGCTACTCCTCTTCTTCAATTGGGGCCCAAAACCTGCAGAGAGTGCAAATTGCCGCAATATTTCAGGCCATGTCAAGGGATTCAAGTGCCTTTGCCAGTTCCGAATATCAAAACCCCATGCATATGCCTGATATCAAAAGTTAACATCAATTTCCACAATAGAAAACTATTTCACCAAATAATCACTAGTAGAATATGCATATATGAAGCTGGTATTTACCCCTTCAACAATGTGAGGATGGCCACCTTCTGGACCAGCAGCAGTATTTTGATTTGCTCCTAATCCAAGAGACGGTATCCTAGCAACATCTTCAATATCTTTTATTATCAACTTCATAAGAGTAATATGTATCTCACCCAGCAATCTTGAATCCTGAGATTAATATGGTTTAGAAATATGTGAAAGGGGAAAGAGGCAGCAAAAGCAGAAATTAAATTAATATGCATTAAATTGAAAACAAAAACCTCATGGAGAACTCACACAGTCATGAAACGCTTGGACAAACTCATCAAGAGTAAAAGGCCATAGCTGAAGCACATCAGCAAAAGTGATTAAGAATCTCCAGGCCTGGGCAAAAAACAGAGTCCTTAAAACCTCAAGATCAGACACTATTTACATGTTTTAAATAAAATTACCTTTTTACCCAAATAGCAGTGAAACAACCAACATATAGCAGAGAGCATTACTTTATAGTTCCAACTTAAGTTCTTTGACATAATTACATATCAATAAACCAATGAAATACTTCTGGAATTATTTTTTGAAAAAGACAGATAGATGCAAGATAGATTATAGCATCAATGGTGAAAGGGACCACACCATTAATGTGTTTGTAGAAATTATAATTATACTAGTATAGTGTAAGCAGAAAAGTGCATGAATAGTTTTACTGAAATAGGCATATGTGGAACTCTAAGTGAGATGAAAAATCATGCAACATCAAGGTTGAAGGGTTCTTTCCTAGATTGCCACAAGAAAAGTCTTTTCCAAGATTTCATGCAAAAAGCTAAACAACTTATAGAGAAGTATTAAAACTATATACTGTCCCAGTTTATTATGAAGGGACAAACTAACATGGATTTTTGTAGAGAATACAGAAAACACCTTTTATTTTTTGTTTGACCAGAAGGCAAAGATAAATTCATATTGATTAAAACAAGGAGAGAATGATGAGTCGTCTCAAAATATAAAACCAGAATAAAGAAAATGTATTAGAAATGGAATATTAAGATAAGACAAGTCCAGTGGTTTAAGACCTCGCTCATCATACAAGCTTGGTTCATTTTCCAATACATGGTTTCCCCTATCAAATCAGAAGGGAAATAGAAGAACACTTTGGACATACCATGAGAAGATTCCCAATATTCTCCTCTGAATCAACCCAAGGTGGAACCGCAAATGGTCTTCTTAATTGCACCGACTTGGGAGGGAACACACTTAAAAGATCTGAAGAACAAAAACTGTGTTACGGCAGCTCTGATGATTTAATGAGTAACTATGGCAGACTTCAAAGCAAAAAAAAACAATGAATATGAAATAAACTCAAATCATTATTGCTATCATAACTATAATCATCTTCGTGCTCAGGAAACACAACCCTATTCTGATGCTATCACTTCTACCACACCACTTGCCACTACCAACTCTATTGTCACCTACACCTATATGCATCCAGCGCCACGCGCGCAAGGCTTCCCCCCCCTGCTTTTTTGATAAGTTAAATGCATCCAGCCCCATTAAGACCACCCAACCACCTATCAGCTCACTTCCACCACATAGCCTAGGCCATCAATACCAATAATATGCTGATGTCAATACTGATGACCACCACACACCACCAACTGCAGCCTTACTACTATCTTTCCAGCATGGCAATCACAATAAGCAACTGTACCAAGTCAGAATTGATACAATCCATGGTATTCAAATTTCTGTTCAAATCCTGTGTCCATCAAAATCTTCTTTCATACAGTAACACCAGTATAGAATTTAAGGCCCAAATAGAAGATTGAAATCAATCAAAAGGCTTATGGTCCAAACAAAGCAATCATATAACCCAGGGGATGCCAAGAAGCAGCACTACATCAGACAAATTTGGACTGAATCTCAAACTTTTTGACAACTACATGGAAAGAAAGAAAACTATGCCATAAAAGAAAGCTCTATTTAGTGGAGAAGTTTAAGAAATTAATTAAAATTAGAAGTTCCACATGATTCAAAAGGAAAGTAATATGACTTTTCAGTACTTTCATCTAAGGGACCTGCTCCTACTGACATGGATTATGACTTTTAAGTCGGAGACAGTGCATACAAGTCAGATGGCATGCTGCAGGACTTTACCCAGAGATATGGTGCTTTGTAATGAGTGGCATATAATTTTTACAGGAAGCATACTGTACCAACAAATTTATCCACAGTGAGGTGGCCTCCTTTTTGTGTGCTTACTGTTTGTTAGTAGTATGATTGTTTATTTTTATTTTTTTTATAAGTAAACAAGCTGATCTTACCGATCAAAAAAAATAAGTAAACGAGCTGCTGATATCATTAAAACAAAAAAATGGGAGCCAAGAAGACAAGCCCGATGTATACAGGAGGTATGCAAGGGGAATCCAAAGGCCTGTACAAAAAGGTGCACTTAAAAAAACTACCTCCTCCCAGAATTGTTACAAGGTTTAAAAAGAGAGCTACTATAGATGTATTTACAAGGTAGACAATGGAGCTTTCCTCATTGGAAGAGGTCTCTTGTGGATACCATTAGGTGATATGCCTAAAGAATGCTATAACATAATTGGAAGTGAATTAAAATGTATCTAGCTTGTTGGTTTTTCTTTTTGGTTCTTCCTGGCTAATGTTGGCCTCTTCCCTCTTGTAAAACTGAGCTTTAAAGAAATTGAAAAAGAGAACTATCATAGGTTTCTCCATGCCTTTAAGAGAACAACTCAAAAAAACTAGTCTGCTCATTTAAACCTACCATATGTTACATATCTAAATTGAAGATAAAAAAGCTAACACAAATTACACCTACCATGGTTTCTCCATGTGATCTTCAATATAGTTCAAAAGCTAACATAGCTTTTTCTTTTTCTTTTTAATACAAGTGCCAAAAATATACAAAACATATACAAGGCCAAAAAAGAGGAAAAAAACAACACAGCCTATCCCATGTCACAGGTTAAAAGGATCATATCGATATGACAATGTACAACATGATTTGTCAGCCATGGATGATAAAGACGGAAAACCAAAAGTGATACAAAAGAAATAATACAAGTATTGACAATGATCAAAATAAAATCATAAAAAACCCACAAGCTTAAAACAGCTTATGTCAGGCTATGTTCTTAATGCACTTGGAATTCTTTGCTGCTTCCAAACTCATATGGGAAAGAACCACTGCCAGAAAATTATAAGTTTTTTCCACTGAATACATAATCTCAAATTCTGTTTGGTTGCTAAGGTAGTGCCGAAAGGAAAAAAATATTACTAAATGTTGCATACTCATTATCCAGGGTCTCAGTAAAAAGAAAATGACAGCTCAACTAAGCCACAAGAAGAAAGAAATCAACATTAAACACAAAATTCAGAATTCTGTTTGCTTTTACCTTGAACTTTTTAGGATCAAATGGAGGATTAACAAGAAGTGATTACACAAATGCATAAAGTGGTAGTGAAATGCAACTTCCAAATGCATGATTGGTACCTCAAAATTGTAATTTACATTGGTGTGCGAGAAGTAACATTACCTCTGAATAACTCAAGGTTTTGCAAAGTCTCATGGTCAAGAGAAACAATTGAGGGCAACCCTTTCTTTGCAGCAGCCAATTCCATCATTTCCAAACGGTCATCTTCAATAAGTTCCATGGATTCTTTAGCAATTCTGCGTGCAGTTGCCCTTTCAATCGAAGCTTTGAGTCTCACTGCCTCCTTTTCTCTACGAAGCTCCTCCTTTTGCCTCCTTTTCTCAGCCTTTAGGGAAAGGAAAAAAGAGAAAAAGGAAGTGAAAAAAGAGCAATAACAAGGTAAAGAGAGTGTTAAGATCACTTATACTGTAAAATCACAATATTAGGGAGAAAAAGGTCTATTATGAGCTACTAGTCTTACTCTAAGAGATTCTTTTTGCAAAATTTTTTCCCTTCGTTCAATTTCACGTTTCTGTTCTCGCTGCAACCTCTCAACCTCCCGCTGCCTTTCACGCATCAACCTCTCTTCTTCCTTCCGCCTTTCACGGTCATGCCTTTCCATTTCTTTCCTTATTTGCTCTTCTCTCTAAACACATAAGATTGGTAAGTATTAGTTTACAGAGAACGTCATCAAGAGCAACACCCCATTATTCTAGATAAGAATAAACCTTTCGCCTCAAAATATCTTGTTTCTCAAGCTCTTTCCGGATCCTTTTCTCATGGGCTTCTGCTTCGGATGTGATTCTAGCTTCTTCACCCTACAAGAGGCAGCTATCTGTAAGTTATTTTATTACAAACAAAATAAGTATCCATGGTAAAGAGGCACACATACATAAACTAATTTTAACTACACTAGCATACCTTTCGTTTCCTATCCATCCTCAAAACATCACCATTATGTGTTATTTGCTTGTCAGAAATACATATGGATTTTCCGGTCCTATAAAATGACCACCAAACTGAGCATCTTTTCCACTGTTCATGAAGGAATCAGACCGTGGAACAGAGTTATAATCCCCAGGAGATGAAAGAATAGGTTCTTGCTTGTCTTGTTGAGATAGAACTCGAGCATGCGATGCATAACCTTGCTCACCATTATCTCTTGAAGATGGTTCAGTTCTATGAAGAAAAGCCGAAGTTTCAGAACTAGGACCATCAATAGGCAGATCATAGAAATGAGATGGTCCAACACGCCCAAATGCATCAGATCTAGAACTGGACTTATCTTGATGAAATGGATAGTCATGAAAAGATCTTGCAGCAACCTGGGTTTGAAATGTATAAGATGTCAAGATTTTAACCCAAGTGAACTAGGAACTGATTTGCTAAGTAAATTAAGTCTCAAATATATGCATACCAGGACAAGACAGAAGTAATAAACTTGTTCATTCCAACATTTTTTGGGTGAATTAAATAATTATGCATTCATGGAGATAGGAAGCCTTTTGGTTGTAGGAAGAGGAGGGGGCACAAAGATGGTGAATACTGAACCAGATAGACTATTGATTGACGTAATGATTTTTCATCAAGAAAGATAGAAGCCTTTTAATTGAGTGTGTATGCGTTGTGTTGAACATGAGGCAAGGGGCTTAGAATATACAACAATCAGAATCTGAAGAATGAACCTGACAGCCTATTAGCCAGCTTTATGATTTCTCTTTGTGATTTGACTATGTGACATAAACCAATGCAAGTACATTGAAGAAAGATAACTAGAAAAACAATCAGACTGGCAAATAAACAGTGTAAACAATCATATTAACAAGTCCAGCCATACACTTTAGCTAGAACAAAATTTTGAGATTCACTTCTTCAAAGTCAAAAATAAGGTTGTAAAGAGAAACTTAACAATGCAAGATCACCATGTGAATATCATCTAAAGACAAGATCACCATTGAAAAGGATTAAAACATAAAGAATGCCCATTGAATTTTTTAACATCTTCACCTTATTGTAGAGTTACAACATATATATATATATATATATATATATATATATATGATATATGATAGACATGATATATATAAAATACAAACTTACTAAACAAGAAAATGGAGAACCAACTTTTTTAGATTTGGAATCGCGATGCTCATATACTTTCTCCTCATAACGGTATGCTGATTGCTTCTGGTGCTCCACAAATGCTGCTACACATGCAATGACAAAGGTGTAAGAAGAAGAAACATTTCAAAAGCAAGAAATATGTTACTGAAGAATAGAAAAACAATTAATTTATCAGCAACAAGACTCTGTTCCAAACACATGAATTAAAAAATACTGATCATTTAAAAAAATATACTAATAATTGGGATAAGAAGATAGAAAAAACTAGTTCTTGAACTACTGCAAAACCAAATCTCATGTACAGCAAGTGCATTTCATTGTTCACCAATTCAGTAAAGCCTAAACAAATGATCGACCCATATACAGCAAAATCAGTAAAATTATTTACTAGCAATACCAATAGGAGCCCCAAACGCATCAGGGGGTAATGAATCAAACTCCATGCCGAGAATTGGACCATCATCCCTCAACGGCTCGCCCAACTGGGCTTCCACAGAAGCAATCACTCTCAGTTCAAATATCGATTGGGGTGACTCATAAGACCTTCGCCCCAATGGCCCCATATTTCCCGAGAGCACCGGCGCCAACTGTCCATAACCCAACGGGCTGGACCCCGACCGGGACCGGGACCGGGACCGGGACCGGGACGCAGACCCAGAATGCGACCCATGCTCGCTTCGTGCATCATCCTCAGCCTCCGCCTCCTCCGTCACGGCATTCCGTGGCTTCTTTGACGCTGACTCCTTTGCCTGTCCCTCCTTCTTATCCTTCAACCTCCTGTGACAAAACCACATCTGTAATTGCCTGTCGGACAACCCTAATTTCACCGACAGCTCTGCTCGCGACGCCTCCGTCGGATACGGCTCCACTGATCAAAAATCACAACAAACCAAATAAAAAACCAACTTTTTATCACATCAAATAAAAAAACCAGACTTCGCCACATCAAAACCAAAGCTCGATCACATTAAAGGAAAAAAACAAAATCACGTACAAGCATATGCCTTTTCCAGCGTCTGCAATTGAAACGGAGTCTTCATCTGACGCTTGGGCTTGCTCTGTGCCTCATTGGAATTCATATTATCAATAGTATTATTCCGGTTCTGATTTTCCTCTTCGGGTGCAGCCTCCATTGAAGATCAAAGAGCAGCTGCAAACCCTAGAAATCAAGTCTCCAAAACCTAGGGCTTTGAATAGGAACTCAGAACCAAGATTCTCTTCCTATCTCTCTATTTCTACTCCAAATTCCGTGATATCAAAGAAATAAAAAAGAACCGAGAGATTTCGCAAATAATAAAAATAAAAATAAAAGAAATACATAAATGCAAGCGATAATAAAAGTAAAAAAGGATCGTGATTAAAGAAGAAAACAAACCAACAGTAGACTCTCCTGACTATGCCTCCACCTTCCATATTTTTTCCCTTTTGTTTTTTCTTGTTTTTTTTTTTTTTTTCCTTTCTTTCTTCGTTTTAGTTTTAGAAAAACGTTACTCAATTTCGTGTTTGCGTACAACAATGCTTGATGCCAATCCGACCATTGATTTCGAGAACAAAACGTTTTTCTTTTGTATTTTTGTATTCTTTTTTTTTTTTTGGTTTTTAAAAAATATGTTTAGGGGTTTGTTCTTGGATTTTATTTTCTTTCAAGGGGTTTGTGCTTGGGTTCTTACTGATTGGGTCCTTTGGGATCTTTGGGCACCGCAGTCGACTTGAAGTTTCCGGTTTGTGCTTGCGGTGGGCCCCACCTTTCTCCCACTTTACACGGATTGGACCCTGACTTGCCTTTTTATTTATGAGCCTGGGCTCACGGCCCATGGTCATAGTTCCAGCAGCGCCCCCCTTAAAAATAATTGAAAAAGTGAAAAGGGGTTCATGGTGGAAACTGGAAAGTTTTCAAGTTTTAGGCCGAAATATATTATTTGGAAAAAAAAAAATTATAAAATTAGTTTTCAAATCAAATTAATACCAAAAGTAGTGCATAATGGATAACGGTAATTGGAATTAAAATTATAAAATATCGATGTCCATGACCGCAATAATTAGACTTGTAATAATTCTAAAATTGAGGAGGAAATTAGGAGAAAAAATACATAAGTAAATAAAAGACTCAAATACCACTATCCAATACAGCGATAATTGAATAAATTTAAAAATTAAATGCCGTTGTTCAAGACAACGGCAATTGAATCAATTCAAATCCACAGTACGTGATTACGGTATTTAAACTTTTGAAGGAAAAACGCTATCAAGAACAACAGTATTTACCAAACACACTAGTTTGAGTATTAGTTTTGCTGAAAAACTAAATTCGTCATTTTTTTTCCCATAAACACTATTTCGGTCTAAAACTTAGAGTTTTCTCCAAATATAATTATTTTCAAAAAAAAACAACTTCAAAATAATAAACGCTTTAAAATAACGACCAGGCCGCGCTTGCTTTTTTCACTTAACGCCAATGTAACTTTTTTCGTGCCTTAATCGTTTAATAAAGACTTAATGTGATTAAGATAAGTTGCTTGTTTTTTAACACAGATAACGAAGAGATGATAACTTAAATGTGGATTATTCAGTGCCTCGTCCGCCGCCCTTAATTCCAAGATATTGCTTAATTTAATTTTAATCTATTTTTAATGAAATAGCCATTTTCTCAAATCCAATACTGTTCAAGATTATATTTCCTCTCAGAAACCTAAAATTGTGGGGAATTTTCAAAATTCATGAAATGTTAATAAAAATAATAAATTGTCATATGCTCGCGAAAAGCTTTAAAATCTCTGTAGATCTCGATAACGGAATCGACTCGCGCCATAAATTGCCTCATTTAAATCTACGACCAAAAAGCTTCATCGACTCGGCATTGTCCTGAATTTTTTCGATTTTCTCCGATAATGTTTCACAAAATGACCTAAAGGACGCAGATTTTTCTTCGATTTTCTGTGGCGTAAACTTATCTGAATTTACTAACATGAACCATATATCCAAAATAATAATAATAAGTCCTATTCCGATTATATTTTAAAAAATATTTTTTATTATTTTATTTTTATACTTTAATATAACAATAATAATAATTACGACGTTTTTTAATAAATAATTTATGTGTCCATAATATTTTATTTTTATGAAAAATATTAATTTTAATATAATAATAAAATAAAAGCAAATATAAAAAATTAAAATTTAAAAATAAAAACAAAATAAAATATAAACTACAGCCAGAATTTTCTCATCTCCTCCCCCACCCCGTTTAATTCTTAAACGGCATGCTCGAGAATCAAAAAATAAACGAGCTTCGCCTGGGATGAGACCGCCCATCCCAAACCCTCTCACATATCCCTGGCACAGTATATCGCAAATCTTTCTTTTGGTCAGACAACGACAGCTTTTCTTATTTTTTGCGGAAAATGACTTTTTCCGACTGTAAGCTCCAACATTTTCACTTTTCTTATTCGTAACTTTAAAAAATTTCAAAGAATGAAGTTTCATTTAAAATTTTAAAATGTTAAATTTTTAACGCCGAACCGAATAAATCTTTCAACATTGTCAAAAACAAACGCCACCTTAAACTTGTTAGTCCTTACCATTTACGATCCAATTCACAAAAATTATAGTTGACGATATAGGGGATTCGATTTGGGATAAGATTAAGTAAAATAAATTTTACCAAATTTATAAACTTTAACTTTAACCCAATAATTTAATACTGATATTTGGATGGGACAAAATATAACATTTGAGTTTAAACCTCTATGATCTAATGGGGAATTTCTTTTTAAAAAAATTTAATGGTAAACTTTAACTTTAACCTAATAGATTAATACTTAATATTTGGATGGGGCAAAGTATAGAGTTTGAGTTTAAATCTTTATGATTTAATGAGGAATTTCTTTAAAAAAAGAAAATCTAATGGGGGCACTAAGCACATCCTATGTCCATCTCTAGTTGGCAACTAGGATTTTAAATTTTTTTTAAATTGTTAAAATTGTAATTAACAACTACAATTTTTGGGCTTAAAGTAGTGATTAAGATTTTGAAAATTTTTTAAATATCTAAAACCGTAGTCACTACTTATGAGTTAAAAGCATACGTTCAAACCATGATTAGTGATCATAATTTTAAATGTTTTTTTTCTTTTATGAAATGAAAATAATCTTATTGATTCAAAATTTAATATAAACACATAATCAAATTCCCTAAAAACTCTAAATCAATTTAAAGTCTATATATTTGATAATTCTATGATGACTTTAATACATATGACTCCAATTCTGTAGTATATTGACGACCATAATTTGACTTGATATATTTGTTTCATCGAATTTTCTTTGTTGTTCGAATCACCTGCACATAAGAAAGCGTCGCTACAAAACGATGAAAACCAAACTATCATACTAAGGAGACACAAACAAACCACAAGCCATATAAAATAACGATAAAAACATGACACACAAGATGACGATAAAAACTTGAAAAAACCATAAAAATCTAAATTTTTGTGGAATAACCACTTTATTGAAAAAAAAAATTGTATCAAAAATGTAAATGAGTGATTTTAAGTGAAGATTGACAAAAAATCATTTTTCCTTACTTAAAAAGAATGGTTTAAAAAAAACAAGATAAGAGAAAATAGAGACTTGACTAAGATTTTTTTCATTTCATATTTTAACATCATGGCTTTAACTAGTTAATATATATTGAAAACTATAATTATCAACAACAGTATTAAGTTTACCGTTAAAGTCATGGTTGGTGGCTATAATAATTTTAATCTTAAAATTCATTTGCAATACTTAATTTATAATTTTTTTGTTAATACTTAACTTTAAATTTTTTTTGTTAAATAACAATATTGTTATATTATATTTATCATTAAGAATACATGAGTTAAAATAAGTAATATAAAATGTTAAAATTATAATAGGTAAAATTCAATTCATAGTATAATACGAAGAATATATAATATGAGTAATAGAATGTATTAAAAAAACTCATCATATTTTTGTTTAAATATATCATAGATTTTTCATAAGAAAAAAATAAAAATCATAATACAAATAAAAATAAATACAAAAAAATGGAAAAGCGGTCCTCCATGAATGTCATGTGATAATTTTAACCAGCCCGTTTTCATAAAAACGAAAATTAACATTAAAATAATGGCTAATTTCATAAGATTTAACTGCATCAGAAACTGCTTGACAGCCAAGCAATAATCACGCTAAGATAAATATATCGGCTTGATAACTGCAACGCCGAACACGAAAATTACGTATTTTACATATTTACTCCCTTATTATCATTAAATTACATATTATCCAAAATAAATAGAGTTTCTAATAATATTTACTACTCATAATTATTAATTATTGTACTGCATGTTTAAAAAAAAAATATGTAAAAATATTTATTCTAATAATATTATCAAAAAAAAGACATAAATATGTTTAAAAATAACCAATAGAATCTAAAACTTTTAAACTGTCAAACTAACTAAGCAGATATTTGCAAAATATTATATTATTTATAAGGGTTTTTTGGGTCCAATTTATTTTCTTCATTTAAAAAATTTTTTGTCAGATCGTGATTCTATATTCTACCTTAAGTAGGCTAGTCTTTACTCACTTATAATTTTCAACAGTTTTTCATTTTAAAATTTTCAATTAAAGCTCCTTGCATTTTTATTTAAACATATCGGGAATTAAAACCATCAAAATCTTTCTCATTTCAAATCTGTCAATATTTTCAATAGCTTATCAAACAAAGTTCCTGCTTACAGTCAGAAGAGCCCGAGGAGGGGGGTGCGACCCAATTGAAATTTTTTTGAAAAAAAAATTCTCTTTGCATTTCAAATGATTCATATTTAAGTGCTTCACTCTACCCCATTGGAATCAGTTAATGTTGAAGCATTAAGTCACACAACTTATGTTCATTATTTTTCCAAAACACATGTTACTTAACTATAGTTTTAACTATTTTAAAAAATTTAAAACCTTAGTCATCGATTCCGGTTTTTGTGTCTTAGATCTTACATGGCAATGAAAGACTAGTTTGGCTATTAATTTAAAACATATATTACTTAAAAAAAATTCAAAATAATTATTTTTGGAGAAAACTCCATGGAAGAAGAAGCCTCATCTGGCACCATCAATCACCCATGAAAACCAAACTAAAATTTAAAAAATATTAAAATTTGATCCAGAAAAACCAAAAAGTTACTGCAGATGATCAAAACAAGCATTCAGTATATTCATCTACTTATGTAACCAAACCAAAAAGTTAAATATGAATTTATCAAATGTGAGAATCGTCAAGAGGGATCCAGGGGCAAGATGTTGAAAATAAGGTACTCAAAGCCCCATGAAATGTCAAACTACTAGTCAATTTCAAACCTGGTGTCAAATGTCAATTAAGATCTAGGAGATAACCAAGCCAAAAGGAAAATTTTGAATATAAGATAACTTGTAGTATATGGTCATCCTATCCAAAATTGTTAAGATAGAACCCTAAAAGCATGAGATGTTGTAACAATTTTAATTAATTTTATTGTTTATATTATGATTTTTTTTCTCAATTTATATGTATCTAATTCATTCATTATTCTTTCTTATTTTCATGGTTCACATCTCTTACCTTGTATCATTAGGATAGAACCTTTAAAAGTAGAACATGATGTAACATTTATTGTAATTATTACTAATTTAATAAGACTATAGTTTCTAATTGTGTTCTATCCGATTTCATACATTACGTTTGAGAATTTTTATATGATATTTTTTATATTGTAAGTGACTTAAGCACGTTATAATCAATTTTACGAAAAACAAAATCCAAATTTTATAATCCTTGTAATTAAATGATTTGTTTATAACATCTTTATAGAGGGATGATCAACCTTGATTATTGGGATAGGTTTCCATTACCAGTCATCTAAAGTATACAATGACTTATTAGATAAGACATATGCTGAATCATGAGACATGACATAAGACTATTGTCTATTAGATAGTC
The DNA here is from genome assembly GCA_016808115.1 of Tetrastigma voinierianum. NCBI lineage: Eukaryota > Viridiplantae > Streptophyta > Magnoliopsida > Vitales > Vitaceae > Tetrastigma > Tetrastigma voinierianum. Next base: position 244,052 of record JAEQBH010000763.1, read on the forward strand.
TTAACTCCACTAATCTCTCAACCTTTAAAGAATATTGAACTTATGTCAAAGCTTGCAATGACTTTAACCTATGTGTGAGATCCTAAGGTGGTTATACAATCTTTATGTATTAGAAGTCATTGGAAAAAAATATTCTCAATAGAGACATTATAATATTTTACAGTGTATGAGATCTGTATCCCTTTGAATGATCACTTATGAAATATGTTCAAGAAAACCATAGTCATTGTAGTTTTTTAAGTGAAGCTTGATATATGCTCTAAGATTTGTTACTCACGTTATAAGAGGATCTACAACTCAAGGATGACAGAGATAATTTTGAAACATTAGTAACATTTATCTTATTAAATTATAGATATTATTTGACGGAGATGTAATAACTATATAAGGTATCGAAGTAGAGTTAACTCTTTCTAATAAGATGTCAACTTCAAAATTGGGAGTTGGTATTTTTCTTGAGTCCTAAATCCTATTAGTCACCGTTTGAGTTAATATTCCTTGCTATCAGGATTTACATATTAGGGTTTGATCAATTCTTAGTTCACTTATATGCATAAGGGTATTTTGGTAAATACATAAAGGTTGGACATGGCTTATTTAGACCAGGCTCATTGATTTTTATAGAAGGTCTTTATTATTTAAAGTATAATTGAGTTAATGAATCAATTAAGAACACTTTTATACTAATTGACTCAAATTCAAGATGCTCGTTGCTTAAGTCTAATGCTTATAACAACAGAAAGATCTCCAAAGAAGCAAAGAAAAAAAAAAAACATCCAAGTTTCATTTTTTGCCCAAAGTTACTTTTTAGATTGTTTTCATTTAAAACATCTCCAAAGAAGAAAGATCTAAAAGCTCCATCTATCCTAAACAGAGTCCCACCTTACCTACTTCTCCTTAATTACATCATATCTCTCTCATTCATTCAGATCACTTCATACACTATAAAATTGATTTAAAAGATAAATAAATATTTAATTAAAATTTAAAATAAAATATAAAGATTCACTTAAAAAATAAAATGTAATATAAATATTTAATTAATTCAATAAAATTAATATAAATATTTTGGAATTAATAATTTTCAATAGTTGAACTTCTTTGGGTTACAAATATTGAATTACTTTAAATTAATTATTTTAAATTTGTATTTTAATTATTCACAAAAAATATGATTTATGTTTTTTTCATTTATTAATCATATTTATTTATAATATTATTTTTGAAATAACAGAAGCTAATAAAATATTTGTGTTAATAAAATAATGATATCTATATTATAGTATTGCTTATTTAATTCAGATTAATATTTTTTATTTTTTCATTTCAACACCAAAACGAAAACTAGGGGGTGGGGGCAGAACCGGTGGGATCAAGACCTCACATGAATCTGAGATGGCGGTGGATTTGATGGAAATGCACTACGAATCTACAGGATCTCTTACTGGCCACTGACATCAGATTGCTTGATAACCTCATTAGTTCTTCCTTCTTGTTCGCTTACATGTTCGCTTTCCTCAAATCGCAATATTGATGGCGAAATGTCGGGTTTTTTGCTATTTATCGAGATTTTTGTATCCATTGAAGTTCAAAATGGTTCATTGTTGAATCTCTCGTTTCACTGTGAATATTTGATCAAGGAATCGTTGTTTTGTAATTTTTTTTGCTTTTCTGGTTCAGCTTTTGGGTCACTGCTCAGTTCTTTTCCTGCTGGCTCAAACTATAATACGATAAGAATAAGAAAGACACTTGAGCGAAACAAATGATCGCCTATATTATCCAAATTCGCCGACTACAGCCAAATCTTTGTTTCAATTTTTTGCTCCACCATTGTACTGATTTTTTTTTGTCAAAAGCATCCAAAGGTCAGTTTTGTTCTGCTTGGCTGATCATAGAGTTGCTCTAAATACCTTTATATGTATTTCCAACTTTTGAGACTCTTACTTCCTTGTAAGATGTTTACCTACTCGATGTCTTATATTAAAAAAGGAATCATCAAGTAGAAGATTGTTGTGTTCACAAGATCTTTATGAGATCAAAGCTTTCTTTAATGTAAATAATTGATAAGGAACATTATGATCCGAGTACGTAAGAATACCTAAACCTTGATACTTGGATCCTAAAAAGTTTTATAAATTGTTTTACATTTGTTACTAAGACTTGGTTTTAAGATTTTATGCACATATCTAATCTAGGGTTAGGGAATATATCAATTCAAGTTTTATAATTCAAATTCTTTTCATATGGACATGAATTGGGTGCATTAGGAGTTCTACAAAAAATTTAAGTCATAGGTTCTTTGCAACTAAATGAATTCTTTATAATCAATCCATGTACTTAGATAATATATTTAAGGTTATAGTACGCTACCTTCTAATTGACAAGATGACGATTATGCTATTGTGTATGATTATTAAACACGACTTATGATAAGTCGTGACATCGGTTATCAAGTAGTCATGATATCATCAGACTAATATATTATAGGTATTTGGAACCCTAGTTTGCCATGTTCCTAGGCATTATATTATGTAAGGTGCATACAACGTATGGTTAAACATCTCTAGATCTATCACAACAAAAAATTATGGCAACAAAAGTCATTAAAGATACTAGATATAAATATTTATTGAATGATATATAGGATCTCAATGTTGTCAAATTGAAACGAATTTGAAGATGTTAAATTTAGTAGGTGTTATATCTCTTATCTATCTAACAATCTTCCACCTAATCTCTCATTTCACAAATATTGGCATTGAAAAAAATGCGATCTCTCCTCTTTCTACAACTCAGGACACCCCAAATCTAGATCCCATGATAACTTATCAACTGCGAAATCCCGTGATTTGTATGACTTTGATACTACATCATGTGTCTCATTTATCGAGATCCATATTTTCACAAAATAAAGGCATAACATTCTGTTCTTGTTTCACCTTAACATACAACCTATAACAAGATAATCATACCATATCCAAGGTCTCAACAAAAGTAGTTTAACTCTACTGTATTCATCTCGTTCATATCTCTTAATATACATCCTTTACCGGTATTCATTCATTTACATTTAAATCTAAAATATGAAAATAAACGCTTACTATAAACAAGAGTCCACATTGTCATTTGAGATACCCTACTATTTAGACAATAACTTCAAAATTTAGTTACACTTTTATACAAATATTTTTTTCATAAAGGAAATACTAAGGCCACACATCGCCCTTTCTTCATAATCACAAATTGGGTCTGAGCTGCCGTTTCCTATATACCCCTCAGACCTAAAAGTAGGTCCCCACGATGAGCAGCAATGCCTAGTAGAAAAATTCACCTACAAGAGTTATTCCCCACCTAAAATGCATTACGCAGAATACACATCACATTCAAGTAAAAACATGCACGCTCCTACTAAACGCTTCATACATGATGAAAATGTGACTCACCCTAGATCCATATCCCGAGTCCTCACCACTCCTTCACACATGCATATGCTAACAAAGAACTAGTCATCAGGAGTCAAATCTAATGACCCTTTATCTAAAACAAAGGTTTTTTATATTTTTATAAATCAAACTGACAACTCTATAACCGCTCATTCAAAGTTTCTTTGACAAGCCTCTCCGACCCCGACGCCTCCGACCCTAGCAATCTCCGAATCCTAGACAATCTCCTGATCTCTGACACCTCCACCTCGACACTGATAAACCTGTTATTTTAGTGCCATGGGATGTGATTCATAACAAAGTGATCACGTTATGGATAATTTCATAACCGCTTATATCAAAAGCACTTACGCCTCCGATAACCCCAAACCATGCAACTCATTTTGCATTTAGTCCAAGTTACTGGGTCACCATCAACACCAAACAAGGTGTCGATGACCCTACGCCCACTACGCATTATCTAATACCAAACACAAGTCGATTACCATGGTCGAACACCAAACATAAGTCAACTCCAAACCATGCACTCACAATCCGACTCGACGTGATGTCCCGTGATATGAATGCAAGATAATACCATGCTGCGTCACGCCACGATACAAAGAAACACATATTTAACATTTTTATAAATTTTTAGATAATTATATTTCCTCACACATACTTCATTTATCACAACTTCCATGTTAATACCCATAAACATATTAATATGAATTTTACACACAACATATTTATTTTTTCCAAATTAGTTAACACCGAAATGGCCAATTCTATGACCCATAAATGTAGGCACCTCTCGATCCCTTCCACCTGCCCGTCACCGACCATCGCGATACCAAAACACACCACAAACCCGAAGATATCAACCCGATCGAAACTAAACCTGTCAGTCCTGACTACCCAAAACCATTCCTGTACCTCAATATTAAGCCCCAAATTGTCCCGACATTCAAAACAATTTAAATTTAATTTCTGATTTCATCCTAAAATACCTAAAATTACAAAATTCTATACTAATCCCAAAATTTGAACTAATTTCTAATTTCCCCACGCTCTTAAGAAAACCCAAGCCATTAATGATCTTTTAGGCTAGAAATAATCCTAGTAGGAAAATTTTTAATTTCTCGAGCCTGACGAAACTCTCGACTTGGCACACATCGTAGTTCTCACAGTAGATGAACTTTGCCTTACTCGACACAAAACCCACAACCCACTTGTAGATATCTTAAAGAGAAGCCTCTACTTTTCTATTTTCTCTCCTTCACAAGCTCACTCTCTCCGAATATGGCCTTCTCCCTTCCTTTTTTTACTTTTTGATTTCTTTCTTTTTATTTATTTATTTTTCTTTCTCGTTTTTTTTCTTTTTTCTTTTTTTATTTTCTTGTTTTATCTTTCCTATTATTTTATCCACTTAACACTTGGCTCAATATAAGTCATTCACACAAGTACAACACATGTCACGCCATGTGTCACCCGACACCTGATGCCTCAAAAAACGTGAAATTCCAACTGTCTTAGAATCCGACGAAATTCGACAGGGTAACTAAATTTCACAAGACGAATTCAACGGTGAAGTATATTTCGTCATATGAGATCTAAAAATTTTTCTAGTTTTCAACCAAAAAATTACTACATTTGATAATTTTTTCTAAAATTCAATCTTTTTCCTAGTTTTACATTCTTCCCTTAATGAAAATTTCACCTCAAATTCATTAATATACTAGCACACACAAACACACATCTCTCAGGATCATATTAGGAACACAAAACAATCAATGCACATACTTTGCTCTACACCCATGCTCACTAATCATAGTATTTGTATACCTAACTTCTCGATACTCAAATTATGTACGTGCTTCAATATCCGAAAAACACCGGTGGATACCCCACCCGAGCTCCAGTAATCGTAAACATAAGCCTCCGATATCAAATTATGACAAGTCGTATCGTGACTATGCCTCCCTCAGCCTCGTACGCAAACCTTATGCTCCAGCATTAATCAGGCTGAGGCCCATCGCACTTTAGGTAATCACAAACCTAAGCCTGATACCAGGTACGACACCCAAACTGGGGTCCTGCTGACAACCCTCAACCCACGAAATTCCATGGATTGAGTGACCCGATACCACCCCAGTCCCATTTATCTGATCCATATTTTCACAAAAAATCGGGCGTAGTCTCACTGTTCAACTCTATCCAACATACAACCCGTATAACAACATAATCATTCCTCATCCTGTGGTCTCAATCAGCGAAGTAGTATTGACCTGGGGATCCCATCCATTAATCTCTTGATATACATCCCTTTACCGAGATCCATTCATTCACATTTAAATCTAAAATATGAAAATAAAATTCTAAATTACAGTTTGTAAGAGTCTGATCACGACCCTCTTACCATAATTACATATCCGGCTATTTACATAATAGTCTCAAAAAAATTTAGTTACAATTCTTTTATACAATTTTTTTTTTCATAAAGGAAATACCAAGACCACACATCAACCTTCTTTATAATCACGGCCTCGTCAAAGCGTCGTCTCCACATGTACCTTATACCTAAGAAAGGGGGTCCGGCGATGGGGTGGCTTGATGCCAGTAGAGATTCTCTACAAGGGCTACTCCCTACCTAAAATGCACATGCAATGACACACCACACATTCAAGTAAAAACATGCACGTTCCTACTCAAATGTCTACATGTCATGGATGAGAATGTGACTCACCCTATCCCATATCCCGAGTCCTCACCGACTCCCTCATACATGCATATGCCAAATGTGAAAACTTGTCATTGGTGTTTCATGATGACCGTTTATCAAATAAGACTTTTTGTTTTATAAATCAAATCCTTTAGACAACCTCCAGATAACCGGCACCATTCAAAGGCTCTTTGACAATCTCCAGCCGTGAGACCCAATCTCTAACATTGGACGAGTCTCAGAGCCATGGGCCAGTATCAGGCCACAGACAGTCTCGACCACGGAGAGTCTCAGACCTGAACGATCTAAATTCTAAAGAAAATCTCCGATCTCGAACAATCTCTGACCTTGGACATTCTCCGATACAACTTTATTTTAAAGTTATGGACAGTCTTCGATAACAGATTTATTCACAAGCAATGGACAGTCTCCGATAACCGCTTTATTTCAAAAGCATTACGAATGATCTAGTCTTCTAAACCATCTTATTTCATTTGGGCGTGGTAAGTATTCACAAAACCTACCATCAACACCAAACAAGTTGTGATCTACCTGTGTCGACAAATTGTCGAACACGAGCCGGTGTCGATTTACCTTAATTCGAACACCAAATCGATTAATCGGCTACGACCGTAATACTCACACACTGAGCTCGGCGTGATGTCTGTGTATATGGTACAATATGTCATTTCAATGCTATGTCATATTACATGCATAATAGGCTACGTAGCATTTACATATATTTAACATTGTATTTCCTACATATAATTTGCATTTATCACAACTTCCATATTAGCTACTCCACCTTGACACATATTAACATAGAATTTTACAGCGGTATAATATTTATTTTCCAACAATAACACCCAAAAATGACTAGAAATCTGCAGACCCATATAAAATAGGGCGCCTCTTGGTCATGCGGTTCGTCACCTAGATTCTTGTGATACTAAAACACACCCCTGAAACCGAAGATATCGAGTCCGGGATCGAAACCAAACTTCAACCCAATGCGGGAATTTGCCGAAACTATTTACAAAATTTCAATATTTAGTCCCAATCTTATTCGTCGTTTGTCAACGATCGAAAATTCCTAAAAATTCCGACACTCAATCCCAAATTTTTGGGACTTAAATTTTCGGCTTCTCAAGACCTCTAAGAAAACCCCAAGCCATTAAATGGCCTTGGTACCCAAAATAAACCACAGTAAGAAAATTCATATCTTGAAGTTTGGCGAAAGCTCGCCGATTTTGAGGAGTAACTGCAGTAGCTCTCATTGCGTAGATGAGAAACGAGCTTTTCTTGACGAACATGACTGATTTCCATAGATCTTTTCTCATTTCTCCCTCTCTCCTCTCGCTCTCACTCTCACTCTCTATGCCGAATATCGCCTTCTCCCCCCCCCCCCGTCGCTTTTTTTTTTTTTGTCTTTTCTCATTTCTTTTTTTTTCTTTTATTTATTCTTTTTTTCTTTTTGTTTTATCTTTTCCATTATTTTCTCCACTTAACACTTGACTCAATGTGAGACATTCACACAAATGCGCCATATGACATGTCATGTGTTCTTTCGATCACTTCGATCACGCCGAAAAGCGTGAAATTAAGTATCTGAATCAGCGAAATTTGTGGTAAGCTAGACTATGAGGCAATTCAGCGAAATTGAAGTTCGTTTCAACATCCGAGATCTAGAAAATTTTCAGTTTTCAATTGAAATTATCATTTTACCATTTTTTAGAAAAATTAAAATTTTTCCCAGAGTTTTACACAACTACCTAAGTTTCTCTCTAAAAGATGATGATCACAGGTGAAATACTAAACTCCTTTTTTCAATGGGGTTTATGTAAGTTTTTTTATAGCCTTAGTAACTTGATTCCTTCTTGATTTTAGGTTACTTAAATTAACATATTTTGGGATGTAACTAATTAATTTGTATTATTAAGCTTCAATTAATTAGTTAGTCCAATCTAGAATGTATAATCATAAGATTTACGCAATTATATATTTTACCTCAATATCTTTATGCATACTTATTAAGTATATAACTTAAATTTCTTAAACATTCATGTCACCATGAATTAGGAGATTAATCAATTTACTCAAGAAATTCAACTACACTCTAACATATTATGAAATTACAATAAGGCAAAACTCTAGCCTATGACTTACTACAACATGTAGACTCCCAATGAACTACCTAGTGTCATTATTTAACGAGGTGGTATTATCACCCTTTCAAGATTATCTAACTAACTGTTGAGTTTGAAATCTTTTTATGATGTGATCAATTGACATATACTACCTCACAAATAGCACATATCAAATTCCACTTAAGGAATTAACATAACTATTGTTTTCTTAACCATATGTCCATAGAAACACCTAAAGAGACATTATCTTAATTTTAAATATATTATGATTCATTTATTAAGAATACTTATTGTCACTGGCCTCTGTTAATAGTGTGATTCAACTCATGTAGAATATATGAAAAGATTAGGATCTTATTTATTAGTCATAATCTTGTGTTGATCTTAACACATCTCAATAGTAGCTTAGTGAGTTTTGTAACTATATAATAGTCTATGTCAAGAGCTATCATAGGTTTGTCTAATGTGTAACTATACACATTAGTGCACTCATCATAAGAACCATATCTTGATGGTCAAGATAAACAATCCCCTCTAATTAGATAATAATGCATTACAATCTCTATTGGATAACATAAATTCATGAAAAGAACTCATGACTTGAATCTTCTATATAATTTCTAGGACATATGGATAATACAAGTACAATGAGCGTGAATGCTAAGATGATAATCCATTAGTGCAAATATGACAATAGATTGGAATTATAAATTATTAATAAATCCAAATCCATCACATCATATATGCTTTCTAGAGTTATATCTCAACAGTACAAACTCTGGACCTTGAGAGAATAACTAATCTCATGCTAAATTCTATAATAACTTTCACCCGTATGAGAGACCATAAAAGTAGCCATATATTCTTTATGAATTAAGTCATTGTTAATGTAGACTACATATTGATATATATAAAATGTGTTAATATATATCAAATATTCAAATGTCCAATAGGTAGAAGGGTCATTATGGATTATTCTTTATGGATAATATATATCCATATATTCTTTATGGATTAAGTCATTGTTATTGTAGGCTACATATTTATTAAGCCATTGTAATTAAACCGTTTACCTTTAAAAGAAAGACCCCCCCAAATGATGAATGGTACATTTAGTGGCATAAAATATGCTTCATGAATTATTTATTTTTTATCTAGAAAGATAGTGCCAATAAAAGAGGGGCTCCCAAATAATTAATAGCACATTAGGTGGCACAGACTATATTTTCATGAATTATTTATTTTCCTAATATAGAAAGCTAGTGCCAACCCAAGTTGTGAAAATAAGAGGTTTGTAATGTAATTTTCTGAAAATATATATATTTAAAATTATAACATAAAAAATAATTATAAAATTAACTTTTTTAAAATCACAACATAAAATTGAAAAAATGAGTTTAATATACAAAAGTGGAGTTGTATTTTCAAAAATACAAGTTCACTGTATCAACATTAATGGTAAAAAGACTGCCTTTTTTGAAAAACCGGTTGCAACCTAAGAAGAACTCATTTAAGAAGATGAAATGTTCTCAACTTATTTAAGTTTTTTAAAATCTTGTTTTTAATGTTTTATGGAAAACTTATTTAAGAAGATGAAATGTACTCAACTTTACTATTTTTTATATTTTAAATATTTTTTTGACAGATTCTAAATATTTCTTAAACCTTACTTTTATATATTTAAATTTTTCTTAAAATAACTTTTATCCTTAATGCTTTTTTTTTAAATTTTTCTTAAAATAACTTTTATCCTTAATGCTTTATTTTTAATTATTTTTATATTTATATAAATAAATTTCAAACAACTCCTAAAAACATGACTATTGATGATGCTTTTTCAACGGATTAGAGTACAGGCTTGGGTTCGCATCCTATTTGAAATTTGTCTTGGAGCGTATTTAGGCGCCGTCCGCAGCTCGGACGCGGACTCCTGTAAAAGTAAGAAAGAAGGAGGGTCGGCGAGGGGGCCGCTTCGTAGGCTTGCTCAGATGCCTAAGTCGGTTCTTCCACACGAGGAAAATATGGGCCTTAGAGGCGAATGTTTTGCGTACCTTTCTCACTTAGATGGGATGACTTAGTATTTATAAGCGCGTATGCTCTCCCACGATTAGATGAGTGGCTATGATTCTTTCCCATTGGATGAGATGTTACTTGCCTTTATCGTGATTGGATTAATAAGGGATAATGAAGGAGAAGTTATAAGTAAGATTATCCTTTTCCCTCATTGGTGAGATTCGGTTTGATTTACAGGATAAGCTGTTATAGGGGATTATCTTGTTTCCCTTACTGGTGAGATTTGATTGGATTCACTGGGAATGGGTTCTTCGGATTATCCCTGCTATTGGCCCTTAGGGTGAATGACCTGGGCTTCCATTTTGGGCCGGTGCCTAGGGCCCAAGTGTCTAACTGGGCCTACCTTTTCCTTGGGCTTGGCGGAGTGGGCTGCGGCACATTTTCAAACATATCGGTTGCCCGTACTTGTGTGCGGTGAGCGTGTGCAAAGATGTATCGCTTTCCTCTTGAATCGGACTTCAGCTTAGCGTGTTTACTTAAATTTGGACCCCGGTTAGGGCTTTGTCGCCGTCATATGTCTTGTGATAATAATGACTTTTCGATTTTCGCACCCATTTCTTCTAGCTTTCAGTTTCTTCCAAGAATATCCTCCGACCGTTCGCCTTGTGTTCCCCTGATCTTGACGTCTTTTTGTTTCTCTGCGAGTTTGGGTTTCCCTTTCTTTAACATTCGTTCTGATCATCCGTGTAGAGTTCCTTTTGGCGTTTTGTGATACTGCAGATGTAGCACCGTGTTCACGAGGACTAGCGCGTCTTTTTTCCTTCTGTGTCTTTTAGGCGACATCGCGAGCGCTAGGGCCGAGCAGTTAGGTCTTGTTCTTGGCCACGGTACTCTTATGGGTCCGAGTCGTTCCTCTTCTTTACACATTGGGGGTGACCCCTCTGCTGCTTCTAGTTCAGGGCGGACGGGTGGCGCCTCCGACCGTTCAACCGAGGTTGTTCTTCGAGACGTTCTGGGGGAAACCCCTTTTCCCTTGGACAAGGGTAAGGGGAAAATTGACGAGATTAAATACCCCGGGGGATCGGAATATCTGAAGTCAGCCGTGCAGAATGCTTTGGCGGTGGGACCCTAAACGAGTCGAACTGTGGAGCAACTTTCGCTGGCGTTATAGGCCCCCTTTTGGTGTCAGTTTGGTCTCAGGCATTTTGACTTCTTCGTGGTCGAGTGCCCCCGAGATGGTGTGTTTCTTCGGTGGCCTTCGACAACGGCCTATGTTTCCCCACAACCCCTTCATAAAGAGTTTGCAACATTTCAGCGTCTTGCCCTTCTCGACTTTGTGATTTCTAGTTATTCTATACGGTGTTGGTTTCTTCAGGGACAAGGGCTTTGGTGTTCCTAATATAGCTCTGTTCCTGGACCTTTTTAGTGTGAAGGAGGCCTCCGAGGGCTTTCTTTATCTTTCCAAGGGTGTCCGGTGCTCCTCTGATTATCTCGGACCTTCCATCCTCTCATAGACTTTGGAAGGAACGTTACTTCTTCGTCAGTGGCCATAGTTGGGAGTACGATCCCCTTGATAAGGATGATACTCTGGGCATTCCGGTACTGGGCCGGCTGATGGAGTGGCTGTACTCAGGTCATACCCACGTCATCTTGTGTTTTTGAGGCGTTATTTCATGTTATCACGTATTTTGTAGCCCGATGTCCGATTTGTGCGATTGGTGTGAATCACGGCGAGCGGTTTTGGAAGCATTTTGGACGGAGAGGGAGCGTGCATAAAGATGGGTACAGGCATTCGCGGCGTCCCAACGTCGCGACGTTGGGTCAACATATATAGAAGTCAACAAGCGGCAACGTCGCGACGTCTCAACGTCGCGACGTCTCAACGTCGTGACTTCTCAACGTCGCGACGTCGGTATGATTATGCCTCTGATCATTAAAAGCAAAGGGGACCCGAATTGAGGGTTTTAGATCGGGGCGTGCGAGCGAGGGGGCCGCGGAAATCCGCAGTGACATGATTTTGACCTTGGAAAATTACATCATTTGTATCTTCTTCTTTTCGGACAGGCTTGATGTTTATGAATTAACTATTTGTGTTTTTCTCATTCGATTATGTTACAGATTTATACACAGGGTGTTGTTGAACCACATCGCGATTGCATGGATTAAAAATTAGTATTTTATATTCGATCGTTTATAATTTGTTAACATCTGCTTTATATCGTAGGTCATTAACATGGTGATGTTTGGCGGCATTAACATGACTATCTTGGAGATCCAAGATTCGAGATGAGGTACCCGGGGGATGCGAGTAAACTGACCTTAGGTTGATTCGGTAAATAGAGATATTCAGATCCGAAGGTGGCAATTAAGTTAAAACATTTAAGCATTTCGAATTATCGGAGTTGGGGTAGAGATACCTCCAGCACTACTAAGCGAGATAGGCGGATACACCTCGAGAGAGGGTATTTACGTGGACAAGATCACCCTGGCAATGATAAATCATAAATAAAGCTGAATAATATCATCTTTAAGAAATAATCCATTGAAAGTGGCGGGAGACATAGCCACTGATCTCCATTATCTGATAATTCATTAAGATCGGTTAGTTTAGTTTAAGTTCGGACACTAGTGCTCTTTCACCTGACACTTATATCCGGATAATACTCAGCTAATCTACGTACTCGACAACACTTATCCCACGATGGATCGATATCCGTACCATAGGTACACTATATTACTTAGAGGCGGCCTTTGTGGCACTTGCGCACATAGGCGTACATATCGCACACTTTCGGCCTATCAGGTTTTGGCGCGGATTGTGAGATAGGTTAGAATGATATAGAGATTAAGCGATTAGATGTGCTGCGGAATTTTTGTTTTATTTGTTTTTACAAGTCTTCAGTAAATTGGTCTTTACTTGTTTAGGTGTGTGATTGCGGTCGAGGTTACGTAGGCGCATGCGGCAGCAGAATCTAGCGATCTACCTCCGTTTGATCTGAGCCCGGAGAAAGGACTTTACACGGAGAACAAGCGGAACGGAGAGCGAGCATCTTTAGAAATCCCAGCACTCATGGAGAACAATGAAGAGCAGGATCTTAGCATTGAGCAAAGCAAGCCACATAGGGGTCGAAATGGGAATAATGGAAGATGGCACGGGCCGTTTATAACGGATGATCCATTCATGTTGCTAGAGGAGTTTGCCTTACACATCTGAGTTGTCTTGACGACTATCAGAGACCACTATTTAAGTAAATGACTTAGTGGTGATAACATTACGGTCTTGAGACATCTTATTTCATAGTTACCCCATGAGAATCCAAATATGCACATCGACCAACTTCTCGAAGTGCAGCGACGATCAAGTACAATGGGAGTTCTTGAGAAGAAGTAGGGTTGAGATTGTTCCCCCTCTCACTAGGTGATAAAGCGAGCATTGGTTAACCGTCGATGCCAGTTCCATTACTTCATGGAGCGACTTAGTGCGAAATTCTACGACCAGTGTTTCCCACCCTCGAGTGCACAACTTGTGCAGAGATCAACACTTTTGGACAACTGGAGGGAGAACTGGCGGAGGCATGGGGTGATTTCACGAACTGCGAGAGTGCCCACATCACGGTGACCCGGATGGATGCGAGTCATACTTTCTACCTCAATAGTTTGAGGAATGCAAGCGACAGTGATTGATGCCTCGGCAGGGGCACTATTAGAGAGAAAACCACGGACCAAGCTTATGAAATCTTGGAAGATGCAGCTAATACAAATCGGTGGCTTTGGGGAGAAGAATTTACCTGGTAAAGGCGGGTGGGTGGCACGGATAATGAGGTTCTCGTGATCCCGGTTAATCCCATGTTGCAGTGACTAAGCCGAGTTAACTAGACGACAAGGTCTGCGAATGCCATCTGAGACTAACCCATGGGAGTTGTGAATTAATGGAGAATGACCTAATGCACGGAATGCGGTCGAGGCAAAATGTAGAGGCAGACCGGTATGTGTCGAGGTTGATCTCAGAGCCAGTGGCCCAGCGGGACGGTATCGAAGCAATAATAGAACCCAAAGGCAAGGCGGGGTGGCGTAACAATCGAGAATAGTCAAGGGTATGGATGGAGAGGAACAATCGAACAACATGCCATCACCGAGTCAGTGAACCACCTCGGAGAAAAGGTGGACTTAGAGCAAGCGCTTGCACGGTCTCACCTCACACGCCTTTATGAATGAGGCAAAGGCGAATATCACGACAGCAGGCCACCCGATTGAGCAATCAGCGAACGAGTTGAAAGCTTGGGGTACGGATGGGTCAAAATGGCCAATCTATTGGCCAGGAGAAGGCAGCGGGTTCCATACGAAACAACAGTATTTGAGAAGAGATAGGAATGAACATGTTAAAGCAGTCATGCTGAGAAGTGGTAAGGAATTGAAGGCACAGAAGCAATCCCCAGTTATAGAGGAGGTAGAGAATGAGAAGGTCATCCGGCTGAGTGAATAATGGTGCGAGATGAGAACGACCTCGAGAGAAAGCGATTCTGAAACAACTGCGCAGAGCGAGGGACCCGCGATTCCTTATCCGCAGCGTCTAAAGAAACATAAGTTGGATAGCGGTTCACGAAGTTCATGGAAGTGTTGAAGCTGCACATGATATCCGGGTTTGCGTGCTTTGGAGCGGATGCAGTTATGTAAAATTTATAAGAAGGACATACTTGTCTTAGAAGAAGATTGGCTAATTTCGAAGCAGTTAGCAATGAAGAATGTAGTGCCATACTTGAGAGGAAGGCTGCATGAAAGCTAAAGGCCAGGGTTTCACTATCCAGAGTGCACCATTGGAAATGCTATCTTTAGGAAACCTTTGTGTGATTTGGGTACCGACATTAATCTCATGCCCTTGTCCATTTTAAGCGTTTGGGATTAGGTGAAGCTCATCGACTCTGATCAGCCCGACACAAATGGATCCTTGAAGCTTATCGAGAGATGGCAGAAGGCGTCTTAGTAAAGGTTGTGAGTTTATCTTCCCGGTGATTTCATTGTATTGGATATGGAAGGGGATGAAATACCATAATCTTGGGTGGGCCGTTTCTTGCAAGCGCGACGATGATTGATGTTGAGAGGGAGAGGCGGAATTAGAGTGCAGGAGGATGAAGTCAAGTTCAACGTGTTCGAAGCTGTGAGACATCCGGTAGAAAGTGATCCTGTTTCATGGCAGAGATAGTAGAGGCTATAATTAATGCAGCGAAGTGGTCTCCGCGAGGATCCTTTGGAGGCTGGCCACAGTGCGAGGAATGATTCGAGAGAATATGAGCGAGCGGAGGAATATGTGAAATGGATGGATTTCTTTCGGATGATGAAGGAAATACTTGAATCTTTAGGGTGAAAGTGCTAAACTGCAGTACCATTGGTTGAGCGACCGCCCAGATGGAGCAAAACCTTTACCTAGCCATTTAAAGGCATGTATATCTTAGGATAGCATCTGCACTACCGATGATCATCTCGGCATCCTTGGCGAACTAGAGGAGGAGAAGTTATTGAGGGTCCATAGAGACCATAAAAATGCGCTCGGATGGTCTCTAGCCCGATTTAAAAGGGATTCGCGATCGTATGCATGCATCGTATTTCTTTGGAAGATGGGGCATAAACCCTCAGTGAAAGCACGAGAGGAGGTTGGATCCAGCTATGAAAGAGGTAGTTCGAAGAAGTGTTAAAATGGGTGAATCTTGCAGGGTATTTATCCTATTCGGGCAGTGCGTGGGTAGAGTCAGTTCGTAGTACTGAAGGGAGAACGGCGTAAAAGCGGGCGAATAACATGTGCGCAGCTACTCGAGCAGTTCTTAGGGTGGAAGATTTGTGGTGATTATCGGAGGCGGAACAAAGCCACTCAAGCGATCATTTCCCATTGCCGTTTACAGGATCGGATGTTGGATCGATTAAGCCAGGTCATGAATATTATTGCTTTTGGATGGATACTCAGAACACTGATCAATTGCTATAGCCTGAGACAGATCGGGAGAAGGCGAGCATTCCTGTCCTATGGGACATTCGCATTGGTGATGCCCTTGAGTACAATGCGATCTTGTAAGACACTTCAGATGTATGATGGCAATATTCTCCGACATGAGGTGAGAAGACAATTAGTTTCTTCATGGGCTGATTTTCGGTATTGGTATTCTTTGACAAGCTGTCTAGAAAATTTGGTCGGTATTGATAAGATGCGAGGAGACCGACTGTGCTGATTGGGAGAAGTGCCATTTTATGGTGAGAGGGTATTGTACTCGGACAACGGATTGTGAGAGGAATAGAGTAGAGCGAGCAAAGATTGAAGCAATTGAAAAATTACCTCCGCCATTGATGGGATAAGTTTTTAGGCGGCGTTGGATTATGGCGGTCGTCAAGACTTCTCTTAGATTGAAAGCCGGTTATTAAATCTCTTGGTCGAGGACCCCATTTGATTTGATTCATAGTGTTGCATGCATTTCAATGTTAAAGATAAGTTAGTATCATTACTATTGTAGTAGCTCTAGATTGGTCCTTCCGTTTGAGCTTATATTGACGCAAGTGATTTTGCGATTGGAGGCTGATGTTAGGCGAAGCTTGAGAGAGAAAATTTTCAGTAATCTACTATACGACAGAACCTTGAATGATGCTTTCGGTTGAATTATGCCACTACGAAAAAGAACGTGGCTATTGTCTTTTAGCACCGGCAAATTAATTTGTATTTGATTGAAGTATGAGGTCATAGTTCTGCCAGTTATTACGCCGCCAAAATGCTTGATGACTAAAGGCGAGCTTGAGCTAATTCGATTGGGTTCTTTTCTTGCAAGGTCGATGTTGAGATTAAAGATAAGAAGGCCTTTGAAACCTAGTGCGGATCATCTTTCACGGTGGAAGGCAGTGATGATGTTCAAGTGAATGTGATTTTCAGACGAGAGACTCAGCTATTGAAGACAAGAGGGAAATGACATTCCATGGTTTTGCCAGTTATGTGAATTGTTGGTAGCCAAGGTAGTCCCTCGAGATTTAACTATCAACAGAAAAAGCGGTTTATCGGCGCTTGAAAAACATTTGCTGGGAGGAGCGATTCTTCTGAGACATTGCGACCGGGTGATCGAGGAAGATGTGTGCGAAGATGGAAATGCACGGGTATCTTGCACCAACACCCGCAGCGTTACCATGTGGTGGACCTTGATGTGAACAACGGCGGTGCTTCAATCCGACTTCTCTTGGCCTACCTTATTTGGGTTGCTCATCATTTTTGTATCCACATGTGACAAATGTCAGCGAATGGGGGCATTTCTAAAAAGGATGAACCTCCCACATGCATCTATTCTAGAAATTAGATTGTTTGATTTATGGGATCGTTTCATGGGACCCCTTTCCCATCTTATAACAACACAATACATCTTCTTGTGAGTAGATTATGTCTCGAAGTGGAGTTCAAACAATTCGGCCGCTGTGGTCTCAAGGTAGTGGCTAAATTCTCCCGCGACCCACGTATTCTCGCGGTCGGAACCCCCTCGAGCAACGATCACGAGATAAGCGGTACTCATTTATGCAATAAGATGATTGACCAGGTTTGCAAAGTATGGGGTGCGCCATCGTACCTCCTTGCATATCACCCGGTGAGTAGATGACGAGAGGTATCCGTCGAGAAATTAAGTCCATTATGGAAAACAATTAAGCAGTTCGGAAGGGTGATACAAAAGATTGAAGATGCACTTTGGGCGTACTGAATAGCATTTAAAACACCCTTGGGTATGTCGCCCTTCAGAATTGTTTATGGCAAAGCATGTCACCTACCAGGGAATTGGAGCATCGAGCCTATTGCCCCAGGCGGCTCGGCGAGTTGAACATGGACGAGTACACTAGGCGGTGAAGAAATTTGCTCTGACTCGGTGGAACTAGGCAGATTCGGGAGCGAAGCATGAAAATGCTCGCATTTCTGAGGAAAAGATTAAAGGCACAGCACGATAAACACACACATTGCTTAGGAAGGAATTCGGCGGGGCAACGAGGTCCTCTTGTTTAATTCCGTCTAAAACTTTTTCTGGGAAATTGAAATCTGATGGTGAGGACCTTTCACGAGTTACCAAGGTCTTTTTTCCACGTGGAGGGAGTGAGGTTACACATCACAGGAAGAAGGAACATTCCGCGATTAACACACAACGGTTGAAGCCGTATTTTGGAGGCTAATTTCATGCGGATAAGCAGACCATTCCATTGACTGCATCCGAAGAAGTACAGTAAGCGGTCATAAGAGCTCGGGTTCCCGAGCACATTGAGATTCAGAGCCATCGAGCTAACGACATTAAACATAGCGCTTCTTGGGAGCAGCGAGTTTTTCTTGCCATTTCCTTCCTATGGTTCGATTTTTTTACGCTGGTTATGTTGGTTTGTTGTTACGTAATGTCGGAATCCTTTTTTCTTGGATCATATACTTTCGGGACCCGCGTCGAAGTCTTGGGGAGGATCCGTTCATGCGAGCCTCTGAAAGTCGAGGAGAGTCCGCGAGTACCTGAGGGAGTTTTCTCTTATCTTAGACCATGGTTGCATAATGTACATTTTGAATCTTCTCTGTAACGTTGCGACGTTGGCTCTTGACGTCGCGACGTTGCAACGTCGCGACGTCTCAACGTCAGTTTGACCTTTCTGCAGCGCGCGTCAGCGGTGGTTTCAGCGTGTCGGCGTTTGGATTAGACCCCTCTCTGGAACGTCGCGACGTT
This sequence comes from Tetrastigma voinierianum, assembly GCA_016808115.1. Taxonomy (NCBI): domain Eukaryota; kingdom Viridiplantae; phylum Streptophyta; class Magnoliopsida; order Vitales; family Vitaceae; genus Tetrastigma; species Tetrastigma voinierianum. Next base: position 263,061 of record JAEQBH010000763.1, read on the forward strand.
GGTTTTGCACCTCTCTGGAACGTTGCGATGTTGGTTTGCACCTCTCTGGCATGTCGCGACATTGGATCTCAACGTCGCGACGTTGGTTTTAACCACTCTTTGGAACGTCGCGACGTTGGATCTCAACGTCGCGACGTTAGATGTGTTCTCTCTGGAACGTCGCAACATTGCATTCGCACGTCTCGACATTGACCCTGTTTAAGGCTAAAAACCTCCCATTTTTGCTCCTACCTTGTATTCTCCTTGCCTAAACCCTAGTGCCAGTGTCGGCGCCCTGCGCGACCCTTGAGTCCCGCTCAGTAACGGTCGGAGGCCATTGTTTTGCCCTCAGACGCCCTCTGTTTCTGCCACCATCTCCTTCCACACCCCAGAGTCCCTTTGTTCTGGCATCTCGCCACGAATCCACACTACAAGTAGGTGTCCTTGCATCGGTCTTGTCCTCCACCTTAGGTCTGAGCCTCCACATTAGGTATAGTTTGGGGTGCAGTGCAGTGCAATCGAGGTGTCCCCAGGGTTTGTGTCTACTTCCCTATTGCCACTTTGGTCTTAGTTTTCCTAGTGCACTTTAGGTGCTTGACATATTGCCTAGTCCATTAGGGTGTGATCCTGTTGGTGCCAATTGGCTACCTTGTCCACGTAGGCCCTTCAATTGTCTTATTTGTCCTTGCTACACCAATGTCTGGTAAGAGGCAAAAGTTGCCTACAAAACGGGGTCGGACCAGTGAGGATCCGACCCCCAATTTCGATGTCACGCGGTTCGTTAACTAGGGTGCCGTCGATCGGTTCGGCACCATCTGCAAGAATCGTTCTTTTATTAAGGAAAAGGGTTTCCACCACCTTGATGATTTTTTGCAAGGTATTGCCCGACCCGAGGATGAGCACTTTGCAGCCCGCCTCGTCGGCCCGCGATGAGTGTGGTGCGAAAATTCTCGCCAACCTCGCCTCCCACGTAGTGAGAAGGTCAGGGTGAGGGTGTGTTAGTGGGCTGGGCGCGGATCTCTTCTTTTATAGATCTTGATTCATCTCCAGACCCTTTGATGGCTACTGAGATGAGTGGATTTTAGGATATTGGATTAACATGACAAGCAGACCCAGGGTGAGTGGAAACTCAACAATGAGGGCCACGCCGTCCACTTTTAGGCCAAACATTTGGCCTATATCCCCAAAGTATGGCATCACTTCATCACGTCGCGTCTAATTTCGACGACGAGCGTGGTAATGAAGTGGCGCAGATGCTTTCGATTATGCCATCGTTCGGGGATATTCCTTTCGATGTTGGGCAGGTTATAGAGGATGCCATCCTCCATAACCGGGATGCTAAGATGAGCTTGGGGCACCCTTTTTCTCATTATATTTATCTGAAGCAATGGGGTGCCCCTAGATGACAATGGCGTGGTTACACCCCGTAATTGTGCTCGGTTAAGATGGACAAACCGAGGTGTACCACGACCTGAGGGGACCTACGATTCAGGTCATGAGCCCTCGGACGAGGACGAGCTTCATGACTATCAGGCCCGCTTTGGACTCCTGGGCGACCCCCAGGATGACATTGGGCAGTCCTCTACTCACCCACCTCCACCACCACCACAACAGCCCTCTGAGGCAGCTCCCTCCAGTCCCACCCCTGATTTAGAGGACATGGTGCTCGCCCTTACTGAGCGTTTTGATGTATTATGGGATGAGACCCAGGAGCATCGAGTCCTCCTCACACACCGGGATGTGGAGCACTTAGTGTGATATGCGTATAGTTTGTGACCGGGGCCATCATTCTTCGGCCCGGCGGTCCTGAACCCGACTTCTTGCGAGTTTCTTGCCCACCACGGTGCGCCCGCAGCCCACCACGATGACACGCCCTATCACCGAGTCCCTCCACCTTCTTCTGTTATTTCATTGCCAGTGGGGACACTGCCCATTTTTATTTGGGGGGGTGTGGGTGGTGCTCGGGTTTTTCTTAGATTAGTTTTGTGTTTATTTGTGCTGTAGTTTATTTTCGTTTATGCATGCTAGTTTACATTTCCGTTTAGTTTCATTTACTCTTGCTCATCTTAGGATGTTGAGTTTTGTGTTTAGTCATGTTTGTGTTTTAGGTAGATCATATACATGTAGTGGTGTAGGTGTTTAGGTAGTTTGTGTATGATGCCATGTGGCAGGAGTAGGGGACCACTTTTAGGCGTCACTGTGTCATGAAGAAAGTTAATTGGATGTTTGAGTGCTCGGGGTGGGTTGAATAGGTGGGGAGGCATAGTGAATCACATCCAGGTTATTCAAGAAACTATTTCTCCAAGGAGCTATCACACTCACACAAATGATCTCTGAGTGCTGCCTAGGTGCAAGGCTTGGAGCCTCTTGGGTTCAAACAAACCACAGGAGTCTCTTCAAACACAAAGAGATGGGACACCGTGAATAAAAGAGGATTGCCTTCGAGCCCCAAAATAAAAAAAAATAAAAACAAAAAAAGAAAAAAAAAGAAAAAAGAAAGAAAAAAAATAGAGATAGAATAAGTGGGATCTTCGATCGAATCCCGGGGCATAGTCAGGAACTGAAGCCCGATGCGAGCGGTAGTAGGGAGTCATTGACTTCAACGCGGATTACGGGGGCCGAGGAAGATGGAAGTTTCCCACGGCTTAGGGCCCTTAGGTTTAGTTGAGTGTTGAGGTGACGTTCGAGGCCCGAATGCTGGTGCCCTTAACCAGCGGTGAAGTCTGATAATCCACTTCATGAGCATAACATAAACTTACGGGCACTAGTTTTGTTCTATGTTGTGAGTAGGTATATTAAAAGTTGCAAACGGTGCGTTCCGATTCTTTCGTAGTTAGATTTTCCCAATTAGGCGAGTTGAACTCAAGTTTGGGGGCATCGGAACCTAAGTGTACACTAGAGGTCATTTATTTAACGCACATAGGGTCCTTGGGAAAGGTTATTGAATACCTCGGAGGCTGAGGCACTAATCAACTTCACCTAGTGCAACCCAGTTCTTTCGAAAGTCGAACACCTTTGCGAATCCTGTGAACTTCAAATAGAATGGCAGCGGTGTGAATCGGTCCAATTTGATCCTCTATCTATCAGCATGGGCATCACTATCTTCGTGTTAGACTATAGTATGTAGAGAGTGTGTTTAGTTTAGAGTCAGTTCTTGCTTGGGGACAAGCGAAGCTGAGACTGGGTGTGATGAGTGGGCGAAATACTCGGGTCATGCCGCGTGCGTCTTGTGTTTTGGCATTATTTTATGTTAAAAACCGTATTTTTGGCGAATCTCTGGTTGTGCGATTGAATTGTGAATCTGGCGAAAGGCGGAGTTTTGGAAGCATTTTGGGCGGAGGTAGTGCATAAAGATGGTGCGGGCGTCGCGGCGATCCCACGTCGTGGCGTCCCAGCGTCAGCGGCGTCCCCGTCGTCAAATCGCGGCGTGAGGCGTTGGAATCAACATATGAAGTCAGCAAAGCGGCTAGCGTCGGCGACGTCTCAGCGTCGCGTCACCGACATCGCTACGTCTCAAGCGTCATGGCGTCTGGTGACGTCGTGACGTCCCGGCGTCAGCGGCGTGTTGCGATTATGCCTCGATCATTAAGCGAAAGGGGACCATAATTGGGGTTTTTCGGAGATGAGGCCGTGCGAGCGAGGGCACGAGAAATCACGGCGGCGAGATTTACGACCTTGGAAAATGACCATTTTGTATCTTGCTTTTGAATGAAGAACGATGTTTTATAGATTAACTATTCGTGTTTTCTCGTTCAGTATGTTCTAGATTTATACACAGGAGTGTTATTGAACCACATCAATTGCATGGATTAAAGTGTATTTTATATTATTGATCGTTTAATTTGTTATTATCTAGCTTCATTGAGTCATTAACATGGTGATGTCGACATTAGCATGACTATCTTGGAGATCAGAGATTCGAGAGATAGAGGGTACCGGGGGGATCACGAAGTAAGCGACCTTGGACAGTTCGGTAAATAGAGATATTCCGATCCAGGGATGGCAATTAAGGTTAAAACATTTAAGCATTTCGGGTAGCGAGTTGGGAGTAGAGATACACTTTCAACCTTTACTAGCGAGATAGGCGGATACACCTCGAGAGAGGTATTTCGTGGACAAGATCACTGGCAAAACCAATAAATCATAAATAAACTGAATAATATCATCTTTAGAAATAATCCATCGAAGTGGCGGGGAGACATAGCCACTAGTCTCCATTATCTGATAATTCATTAAGATCGATTAGTTTAGTTTAAGTTCGGACAACTATATACTGACACTTATATCCGGATAATGCTCAAAAATTTGAAATCACATTGCTCAACAACACTTATCCCACAGTGGATCGATATCAGGTACCATGGTGCTCTATATTACTTGGGGCGGCCGTGCATGCGCGCATAGGCGTGCATATATACACCACGCTGACATATAGCCTCCCGAGAGATCTTCGTGAGCATCGCTTTGGTTTAGTTTGGTATATCTTTCTTAAGTTATAGGGTATCGCTAACTCTGCATTGGTTGTATGTCTTTCAAGTGTTCGCCCTGATCTCAGCCCCGAAGACAAAGTCATAAAGCGGGAGTTGGCTAAGTGCCTTCCGCGCACTTACTCGGAGCTGATCAGGTCGGATATTCCCGGATCTTCAGGTTCGAGTCCTTCCATCCTGCTACCTTGAGGCCTTACGCCCCTTAGTTATGAAGCTTTCTCCACGATGGGCCTCAGCTATCAAGCCTTAGGGAGAAATTTGTTAGCTCGAGTGGAATGTCGAGAAGTCCGGAGTGTGAAGTTTGAAAACTACGGACTCTCTGTGAAGGGCCGCGAGTCTGGGGTAAGAAGTAAGAAGTTGGGAGTCGTCTTCTTCTTCACCTTCGCACGCCCGAGTCATACAGGGCAAGTGATCTTGTAACCGTTCGAGGTTCCTAGGGCCCCAAGTTCGCAGCCTCGCTCTGGCTCTGCTACAAAGGCCAAAGACCCCTCGGGAAGGGCTGTTGAGCCTCCATTGGAGGTCATGCCTATTACAGTTTGGAGTCCTCCTGCGCAGAGCGTAGAGCCTCGTCGAGGCGGAAGAGGCGAGAGGGCGCCCCGAAGTGACGGGATGCGTTCCTTGCTCACCCGATGCAGGAGCTTGCTGCGGCGCGATCCTCATCCATCCTCAGAATCGACCTTAAAATTACGGTGCCACGCCCTTTAGAGAAGCCTTAGCTCACATCCGCCCGGTCGCCTTTGGTTCCGTGTCTCGTTGTATGCCTTTTTATCTTGGGTTCGGTTGCGTGTTGACTTTAAGTTAGGTATCGACCAATTGGCTACTCATTTGAAGAGTTTTGCCCGAGAGGGCGGTGGATTGAAGGGTGTACGCCAAAGCGTAGAGTCTACAAAGCGGGGTGGCGCTCTTATTTATGAGCTAGGCCGAGCTCTGAAATCGGGTGTACGGGAATATGACGGAGGAGGCTGTGACAGTGGGTCACGGGGGCATGCCACGTCCCGGCGTGGCCCGCGGGGTGAGTAGGGAAGAAAGGCTCGGGATAGCTAAAAGTAATAGGAGTTGAGCTTGGGTCATGGGCCAGTTTGCGGGCTGCAGGATGACCCTGGCGGAAACCCAGGGACGAGCTGCCAATTTCACTGAGCCCGAGCTTCATGTAGTCGAGGATGGCTCTGTCGTCGGAAACGAAGCGGCGAACAGCTAGGGAAAATTGCGTGTTGCGAGACAAGGCTGGCGTGTCGCGATCTTGCTTGATGGAGCCCGTCGTGAAGCGTCCGAGGCTGCAAGCTCTGTTGAACACCTGACCGAGGAGTGCCATGGGTTGCGAGGTGACCTTTAGAGGCAAGAAACTTTGGTTGTTCAAAGGGACGAGGCTATTGCGATTCTCAGGGACGAGGCCTGCACTCAATGGGCTTCCGGATGGCTTGCCTTTCAAGGAAGGTACGCGGTGCCTATAGGGTTTGGATCTTAACCCGATATCCCTAGTGATGAGGGAGCGGAAAGGGTCCCTTTTTCGTAGGCGCTGCAGGAGAGCCAAATACTCCTGCTGAGGCCCGCTCACCTTCTTCACCTTCTGACGTCTGAACTCCTTTATATAACTTTGCTTGTTTTCTTTTTACGCCGAGCTTCGAACCCAGGATATATGTAACGTTACTATCAATGAATACCTCATTTTTTACCTCGTTGTTTTTACCCTTGTTTCTCATCTTTTTTTTTTCTTTTTTTAACTCGCCCATAGGTTATCTTGCTGAGATATCTGGATTCGGTGGCTCTATGGCCATACAGCGATGAGGCTCAGCCTGGGTCCTTAGGGCATATGGATTGATTTGCTGGTGGATGACTCTGGGACTGCCTTCGTTGAAGCGGTTGAGCTCTTCAAAGTGGCCCATTGTTGCATGGCGAGGCCTTACTAAATTTGTTGAGCTCTTGGAATTGAGATTTCTTAAGGCTCTTAGGCATTTGAGGCCCTTCTTGTTGTTGAGCTCGTGGCCCAGGCTGCGAGGCTCCGGCGTGAGGCCTTCTTGGCTGTTGAGCTCTTCAGCGGCCGTGGGCTGCTTGGGATGTCTGCCTGAGCTGGGCGTCTCTTGTTTACATGGCTGAGGTGGCTTGAGTTGACTCTTAGTGGGCAGCGAGGCTTTATCGTAGCGAGATTTGAGGCTGTCTCTTGGGCTACATGGCTGAGGTGAGGCTTGAGTTAGGCTCTTCAAGCTGGGCGTGAGGCTTTATGGGCGAAATTGCTGAGTTGGTATCTCTTAGGCTACATGGCACGAGGTGGCCGAGTTGAGCTCTTGAGGTGGGCCGGCGAGGCGATATGGGAAAAGCACTGGTAGGGTCTCTTGGGCTCGTGGCCCGAGGTGGCGGTTGGAGCTCTTGGCCAGGCCACTTGAGGCTTTCGGGGAGGCCAGAGCCTTGCGGGTGCAGTGAGCTCTTCCGTGGCCGTGGGGCTGTGACTCATCTGCAGGCTAAAGCGCCTCTTGGGTATGGCTGGTGAAGCGGGTTGAGCTCTTCATTGTGCGTTGAGGCTTTATCGTAGCTAGCGAGGTGGCTTGTCTCTTGAGCTACATAGCAATTGGCTTCGGTTAAATTTCTTCAAAGCTGATGGCCAGGCTTATGCGACAAGCACTGGTAGGCTGTCTCTTGGGGTACATGGCACAGGGTGAGCAGTTAAGCTCTTCGTGGCTTACGGCTCACATGGGGCATTCTTGCACAGTAAGCTGTCTCTTAGACTCATTGGCTGAGGTGAAGCCAGTTAGGCTCTTCAAAGCTAGGTCGTTCGAAGCTATGGGCAAATTGCTGGTACAGGCTTGTCTCTTGGGCTACATGGCCTGAGGTGGCGAGTTGGGCTCTTCTATTCAGTGTGAGGCTTTATGGGCAAAGCACTGGTGAACCATCTCTTGGGCTACATGGCACAGAGGTGGCTGGGTTGAGCTCTTCGAGCTGAGCTTACGAGGCTTTATGAGAACATTCTTCTTGCGGCGGAAGGCCCATCTGCTTGAAATTTCACAGTGGCCTGAGGTGGCTTGGAGTTGAGCTCTTCATTTGGGCCGTGAGGCTTTATTGAAATTTGTTGAATGTGTGGGTTGACTTATGCTTCTTGGAAAGATGCGGGCGTCTTTAATGTCGGTTTACGGAGAATTGGAAACGGCTGTGTGATTTTTCGAGTGCTTTAGCCTCCTTATAAATGGCGGCTCCTTTGCTATGGAGCCTATACTTCAATCCTTCCTCCCTTTTTGGGGCGTGACTAGAATCTGCTTGGCGTGTGAAGTGTCGAGGCTTGAGGTCGTCTTCTAAGGGATGCACTTTGGGGATTCCCGGCGGCGTTTGGTTCCGGTGTCCTGCGCTTGTAGGGTTATGTTTTCCACTAGTTTCCCGCTTTGTGGGGTTATGTTATTCCTTGGCTTCGTGCTAGGGGAATGCGTCGGAGAGGCGGTACATTTTTCAATATCGCTTTCTCTATTTTCTCCCTTTTCTTTCTCTTTCTCTTCTCTCTTCTCCTTCTCCTTCTTTTGAGTCTCCTCCTCTCTTGCTTCTCCTTCTCCTTCCTCTTTTCCATCTCTTTTTCCTTTCCTTCGCACTCTCTCTTCCTCTCTTTCCACTATCTCTTTCTCTTGAGGCTCTTTTTTTTTTTTTTGAGGCCGCATCTTGTTTATTTTCGAGATATAAGGAATGGCCTCTTTCGATTATGTCAATTGTACCTTCATTGGAATAAAGAGAGATTTTCTTTTTTGAATCATGAATTTGCGCATTATGATGTTTGTAACTTTCTTGTACATTCCATGGCTGAGACGTTTGACAAAATAATCAATAAACACAGGTTCGTCGTCAGCCCGATAATACTTTATTTAAGATTCCTGACCAGAACCTAACGATAAAGCGGTTAAGGTGCTCGGCATTCCAAGTATGAGGTAGAATTTTCCTTCTTCAGTCTGGGTTAAGTAATTGCCAGGTCGACGACGAGATACGATGAAGGCCTTCCCGGTTAGACCTAGTTTTCCATGTCTTGGATTCTTCCTTCTTGTGAAGCTTTTTAAGACTAGGTCGCCAGGCTTGTAATTCTTGGGTTTGACTTTTTGGTCGTAGTACCTTACCATCTTCCTTTGGTAGTCTTCTGTACGCTTTAGGACCTGCTCACGCTTTTCATCTAGGAGGTCCAGGTTTAGGCGAAGAGCCTTTTCGTTATGTTCCACACTCGCCAGTTCGATCCTTAGGGACTTTGTCCAGGCCTCGACGAGTATCGCCTCTGTGCCCAGCCCAAGCGAATGGGGTTTCTGAGTTCTTTGACTTTGCGTGGTTACGTATGCCCGCACAACACCTCGGGGAGTATTCTACCCCATTTAAGGTCCTTTAATTTGGTCTTCAACGCTCCTTTAAGGGTTCGGATGGTGACCTCTGCTTGCCCATTAGATTGCGGATGCGCTGGGGACGAGTAGTAGTTCTTGATCTCGAGCTCGGCACAAAAATCCCTGAACTTAGGGTTATCGAATTGTTTTCCGTTATTTGATACCAGGGCTCTTGGGATACCAAACTTACATATTATGGAGCGCCAGACGAAATTGCGTACCTTCTGTTATGTGATAGTGGCCAGAGGTTCGGCTTCGGCCCATTTGGTGAAGTAATCCACTGCTACGATAATGAACACTGCCCACTTTGAGACAATGGGCGGAGGTCCCAGTATGTCCGGCCCTCTTTGGAAAGGCCGGGGCTTGTGACCCCAGCGTCGATGGCTCATATGGGAGGTGAGAGCTTTAAGCGTGCTCCTAGAAAATTTGCATTTATTAAGGTCGATCGCGTCTCACGAGGCTTGTTTTGTGTGAAATTTAGTAGTATCCACACTTAAAGCTCCTGCTAATGCCCGAGCCTCGATGTGATTTCCGCATACGCCTTCATGTACCTCTCGCAACATGTAGTCGGCGTCTTCCCCTGCGATACACTTCAGGATGGGTGTGAAAAAACCCCGCTTGTAAAAGGCTTCCATGGACTGGTAAAGCTTAGTAGGCCTCGTCCTTAGCTTTGAAGCCTATTTCGGGTCGTTAGGTAGCAATCCTTCTATTAAGTAGTCCCAAATGGGTTCCATCCAGCTCGGCTACGGCGTGGCCAGAGATCTCACGCCATTAAGGTCCTATGGAGGGCTACCTGCGAGGTGTTTGGCCAGCGTCAGTCTCTTTGAGATCTTCTTGGGAGGCTGTTGCTAGCTTTGCTAGGGTATCTGCTCGGGAGTTCTTTGCTGCGGGTATGTCATTTGGACTTGACACGAACTTTTCAATAAAATCCAGGTACCTTTTTGAGGTATAGGATCATTTTTTCACCTTTGGCCTTATAGGTGTCTTCTATTTGTCTTACTACCAGCTTCGGGTCGGTTGCACGCATAAGTGGTCCTTCCATTGAGTGGGCGAGGTTGGAGTCCGTATAGCTGACCTCATACTCGGCCTCGTTATTGGAGGCTTGGAACCCAAATTTGAGCGCATACTTGATATCTATTCCTTCTGGGGAGGTTAGGATTAGCCCTGCCCCTCTCTCTTGAGCGTTGGCGGCCTCGTCTACGGATAGCTTCCAGATGGGGAGGTCGGGCGTTGCATGAGTATTCTCGGGCTCTGTGAGAGTGGTCATGACAAAATCTGCTAAGACACGCCTTCCCATTACGAGTTTTAAGCTTATATCGTGTTGAACTCGCTCAACTCTATGGCCCATTTCATCGGCCTTCTGAAGTCCTGAGTGCAGCTGTAGCTCTTTTGGCCGTTGGATGTGCAATTTGGGACTTGATGGTGTGAGCTTGAAGTAAGGGTGGAGCTTTGATTTGTGGTTACTAATCTTGGAGATTAGTTTTCCATCTTTAAGTATCTCTCTTACCTCCTCTCGGAGCTCGTTTTGCAATAGTAGATAGGATGTTGTACTTTCGGTCTTTGTCTACGATAAGGGCCAGTCTTTGTGAATCAAAGGCTGCAGTCTGATGGGAGTTCTCCTTACGGGGGCTTACGGAGTGGGGCTTCAGATCGATCTTCAATTACGGAAGCGCTTCTTCGCGATGTGTATCCAGTAGAAAAAACTTTCTTTAGAACACGGAAGAAGAGTGACATTTGCTCGGCAGCCTTGGAAAGAGCGGCTTAATCACATTCTTAGGTTTGGACCTCCTTTATGTTTGATGGTGGTGGCATGTCGAGCACAACCTATCTTGTCTGGATTTGCCTCAATCCCTCGGTGTTGACTATAAAACCTAAGAATTTCCGGTGAGACTCGAGGCGCATTTGGGTACGGATTCAATATGTTGTATTCTCTCGGGTTTGGAATGCCTCGGACGGTTGTTATGTGGAGCTTAGGTTGTGGTTGACTTTACCATCATGTCATCACATGTACACCTCCATGGATGCTCCTATTTGCTTTGGAACATCTTGTTCACTAACCTCACGGTATGTGGCTCTTGCGTTCTTTAGCCGAGCATCACTCGATGCAATGAGTCCCTTGCCACAGAAGTGACGAATGAGGTCTTTCACGGTTGTCGATATCGTGCTGATTTGGTTGTAGCGGAGCGTCCATGAAGCCCGAAATTTGTTGTAACATCTACAATGAATCGTCCGTGGCAAAGGAAGAACATGTCTTTTGGGCAGCCTTTCGGTTGGCGTGGTGATCGATGCAAAGTCGCCACTCCGTTTGCTTTTTGAGCCGGCGTTGGCGACCATTTGGGTACTCCGCCTCTGATTGCCTACTTGGAAGCAGCGACCTCCTCGTTGATTGCTTTTGCCTTTAGGATGACTCCTTCTTTTTCTTGGCGGTTTGAAAGATGGACCGACGTTTGGTCTGTGAGTAATGATGGCGGGATTAATCCCTCCCATGCGCACTGCTTCCATCTTGAAGGCGTCCTTGTTCTGTTTCGAGGAAATGGGTGAGAGGCTTACGAGGTCTTATGACTTGGGCCGATGTAAGCGGGTGTTCGGGGGTTGTCGTCCGATAGTCGCGGGCTCCCAGCTCTTCAGGGCTCGGTGGGGTGTTTACCTCGTCGCATTTCGGCCGTCGAGTTTATGTTGTTATTTGCTTTTTTCTTTACGGACTGGCCAGACGACATTCCACTGGCCAGCGTAGTGATCGCCGAGTAAATTCATACTTTCTAGAAACTTGTGGTAGGGAACTTGATCATTATGTGGTAAGCAGAGGGAATGGCCTTTATGGCGTTGAGAGAGGGTGCGCTAATAACAGGATTATAGGCGGATGGGCGTCTACTGCGAGAAACCTCCACGCGCTGATTTACGACGGAAGTCTCTCGAAGTGAGCATAGTATTGAGCTGAAGGTAGCACTTTCTCCCGAGGAAGAACCCTCGCGGTGGGTGGCTGATTGGCTCCGGCTTCTCGCTTTCGTGCCTCTTAGCAGAAGGCCGGGCGAAGATGATGTCGGCTAAACTCCGTTATCGACCAGGACCCAGATGCGGATCGTTTTATTAGCCTTGTCGCCGCCATCGCAGGATGCGTCATGGGGTGTTGGCATCCTGCGGTGCGGTCGAGAGCGTTATGGGTGTGTGGTCGAGAGTTTGGACACGCTTATTGCTTCCATCCCACCTCTCCTGACGATCTTTGTGCAAATGGGCCTTCCTCGTGAAATTGGACTCACCACCTCGCCTCAATCCTCAGAGATCACATGGATTTCCCTTTGGGGTTGTTGGTGTTGAGTTGTTGTCTAGAGGGTGGTGGTTCTTGGTGATCAGCCTTCGGATGCTACAAGCGACGGAGATATCGTGTGAATGAAATATTATTTCTTCTGAGTTGTATGCAATCGTCCGTTCGTCTTCGTGGTCCACTAATGGAACTCTGATACTTGGTGTTATCTCTTTTGGTGGTCGACCTCATACGGGATGGCCATCTCGAAGCTGTTCATGTTTGTACCTCGCCTTGAACCCTGCGTCTTCTTGGTATCAGGGAGTAAACGAGGTGATCACGATGTCTGGTTCGGGCCAGAGCGAGACCAGGTGATCTATAAGGGTTTCCACGTCTTTCGGGGCTAAGCTCATCTTTCTTTGGGGACCTTTCCCGGTCTCTCTGTCTCTTAGGACTCAGTCCTGGTACGCTATCGATTAGCTTTTCTCTTTATAGGTTGAAGAACTTCCTTTCTTGGATATGAGGGCTTCTTCGCCGTTAATGTACTTTTCCGGTTTAGCAAGCACCTCGACCATGCTTGCCTGAGGATTCTTTGAGATGGAAAACATCAAATCTTTTGACTGCACTCCTAACCCAGCGATGAATGCGGTGATAGCAAACTTCTCGTTGGGTATATACCTTGAAGACTTCGGCATTGAACCTCACGGACATAAGACCTCAGCTTTCTTGCTGACTCTGCTTTATGGTTAAAGTAATTGATAACTGGCTTTTATGTGTCACGGCTTCAATGAAGTGGGAGGCGAAGCGCGTGGAAAGCTCTACGAATGAGAATCAGCAATGGTGGAAGTCTATTAAACCAAGCCAGCGCTAGGCCTTTTAGCGTGATAGCGAAAGCTCTGCACCGTACAGGGTCCTGATACCCATGTAGCTCCATTTGATTTTTATATGTGTTGAGATGATCGACGAGATCTTTGGCTCTATCAAACGCTTCTATTTGTGGCATTTTAAACTTCGCTGGAAGGGGGAAATGGAGCATTTTGGTTGTGAACGAGGACTCAGTTTGTTGTACCAAGGTGTCCATAGAGTCAGGAGTTCGTCCCTTCACAACCTCTTTCATGCGACTGAGCTCCTGTTGGAGGCCCTTGAACCTCTACTCCCATGACCGCTCTCTTATTCCTTGCTGAGGGGGGTTTAGTTCATCGTTTCCGACGTGCCCCCTAGGTGTTGCTTCGTTGTCCTCCTCTCCAGGGGTTAGGTGTGGTCGTGCCCACAGCTCTCGGGTGGATTGTGCTTAGTTTCGACACCTCGAAAGGGGATTGCGGTGTGGTTTCTTCGTGAGGGGTGATGTTATGGCCTTCCTGAGTTTGTCGCGCCTCTCGCTGGCGTTGCATTTGTCTGGTGAGTTGCTCTACCTCTCCTACCAGGCGTTGGTTGGTGAGGCGGAGTGCCTCCACCTCATTCGTGTTGGCCTGCACCGTTTCTAACGCGCTGGGAGGTCGGCTGTCTACGCCGCCTGGCTGGTCCTGCATCCTTGGTGGATTGGCATTGCTCCTGCTCGTGTTTCGGGTTGATACCGCCCGATTCTTGAGATCCAGCTTTATTTGTAAAGGCTATTCCTGACGAATGCCATTGGTGATGCTTTTCAACCGGATTGAAATTTGGAGCGGGTTGCATCTGCTGGGCTGGTCCACGCTTTGGACGGCGGACTCCTCTGCAAAAACAAGAAAGAAGGAGGGTCGGCGAGGGCTTCGCCCGTGGCCGCTCCGATGCCTAAGTCAGTTCCTCCTTGAGAGAAAAGATGGACTGCTTAGAGAGCGAATGTTTTTGCGTACCTTTCACCGATGGGATGACTTGGTATTTATAGCACATGTCTCTCCCAATTGGATGGTGGCTAGGATTCTTTCCCATTGGATGAGATATTTTATGCCTTTATCGTGATTGGATTAATAAGGGATAATGAAGGAGAAGTTATTGTGAATTATCATGCCCACTTAATTAATTGGTCGGTTTGATTCTGAGGATAATTTATTATAGGATATCTTGTTTCCCTTCTTACAGTGAATTTGTTTGGATTCCTTTGGGGAATAGGCTCTTGGATTATCCTGCTATTGGCCCATGGGGTGAATGACTACAGGAGGCTTAGTTTGGGGCGGTGAGGCAGAGGCGTCTAGCAGGCTGCGGCTTTTCCTTGAGCTTGGCGAGTGGGCCTGCGCGCCTATTTTTCAAACCCTATCAACTATAATAAATTTCTAACAAAACACCATACATTACTACGCATTAAAAAGTTATTAGCTTTCAAAAAAACAAAACACCATATTTTGAAAAACTTTCACAAAAAAGAATAAAATATGGAAAACCCTTTTTTTGGTAGCAAGAGTTTGCATACAAATGTTCTTACCTTGCTTTGTGCAAATTATCTATAAACGTTAGACATAAGAAACCAAGCATTGGATTTTTTTTTTTTTTCCATCTGGGGGAGGGGAATACCCAAACAACACTATTCAGTTTCCTCTTACATGTCTAGGCCAGAGGATATTCCTTCTGTTGTGCTGTAAAATGTTTCCCATACCCACCGGTGGTTCAGACCACTTTTGGAGTTCTCCATAATTGCTTGTTGTAGATAGCCTCGCCAAAAAATCTACTGCCTTATTGCATTCTCTATACACATATCTCGACTGTACAATCCAGTCTCTAAGAAGCAAGCCCTTGCACTCTTTAAATAAGACTCCATGATGGTTGTACCCCTTGGCTTAGGCTGGCTAACCCTCTGTAAGCTGTGAGAGAGTCGGTCTCTAATACCAACTTTCTCACCCCTGCTTCCCATGCGATTCTCAACCCATGTAAAATCGCCCAAAGCTCAGCCACTAGTTCTATGCAATAGCCCAAGTTTATAGAGAATCCAGTTATCCACTTTCCCGTATGATCCCTCAATAGCCGCCCTCCACCAGCAAGTTTCATGTTCCCTCTGCAACTTTCGTCCGTGTTCAGAGTAACCCAGCCATGTTCTGGAGGTGACCCACCTACCCATTTAGTGTTGTTTTCCCCCTGTTTGCCCTGTATGATCCCCATGGTAGAAAAAGCCGACGAGATTTCATGAAGGTATTTTTTATCATTGCTTGTTCGATTGGCAAGTCAAACTCCTTGTTGCTGAAGACTCTATCATTCTTCCATTTCCACAACCACCACACACATACTGCAAACACATCCTTCCACTCTCCTCTTCTGTTGTAGGGCTTTTGTTGTTTAGATTCCTGCTGAACCACTCCTTGAAAGTCAATTGATGGCCATTGGCTTCTATTACGATTTTATTAACATGTTCCTAGATCAATTTGGCTTTAATACAACAACGAAACACGTGATCAATATCCTCTATGCTCTCGGGACACTCCTTACAATACAGATCCATGGTGAAACCCCGATGTACCCTCTCCTTGTTAGTCATGATCTTGCAATGGTTTATAGCCCACAATAGAGTTTTAACCCTTTGTGGCACCCTAAGCTTCCAAATTCTCCCCCAAGTTCCATCCTAGTTTTGTGCCGGAGAGTTCAAGGATATCTCATATGCTAAGCTCACTGAGAATCTCCCATCCTATATAGGGCCCCAACAATCTCCATTTTTGCCATCATGGCCATGTTCACGTGCTGCATTTTCTTTATACCAAGGCCCCCATCTTCTTTACTGGCCGTTATTTTCTCCCACTTGACTAAGGGAACTCCTCTCCCATCCCGAGACTGGCCCCACAAGAATTGTCAAACTATCCTATCAATGGTGCGTTGGAATAATTCCAATTATAAGGATACTGGCCCCACAAGAATTGTCAAACCATCCTATCAATGGTGTGTTGGAATAATTCCAATTATAAAGTGGATATACTTTAATTGTTTTATAAAGCATACCAAATGACATAGTTATTGAGATAATAAATGAATACAAAAGGGTATTCAAACCCTTAAATGGAACGTATGAATCTGAGCACTATTAAGTGTAAGCCTAATAACATTGATTATTACCATAATGAGAGGGCATATCAAGAGTCATTATAAGGTTAGTGACATTGATTATTGTCGTAATGAGAGGGCATATCAAGAGCCATTATAAGGTTATAAAAGGCTAGGTCTCTCACTATTTTGATTACCTTTATTGCAAAGATTCTCATTGTGCTTGTATAAAAAATAATGAGGAAGACTTTTCCTATTTGATTTCCTACTTTGGGCAAAGACGAATCTTACTATGAATCCATCAATAGGTATGTCTCTACCTAAGACTAAATTTGTACATACCGTGTACACATATTTGGAGTTTGGCTTTACAGTTTTGAAGTTATCCTCTTTATTTAATCATATAGATCTAACAATGGGTATCAGAGCTAATCAAATATGTGTATATGTGCTGTTTTGTGATTTAATGGTTGATATATATATACACACGAGATATACGGTTTAAATATCTCATAAAGGAAGGTTTATACGAGATATACGAATTAAAGATTTCGTAAAGGAAGATTCATGACATGTTTTTGGATTTCCCGTTGGAAAAGATAATTGTAATTTTTAAATCGTGTCACCAAAGTGACCAATTTAGGGGATATTATGAATTATTCTTTCATTTATAAAAGGAATTGTCTCTAATTATTATACATATTCATCTGCCCAAAGGTGATGTTTATGTATTTGCTTAGAGATGTGTTATTACATAAAGACAAGAGTATTTTGGTTTTTTAAAAGTATTTGCCCAAAGGTGATATTTTTAACAAACTGAAATTCTTTTGAACACCTAATATTGTAAAAGAGTGCATTGTATGTTACATTTTTTGCCCAAAGGTGATTATGTAATGATCTGACTTAAAACTCTGACGATATGATGATTCAGAATTTGTCTCTTCTATGATTCGTATTATAAATCCATGGTATTTCACGATAGACAGTACTTTAAGACATATGACATCTATTATGCTAAACTAAAGATAATCGATTGAGTACTCTTGAGTGTCGACAGACCGGGGGATGGACATGACTTCTGTTCACTCTGATATACTAGTGGGACGATCTAATAGGCCCGGTTGTTAGCCTCTTTGGGAACCATTCCCAAGCATCTCATGTGAGTGGTCTACAGGAGACTATTTTGCGACTATTTCTCCTTCTGTAGCGAAGAAGGTCTGAGTTAATAAAAATGTTGTTGGTAGGAACCAATTGAGCAAATTGACTTGTATGTCTTATAATAATGGTGATGGGGTTCGAGCATATATTTTAGGGATGATTGGTGTAAGGGATAAATTAAAATCTTTTGAGATTCCCTATTCTTGACAGTTTTATGGGTAATCACAGCCCCAGATTAACACACCACGATTTGCTTGACTTAGGCGCTAATACTCGAAATGAAAGTTGGACACTTGATGAACTAATTTCTAAGTGTGTGATGCGGAAAGCAAAACTTGAAAGGGAGGGTTTAGCTACTTGTCATGTTAGTCTCTCATCCCAGTAAACCTAAACCTATGCATCATACTTCTCCTTAAGGGTAAAGACTTTGTTAAGCACTTTGGAAATTTTCAACTTTAAATGATATGAAGAAGCTTGATCAAGTGTTATTTTGCAAGAAAATAGGCGCTATGAAAAAGGGTTGTTTGAAATATAAGGTTTGGTTGGAAGCGAAGATAAGACTAAAAGGTAATCCCATAGCTCATGTTTTGTTTTGAATTAAATTTAAGCTAAATGTTAAGTGAAAAATTCTTGGTGAAAGCAATAGGTGGAACTAGCAGTTCATGTTACTTTCATATGGGGTTCCCTGTGAGCAAGTGGAGTCAGAAGAGTCGAAGGACACTTGAGTTGCAGTAATCTTAAAGCGATGACTTTTATTGTGGAATGTTAAGCATTTGGAGTCGAGGATCTACCCCAGTTGAATAATACACTTTGCTATGTACCATCATTCGGGAAAGATTACGATTTCAATACCTCTTTTAGAAAAATGCAGGATGTGTATGAATTTTGGTAGTCTGAAGTCAAGTCCTTAATTCTACTAATATTGGCTATGGTGTTTGATTGATGGTTTTATAAATTGTCTAGTGATGAATTGTGAATGATGCATACGTAGCAACATCGAGAGATCACGAATCGAGAGGTCTTCCATGTTTGTGGCATAAACGTTTAGGTCATATATCAGAGAAAGTATTTGAAAGGTTTGATAAAAAAATGCTTTATATTACCATCTCTCTTGATTTTAAGGATGCTAAGGATTTGTGTGGTGTATTAGAGAAAACTTTCAGGAGCTAAAACAAAGGGGCCAGTACGTAGTGGTGTTTTTATTGGAGATTGTTCATACTTATATTGGTGGTCGTGTTCCACTTTATATGTGGCTAGGTTTTTCTCACTTTCATTGATGATTTTTCTTGTTATGGTTATCTTTATTTGATTAAAGAAAAATCAGTTGTTCTAGACAAATTTAAAGTGTTTAAACTTGAGGTTGAGAAACAATTAGGAAAAAACATAAAGATCGTGAGATGTCGGCTAGTGGTGAAAATTGAATATTATGGCGAGACATGGGGATGTAGGTCGACATATGGGACCTTTTGAAAAATACCATAGGATTGTGGGATGTTGCTCGATACCACGATGGGGTCTGAGATGAAATGATGGCCAGGGATCTCGCACTTAAGGACATGCTGATGAGGAGTATGATGTAGATCCCAACCTTCTGAATACCTTTGGGGTGAAGCGATAAAAGCATCCAATTATATCCTCTCTGACGAGTTCGACGAAATTGTCCTTAAAACACTTTTAAATTATGAACCAGTAGCCTAGCCTAACTCATTTCGGGTTTGGGGTTGTCAGTGAGGTTAGACTTTGCCAACCCACGAAAGAAACTTGATCTACAGAACTATACGGTGTTGCTTTATTAGTATCAAATCATTCTAAAATTTATAAATTTTACAATCCTCATACTCATGAATGGAGATTGTTAGTCTCTTTGCAATGATATTTACAGAACTTGATGTGGGCGATTTCCACGACTCGAGCCCTCTTAAGAAACTTGAGTAGATGCAAGTTATTTCATTGCCCTTATTTGGAGAGCCAAAATTTATGGAACCTATTCCATTGCTTCCTCAGGAGACACTAGATGTGTGATTGTTGATTGTTTCTATTCTGAGAGCTAGTAATGGCTTCGGTGTTGATCCACATGGGAAGGTTGTTCCACCCCACGAGAGCCGGGTAATAGCTTCAGAGGTAAACTAGAACCAAGAAATCTGCAATTCAGACGATTATGTAGTTTATCTGGGAGAACATGATTTTGACATTGGTATAGTCAATGACCCAAGGACCTATAAAGATGCAGTTACTTGTCAACAATCAAGTATGTGGGTTAATGCTATGCAAGATGAGATTACTTCCATGGACCACAATGGTGTTTGGGAACTTGTGGAATTACCTACTGGTTGTAAGCCCATAGGTTGTAAATGGGTATACAAGACTAAGAAGGATTCTCAAGGAAGGATTGAGAGATTAGAGCTAGATTGAATTAGGTAGCGAAAGTTTGCACTCGAAATGGAGGTATTGATTATCTTTGAAACCTTCTCACTACTGTTTCCATTAGGATTATTCAAATTATTATGGCATAGCGCACATTTTGATGCGGAACTTCATCGGATGGATGTTAAAATCGCGTTGCCAAATGGTGATTTATGTGGGGAGCTGTTTACATGAAGCGTGACGAGGAGGTTTTGAGGAACATGGTGAGAAACGCGGGTGTATGGCCCGAAGAAATCCATTTCTGGTTGAAGACGTGATCTCTAGGCGAACAGTACTTGGTTTGATGAAGAAATAACTTCTCTTGGTTTTGTTGAGAATAAGGTGGACCACTGTGTTTATCTCAAGAACAGTGGGAGTAAGTTAATTTTCCTTGTTCTCTATGTTGATGATATTTTGCTTGGTAGAAATGATCTTGATCTTCTTAATAAGACTAAGGGTCTATTATCTAGGACTTTTGACATGAAAGATCTTGGTGAGGCATCTTTTGTTCTTGGCATTGAGATTCATCAGGATAGATCTCAAAATTTGTTAGGATTATCTCAACGTGCTTATGTTGATCGTGTACTAAACTATTTAACATGGAGAATTGCAAGGTTGGAGAAGTGCCAGTTATGAAAGGTGACAAACTTGGTAAAAGTCAATGTCCCAACAATAATTTTGAAAGAAAGTCAATGGAGAATATTCCATATGCCAGTATTGTTGGCAGTCTCATGTATGCTGAGTTTGCCTGAGGCTGGAAACTATAGCCTTTATAGTGGGCGTTCTTGGGCGATATCTTTAATCTTGGGCCAGTGTGGGTTGTTGAAAGTAATGAGATACTTGCAACAAACAAAAAGATTACATACTTGTTTATAGAAAAGCTGGAAAACTAACCAAAGTGTGGGTTACACAGTTGATTTTGCGGGATATTCGGATGATGCGAAATCAACCGGGGTATATTTTATGATGGCGGGGCTGACTCTTGGAAGAGTGTGAAACAAACTCTGCCGTGCTTCAACCTTCTATGTATGCAAGGTGAGTTTGTTACTGTTATAGTGCTGGCCTCCAAACAATTTGGTTAAATAACTTTATTTCTAGGTTACTGGTCATTGATTCCATATCTCGATCCATAAAGATCTTCTACGACAATAGTGCTGTTGTGTTATTTTCGAAAAATAACAAAAGTTCAAAAGGTTCAAAGAGCATCGAGCTAAAGTACCTCAGAGTAAGAGATCTTGTCAAAAATGAAGATATCATGGTGGAGCACATTGACACCACCAACATGTTAGCTGATCCTTTGACCAAAGGACTTAGACCTATTACATTCCGGACACATGTTTTTAACATGGGTATTGTAGAGTCCTTTGTTGTACTTGGTTAATGGGAGTTAAGTATTCTGTCATGTGATATATTACATTTGCTGAATCTTATTAACATTCAATATTCACATCTTGCCATGAATTTTATATTTCATTAAGAGTGGTGTTATTTCAAGGATGGTATATCTGAACAGCTTACATCGACTATTTCAATATCACGAGATATACATGTGGATTTTCTTAAAGATTTTTAAAGAGAAATCATCTGAGAATTTCGATAAGATGTAGCACATTTGTTTGCTTGCTACGCTCCCATTTGTCATACATTGATCTTGTCATTAGCTTCTACTCTTTATTTGTAAATATGGTTGATTTTGTGTCGTCGAATGACAGCGATAATTGCGATGTTTCGATATTAGTGTTTGTTGAACCCGATTGTTTGGTGCTTATCTCTTAATAAGTTTATTTGTGACCATTTTATAATGTTTGATGTAATTACAAAATTAATTTTTATTTTTTATCAAACTTATTTTCTTACATAAAAACCAATTAAAGTCGTCAAAGTGAGAGAATGTTGGAATAATTCCAATTATAAGGTGGACATACTTTAATTGTTTTATAAAGCAGACCAAAGGACACAGTTATTGAGATAATAAAGGAATGAAAATGGGCATTCAAACCGTCATAAGGTACAATGAATGGAACGTATGAATTTAGGCACTATTAAGTGTAGGCCTAATGACATTGATTATTGCCATAATGGGAGGGCATATCAAGAGTCATTATAAGGTTATAAAAAGCTAGGTCCCCTCACTATTTTGATTACCTTTTTTTGCAAAGATTCCCATTGTGCCAGTATAAAAAATAGTGAGGAAGACCTTTCCTATTTGATTTCCTACTTTGAGCAAAGACAAATCTTACTATGAATTCGTCAACAGATATGTCTCTAACTAAGACTAAATTTGTACATGCTATGTACACATATTTGGAGTTTGGCTTTACAATTTTAAAGTTATTCGCTTTATTTAATCATATAAATCTAACATGGTGTTGTACACTCCTTTAGGCAATAAGGAGGATTGCATGGTGTAAATAGGTATTGAGGTCATAGCACTTTATGTTAGTGTGGCGCCAGATCAGGGGTGGATTATTCTGTCGACAGTGAATCTGAGTGTGGATATGGGTTTTAGTAGCCACTTGAAATGGAACAGAATCTCCTTCCTTTGTGTGGGGCTCTACTTGAATAAAATACGTGAAACACACAATCCTGACAGTCCCGATATAATCCTGATGATACAAATATGGATAAAGCTGCTCTTGGGCCCATACTATAATATCCATAAAAACATACCAACTATAAGATCACTTATATCTGATAGTTCTAAGAGTTGAATATTTTACTCTTCTCTGATATACATTAAACTTAGAAGTTCTAATACATGTACTACATGAAACCCTGACAGAAACTTTCTTCCTATCCTCGTTCTAGAATGAGCCTTACAGCAGCTCCTGTACCTATAAAATATATCCCTCGATAGGGTGAGGCTAATGCTCGATGAGTGGAATCATACTAAAGTGGGCTACTCTCGCCCTAAGTGCGGTCTTGATGTTTCAAAATAAACATACGTTGAGCAAATGCATGATCTGCTTGAATCATCTGCATGACCAGCTCAGATCCAGAGTCCTCACCGACTCTCTCACACTACTTTAAGCCTCGTATGAAAATTATTGTTTGTTGGTTTGTGGAATGACCCTCGTGTGTATATATCGGGTTGGGCCGCTCCGGAGTAGTTGATATATTATTTGTTTGTGGACTACCCTCCGATGAATATCAATTGGGCCGCTCTGACGATTGATATTTTATTTTGGACTACCCTTCGATAATTAATATTTTTTAGACCACCCTCCGAATAATTTTCTCTAGACTCATCTCATGCACTCACTCTATAGTCACAGGATGTTCCGGTGCGTATGGAATGCTATATATGCCCAATTCAATCTGAGTCCCAATCGCATCTGAATATGTAAACATGCACATATCCACATAATATTCAATCACACAATCATGTCATGTAATAAATCCAATTCATACATCAAAATTAAGCTCCCTTGGGCTAATGGTCATACGAGCAATTCCACTTGAATCACTTTCGACCAAACACATATTCACACAAAAGCTTATATTTTCGGTAATCCCTTATTCGAAACGATAAAAACCTAGGTTTACGAGTTCAACCACATATCAATTCATCGGTTCACTTTGTGAACCCGCATTTCAAGCCATTTCGGCCTCATCCAAAATCAATCCATGATTTATCACAAAAATGCAACATTCGACCACCCCGAATAAGCCATGGCGATCCACATTGCTACATTTGGATTTCAAAATTCATATTAATTGATCGAGTTTAGGGACGATCAACCAACCGTTGAGGCCTGATCAACGAAACATTTACATGGTACTTAGCAGAAGAATAGAAACCCAAGTAGGGAGAAACCCTACCTCTCGGGTTGTTGAAACTTCTAAATCGGGTACCCACGAAGCCCTCTCGGAGTGTGAAACTGACTTCATGCTTGTCGAAGGCTGCAAACGGTCGGATCGTTCCGAGAAACCTAGAGAGAAGGAGAGCCTCTCTACTGCAAAAATGAGATCAAGCTTCTGTGCAGACTCTCCTCCTATAAAGCGTTTTTACTCCCTTTTTGCTTTTTGAAGAGGATGACCTTTATTCCTCTTTTGTCCTTTTCTTAAACTGATTCAAAAATGACATTTATGTCCTTCTTGATTTTGACATTCATTACTATCTAGAGCCGTCCATTTTCATCATTTCTCTACTCATACCACTTATTGCACATGAGTACTTGTTATATGTGACTTGTCGCATCGAAATTCTTTATGGCACAGAACTCGATGCCTCGAAGAAAAACATGTAAATTAGGTATCTGAATTCAGCGAAATTTACGTGCTAGTACAGATTTGCGAGGGCGATTAAACGGTGAAATCCGTTTCATCATCGAGATGGAATAAATTCACAGTTTTAGCAAAATTCACTAAAATTTCGTAACGATACGATTTTGCCATTTTCGAAATTGGAATTTCTAGGTCTTCTGGATTAAATTGGATTCGATCAGCTATTGGTAGGTATTTTGCTTTCTAGTTATCCAGTTTTGCTCTAATTTTTTCAATTAAGTGATGAAAGAGACTGAGGGTTACTCTACCATGCATTGATGGCGCATCCAGATATAGTCCCATATTCTTTGTGGAGGGGATGCCACACAATTTCACTATATCTTTAGCCACCCTGCCTTATATTGCTCGGGAGAAACAAATAATGGACTTTTGAAGGCTAACTTTTTAACCCGACAGCATGCAGAAGGTGTTCAAGCACTCCATGATTACCCGAATTTGATATGTCCATGCTTTTGCAAAGAGAATTGTAGTCTCCTAAATTTTTTGAAGGTCACTCGGGATCATCTACAGATCAACCTCCGCCAAAGATAAAAATCTACAAAACACCAAGAAAACAATATGGTGCGCCCGCCGCTCCGATGCCTAAGTCGATCAAGAACTGGAGAGGAAAGAGACTCGCTTTTTCTACCAAGAATCTCATACCTTCTTTGTTGTGATTCCTCCTTTATGGAGGAGGAGGAAGATGATCCGCTTTCCATGAAAAGTAGGTGATTTCCTTCCAAAACGGAAGGAGAAAGAGGGCGTTCTTTGCGCGCCATGACCTGTTCTTCCCTTTTTTGGTAACGTATTTGTCAACTCTCAGGCTCCTAATAGCGTTTTACCACCTCTAAAACTAAGCATGTGGTGTGAGGGGGCGTGGGGTGTCTTCCTCACCGAAAGAGAAAATGCTCAGGATCGGCTCGGTGTGGGGAACAACGTACTATTAATGCTCGAATGTTCCAACGTGCGCATTACCGGTGAATTTCCTATTTTTGGTGTCACATTTGATGCAATGTTTCTGCATTCCTCGCTTCGAGGTATCTACAAAAGGTCATAGGTGGCGATCTATTTGCGGCACTAGCTATTACCGGGTTTCGCAGCTGTGAGATTTGCTTAGCTTCGCTGGGAGTCGAACTTTTATGACCGATGCATGAATAAAGCATGGGCGGGCTCGACGCATCATTGGCATGTACTGCCAAAGGTCGCAAGGATCGAGCTGGCTCAATTGTTTTCAGATTTCTGAGAATACTCAGTTATATGCCCCCCTTTATGGCTACATTCTTGGGTGGTTTGAAAATTGGAATGGAATCCTCTACAGCCAAGAACGTCCCCTTCTAATCCAACGGGGCTCTCTCTTTCTCTCTTTTTTTTTTTTTAAGATCTCTTCTACTTCTTCTTTTTCTTTTTGTTTTTCTACAGGTTTCTTCTTCTTTTTCTTCTAATACAGGTTTCTTCTTCTTCTTTCTCTTGGCCCATATTAGGTTATGTAAATGGTGTGACCTCTTTATTGTAAGCGTTTTTTATGTAATTGTGAACGCCTTTTGGCATAATTAATGAAATTACATCTCCTAATATTTTTGTGTCCTTGCACAATTTGCTCCTTTTCCGCCCGGATCCCCTGTTAGAGGTGGGCTTCGACTCCTTGGATCATAGGCTGTGACATTTGATAATTGATAAAACTTGGAATGGATCAGCCCTTAGTAATTCTTATGAACATAATATAATTGGCCAGCCTAAACTCAACAGTTATAATGGTGCAAGGGCTCATGAGCCTGGCCCACGCTCGTCTCCTGTGCCCTAGGAAACGAAGCGTGGCCATGATTCAAATTATCCGTAGGGGTGATGAGCCAGCGGTGCATTTAATGCATCTGCAGACTCTAGACGCTCGATATATAAGGAGTCACTACTGGATTTCCACTCGCTCCTCTCGCTCCATCAATCGCTTTTCTCCTCTACTTGAGAGCTTTTGCCTATGGATATTTTGGTACATCGCAAACCGTTTCACTAGGCACCTGTTTTCTACTCATTTTTCAAGTGAACATCAAGCCGCTGGGTATTTAGTTTCATTGCTTCTACTCATTTCCTATGACGTATCATGGTGTCCATAAGGCATATTAGACTAAATCTTTACCGGGTTCCAATGGTATGCATAGGTTCCCATCTTTACCACTAGTACGCTGACTAGGGCCGATTTTCATCTTTTGCCTCTCCTCTGTTTGCCTCATGGCAAGTATGGCAAAAGAGTTAAATAGACTTCTACTAGTTTGAGTCAAGGAAGTACTAAATGAGTCATTTTTTGCAAGAAGATATCTCCATCTCCATGTGATTGAGGTAAGGTCTTATTGTCAAATCCTCGAGGATATTGACTTTGAGTTTTTGGACGGCCTTGTTGTACCGACAGAGTGGAAGAATATAATGCGTTGTTTTTACTGTGGAACACCTCGCAGCTCGGCTTCGCTCCCGTGGCCGTCCCGGTCAAGCAATTCAGACTTCACTGTAGCGCCACCTGCCTATATTCACCTAAATGTCATTATGATTTTGACAAGATGTCGCTGGTGACTAAACCTTCTCTTTACCAGCCGAACCTTTCACTGTGGAAGCTCACGGCTTACACCTCGAGGCTAGCACACGCTGGGCCGACTTTGCATGTTTAATCTGCAGCCCCCCGGGCTACAATTGCTATTGTGGCTCCCCCGATTCACCTAAGTCCAAGGCTTAAAGGATTGATCCCGGGCCGTGGACCTGACAGACTCCTGGCCTCCTAACCTTTCATTTGTTAAACCGATCGATGTCTTTCCTGTGTGTAGCAGGTGTGTTTACATGCCTACTTTATGTGCGTAGAATCTTATTATAGTGTGTTGCTCGGCAAAGAAAATACAGTAACCGGTCAATCGGTCGAGAAGGCCGCTTGAAAAACTTAAGTTGTCGGAGATTTCTCGAAATGAGCGATACCATAAAGTCCTTCTTACTTTGTAGAATTTGAATGATTTGAGTCGCAACTGCCCCTACAAATGCCCGCCATTCCGCGCCTCTACCCACATAAATTGTAGCGGGGAGGCCACGTTATCATGACCTAAATTTACTCCCGGGAAGCTCATCTCTAAGTAGGGAGCTAGAGACTGAGGCGATTGGTCGGGAATTGGTAATCTTTGCGCTGCCCGGGTAGCTTTCCTCTGCTAGTGAGGATTCCATCGCCCCCACAGCCAAGCATCACAACAGGACGTATGGGGTACGATGAAAAGCCGCCTTCCTTTAGCGAGGAAGGGTTCTCGTCCTACCCCTCGAGCGTCGAAGAGAAAGAAAGGGACGCCCAGGCAAAAGAAGGTTCTTGGGGCCGGGGTGGAAAATTTCGTCCCTTGGGTTCCCCCCATATCCAGTCATCCCCTGGATGGGGAAGAAGAAGAGAAGGAGGAAGAAATGTTTGATCTGGTCCATAACTTTGTTGCAGGGGAGAGGGCCTAGATATGCAGGCAATAGTCATCTCAGGTTCGCCTGAGATGGGTTCGAATGATCAGCTGGATCTGGAGAACGCCACCTTAGTGGAGTCGAGGGAGGCCTCTTCGACCCCTGCAGCGATCCAAGTGATTCATCCCCCGAGCGTGCTCCCCGGTCGGGCCGCAGAGGCCTCGTATACCCGGGCTAAACGTAGCAAGCCACGCTTGCCGATCGGTCATCTGAATTCATATCATCCCTCTACGGGGCTCCGACCCCACCGCGAGGAGGTTTCGTTCCCGCAGCTACAAAGGGCGCCTAAGAGACTATACCGCTGCGGCCTTTAACAGAGGCGAACTGTGACATAATTTACAGATCTCGTGACCCGACGCTTCATGATGCCCGTAACTATGCCTACGAGGAAGGCGAAGATATGCCATCTCAGCTCTCGATTCCACCGGGTAAAGAGGACCTCGCATGGTCAAGACGGGACGATGGTCCGCAACTGTGAATCTCACTACCGGCGAATCGGTAAGCTCAGAATTACTATGTAAAGGTTCTAGCATTATTTCCTAGTCATTGTCATATTCTACGTCCATTCAGGCGATCACCGCTATCCGAAACATGGCTTCATCAAAGACGGATTTCCAGCCCAGCTGCGAGATGCAAGAGGCTACAGATCTACGCCTAGGTCACCAAGCTCGACCGTATACCTCGAAAGTGCTTCCTCGACGGAGGCGAGGCGAGCTCAAGATCGCCGGAGCTCCAGCCCAGGAGGCCGTCAAAGGGCTGCCCAGCCGAGGCCGAGACATGCCACCCAAGATGAAGCGCCAATGGCTAAACGGATGCCAAGGTATGGGAAGCCCTGGGGCGCAGTGGAATCTGGAGTTAGTCAGGTCCAACATGCCTCGCCGTCTCGTAAGAGGCCCAAAGAAGGGGGTGTTTGCGTTGTTCCGAGGCCCAGCCGTGCCTTGGCCGCCTTGAAGAGGCCCTGGAAGGTGGAGACGAGGCCAAATTGCCTAGCATCGAACGAGTTTCTTTACTCCGGAGCTCGAGGCTGGGGGCAAAGACGAGTCGCAGGGTTCGTGCAAAGGCCGCTAAAGAGAAAGGCCGTGAGGAGGCTGACGCGGCTTTGATGTGATCTTCACGAGTGGATATGGTTGTTGTGCTCACACAACATTTGTGGAAGTGAGCCGCGATCCTAAGAGATGTCAAATACGCCAAAGCTACTACCTCCCGAGTTTTTCATCAATCCCCAGCGCCCCTGCACTCCTGCAGGCCTATCATCATCCCGGCAGACGCATAGCTGCAGCAAGATCTTATCATTATCAAAAACCACCCACTCCACCATGTTGTCTGGGAGACGATATCCCACTCTGTAAACCCATGACTTTCAGCCGCTGTCGGCTCTGTCTTTCTGCACATCCCTACTTTGCCGGTCGTTCGAGTTTAATGTGCCGATATGTCAGTTTGAAAATCCGTTGTCATACTTGCCTTCTATTATTTTTCCTTCTTAGTCAAGTAATTGTACTTGCCTAGCCTGCAGGCATGTGATGATTCAAATGCAGGCATCAACAATACCAAAGTCTACGAACACCACACTTGCTTAGACTTAGTAATGGACAAGCTGGGCATCAACCATACCGCCTGATAGGCATCAACCGCTCCCTGACTAGTGCATGAACCAAATGAAACATCACATACCGGGTGGGACAGTGGCGCCAACTCGTCTCGACCTAGTAATGAACCAATGCATCAACCATACCGTCGAATGGCACTAAACCGCTCCCTGCTTTATAATGAAACCAGCCGGGCATCAACCATATCAACGGTGAAAGACATCAATCTTTATCCGTGCTTTGTAATGAACCAGTCAAGATCAACCATACCGCCTGATGGGGCATCAATCAGTTCTCTGACTTAGTAATGAACCAAATAGCATCAACCATACTAGGCCTGATAGGCGTCAACCTTTCTGACTTTGATAATTAAAATTTGAAATGAAAACACTGCTAGAGACCGAATCTCACCTTATTGATAGTATCTTGAGGTGCGTAGCATTCCACATTCCGTACGGTGTTTCGCCTAGTTTATCTAGTGCATATGAACCGATTCACTATCAGGTTACAACATATGATCTTCCCGGGCCAAGGTTGAAACTTTCCGTCGTAGGATCTACCGCGGTTCTCGAAACCTTTCTAGACTAGGTTCCTGCCAAAACACTCGTACCACGCACTCACAGGCCAAGCTCTGCCGACCTACGGCGGGTAAGATGCTATCCGCATGCGGCCGCCCGCACTGGCCAACCGTGCTCCAGGGTCCTTAACCATGCACTGCACTATCCGCCGCACGCTAGTTAGAGTCTAAAGCGCACTGCATTCTAGTGATTACGGCTTCCATCCCAGGTAAGTGCGAAGGGGATATGCCTGCTAGTCTGCGCTGCTCAGGCTCGCAGTACCCCGGGGAGTTCGTCTACCCATTTGCCTTTAGCTGAATCTAACCATTTCTTCAATACAATTAATATGGTTTTGTTAGAAGCCTCTGCTAAGCCGTTGCTTTGAGGATACCGGGGGGTGGAGTATAGATTCTTTATTTTCAACTCCTGGTAGAAATTTCTGTAGATCCGGCTATCAAATTGGGGCTCGTTGTCTGATACAATTGATCGGGGAATACCGAATCGACAAACGATATTCTCCTGATAAACTAAGTGACATCCTCGTTTTTGATCACGCGGCTCCTGGTCATCCATTTGTTGGGTAATCATGACCACTAGCAACAACTTCCTCCGAGAGGGCGTAGGAGCGTCCTACTATATCAATTCCTCTATCGGAGCCGGGCGGCCATAGGCCGAGATGGAAATTAGATCTCAGCTTCGCGATTCAAGACTCGAGCCCGCTGCCGCATCGGGCCACATTTTTGCATGTAATCGACGCCATTTCATACTGGTCAGCACACTCGAGTTGGCCCCAGGTGCCAGCCCCGCCGCCTGCTGACGCCACATACCCTTCGTGCAACTCACGGCACATATCGCCCCCGTCAAGAAGCATTTCAGAGGCGGCCCACCCAGGATCGTGTGAACAAATGCCCATCGATCAAGGAAAATTCGCATATCGATTCGACCGGGCCTTTGTTATTTTCACTAGTGGTTTCACCGTGTCGATATATCATACACGGGTCTATCCAGGAGGGGAGGTTTCGCTCACCTGGCTTACCCAGATAGTGGCTATCGAGGAATCCGACTAATAATAAATAGGCAAAAATATTGTTTCTGCTATTGGTAGAGACGTGGCCACGACGGCCAAGGCGTCTGCTTTTTCATTGCAATCCTTGGCTCTAGCTTCCAAGCTGAAAAACTGCCTAAGCGTTGTTTAACCATGGTTACATATTTTGCCATTCAGGGATCTCGGGACTCATATTCTGCGTTTACCTAACCTACCACCAATTGGGAATCACTTCAAATTATGAGCTTATCAACTGATAAATACAGCCTACTTCAAATTTAACCCTACAGATGGTCGAAGCATTCGATTCAAGCAGCTCAGCGTCAAGCCTAGTCGGATTGCTTGCTCAATCTTGTCCCCACTCGAGGATTTTAGTTGTAGGCCAATGCCAGCTCCGGTCTATCGAGAGGCCCCGTCTACACTAAGAGTCCACCAATTAAAACTGTCCGTGCATGTTTCAGTTTTAGGGATTTCTACTAGGAAGTTCATCAGACCTATCCTTCTAACTATCCTCGTTTATAATGGATAATCGTACCAAGCACTCGACCACCCAAAGTGCCATTCTCCCGTATAAGTCGTGTTTGTGAATAATACTGAAGGAAGGTTAGTTAGCACCACAATGGGGTGTGCTTGGAAGTACAGCGTTTCGTTGCCACCCTGAGCTAAAGTAGTCTAGCTTCAAGATGGTCAGATCCTATCAAGGCCTGGGCCATGACTTGTCAATGAAGAACAATCGGCTCTCGCTTCCATCCATATTTTCAATACATGCGCACTCACCGCGACATCCAAAACCCGCGATATAGAAGAGTGTCTCGCGCTTCGTGGCTAGCAAAAGGACCGAAGGTTCCTAGATATCGCTTTGATCGCCATAAGGGCTCGAACACACTCATCATTCCATCAGTTCTAAGCAACTCGACGGGTGGTGAAGAATGGCTTTAGATGGTTTGTGAACCGAGAGATGAACCGCCCTAGGACGAATTAATCTAATAAGAGTCGCTATACCCCTTTGGGAATCGGGAGACGGATTCCGTGGATAGCTTTAAGTCGAGTAGGTCAGTTTCTATCCCCCCCAGTCACCATGAAGCCTAGGAATTGGCCTCGCACGACCCCGGGCGCGGATTTGAAAGATTGAGTTTCATGTCGTATGCTCTGATGATTTCTAATGCTTCTTGTAAATGTGTAACGAGGTCCGAGCGCTCCTTGGACTTTACCAACATAGCGTTAATGTATACCTCCGTGGTTTTACTCAGCAGCAGTTTAAACATCTTGGTCACCAGTCTCTGATAAGTTGCCCCGACGTTCTTCAATCCAAAAGGCATTACATTATAGCAGAAGAGTCCATGTGGGGTGATAAACGCTATTTTTTCCGCATCCGACGTACACGATAAGGGATGGTATCCCGAGAAGGCGTTCAAGAACGACAACATCCCATTTCCCTACCGACGTGCCTATTAACTGCCCATGCCAGGTAAAGGAAGTCAGTTTTTGTGGTATGCGTCATCGGTGATCGCATAGTTCACGTGATACCTCCATTTGCCACCTTCGGGTACCACCACCACATCGGGCCAACCACTCGGGGTACTTGATTTCTTGATGAACCCCGCTTCAAGCATCTACTCACCTTAAATAACCCGACTGGGCGGCTCAAAGCCTTACTTTGGTCTCATTGGCTTGGTGTGACGCAGACAAACATTCAAATTCCTTTACTTATAGCTACGCGTAGTGGCTAATGCATGTCATGTCCGAATGGGTCCAAGCGAATACATCGATGTTACAAAGCAAAACCTGTCGTAATTGTTCTTTCTCCTCTCCAAAAAAAAGAGAGCATACATAAGTTTGCTTATCAGGCCCACCCAAGTGTATTGATTCCAGGGGATCCATAGCCAATTGTTCCCTGTCCTCCGAACCTGCCCGCCATTAGCTATGATCGCTTATTCGAAACCAGTCTCGCAGACCGAATTGTCGGAGCTTCATCTTTCCTCACGCCAGATCGATAGCTGATAGCACCGGCAAGCTACCAATCGCTGCTCAAGAGGTTAACTGCTCGCATCGTTAGGTAACCGATTGTTTGATGGTAGGTCGAGGGTACTCGCTTCAGCTGCAGCCAGCCCTCGACCAACGATGGTATCAGATGGCCCCAAGTCTTCGACCACTGAGAATAAGACTTGCTGAGTAACCGGCCCCGCCTTTAATCTGAGAGAGCAATATCACTAATGGTTGCAGTAGGCCCCATTAAATCCGAACAAAATTTCGCCAAATTTAATCGAGTCATTAAGTGGAACTTTATCCGCCTAAGGGCTAGAAGTCAGAACGTGCCTGGCCAAGCGCTTAATTGTCAACAAGCAATTTATGTACATCAAAATGTTAATGATGTGCAAGCAATACGGCATCTTAGCCAGGAGGATGACCCTCGGATCGTTAATAGGAGGAAAGGATATGGGGTCGTCAACCGGCTGCATTGCTCTACTATTGCCCGGGGTATTGATGGTGTTCACCCGGGTTCGAACTGTGGCCTCTCATAGTAGTTTTCTCCTCTGACGCCGATTGATACACAAGTCACTCCAAGTAGTCGCCAAAGATAATCGGGATGTGGGCCTGGTTAGACAGAGCCCAAGCTAGCCGCTATTCTTTCAACCCGCTAGAGCGGTTTCGCTCTCGCGTGATTTCGAATATATCCTCCGAGGTGGCCACTAGGATCGGGGCTTCTCCACTAGGAACTCGTGGTTCTAAGATCTGCTAGTTTCATGTCCGTGGTCCCCATGGCATCAGACTCTAGATCGATTCAGACCGTCGGATTCGACTAAATTCTGTAGCTATTTAAAGTCGTGGTGATCCCGAATGAGATATGAGCCCATTCCTAGGAGATGTTCAGATGGGTGAACTAGGGAGGTTCCCTCTTTCTCTCCTGACTAATTCCTGAGCTCTTCCGGTTCCCACTCGACCCCTTTCTGCTCCTGGGCCGTCCCTTTCAGGTCGACCTTATTTCAGCATAATCATTACTCGTTTGGGAGGCTGTCTTGACATTGTCTTCAGAGTATTTGTTCGCCTCGTCATTCAGTTCTTCCAATGTCGTAGGCGGATCCAGAGATAGCGATTGGAAGAAAGGTGTAGTTGGCCCAAAGCTTCTTCGAAAGTTCTGGAGGACCGCATCCATGCTGTATGCATCGATTTGTTGGACAACTTGCCTAAATCTCCTGGTGAAATCTCGGATAGATTCATCCTCTCGCTTGAAGACAGTTTTTAGTGAGCTAATGCTTCCCTTTTGATGGACCGAGCATAAATATCGAAACGACATAGCCCACAACCTCACTAAATGAGTCGATGGATCCCTGAGCTCAGGAAACTAGGCTAGCATGGTCCCTTCAGCCGGGTCGGGAACACTTTTGGTACGTAAGACGGTCATCACGACTCGTAATCATTGCCGTCATGCACATGTGGTCATATGGGTATGAGGAGCCATCAGACATGGCAAACGACGGTATTGCAAAGCCGCGAGGAGGCTCATAACTCAAGATGTGCTAACTTAGTAGGGATGACAACATGTCCTTCGGTCCCCGAGCAACAGTCGATGCAGGCATATACGAGACTAGTGCAGCTCCAAAGGTGGGATACTCGAATGGAAGTGATGAGGCTGCACCCCTTAGCCACGCGTATTGCAGCCAGGGCTGCCCGACCGCCGCCTTTCTCTCGCTGAATTCTCTCCCACTGCCAGGCATGTCGCAAACTGACCGACCGTGGTTTAATGCGGGGCCTTTTCCTTGACTCGCCTCCACACTTTTGAGGTGTTAGATCCGTACGGGATACCGAAAAGATAACTAGTCATCCGCCATGCGCCAGCCGCCGCTCTTCACCGGATAGTTCCTCGGGCCTTTATTTTGTTTAACCTGGTGCAGTGGTGGCCACCGCGCATTCGAACCGTCGCTCTTCCGCATGTCTTCCGCAGTCGCTTTCTTATCAGAGATGGCCTAAGACGACCGCGAACTCCTACATCTCGTCTAACCTGCTCCTCCCGTTTGCCTCCATATCCCGGCGCCAACAGACCTTCGAAATATACCCGCCATTTTTAAACATAATTAGGTATATTATAAGTGCATTTGGAAATTTTTCGTAATTATTTTGCTGAGTGAGAAAATTTCGAAAACCTGGAATTTGTACAAGAAACAAGGGTAAATTTGTAATTTGTCAAAACAGGATATAAAAGTTATAAGATAAGAAGATTATGTGCTAAAGTAGAATATAGCATGAGTTGATTTGCAAAAAGAAAGGAACTTGAGGACTAAAATGCAATAAAAGAGAATTATACCAAATAAGACCCATTTAGGGTCTCTCATTTGGGCATTTGGAGAGCAAATCGGTTGAGAGAAGAGGAGAAGAAGAAGAGAAGAGAAGGAAGAAGGAAGGAGAAAAGAAGAGAAGAAAGGTATGGAATGCTATGATTTGGTATGGAAAAATCAAACCATGAACCTTTTTTTTTTTGATGAATTTGGGTCTAAAAGAACCCTACTTGGTATATTGGTAGTGTTTGGCAGTTTTAGACTAGATTTGGAGTTGTTTTGGTTTGGTTTCAGGGTTGACGAAGTTATATGGAAACTAAGCTTGAATTCCCAAATTTTTTGGGGACTTAGGAAACTCTCCTAATCCATTAATCAGGTAGGATGTATAAGAAACCATACGTCTTCCCTTATATGTGCTTGGGAATTGCTTGGTTGTGTTTTGGACTTGCTGCTGGATTGTAAACTTTAATTGAGGAATATTTGTATTAAGGAAATATCAGGTTTTAGGGAGATGCTATCAAAATTTCTCCAAACCCATGCTTTTGTCTTTGTCATACTCCCTTTGTCCGATTCCGCTTTGATGTTCTTAGACTCCTTGCAGTTCCCTTTGAGTCTAGAATCCATCCATATATAGCTTGATGAAATCAACTCATATTAGTCCAGAAATCACGAAACAAGAGGTCCCGCTGGTTCCCGCTTGTAGCCACTGTTTATAGGAAGCCTTCAACTTCGGACGGTCATAATTTCTTCGTCCGAACTCCGTTTCAGATGTTCTTAGACTCTATGAAAATCCCTTTGAGTCTAGAATTCATCCATATATATCTTGATGAAACTGGAACTCATATTAGGTCCAGAAATCACGAAAAATAGTAGGCCTTGCTGGTTCTGCGTGTAGTCACTATTTATAGGAAGCCTTTAACTTTGAAAGGTCATAATTTCTTCGTCCGAACTCCGTTTCGGATGTTCTTGGACTCTATGGAAAGCCCTTTGAGTCTAGAATTCATCCATCTATAGCTTGATGAATTTTGAATTCATATTAGGTCCATAAATAAGGAAAAACAGTAGGCCCTCCTGGTTCTGCTCGTAGTCACTGTTCATATGAAGCCTTCAACTGACTACATACTGTCCGACCTCGCTTCGATGTTCTCGACTCTATGGAAATCCCTTTGAGTCTAGAATCCATCCATATATAGCGTGATGAAATTAGAATGATAGTAAATAGCTCATAGGCATACATGGTAACCATAGTTATTCATGCATATAATGAGATATGAAAAATGCAAAGATACGAATAAATGATTGTAAATATTTATATGATCACCTGATGACAATAATGTTCGGAATATGAGATATGTAATCGAACATAAAGTACACAAGGATTGTCTGCTTAGAACCCGGTAGAGAGATAGATGGGCATGCCTAATAGTGGAAAAAACAAGTCTGAAGATACCGATCCGCCCTGGCTGAAATATTACAAATACTTTCTGCCCTTATAGATGTCATTGTCTCGCATAATGATACCGCTTTAGCCCTTATAGATTGTCATTGTTCAAGATAATGATAATACGCCTTCGGGCGCTTTATGTAATTCACTCGTTTCGCATAATGAGTACAACGCCTTCAGGCCCTTATAGTTTCCTTTATCCACTTCTAAGATTTATGCAGACATGAAACATAAAACAAATTACTAGAATATGACATATGAAATGTATATGAACGTTGATAAGAAATGAAACATGATATGATAAGTAAATATGAGATATGTATAAGCATGTTTAAATGATATGATATGATATGTTAGATGTGTATGCATGTATATAGAAGTGTGATCATCCGTGTTAGTGGTCGTTCATGAGTTTATTCCCACTAAGCGTAAAGCTTAGCACGAGTTTTCATTCGTGTAGATACGGAAGCAGAGGCAAGAAGGCCGGACAACCCTCATCAGTCTCCAAGGTCAACACATAGTTAGATGCCCGCTAGAAAACTTTTTAGTCTATTTTGGTATATGTAATATTCTTTTTGTTGTTTGTAAACAAATGTAAAGTTTTTGTATAAGTCGAACACTTAATATTTGTGGAGCTGAATATATTTGTGGAAATTCTCACGCATGCATTATATCTCAAGATACATTCTTGTTGGGTTGTATGAATGAACAAGTTATAAAGGTACTGTGTAATGAATTAAAGGATGACCTCGCCTACACGCATACGGGTGGCGGGTCAGGTGGTGTCTGCGTTGGGGGCTTGCATCGTAGCCCAGGTTTAGTGTTTCTAGACAAGTTTTAAACCTTCTAGATAGATTATAAGATTTAACATGCATATGTTAAGTAATGTGTCAATTCTCCCTCGATGGATGTCCTCGTTTTGTATAGTGGACTGTCTCAAGAAGTTGTCGAGTGTTAACCCAAGGGGAACAAGAGCATTCCGCTCCGAGCCTTCGTAAAGTAATGTACTCCAATGAGCCCACAAAAGCCTTGGCCGAGAATATCGCAGACACGGCTCTGGGTATCGATAGATCATCAGCTCCTAAAGCTCCAATAGACACAGTAAGAAGACATGGAGCAAAGGAATTCCATAGGTTAAGCATGGAAGAGTCAGTGAAAGTCGAATTTTTGTTAGAAAAGCTAGAAAGGGTATTGGAAGAGGCTAGATGCCCTCCCGATCAAAGAGCATCATGCGCCTCACACCAGGGCGAGGCATATGATCGTGGAACCTGTGCTTAAAAGTCCAGGATTCCAAATCCCATGACATGGAACCGTCCAAGAGTTCGTGGCAAAGTATGTTACGTATATGTATGTGGAGTCCAAGTGGTCGCTAATATGAAGCAAAGGAACTTATCTGGTCGAGTATGAGAAAGAGTTCACGATCTCAAAATATGCACCTAAGCGGTCCTCACCAGGCATTTTGGTGTATGCACGGAAAATGGACTACATGATTCCATAAAGAGGTACTTAAGACTGTGACTCTCTCCAACAAGGTAAGAACTTTATCAATCGTCCAAGCCGCAATGAAAGTGGAGAGACTCGGAAACCCAACAACAAAGAAAGTCTCAAAAGAACAGTTCTCAAAATGAGCCTCCTCCAAGAGCTAGAGATGTTTCTAAAGGCCGGGTCAAGACAAGGTTTGGCTACAAGAGGTAGAAGACAAGGAGGCCAACAAAGATCTAGTGCTGCAGAGGTGTCTTGGACAGGAGAAATCCTAAAGTGCACTCATTGCCATAATCCAGATCCAAAGCTCATATGCAGCTATTGATGTGAGGGTGTTTCCTGTGTGGAAGCCTCAGCACTGATAAGACAAAGGTCCCCGAGAGTCGTGGGATGATAGAAGTCAACAAGGGCAGGCAGAGGTGGAAGATCCGCACCACTCGACTCACACAGGTAGGGCCGAGTGGCCCATCTCGGCAAGATAGAGGACAAGGAGGCATAGTTTCAGAGACAATGGATCGTCCTATGCCTATAGCACCGTGCATCACTCATATGCTATGTGAAGGCTTGTGAGGATCACCACGCTCAAGGTTATAGCCGTATATTTTCTTTATATGATATTGAGATGCATGTACCGATTGATCCCTGGATCTACTCATTCATATGTGTGCATGGAGCATGTATTTGACAAAGTACCAACATGGAGAAATTAGTATATGACATTTATGTGACTAGTCCGTCAGTACAATAAGCTGGGTGAATAACATATACGTAAATCGCTTCCATTGTTATACAACAAGCAAGAGAGTTTCTCACGATTTGATAACCTTACCATTTCGAGAGCTCGACGGATTCTGTGAACAGATCGTTGACTAAAACACTGAGCCATCGTTGATTGTGGACAAAAGAAAGTAGTGTTGAGATGCTTTGATTAGTCTGAGGTGATAATATAGGGCATTAGATCCAGCGTAATGTCCAATGTGATCTCAGCCATGCAAGAAAGGAGATTTATAAGAAAAGGATATGAGGCATTCTTAACCTTAATACTTGACTCCAAGAGAGGTCAAGTTGATGTGGAAAAGATTCCAAATAGTAAGGAATTTCCAAACGATTTTCAAGAGTTACCAGTATCTGGGGTCAGAATCCAAATGAAATGAAATGAGTTTTGAACATTCGAGCCAGCTTGTTCAATTTGATGAGCCTAGTTCGAGTCTGTCGAGCTTGAACGAGCTTAAATTAGGCCTGCTTGGCTTCGATGAAAAGCCGCTTAAGCTCATTAGGCTCGTCTTCCATGAACGCAGCCCTCATTTAACCTCGAGCCTGGCCCAACTCAGCCTATTCAAGCTCAGATTGTAATCACCTCAAGCTCGCCCATATACTTTTTAACTTTTTAGAATCAATCGATAACAAATACATCAATTAAGGAAATAATTTTCTATGGGATTTGTTTACTTCCTGGTTGACGAAGTACTGATGCTAGCTGTTAAAGCCAATTTCCTTCAACATTTGTTTCCCTTTCTCCGGATTACGTTGCACTCCACTCACGAAACAATGCAACCCGAAAAAAATTATGAAATGTAATTAAACAAGTAGAAATCGGCAGAGTGAAGAACAAGATACCCGAAATCATTGAATAAGAAACATGATTGGTTTTAACCAATTATCTAAATAAAGAAATAATATATCAATAAGACCGCTAAGCAAACTCATTAGTAACAATGTAAACTATTCGGGCAATATATCAATGCGACATGGTTAAGTCACCACCTCCTGACCAATAAGCCGCTGCATGATTAATTTCAAGACCCATATTTCACCACGACTAGAGATCCGACCGCCCACCATGTCAACCGGGACGGCCAAATTTTCATACCCAAAGAATGACTCCAAGTGGCACTCCCATTACACCATCTCTGCTCTAGCAGCCCCAGACGGCCTCCTTGCTTCCTCTATGAAACCCCACCCCACGATCACCCTTGATGCCTTTACCCATACCCACGCCTAGATGCGCTGGGTTAAGTCCAAGACTGCATCCAAAGGGGCCCCACTCCCAAATTTGAGATTGATCCTAGCTTCATCAGCCGAATTGATCAGACAAATGTGGTCCGCATTTGCCCTCAATGCTATCCAAGATCTAAGAAAACCTCGCTCTAAGCTCATACTACTAGCTCCTATAGTTTCCACAGAGCCCTAATACCTCATATTTGTAATCTGGGATTCAGACACCAGATCGACCGATCGTACTGGGTCATACCCAACATCCATGTCCTTCCCCGACGCCCCTCTATTTCCAAGACCTTCTTCACGCTATCCACACCGAACATACCGGCCAACGGCACCTTCGCGCCATCAAGTACCTTACTACGATCGTGGGTACCATTTCCGCTTACCGAGCAGATCCGAGATCTAGGGTATGGCCCCGGTACCGAGCGCGTGATTCACTGAAGCTCCGGCCGCTCTCGCTGCCGCTCCTTAACTACTGAGGATTCACGATTTGCCATCCATGTCGATCGATCTAGAGCTGAGGATCCATTACATCGACATCCCGGACACATGACATGGCATTTCCACCGGTCGCCGAGCCTGGATCGCACCTGAAGACCGGGATCCCGCCGGCCTGAGACCTTAGGTGGAACTCGTCTGGGCCGACTGACGGGTCCGCGCCCGAGCCAAGCTTTTGAGCCAGCCTCGAGCCGAGCCTCGAGCCGAGCCCGAGATTTATCAAGCTCCAAATTAAGGCCTCAAGCTCAATCCGTTTAGCTCATGAGCCGAGCCCGAGCCGAGCTGAAGTCAAGCCCGGAGCCGAGCCCGAGTGAAGCTTGGCCTGGCACACTTCTGTGCATTCTCGAGAGGAGGTGTGGACCTATCCATAGAAATCAGACGACCTGGGGCGTTTCCCTGGTGCACTGCTTTATTTGTGAAAGAAAGATGGTACTCACTGATGTGCATCGATTATTGGTAGATCAACAAGGTGACAAGAAAACAAGTACCCACACGAATCGAAGATCTTTTTTGACGGCCGAAGCCGAGCGGTGTCTTTTCGAAGATTGACCTATGATCTGGATATTATTAGTTGAGAGTAAAGGAAGTAGATGTGCCGAAGATCGCATTTAGAACCAAATATGACCATTATGAGTTTTTGGTAATGCCATTTGGGTTGACTAATGCACCGACGGCATTTATGGACTTGATGAATATGGTTTTTCGCCCCTATTTGGATCAATTTGTCAGAAGTATTTATTGGATGACATCCCGGTGTATTCTAAGGATGCACAAGAACATGAACACCAGGATAGTATCAGCAAACTTTCTGGTAGAGAATCCCCGCTTGTTTGCAAAGTTAACTAAATGTGATTTTCGCTTAAGGAAGTGTCATTCCTAGGTCAATATCAGATTGGTGGAAGGTATTAGAGTCGACCCAGCTGAAATCACAGCTCATGAATTGGAAACCTTCTCGAAATGTAACCA
The DNA here is from genome assembly GCA_016808115.1 of Tetrastigma voinierianum. Taxonomy (NCBI): domain Eukaryota; kingdom Viridiplantae; phylum Streptophyta; class Magnoliopsida; order Vitales; family Vitaceae; genus Tetrastigma; species Tetrastigma voinierianum. The sequence goes on from JAEQBH010000763.1 coordinate 304,186, forward strand.
AGGTGAGAAGTTTCTTGGGCTTAGCAGGTTATTATCGGAGATTTGTACAAGGATTTTCAATTATAGTATCCTCACTTACAAAATTACTTCGGAAAGGAGTGAAGTTTGAGTGGGATGATAAGTGACAATCCAGCTTTGAAAGAAGAAAGAAATACCGGTCAGCCACCAAGACGATTAAACGTACTCGAGTAGGGATGACAGCCAAAACGCTGTGTAAAATGAATGCCTATGTGCAAGTGCAACGCTGTAGCCCCAAGTAATATGCTGGTAATTTAAAGTACTGACATCGATCCACAGGAAAGGTGAATCGACCACGTGAGGGTTCCGCTTCGCATTAATATCCCGAATAAATGATTCTAGGTAAAATCTAAGTAAAGAAACCGCAACTAAGCTATTGATTCTAGTAATTACTATAGTGCCAGACGCCTGGTTAAATCTCCCCTATCACGCTCACTGATTAATACTTTTCTAAAAAGATATCATATTCAATATATTTGTAATATGTCAATGGCGAGGTGATCTTGCCTCATTTAGATATCCTCTCTCGAGGTATATCCGCCTATCTCGTGAATAATCGAGTATATCTCTATCTCGACTCTGCATTCGAAATGCTTAAATGTTCTAACCCCCAAACGCCACCTTCGTGTTCTAATATCTCTATTAACCAAATCTACTTAAAGGCTACTCTACCCGCATCCCCGAATACCCTATCTCTCGAATCTCTGATCGGGCAAGGGACATATGCAACATCGCCGCACATTATCATATACTTGAAATGTGTATAGAGTAGATGTGACAAATTAATAGCAATCGAATAACATGAAAGATCAAGCTTTAACTATCAGATGTAACAGGTTTGATGTAACCTAGAAAGAGATCTAACATCATCGAGAAAAGATCAAATTGTCTAGTATTAAAAACATCATCATATTATCCAAAAATAATATCTAACTATGAGAAACGGTCCAAATCCCAAGCACTTCCTCCAAGTCTCTATCGATCCGCCTCGAACTCCGTGGCCTTCCTCGCACGCCTGACATACCTCACCTCGAGCCATTCCGTATGCACAGATGAGGTGCAGATTTTGAGTCGAATGTCATACTGCGGACGCCGCGACGCGACGTCACTTTGCCTCGCCCTCATTGTTCCAAAATTGCTTCCAAAAGCCGCTCTTTTACGCTCCAATGAACCCGTGAACCACACCGTACACAAAATCGTGGATCTAGCCACAAAACTATAAAATTATAAAATAAATGTAGATCGAATCGACGCTGAGTGTGGGATGAGTGTTTGTGCACTCATCACACTCCCAACTTAGTTTCGTCATTCTCAAGCAAGAACCGACTCTAGACAGACACACACCCGACATAATGTAACAACACTCAAGATGTTGATGTACATGTCGAAAAATGTGGGATCAATTGGATCGACTCACATACCACCGCTTTTAATTGATGTTCAAGCAGTGGGTATTACAGATATTTGACTTTCAGAATTGGACAGATAGGTGAAACTCGACTGCATCAAATCCCACGGTGTTCAATAGCTCTTCCCAAAACCCCTATGTGCTTATAGTGAATGACCTCCGTATCATGCCTAGGTTCGATAGAATACCCTAAACTTAAGCTCACGTTTATTAGGAAGTTAGCTAACTAGAAAGGATAGAACGCACCCATTTATTCATGCCCCATACTTAGAAATTTCCCTACGTACCTAAACAAAATGGAAGAAGACCTAGTGCCAAGAAGTTTTAGGCCGAGTGTTCCGTAGCGGATCCATTGGTGACTCCCCACCAAATAAGTTAAGGGCACCATTCAATTCCCTTCAACCACTCGAACACTCAACCAAACCTTCAAAGGCCCTAGTTGCGTGAATGATCCATCTTCTCGTCCCATGTAGCGCAAAGGAAGTCAATGACTCCCGCCGCTGGCTCAGTGGCATTAGGCTTTGATAAAGTTCTCGATCGCTCCTGGATTCCGATTGATGATCCCGCTTATTCCTATGCATATACCTATTTGTGTCATATATTTTTTTTTTTTTTTCTTGTTTTTGTATTTTTCTTTGGTCGGGGCTCGATGGCAATCCTCTTTTGATTAGGTGTCCCATCACCAAATGACAATCTCCCTAGGTCGATCGAACTTTAGTAGCTCGGGGTTCTACACTGGTGCATACCTGAAGTCACTGTGCGAGTGATGTGGTTTTGAGAACTGCTCTCTCGATTCACCGGATTTGATTCACTAGCCCTTTTCAACCTAATTACTGAGCAGACGCTAAATGTATGCATTTGAACAAGCTTATAGTGAACTCAATCCAAAATTGATCCTCAATATCCAATATGGCACATGTATACGATCACTACATGCAAAAATGTCCTAAAACACACGCAAACAACTAACACATGACTCATTAATACAGAAAGGTGATGTAAAAAACAAACTAAAACTAAACCTAAAACATCACCAATAACTCCATGCACATTTCAAAACAAAACACCATTACGCTGAATAAACTAAAAATACGTATACTACTAAATTAAAACAACAATAAACAAGAACAAAAACATAAGATCTAAACAAAACCAAAAAAACATATTACTCCTATCAACACATCTCTAAACAACATCCAAAGGTCCCCACCGTAAGATATAAACAAAAGAGAGCAAGGGGACTCTCAAGATCACTCGCAGGAGTGCGGTGGAGGCCGCAAGGGAAAGCCGAGCCAGATTGGCCCGCATGTATCGCCGATGCCGTGAGAATGACGGGCTCGACGCCGACTGCCCGCATGTCGACGCAACGCCCATATCTCGGTAACGAGGACTCGGGAGCCTGGTCTCATCCCGTAATGCGCCAAACGCCAAGGAGGAGAGCACCGTCCTCAAGATCCGTGAAGGAGGAGGAGAAACGGCCGCCCGAGGTCAGCTGGGTGGCGGAGGTGGGAAGTGGACGAGGATCGCCCAGCGCCATCCCGCGTGTCGCCCAGAATCCAAAGCGAGCCCGATAACTGAAGCCTGCCCCGCCCCGAGGCTCGTGCCCGAGTCGACCTCGTGTCATGGACACCGTGTGTGTCCCGTCAATCGACATGCCTTAATCGGACGGCCGCCTCATTGTCGCCAAGAGGCGGCACCTCCCGCTGTTTTCGCACAAGCCAAAGATCGTAGTGCGGTGCCTCTGTGTTCATTTCCTAAGTGCGGAGGATCGCATTCTATAACCCGCCCAACATCGAATGGTATATCCCGATGACGGGGCGGCGCCGAAAGGTGGAACGCCGTCAGTTACTCACACATTCGCTGGGTCGCTTCCGGATAAGACGCGTTGATGAAGTGATGCCAAACCTGAATGCCAAATGCTCGCCTTGATCACCGCATGGCTCGCGATCGTTGATCCTCCATCACCCCCGGGCTTTCGTCAATACGGATGACCTCGTGGTAGCGCTCCGGGATGCTCATGAGTCGACAAAAGGAAACCGGTGGGACACGCCAGCCATAGAGCCATTGATCGACCGCGACCGAAGTCGATCAATACACCTCGCACCCTCTAATCTTTCGGCGACATGGGAGGCGAGGTTGGCGTAAAATTCTCGCGACTACGCCATCGTCACGGATTTGCGTGGTCAGGCATAAGGCATGCCACCCCAGCCTCGATCGTCTTTCTGAAGAAACCACACGGGGGCGGGATGAAACCCTTCTCTAACGGCGACCTGGCTAGTGAAATCGTATAAACTATCTTACGTGATTCGCGCTTATAAACGTGAGGCATCGAATGTGGGAGTCAGTTTGCACTGCCCGACCAAGTAGCAATCCGCCCTCGTCGACATACTGACCTAGAGACACGCAGGAGTGGCCCCAAAGTAGGTACCCACTGACTTGGACAAAAATACAAGCACCTAATGTGCTAAATGAAACTAACTATGACTCGAGAATCAAGACCCTAAACTAGACCTGTGAATACCCTAAATGAACACCTGGGTGACTTCGAAAACCACCCATGTGAGTACCAGTACCTCCAGAATGCGACCCAAACACTGTAACCAAAAAACACGTTGAGGAATTACCACAACTACTTCTGGGCATCAGGGGCAGGTTGGCTCAAAGACGAACTCATGGTTTGAGCAATGGATGGCCGCCGACCGGATGGGAGTTTAACGTCCGGTGGCAATGGTAATGCAGGAGTGCCGTGGTTCAAGGAGCGAGGGTGCGCGATGAAGGCCAAAATGAACCGCTTCGGCTGTAACAGGCCACGCCGCGACGGCGGTGACGCCGCGACGCGACGTAGAGCTTCACTCAGGCAACGCCGATGTGGAGGATGACGCCGCGACGCGACGCAGGTCAGGCAAATCCACGCCGCGACGTGAAAGACACGCCGACGCGACGCAGGGTGTACAACCGACGCCGCGACGGAAACACACGCGCCGCGACAGTGACGCAGGGTATTAATTCGACGTCAGCGACATGAAAATACACGCGACGCGGATGCAGGGATGTTAATTTGACGTCGCGACGGAAAATACACGCCGCGACGCGACGCAGAAAACCCGAGCATACTGAAGATTTCATGAACATGAACCCCTCTCTCGCACTCGTGACTTATGAGCTTCAGAATTAGTCAGAACGACCATCCCCTCTGACTTCAGATCCGCGCATCCCAAAGTAAAACAAACAAACCGAAATACCAATCACAAATAAAGCCGTAAACTTAAAACGAAAATAAACAATAGAACTTCGAGCCAAACAAAAGGGAAAGTTTAAGAACACTGGGTCGCTTCCAAGAAGCGCTATGTTTAATGTCGTTAGCTCGACGACCAATCTCACCGTGCAAGACACTTAGATAAACGAGAACGCTTAGCGCATCTTATAGTTTGGCCACCCAATGCTCAAGGTGGATGAAATACTCTTCGTACATGCCCTCGCCTCTTCTCGTCTTTTCCTCGTGCAATAAGCGTTTATTCTCAAATTTTTCTCATCGCTTTGCAAAATCTCCGTGTACCAAGTTCCGGTACATCTTCATTTGGATCGCTATCCGGTACTGTGGCTGGAAAGATGGAAAGACTCGCCTCCTCGACTCTGGGCTTGGAGCTCACCTTTCGCACATTGATTCAGCCTTTCCCGTACAGGAAAGGTCTACCAAGTATGATGGGACCGAGTCGCCTTTCCTCCATGTCCGTAATGACAAAGTCTCGCCGGAAGGACGAACTTACCAACTCTTTACTAGCACATTTTCGACTATACCTCGAGGTGTCAGGTATGACCTATCCGCAGTTATACCCACGTGGTCGATTTCTGGGCTTCTCCCAACTTAAGCCTTTTAAACATCGAGTGGCATCAAGTTGATGCGCCCCAAGTCACATGCTTTTCCCGATAATCTCGATTCCTGTTATAGAGAACGGTATAAGCAAATTTCCATACTCCGGCCCTCAAGTTGGGGGAAGTTTCTTTTGCGTGATGGCACGCATTCCTCGCTAAGGCGATGGTCCCATATTCCCTCCAACTTCTTCTGCATTCGCCAAGATCTTTTCATGAATTTACTGACCTGCATGTTCTCCAAAGGCTCCAAAAAGCGGTAGTATATTAATATGTAGCTTGAAGATGTCAAGAAACTTTGCAAATTGCTTCTCTAACTTGCCTTTCAACTCCTCTCGAGGATACTCGAATCGTATCGCAGGTTCATCTGTTGCTCTGCTTCGCTGTTCCTTCCCGACTTTATTATCTCGACCGCTCCTCAGACTTTCTGGGAGTCAAGCCATCTTGCATCCGGGGTCCTCTGGGGATGCTTCTGGTCTCTGGCCTCCCACCCCTCTCTCCCTCTCTCTCCCTCTCTCTCTCGTGGCCAACCCTCCACCGCCAGTGGCGGCTCTGATTTCCAACTCCTTTCCACCCTGTGAGTGATAGCTTTGCGCACTCTTCCCTTCTCCTCTAGTGGTTTATTTCCTCGAATTGCTTCGGTAGCGAACCCCGTTGTCTTTCTCACAACAAGCTCGCTATTCGGGGCCCATTTGTGCCTCCAAGCTTCAAAATTGTGCCGTTTGATTGTTAACTAGTTGTTTTCACTGCCGTATGTTCGCTTTAGTCTCATTCATGAAAGCGGAATGAGAAGTCAACATCTGTGCAAGAGCTTGCTCTAAATCCAACTTTCTCGTATGTGTTTCACTAGTTCTGGCTCGATCACAGACATTATCTCGACTGTTCCTTACCATCCATACCCTGGTTGTTTTGATTATTCAAGTTCCCACGCCGCGCCACCCCTCGCCCCGACTCGATTCTCGTAAACGCACCCCCATAATCTGGGCCTCGCCGGGCCGTGATCGACTCGATTAAACCTCGACACGCATCGGGTCGCTTCTACCGTAGGCGATCGACCGACATTCATACCGCCAGGCCGCCCCCACAAAATTCACGGCTAATAACCCCATGGATTAGTTTGCTGGCGTCGCTGCCTTTGCCGTTTATTCAATCGCGAGTTAGTCGTACGCCATGATTCACCAAAGTTGTTAAGACCTCATTATCTCTGTGCCACTTACCCATGACTCACTCCGGGTGTAGCCTCCTCTCTCTGTGCCACCGGGATTCAGGCTGTCGCGCCTCTAAGATCTCATAGGCTTGGTCCGTGGTTTTCTTCATCGCGTTCCTCCAAATGAGGCATCTATCATTGTTCGCTGCATTTCCTCGACTATCAGAAGGTGGACTAAGATCCATCCTGCTACCTAAGTGGTGAGGACACTTCCGCAATAATTCATGAAACCTGTCCCATGCCTCTGCCAAGTTCTCCCCCTCTAGTTGACCAAACGTATTGATCTCTTGCACAAGTTGTGCAATTTTCGGCTGGTGGAAAGAACTTGGCCTAAAACTCAGACCAAATCGCTCCAATGAGTAATGGAATCAGAATGATCGGGTTAGCCAATGCTCGCTCTATCCCCGAGTGAAAGGGGAACAACCGTACAATCTTGTGAGCTTCTTCGCAACTCCGCTGTACTTGATGGTATCGCAAACTTCGAGGAAGTTAGTCAAATGCATGTTCGATTCTCGCTGGGTAAAATTATGGAACAAGATGTTCAAGCACCAGACCGTGGATCGACTTCAATTCAAATTGCTCGCTTGAATCCTGGGTACGTCATCGCTGCCTCAACAATCACGGTGGTAAAACGAACTCATCTAATAGCATGGCGATCGCCCGTCAGACAATGGCCTCGCGCCGATTCCTTCCGTGATTCCCCATTTTTACCTGCGGGTTCAGCTTTGTTCAACGCCAAAATCTGCTTTTCGCAGTTTTCCATGACTATCGGGAATTTAATCTATTCTCGCTCTCCGTTTCGCAACTGCGCGTAAGTCTTTCTCGCTCGTGATCACAATAAAAGTCGGGACACTGATTTTGTCGGGCCGCATGTACTCAACAAACTGCATCGCCAATAACACACCTAACTAACAAACCAAATTACCGCACTTGTAAAAATAACAAAGTAACTAAAAATTCAGAATACTATCTATGTAAAGTTCACTCTATATCAATTTAAACCTTTCTCAAGAACGCCCAAAACTCGACAGTCAAAACGTGCAAATGAATGCCTATGTGCAACACGCCAGAAATTTCCCAAGAATATAGTCACTTAAAGACGGACATCGATCCACGTGAAAGGCCAGGAATTGACTACGAGGTTCCGCTGCACAATATCCGAACAAATGATTCTGTGGTAAACCGAGTAAAGAACCGTGAATCCAAGCCATTGATTCTGAAGTTGAATTAATGGTGTCGACGCCAGTGGTTAAATCTCCCTATCACGCTCAATGGATTACTTTTCTAAAGATATTGTTATTCAATATATTTGTAATATGTCAATGGCGAGGTGATTCATTACTTAGATATCCTCTCTGGGAGGTATATCCGTTTATCTCGGTGAATAGAATCGAGTATATCTCTATTCGAATTTCTAGATTCAAATGCTTAAATGTTCTTAACCCCAAAATGCTACCTTCAGTTCTAATATCTCTATTAACCGAATCGGCTAGCGTTACTTACCTAGATCCCCGAATACCTCATCTCTCTAATCTCGATTCCAAAGGTGATTATGCTAACATCGCCAAACATTATCATATACTTGAAATGCAAGTGTATGTAGTAGATGTGACAAATTAATAAAGAATCGAATAACATGAAAGATCAAGCTTAACTATCAGATAGACAAGGTTTGATGCAACCCAAAGAGACTGAACATCATCGAGAAAAGATCAAATTGTCTAGTATTAAAAACATCATCATATTATCCAAAAAATAATATCTAACTATGAGAAACGGTCCAAACTCCAGCACTCCAAGTCTCCGGTCGATCCATTCTCCGACCCGTGCCTTCCTCGCACGCTCGATACCCCACTTCGAGCCATTCGTACTTTAAATGATGAGGTGCAGATTTTTTGAGCCGACGTCACACGCAGACGCGACGTGATGTCACTCGTCGCTTCCTCATTGTTCCAAAACTGCCTAAAAGCCGCTTCTTTACGCTCCAATGAACTCAGAACCACACCAGACACAAAATCAGGGATCTAGCCACAAAAACTATAAAATTATTATAAAATAAATGTGAAAATGACGAACCGACGCGAGTGTAAGATGAGTGTTTTAGGCACTCATCAAGGGATTATACTATATACAATGATGCTTCGAGGATAGGTTTTGACGTTGGTTTACTTCAGATGGAAAGTGTGGCTTGCGCCTGCATGTGCTTGAAACCATATGAACAAACTATCCCACTCATGACGGAGTTAGCAAATGTAGTGTTCGCTTTTGAAAATTTGGCAACACTATTTATATATGGAGAAAAACGTAGAGAATTTTTAATGATCATAAGAGTCTCCAAATATTTGCTAACTAAAAAGATTTGAACTCGAGGCAACGCTTCTGGTCGGAATTGTCAGCACCATGATTGTATAATTGATTACCAATCTCTAGGAAAGCAAATGTAGTGGCGGATGCCTTAAGTAGGAAAATGATTTTATGCTTTGACTTTTAAAAGATTATGATCGAGACTTCAGACCATGGAGCCTTGTTGGCTCAATTGAGAGTTATACCGATTTGAAGAAAATGATAGTAAATACTGTAAAAATGATACCAAGTCACAAGATGTTTCCCGCTTTAGTCAAGATCGGAGATAAGACCGATGGCGCCATATGAAATGAAGGTTTGTTGTACAAGAGCAGATTATGTGTACCGAATATTATGGATTTGAGAAAGAAGATATTATATGAAAGCCACAATACTGTTTTCACCATGCACCTTAGAGGTAATAAGATGTACTAGGATATGAAACATTACTATTGGTGGCGAGGGATGAAAAATGACATTTCTGAGTACGTGTCTGTCCGACGTGTCGCCTGGGGTAAAAGGTCAACACCAAGTACCATCCGGTTTATCAATCCCCCTTCTAATTCCCCAATGGAAGCGGGATAAATACTATGGATTCTCGTGATCTTGCTTTCCCTCACCCAAAAGAAACATGATTCGCTTTGGGTAATTGTCAACAAAGCTGACTGTCTCGGCCACTTCCTACCAAATCCGACTTGACTACTCCATGGATCGCCTAATGAACTTTATGTGAAAGTGAAATTGTCGATTGCATGGGATTCCCTGGTCGATAGTGTCCCGACCGCGATCCACGGTTTACATCAAGGCTTTTGAAGGATCATACCAACTTTTGGTAGAGGACTGAATTTTAGCATTGCTTCATCCACAAACTGATGGACAGTCAGAAAGAGTGATTCAGGTGTTGGAAGATATGCTTCGAGGTTGTGTATTAGATTTTCCGGGAAGTTGGGATAGGTATATTCCACTCATGGAATTTACATATAACAACAGTTATCAATCCAGTATTGGTATGACCTCGTATGAAGCTTTGTATGGAAGAAGATGTAACCCTATGTGTCAAGTATAGCTGAACGAAAGCATAAGATTATCGGGTCCTCGATTTAGTAAAGACACTAAGAAAAGTTCAGATTATTCAGCAGAGGTTAAAAGCTGCCAGTGATAGACAAAGGTCTTATGCTAATTTGAAGAGAAATGATATAAAGTTTGAAGTTGAAGACAAAGTGTTTTTAAAAGTATCTTCGTGGAAAAAGATACTCCGCTTTGGAAGAAAAGGAAAACTGAGTCCAAGATTCATTGGCTCTTACGAGATTTTAGAAAGAGTCGACCCGCAGGTATCGCTGGGCACTCCCTCCGGGAGTTAGCAGTACTACATGATATATTCCATGTGTCTATGCTTCGAGACATCGCTCTAACACATTGCACATATTACCGCTCAAGATATGCAAGAAGATTTCACTTTGATGAAAGAGCCGAAAGCTATTCTGTGATCGCGAAATAAGACGCTAATTTTAACAAGTAAGTCCCTCCTGTAAAGGTGCTACAACATCACTCAGATGGAAGAAGTGACATGGGAAACCAGAATCGACAATGAGAGTACAAGACTCACTCTTCTTCGCTTCAAGCACTTTCGAGGATCTAAATTTATTTTAAGGTGAGAAATTGTAACACCTCGAAATATACCCTAGTCGCTTTTAAACATAATTAGGGTATATTATAAGTGCATTTGGAAATTTTTCGTAATTATTATTTTGCTAAGTGAGAAAATTTCGAAAACCCGGAATTTGTACAGGATACAAGGGTAAATTTGTAATTTGTCAAAACAAGATATAAAAGTTATAAGATAAGAAATTATGGGCTAAAGTAGAATATAGCATGAGTTGATTTGCAAAAAGAAAGTAACTTGAGGACTAAAGTGCAATAAAGGAGAAATTATACCAAATAATACCCATTTAGGGTCTCTCATTTGGGCATTTGGAGAGCAAATCGGTGGAGAGAAGAGGAGAAGAAGAAGAAGAAGAAGAAGAAGAAGAGAAGAGAAGGAAGAAGGAAGGAGAAAATAAGAGAAGAAAGGTATGGAATGCTATGATTTGGTATGGAAAAATCAAACCATAAACCCTTTCTTTCTTTTTTGTATGAATTTGGTCGCACAACTCTAATTTCGTACATGAGCTGTGTTTCGCTCTAGACTAGATTCGAGTTGTTACTGCCTTAGTGGTTGATTGGGGGCTAAAGGAAATCCAAGTATGGATTCCCAAATGAGATTTTGCGAAACTCTCCTAACCCATTAATTGTGTAAGATGAGGTTAGTAAACCATAAGTCGTCCCCTATACGTGTTTTGGGAATTGTTTGGTTGTGTTTTGGAATTGGGTTGGTTGATTGAAATTCTCAATTGAGGAATATTTGTATTAAGGAAATATTAGGGTTTTAGGGGAGATGCTGTCAAAATTTCTCCAAAACCCATGTTTTTGTCTTTGTCATAATTTTTTCGTCCGAACTCCGCTGATGTTCTTCTTCTGACTCTATGGAAAGCCCTTTGAGTCTGTAATCCATCCATATAAGGTCTCGATGAAATTAGAATGATAAGAATAGGCTCATACATACATGGTAACCATAGTTATTCATGCATATAATGAGATATGAAAAATGCAAAGATGCCGAATAAATGATTGTAAATATCACATATGATCAATGATGACAATAATTATTCGAGAATACGTGGATATGTACCTAACATAAAATACACATGGATTGTCTCGGTTAGAACCTCGGAGCTAGGGATAGATGGGCGCCTATTAGGGAAAACAGCATGCAAAGATACTAACTCGTCTCGTTTTTAGCCGCCACAAATACTTTCAAGCTCTTATAGATGGTCATTGTCTCGCATAATGATAACAACGCCTTCGAGCCCTTATAGATGGTCATTGTCTCGCATTAATGATAACAGCTTTCGGCCTCATAGACATTGAGCCTCAGACAAAGGAGTACGCCTGACCCTTATAGTTTCTTTATCCACTTTCTAAGGTATGCAAGTATGAAAACATAAAACAAATGACTAGGAAATATAACATGGGCGAAATGTATATGAACGTTGATAAGAATGAAACATGATAAGGGACAAGTAAATATGAGATATGTATAAGCATGTTTAAATGATATGATATGTTAGATGTGTATGCATGTGTATAAAAGTGCATGATCCCGTTAGTGGTCGTCTGACGAAGTTTATTCCTACTAAGCGCAAAGCTTAGCACGGGTTTTCATCCGTAGGTACCCGGCGAGAGCCAAGAAGGCCGAACAACTCTCACGGGCCTTCAAGGTCAACACATGTCATGCCTATCTAGCACTTTTGGTCTATTTTGGTATATGTAATATTCTTTTTGTTGTTTGTAAACAAATGTAAAGTTTTTGTATAAGTCGAACAATCCCATTTGTGGAGCTTGAATATATTTTGAAATCTCGCCGCTATAGAATATATCTCAAGATACATGCTTATTAGTCTATGAATGAATAGGTTAAAGGCATTGCAATGAATACGACACCCGCCCTACACATCGATCTGGGTGGTAGGTCGGGGTGGGTGTCACAGCCAACGAAGGAATTTGTTTTCCAATGATTGATTCACTAGGTTTCTAGTCATGGTGACAAAACCCGACGGTCCGGTGGAGTGATCAGGAACTACCAAAGCTTCGGGGGATGGGAGATAACTTGAAAACATATGTAGCCAAGCCCTCGCAAACGCCGACAGCGGTTTCACTGCTCCCACGCATCGACGCCAATTATAGCCCTCGAATTTTCTTAGTCATTGGATTGTCGGCGCATCAACCTGCCAGCATGTACCTGCAAAACAATCAAGAAAATGACGGTGGTGCACCCGCCGCCTCTCCGATGCCTAAGTCAGATCAGGGAATTTGGTGAGTGAAAGAGACAGTTTTTTCTTAGTCAAGAATCTCATACCTTCTTTGTTGTGAGTCCTCCTTCCTTTATGGAGGAGGAAGATGATCCGCTGTCCATGGAAAGTAGGTGATTTCCTTCCAAAATGGAAGGGGAAATAGGCCTTGCTCAAGCCACACCGTTTCTTCCCTTTTCGTGGCAACACTCAATACTGGTCCTCAGGTCTCTGCCTGCTTTACCATCTCTAAAACGGTTATGTGTGTGAGGGGGGTGGGGGGAGTCTTTAGACTGAGAATCAGCCGGGTCGTCTTCTTAGAGACGGTTTCCGACTAAGGGTAGAAATAGTTCCTGGCTAGGGGAGGATAAGTCTAGGCGTTGTATCCCCTGACCAGCTGGGGGGGCGATATTTGGACCTGACTTGTTACTTTGGCCTTCCCTGCGGGTAAAGATGTTTTTGGGCCTGTGCTTGGGCCAGGTGAATGGTAAAACCTATGTTTGGGCCTGGTACTCATAAGAATGAGGTTATCTATAAAAAAAAGATGTGAGAGATAGGGTCCATTCCGTGCTAGCTGTATAGGTTTCCACTTTCCTTCATTAACTGCCCTTTGGATTAACAAGCCAAGACTTTCCATACAAAAAACAAAAAGATACGAGGAAATGGCATCTGCTTGTCGAATTCCTCTTGTGGGCTTGAAGCTTTTAAGTTTATTTCCATTCCAAAGAATCGACATTGACGGTGCTTCCACACAATGAATGATGTTCCTGATGCAGTTCAGGGGGAAATCCATGCCCTCTAGGGTTTCCCTGATGAACCTCCATGATAGACGGTCATAAAGTTTCTCTATGTCTATATTTATGGTCATGAACCCCTTACCTTCCTTCTTGGTGTGCATTGAATGAAGTACCTCTTGGTATATCACTATGTTGTCCACTATTTGTCACCCCGGACAAAGTTGCTCTGATTAGAGGCAACAACATAAGGCGTTATTATTCTTTCAAAAAAAAACATAAGGCATTATTATCTTCAATCAATTAGTCATGGATTTGGTTATTATCTCGTACCCCACGTTGCAGAGACTAATTGGTCGTAATTGGGTAATTAGTTCCGGAGGAGCCACCTTTGAAACGAGAGCTATCAGTGTATTATTGGTACCTTCCAGGAATTGACATGAAAGGAAGAACTGTGTCACGCCCCGATTCTCGGTCCGATTCGATTAGCGAATCAAAACCGAGTCCGGGGAGCGATACTATATATTGGGACTCTTTACTCTCTTTTTTTCAGAGCTGAACTTATACCTGTGGGTATACAAACAATTTCTGTAATAACAAAAATCATTTACATACACAAAAGAACTACCATCGGAGTGGTACATCAAAAATCTATACACATATACTAAGTCTCATTTACTTGGTACAAATACTTATATGTACATATCTAATACAAACATCGAGATCGCATAAGGCTTCGTGAGCACCCATCTCGAGATGGCCTCAGACCGGTGTGTGGAATGTTGTCCTCTTTATCTCCTCTTCGCAAGACCTACACGGATTGAACACTGCATGTTTTTACGCCGCGTGGGAACACAGTGGGCAAAGAATCTAATTTCAATGCAACAATAATCGTCACAATCTTTTTTATACTATTTTCCCTATGCATATAAATCTAAGCCTATTCTTATGTGACTTCTAACTCATATCATATTATACATGTAGTATTTTATCCTTTTCATTCATATCATTATTCGTCAGATACTTCCATGTGTCATGTCTTTTACAAGTTTCAATTCATATCTTCTACATGTATGGAATGTCGACATATTCAAAACAAACTTATACATATACAATGGCAAATCGGAAATGAGATCAAAAGTCATATCAATACATATAGGTCAAATTAAACCTGGAGCATCGCTTAATTCATTTAGTTATTGTTTTATTAAATTTTCATTTTCAAAGTGTCACGACCAACTCGACTAACCGATTGGCGATCCAAGCCCGAGTCCGGCTTACTTCCCGACGCTTTCAATTACTTCATCTCAAAACATTTGTTTGGTTTTATTAAATTTTCATTTTCAAAAGTGTCACGACCCGAATCCCCGACTCGACCCGGTTGGCGGATCCAAGCCGGAGCCCGGTTTACTCCGACATTTTCAATTATCTTCTCAAAACATTTTGTTTGTGTTATTCCATTTTAGACTTTTTAATTACGTGGAAACACTTTATTATTAGCAAGTCCATAAACATTTACAATTAACAAAATGCATTTACAAATAATGCTTTTATATCCACATATACTCATGCTATTCATTTTCGCATGCTTTCATTTTACACATCATTTATCATATCACAACATGCATTTTCAATGCAATAATTCAATTCACAATTCAATTTATGAGATTTGCCATACATAAAAATCTCATTTACACTCGGGCTGGGTCGTTGGTTATTCACTTTCAGTATTCAATTCACATTTTGACGTGGATTTTGTTTAATGAATCCCTACTCTTATTATCATTCTAATGTGCCTACACATTTTACACTGTTCCCATCATGACGGATGCTGTTTGGTGCACCCCACGTGGTATCAATTATTCGTCTTCCATCATGACGGATCGCTTGCGCACCTCGACATGTGGTATCACTTATTCGGGCTCCCATCATGACGTGATGCCGCCAGGCAACTCGACATGTAGATTAATTATTCGTCTCCCCATCATAGACGGAGGTCGCTGGTGCACTCGACATGTATTACTTATTCTCGATCTCTCATCATGATGGATGTCGCTTCGCTGCACTCGACATGTGCAGATCAATTAAATGCCATACGCCATCATGACGGATGTCGATTGGTGCATCCCGCGGAAACATTCAATGCCATACACCATCAGCGACGATGTCGCGATTAGTGCATCCCGCCAAGTGGGACATTGGACAATTTCGTGCCTTCTGATCTGGGATGTCAGTTGCGCATCCTGGTCAAAGTGTTTATTCGACATATCAACCACTCATACCACGACGGATTTCGCTTTTAATGAACTCCGCCTTTATCATCATCCACATTCATCTCGGCTTCCCCCGCTCTCTCTCTCTCAACATCACATTTCAATTCCATTTTCACTTTTATATCGTACATTTATGACTTAATTCCGCTTGATGAATCTCTGGTCCTTATCATTGTTCAGCATTCATTCGGCTTTCTCAACATCACATTTCAATTCCATATTCACTTTTGTATTATCTTTTCAAATATATACTCAATCTATGTACTTATTTCATATACTCATTTCATATACTCATTCATATACTCATTCATGTATACTCATTCATATACTCATTCACGTACTCATTCATATACTCATTCACATACTCATTCATGTGCTCATTTCATATACTCATTCATATACTCATTCACGTATACTCATTCATGTGCTCATTGCTCATTTCATATACTCATTCACGTACACTCATTCATATACTATTCACGCATCATTTCATATACTCATTCATACTCATTCGCGTGACACTCATTCATATATACTCATTTACTATACTCATTCATATACTCATTCACATAATTATTCATGTGCTCATTTCATATACTCTGGCCTCATATACTCATTCACGTACACTCATTCATATACTCATTCACGTATTCTATTATTTGTTATCTTTTCTGGTTATAGTGTGATAATCATATATAATCTCTAACCACATTATGTGTTCATGACAAATTTCCTTTCATGTTCATATTCATAGTTTCTCATTTCGTTCATTTTCCATATCACATTCATATGTTTGCGAACACATCTATACATATTATGAGTTTTTGTTTATATCTACATCCTTTCTACCGTATTCCACTAACTTTTAACCGTTTTATTAGTACACTTTGGTGCAAACAATTCAATTTTCAGATAAGATGGGCACCAAATGCCATTAACAGTGATATGGTTAGATTCTAATCTTCACTAGTCACAGAGTGTTCGGCATCACCATAATGGAGTCCCCAACACATGAGTTATGCTGCAACCGCGGGACAAAATCAGCGACTTGCAGCAGCAGCAACAGCCACTCCGCCTTTTTGTCATTTTTCGGGGATCTTAACTTCACATTTGACACTGGTCTTTATACTACTTTGCTAAGGTGCTAAGGGTTCTTCTCCAACTGAATCACCCAAATCGGAGCATCAAAACTCAAGTTATGTCCTAAACAACCCGGACTACCCTATGTTAAAAACAGAACCAGAATTTGGCTTGAACATAATCCCACTTTGAGTGAAATTTCCTTGTGGCCACATAGAATCAGAATTTTAAGGCAATTTATTTCAGGATGTTTGGTTCTTGGAAGTCTATTTTAAGTAGAAACTTCTGAATCACTCAAATCGGATCAGAAATGAGCAAAGCTTATGGCCAAAATACGAACACTACCAAAATAAAAACGTAACATTCAATTATACCGGGTACAGCCTCGACCAGACCGGTACAACCCCTCGACCTTGCCTAGAATGTGGGTTTTTCTACTTTTCCATAGATTGCCACCCAAATCAACCTCAATACTCTATACACTTCAAAAAACCACCCCAAATTCATCTTGTAATCTTTTCTACTTCCAATTCATCTTTCATTACATATCTTTCTTCAAACTTTTCATGAATTACCCTAAAAAACATTCTAATATGGGTCATAACCTACACACAACCCAAACACAGCGATTAGTTAGGGCTTGTTCTAAACCCTAAATCTGATTACTTGCCATTTAACCATGAATCTCAACCCCTCAAAGAGAGGATTTCACACTATCTTGTTCATGCTGTGGTTTTACCAACCCTAATTTCTGCCAAATCTTGAAGTTATGATGAAATTCTAACAAAAACCCTAGAGAGATCAAAGGATTTGTGATGATTTCCATACAAGAATTCATTTTAGCATAGTTTCTGTACTTGGAACCCACAACCCACAAATACGACCATACAAATATATACAAAGTCCCATACCTTTTTGCTCTTCATTTCTTCTTCTCTTCTTCTCTTCTCTTCTTCTTCTCTTCCTTTTCCTTCTTCTTCTCTACGTTTTTCTCCCCATCCGTTTTTTTGAGCTCTCCCCTTCTTGTTTTGTAGACCAAAAGATATTTTGGCCTTAATAATAAGGCCATAAGTTTCTGGCCTTATGCCAATTTGCTCTTTCCCATTTTTCTTTTGCTATGGGTGCATGTTTGGCCTTTGCATTATCAAATTGTTTTCTCTATTTTTGCATTTAGGTCATTCCATTTCTTTCCAATTTCTATTCCATATTTCTCAAATTCCATATTTGCATATAACTTTATTGTTTTATGCCTTATGTCCCTCAAGTGTAAAAGACCACTTTACCCTTGTCTTTCCCATTTATGACCACTAGGTTGTCCTCAAGTGTAAATTACATATTTACCCATTTGCTTTATTAATTTCCTGCTCTATCGCTTTTATTTCCTCGAAAAATCTTATTTAGCTTTTAATATACCTAAACAAGTCTCGAAATCGGGCAGTGATATTTCGCAAGCAAACGATTGCAAACTCCGTGAATAGAATCTCCCACAATGTTCACAAAAAGGTAGAAGCCCGTATACCCATCTCCCTGGCTTTAAATGGAGCTATGCTGCATAGTGGCTCTCTTGATATCCTCTTTAGAGAACGGCAATTCCAGCATTTTCCTTTGTTTATGCGTCGCGTGGGCGCATGATGCGGCCAGGCAGCTTCACCACGCTAAGCACCGGGTGTCTTCCAAAAGGCCAGAGAGTTCTGACCATGTCTTCCAGCTCCTGTGCTCCTAGAACTCCAAAGGCCCAATGGTAGACTCGAGCGCATGTATTTTAGTTTTATTTTCAGATCCTCAGGTTGGACAAGCGTGGTAAACTTTGTGCTCTTTATCCCCTCTAAGGATCCATCTCCACTCGCGATCTTTGAGACAATAATAACTCTTCTTGTTTCAACACTTCCTCCAGATCATTTTGTAGCTTCCTCTCCAGCTTTAATAATTTAGTTGATCTATTTTCCGTCAGATGTGTAAGAACCAATTTTGTTCGTCTGATCTCCGGGGCATCGGCTATGCAATGTGAACCTCGCAAAGCGTAGACGATCCCTACGACGGCAGATCGTCGCCCTCTCCGATGATTACCAACAATGGAGAGGAAGAAGAAGAAGGTTTGGGAGATACAATCTTGCATACCTTTTTTGTGGGATTCCTCCCATTTATAGGTTTGGTTTCAAATCTCCTCAGCTCTTATTTTAGAATAATATATGTT
This sequence comes from Tetrastigma voinierianum, assembly GCA_016808115.1. NCBI lineage: Eukaryota > Viridiplantae > Streptophyta > Magnoliopsida > Vitales > Vitaceae > Tetrastigma > Tetrastigma voinierianum. The sequence goes on from JAEQBH010000763.1 coordinate 323,200, forward strand.
TTTCCCTCTTATTAAGGATTATCCTTTTTTATGGATAAGACTGCTTTTCCTCTTTTTTATCAAGGGATTTCATTCCTTAAGGGATAATATCTCTGCTTTTCCTTATTAAGGATTATTCTTCCAAATAAATGATTTAGTAGGTTAGAAATTATGGGATAAATATCTACTATGGCTTCATTTTCCCATAACACTTCCTATATACGAGATGGCCGATCAGTCTCGACCTTATTTAGTTCTGACTCCACTGTGTGGTGGGTTCCCCGTGGTGGTTTCAATACAAGGCGCCTGGGGCCGCCCTGATGAGGCGGGCAGTGCGCCCTGGCTCTGCCTATTGAATAGCCGTATTTCGCCTAAAAAGCCATAAGATCTCATTAATGCTCTCTTTTCTCATCGGTTGTCGGTACTTCTTCGCCTGGGAAAATATGGTGCTTTTTAAACCTTGGAGCGGAGAAAGTCAAGGACTGGGAGAATTAATGCGTGCATTGAACGTGTGTTTGGATATAAAGCACGTGTGAACTGCATGTTTCTCAACATCAATCGATTGCTCGAGATCATTGAGAGGGAGTGCTAATTAGCCCTTTGTCTATGCGAAAGGAAGAACTCCCAGAGTTAGGGCTCAGCAACTCCTTTCTTTACATAGTCTCCAGAATCATACCTCTCTGGGTCCTCAAGGTCAAGAGGTCAGCTTGGGTGAACATTTGCCTTGCCGACCTTGAAGTCAATCTCGGAAGTGCAGCTCTTCCCTGTGGCCGGGCCCAGCCAGGAGAGCCTCCCAAGCCGAGATCGCTGAAGGGGCCTTAGTTAGCTTCGTCCGGCCTGATCAATCACCTTTAAGGGAACAAGACTCACAGGCTGCCCCCCAAGTGGTAAAGAGAAAGAATGCACTGGCTGAGAGTCATTGTTGTGTTTAAACATGCGCCAGAGGGCTAGGAGTCTAAATTCTGGTCTTTTAAAAGGTCACAGCTTGGGGAGCCACAGCCGGCTTCCTGAAGCTGGGCCAGACGACTTAGAAATGGTAAGTCCCGACACAAGGAAGTGTCGACCGACTTAGAGCCGGAAGTCTCCGCACAAGAAAATGCTCGACGGCCAGAGCCGAAACCAAGACGCGGTGTCACGACTTTAACTCGCACGCCAGCCTAAGTCCTGCATTAAAGAAAGTGCCCAAACGGCTTTGTGGAGCCGTAAAGTCCGGTATTGAGCAGTGCGTCAAACGGCTTGGGGAGCCGGGGGTTTGAGACGGCGAAATCGGCCGACACTGAGCCACAGCCCTGGGCTCTTGAAAGCGTCGACGGTTTAGGAGCCGTAAGTCCCACCAGCTGCCGACGGCCAGCCACAAGTCCCGGGTCTCGGAAGTGCCGACGGCTGGGAGCCGGCGTCAGCACATGTGATGTGCCAAATGGCATGTGAGCCAAAAGTCCGCATTAAGGATTTGCCAAACTGGCGTGAGAGCCAAAAGCCTAGCATTACTGCTCGATGGGACAGACAGAGCCGTAAGTCCAGCACAAGAAGTGTCATACGGCATGTGTTCGTGGCCCAGCATTGGGCAAGAAAGGGGTCGACAAATTGGAGTCACAAGTTTGGTTCCTTTGAGCTGCCTAAACGGGGCTTAGGTTCGTAAGTCCGACATTAAGGAAGTGCCGACGACTTAGGCCTGGAGTCCGGGCACAAGGAAATCAGACGGTATAAAGTCTTGGTTTGGCATTAAGAAGTACCGTGACGGCCTAGAGCCGTAAGTCCGACACAAGAAAGTGTCAAATGGCTTGGAGCCACAAGTCTAGCATTAAGAAAGTGTCATACGACTCTCGAGCCAAGTCAGTCTTTTAAAAGTATCGTATGCCCCAGAGCCGTACTCGATTAAGGAAGTGTCGACGCACATAAGTCGTAAGTCCGACATTGCTGAAGTGTCGACTCCATTGGAGCCACAAGTCCGTCTTTTGAAAGTGCCGTGACTCGCCAGCCACAAGCTCCGCATTAAGGATGTGCCAAACCAAGATAAAGCCAGGTTATGACATGAGTGTCGACGGGCTTTGCGTGGTTCGGTGTCCGACACAAGAAGATCGACCGGGCTGGAAATAAGTCCGCCTTGGGCGAAAGTGTCGACGGTTCGAGCCGGTCCGGGTCTTTTCAAAGTGTCGATGGCTTAGAGCCGTAAGTCTAAAGATAAAAGCGATGCCATACCTGCGACAGCGAAGTTCGGGCATTAAAATGAACCAACCGGTATCAACCATACCGGGCCTGGAGCAGGACATTTCCCGTGATTTTAGTAATGAACCGTAAATGACATCCAATTATGTCGGGTCTGACAAGGCACAGTTTTTCTTATCCCGACTTTCAGGATTGCCTGGTCAATAGGTAACAGCCATGCCGGCCTGGGAGGGCATTTAGCACCATCCCGGGACGACCCGAGCCTGCCGGGCATTAAGAGGACGGGCCGATAGGTGCAGCATTTAGCACTATCCAAGCCAAGTGGACCAATTGTGGGAGTGTTATCTATACTAGCTCTGATAGTCATTTACCGCTTGAGGCGCCATCCCGGCTTTTAAGTGACCCGCTAGATGTTGTCTATACCGCCTAAATGTCATTTCATCGCGCCACCGGCTTTTAAGTGGACCGATTAAATATTGTCTTTACCGTGCCTGGATAGGTCATTCCATCGCATTATCCGCTTGAAGTGGACCGTTAGATGTTGTCTATACCGGCCTACTAGGTCATTTTATCGCACCATCCAAGCTTTGCGTCGCGGGACCGGGTTATAAGTTATCTTTATCGGGTCGACTTGTCATTTTGATCACACAATCGGACTTTTGCCGACCGGGTTGAAGTTGTCTTACCGAGCGGACATGTCATTTCCATCACAGCCATCCGACTTTTTTTAAGTCGATCGCTAGAAGTTATTCCACGCCTGACAGTCATTTAACTCCGCAAGAAATCGACTTTTAAGTCGACTTGCTAGAAGTTGAGTTTCACTGCCTGACAAAGTCATTTTACTACGCCATCCTGACTTTTAAGTCACCCAAATTAGAAGTTATGTTCCTACCGGCCGACAGTCATTCCATCAAGCATCCGGCTTTAAGTGGACTAATTAGATGTTGTCTATACCGGGCCGAACAGGTCATTTTACTACGCCATCCGGGATTTTAAGTGGACCGGTTAGATGTTGTCTTTACCGGGCCGGATAAGTCATTCTACTGCATCATCCGGGCTTTTTAAGTGAGCTATTGCAAAGATTGATAGAGAATGCTTTAAAGAAAGCTTTATTGATAATACTTCTTCCAGGTTCGCGACTTTTCTCCGATCCGAAGTTCATGCACCGTCATTATTTCGCCGCTGAACCTTCAACACGACTTGCAACTCCTTCATCTTCATGGTTCTCTCGCTTTCTCTCCATGTCCCGACGCTAATGGAAGAAACGATTTTTCATCAACGCTGCATGACACACGCCTGACGACCCGGGAGCGGAATGCAGGATCTGACCAGCCCAGTGATCTGAAAAACACCGACACGGCGGAGCCGCTCTTCGCTAATCGGGCTGAAACTTTGTTCGATTCCCACGTACGGCTGGCCAATGTAAGAACCAATTTTGTTCGCTTCCACCTCCCAAGACTTACCGCGTGTGAATGAACCCGGCAGTGCGCGCGATCCGGCCGACGGGCGTGGCGGCCGCCTCCGATGATTAAGTCAAGAATTGAGAGGAAGAAGAACAGAGGCCAGACAGTCACCAGATACCTTTATATGGCTGGATTCAATTTATAGGGTTTGGTTCTCAAATTTCCGTTTGATGAATATACGTTTTTCCTTATTAAGGATTATCTTTTTTATGGATAAGATCCTGCTTTTTCCTTAATGCATTATTTTTTTAAGGGATAATATTTTGTTTTTTTATTACAATCAGTTCTTCCAAATTTAAATGATTTAAATTATAAATTGCGATAAATATTCACTACAGATTTTCCCATAAATAAATTTCCCATATGCGTGAGATGACCTACCGGGGGCTCGACCCCTGCATCGCTCTAGGATCAAGACCGCTCAAGGCGTTCCCGCGATGGTTTTAACACACGGCCGCCGGGCCTGGCTCATGAGGCGGGCAGCACCTGCCCCGCGCTGCGCCGACCTATCACACGGGTCTCGCCTGTCTGGCGATACTCACAAGGTGTGTCTATACCCCAGCAATCCTCGCCCACAGCCTTCTATTTTTTGCAAAAACATTACCGAACACCACCTTATTCCATTTTGAGAGCCCTTCAATTATAGCATTATTGTTGTCCAGGAAAGATTTATCATTCTTCCATAAAGTCTGTACTTCTGTCCTGAATTCTGAATGGGTAAGCCATGCTGCTTGGAACCGAAATAAACGAGGGGGGAGCTGCATTGTTGTGTCCTTTCAAGGTAATTAGCAAGGGCACATGATCCGAGTGGACTTTGGGTAGGTGTTGTACACAGGCATCTTCAAATCTGATTCGCCAATCAACATTGCAAACAGCCCTGTCCAGACGGGCGCCTTTAAAGCTTTTTGGGTACTACCTCTGCTCCAAGTGAAACTCGGACCTGAGAAGCCAAGGTCTAAAAGTTGGTGTTCCTCCATCCATTCTATAAATCCCGAGCATCGTCTAATGTCTAGCTTGCCTTTGTTAGAGACCTCTTCCACAGTTGGTACTGAGTTGAAATCACCAACTGCTATCCACGACAAATCACTAAGACTGCCATAAATCACTAAGAGGAGCCATGGACGTTGTCCTTGTAGGGTAACCTGTATGATAATGAACTCTGAGGGTGCGTTTTTAGCACTTCCACCTGTACACTTTCTTTCTAGAGTAACCAAATCCCTCCACTAAACCCCAACGCTTCAACTCGGATCCAAGACTCAAAACCCAGACTGTTGCATATCTTGTCTGCTTGTACTCCGCTTATCCTTGGCTCAAGCAAACCTAGGATCAACGAGTTATTAATTTTTAGGAGATCCTTTATTGTACGAAGGAAGGGCTTCAAAGCTGCCCCTCTACAATTCCAAATTAGCGACTTCATAAACATAATTGAATTTTGTTTGAGGACTTTATGGGACGGGCCCATTACAGTTGTGGAGCACTAGAATTCTCCCTCCTCCCCCATAATTGGTTGCTCCATGTTTTCAACATCCACTCCGGTAGTTTGTTGAATAATCATGGCCTCCTCCATCCTATTTGTTGGGTGAAGAAGAGGTGGGTCCTGGTGGTGTTCAAATCTCTCCTTATTTGTGTCTGGGTCACTCGTAAGATGTGTAATGTTCTCGTGAGAGTGATTTACTACTTCCCTTGTGATTTTGGCACTCTTAGTCGATCCTCTTATCACCCAATGCTTAAATTCCACTGCAGCTTGTCTACTTTTCAGTTCTGACTTCCCATCTCTCAACGTGCACCAAGCATTGGATTTTGAAACACATCTTCACAACAACTACTAAAAACAAAATTTCCTTACCCCATTTCATTTGTTACCTTTAGGTTGTTCATAAAATCGGTCTAGACCGGAAAACCAAACCGAACGGAAGAGGAATCGGTCCAGTCTTCGATTCCAGAAAAAAAAATTTCCGCGTTCCAATTCAGTTTGGTCTAAAACCGAAAAGAATCGGCCCGATTTTTTTTTAAAACTTTTTATTAGAGTTAGGGTAAAAAATTTATTTTATACTTATATTTTTTTATAATATAATCAAATTTAATAGTCATTTAACATTTATTATTATTTATTTATAATTAAATAATTCTTTATTTAGAAATAGATAATTCATTATTATTCATTTATAAATAAATAATTCAAAATTATTTTTTTTATATAATTCATAATTATTATTATTACTTTTTGAAGAAATAATTTTGATTGATTTATTGCGATACGTCGATGAAACATATGTCCCAAGAGAATTCTTTAAGCAAATGATGATGAAACGGCGTCAGGATTAATAGCATCTTGAAGCGATTAAGCATATCGTTTGATAGTTGAGTCGCGCGTTTGATATTCTTATTATGGTAAATAACTTTGACTTCGGTTCATAATATCTTGTGATTATTGCTCGTTTGAATCGCTCAACATGATCGCGCCGCACCCGACAACTAAAATCAAGTGTCGTACGAAATAATATGCCAGTATTCTGTAAAGGCAATGACAGAGGCAGCGTATAAAAGTGATAACAATCATTCGCACACTAAGGCGACAACTAAATAAAGAAAAAACGTATAAAAACCTAAATCTGTATGGAAAAACCACTTTATTGAGAAAAAAATATGGAAAAGATGTATAAAGGGATAGCTTTAAGCCAAGAATGACAAAAAAATCACTCCTCCTTACTTAATAAAAAGAGGCTAACATAGAAAAAGTTGAGATAAAAAGAAGGCTAAGGTTTCAAAAAACCAATTTTCACTTATTTTTTGATAAGTTTGTTAATATGTATTGTAGTTAATGGAATAAAATATTATTTAAAATATTTTTTTGTTTTACAACAATATAACTGGGTCATTAACATTTAGCATACTTAGAGCTCATATATATATATAATAGTAACTTATAAGTGCTTATTGCAGAAATAATTTGTATGCTTATTATCTAAATCGCTGATATGATCATATAAGGAATAAAGAAAATATAATTTAGATAAAAAAAAACTAGTACACCGATCCAAACCGGTCCAATCCTATTTTGAAACGGACTTATTGATCCAGTCCGGTCCTGGTCCAAACTCGACTGATCCGGTTTCTGGGTCTTAGATTGTGTGTTTTCCGAGTTTCAGACCGGTCTGGTCTGATCCGGTTTTGGACCAGTGAACAACCCTAGTTACCTTGCTTAAAAAGTCATGAGATTGCAGTTAAGAATTCAGGAATGAGCATGCTGTGAAAAGTTCCAGACAATGACTCTAGCTTTGCTTAGTAATTACTATTCACATACTTAATCCTCACATATTCTGTTTAACTCCTCGAACAGTTTCCGATCATTAAAAACTTGGTCTAAGAGCCAAAAGATACATTATTTTGCAGTCGACAAGAGGTGGATGCAAATCAGCAATTGTTTGTACTCTTAATTGAAGAAAAATGATTGAAAAAAATAACTTCACCGGGATAGGAAACCCGATTTGTCAACTCGTTCTTTGGAAGGCGATATAATTAAAATCTACAGCCAAGATGCCCTCCTTGTCCATGATTGTTTTCCATTTATGCTGACTTCAGTTGCTGCAAAAGAAATTGCCACTCGTACTAAGTATAAGGAGTCCTAATTTATGCATGTATTGTGTCGTAAAACAGTGCTTTCTAAGCAGAAGGCATTAGAAAACTAACAAAAAAGTGAAGACATTTTTCACTTAATGCTCTTAAGTTTCAAAGAATTATTCTAAATAATGGGGTATAATATTCAGGTTCCTGAAAAAACCCCAATTGCAGTGCAGACGTAAACACCCTCCAAGGAACCACGCTAGGAGGAGAAAAGGCCACAAAGGGGTATTCCCTGTCCTCCTCTAAATCCCGAAAATAGCATATGAGACCTCAAAATCCTAAATGTAATTCTATTCAAGGTACCAAGTACTATAGTCAGGAAATAATGAAGAAGAAAATGATTAGATTTCCTTCCTTCTGTTGTCACAAACCCCCTCATCATTCGTCGGTCTAGATGGATCCTTGCTGGATAGAAATCATACAGTCAGACCTGACTTATCTCACTACAGATGAGATGACTAAATGAAGCAGCAAAAGAGCAATTTCAATGTTCAAGCTATGGGGCATAAGAAATTGTGTTCCTAGGATAAATGCTGCATAGGAAGCCACAAAAGCCAAAAAATTATTTCTTTTAAACCATCCTTGATTTTAATTTTGACTCAATTTAAGCCATGATTTAGAACAAAACTCACTCGTTTCTCCTCTTCCATCTTGGCCTTTATGAAAGAGTACATTGCCACTCCAGCAATTGCAATGGCCGTTCCAATACCAGTTTGTGTTGAAATCTTGTTACCTGCAGGGAGTAAGTTGTTAGATATCTTCTCGGTATGATGCTTAGGGAGAAGAAAGCAGTAGGCAAAACAAACAGAAAAAAGATGAATGTTTACCAAAGACTAAGATTGAGAAACCAATCACAAATACACGTTTCAAAACGTTGCCAACTGCATGTGTAAGAGGTGCCACTCTCTCCAGGGTGTTGGTTGCCAGCTGAGAATTCAAAAGGCAGAAAATGATTTTACCATCACTATGCATGAATTTTTTATGACCCTTTTGAATGCACAATGTCATAAGGGATAACGAACTCAGGAATTAAACTATTCAACATTGATCATTAAATAATATTAAGAGGAAAAGGAATGATGATAATACTTTATGATCCGTAGGGCATTATTTTGTAACTGAAGCTCCACGAAAATAATGTACCTGATTGTAGAGGTGATAGAACATTCCCACCCAAAAGAGATCAGAGACAAACTTGGTTAGACCCACTTTAGCAATTGCATCACTAAAGCCATGCTTCAGCAGTTGAGGTCCCTCCACCTGTAGAATTTGACATGGAAGTATGGAAACTGTTATTTTAGTTGACGAATTAAAACCCTCATGGATCCCAAATCATGTTGCACTTACAATGGCAGCAGGTGGAATGCAGACAATGAGAGCAATGATGGAAATGTAAGCATAGACATTGGTACTGTCCATGTCAGTCTGCAAAAACCCAGACATTCATTAGAAAGAATTTTTGAGGAACAGGGGACGAAGATAGCTCTGCTGAAGCTATTGTCGAATATGTGATTTATTCAAGACAAGAAAGAAGAAAAGTTATTCAGAATCAGAATAGAAGATAACCATGGCTTTCTTTGAATAGATGCTCCGGTAAGTGAATGAGATATTAGAAATCATAGCACTAATGAAACCGGTCCAGTTGAATGACAGCTCAGTCAATGATGCCATCGACACACCTGCATTTATTTTGAAGTAAAAATCACATGAACTGGTAACAACATGGTAAAAATCAAGTATTTCCAAAAAGAACAGGAACATATAATAGCTCATTAATCAGTAGTATGACCCAAATCTTCCCAAATGCATATCAGAATTAAGAAAACTTTCCACCCACCCATAGGGCAAGAGCCAATTAACTAAAGATATGTATCCAGATTAAATAACGTCCCAAATAGCATGAAACAATCAAATTACAATAACAGGGAGAGAGGAGTGTTTACCAAGAACAACAGGGGCCAGAGACAGCCATAGGGTTATTGGAATTGACTGTCCTAGTATAAATTGAGAAGCGGCAGCATTGAAGAAGGGCTCAAGAGCTGAAACAAAACAAACCGCATTAAATGCCACAGATCTTAAGAGTGAAATACACAATAAGAAATTAATTTGCTCAGACAATAGAGGACTCATTTCTTAAACACCGTGTAATCATTTAGATTTCTGTCACCTTTGACTGTGTGGGTGAAAGAGACGGCAACCGCTGCAAAGGAGACATTGCTAGTCACATGGCCTAGTGCATGACATACAGCAACAGGGATCAGCAGTTTCAGAAGGTTTGAGTCTATAGGCTGCAACGAGAATCATAAGACCCATGTCATTCCCAAAATCAATAAGGGCAAAAGGCTAGAGGTCATCACCATCATATACATATACTCTTATACACTAAAGAAGGAATAATCTTGGCTTTCTACAAAAAAGACCCCTACACATTTGCTACTCAAAAACAAAGAAATAAAGAAAAGGGGCATCAAACTTAAATTAAAGGTAAGGAAAGAACACAGCATGCTTCCTTAAAAAAAATCAATGGCTTAACACTACACCAATTAAAGGTAGTCATCTTCGACGGCTAACAGGGCACATTCATCATGAGCATCTCACGTGACATTGACAGCAACGGATAGTTTTATTGCTCTGATGTTTTTGCATTGATTAAAATAAACTACTGGAAAAAAAAATGAACTGAGACAAAAAGATGATTGGGGGTCGGCGAGTGAACTTACAGCTCGCTTGGGAAGGCCGACGGCCCAGCTTATCAAACAGTAGACCACTCCAACAAGCAAATGAATTACCGATACAAAACTGCAATAAACTGATTTTAATCAATTCCATGCCCCCGATGGGCCGTCATAATCTCTTATATATCGAGAATTTCAGTCATACTTACTAAGGATATGGGAAGTAGTTGTAGATCTTCTTGTTGAGGATGTTGAATATGACGTTGAGGAAGTACCTGCAGAAGTACAATTTGTCAAAGACACCCAGAAATTTGTACTATTTTTGACAGTTGAAGAGAATTGTAGATGTTGTTAGAGAACGGTGATGGCGTACCACATGAAAAAGAAAAATCCGGTGACAAGAGCCGGGTACTTGTCGAAGAAGCCGACCTTAGCGTCCCTGAGAAAACAAAGGGCAAGTTAGTCAGAAGACTTGAAAAAGGTCGGCGACCGGGTCAGAACGAAGGAAACGGACCTCACCCGGCGGAATCACTCCCTTCGGCGGGTGACGACGTGGAGGCCATAGTCGGCCGGAGAATCTCACGCTTTCCGGTAGTCACGCCGATGACCGGATAGCTCTCCAGGATCAGAGCTGGCCGGAGCTGCCTCCCCCATATGAGGTTCCCGCCCTCTCCGACAGCCCCAATAGGTCTGGAGGGAGCGAAGTAAACGGTGTCCCTCACCGGCTTACGTAGCCGGACAAGGCCGGAAATAGTGGCGGCGCCGGATAACACCCTCGACTCCATGCTGCGAGAGAGAAATGTAATCCAGGAAGGTACACTACGCTCTTATTCAGGACCAGAATTATCCTACGCCGAGAACGTTATCTTGAGTCTTGAGTCTTGAGCAGGGAGGGGGAGGAACCCGAGAAGAGTTTGAGTGGCTCTCAAGTGACCGGGAGGTGCGGTTAATATTAATAAAGTAATAAACTTTGGATTTATTCAACCAACGTCAATCTCCTGTGGATTAGCCCACTGTAATAAATAAAATCACAGCGTCAGCATCTGATCTCGTAGATTTCCCAATCAGCGGTTACTGATGAGATTGGCAAAGCAATAATAATGGTATGGTGTCTGGTTTGGATATGGTCCATATGGAGGAAGGTGGGGCCCTCTTATCTCCAGTGAAAGGCCAGTGACGAAGGCCTTTGTCCTATCCAATCGTAATCCCCTATTTTCCTTATCGTTTCTATTTTCTGGTTGGTATTTTCTTCCCTATAATAATAATATAATATTGCTATCAACGTAATTTTTAGGAAAAAAAATTAATTTTGTAACGGCTCTAATTTTTTACTCTACCTTTATATATAGGGATTATAGAGCAAAAATTATGTCATAAATAGCACATCTTGATATTTAAAGATTTACTATTCACATCTTGTTGTAAATAAAGGATTTATTCATGTGGTGAATAATGCAGTAAATGAGCACAATAATCTATTGAATATGAATGAATATTAGAATGAATAAAAGCCAAATTCGTAGAGAACTTTAGTAGTTCACTTTTATAGAACCTCATTTATTTGGTTCGTGTATAAAGGAATTAGGTAGTATAAAGGCTCTCACTCTTTGTGTTGCGTACTTTTGAAATGAAGAGGGGAAGAAGAAAGCTCTGCCACTCGATTTGTATCTACTCTTTCTTTGGCTCGTTTAAAGTTCCACTTTCTTTTCTTTCTTTTTCTTGTTGTGTCTGAAAAGGGAATAGTATCTTATAACTAGCTTTCACCTTTTATAATTTCACATACGTTATCGACACGACTACTTGCTCTAGAAAAGGTATGATTATTTTTATTTTGTGCAAAAATCGTTTTCGGTTATCATGCCAGTGTTTGCAAAAATGTCAAAAATTTCATCTCTCAGGTTTACATGCACTTGACATTTACAAGTGTATCTATCTTAGTGCAGATCTTTGAGATAAATTTAAATTTGAAATCTTGGAGAAAGCAAGAAATTAAGAATGAAATCAAAGATCCGCTTGGGCCAGATTACCATATTAATTTTAATGAACACCGTCTATTGAGGATCTTAAAATTGAGTATTCTTCGTAAAGATCATAGCATTTTATAATTTGAATTGAAGAGAAGGATTTGACCACCAAAAATTTATTGATTTCTACAGCTCATTGTATTTGGTCTGGCACGGGTTGAGAGACTTTAAAGCAGTTAAGCGAATATAAGCTGCAACATTTAAAATAAACTCTGCGGTGAAGCTTTGGGAAATGTCGGGAAGAGAGCGTGCGAAAAGCGTTCTGACGTTTCACGCCTCGAATGTGCTCTGCGGCCCGACAATATCGAGGCGTAGATTCCTGAGAATATTCTCAAGTTAATATATTATAACTTCTATTAATTTGAACAAATAATGAGCTACTAATGAAAAATCATGCAGTCAGATCACTTTGGATGCGAAACACATTCCCGAAATTAGATGCAATATCATCGAGTGTATAGGCATGGGCGGGAATGATGCATTGGTGAAGTCGAGAATGAATTCCCGACAATATAACAATTCTTATTGTATCGGGGAAAAGAAAAGCTCAGTTTCACCACCGAGAAGTGGAATAAATAATGAGCTTAGACGAAAATGGAGAAAGTGCAAAGAAAATCAGAGAACATAGAGACGCGTGTTATGGTGTCTGAGTGCATGGAGGACAAGTGCCAGTACTGTCGTCACTCCCGACTGACATCTAGTAGATACGTATCAGCGTAATTAAAGGAAAAGTAGGAAGAAAATATGAAATGAATTTCCTGAATAGTAATGGAATGGACCTATCATATTTTGATAATAAGTTTCCTTATAGGTCCAAGTGAGAATTTTAGATTATTTAATAGATGATGTAATGACAATGTTAAATAAATACCACTATATTTTATTTTAGGGTGTATCTTGTTTTGATGTAATTTATTTAAGGTGTTTAAAATGTAATTTTGTGGTACTATAAAATATAAGTGTTCTTAATTTCAAGATGAATAGAAGATGATGTATGTCTTCTTTGATTCGTGACCACGTGCAAATCTTGAAAAATATATTTTATTCGTGATTAATAACAACAAGGCCTGGTGTTAGTACAATATCTAATTACATCAGAGTTGTTGAAGGCTGGGAAGGAACAGGCATGAGTACTACAGATGGAACCCGATTTCATATAAAATGATGCGTATGATGCAACCGTCAGGGAAGAAAGAATTTCTTGAGTTTAAAAGATATCATGAGGAAATGGATATAAATGCTCAATATGGAATGAAGGGTAATAAGAATGTTTATATTACCTATGTTGCAGAAAAGATTATTCTGAAAGCTCTTAGCATTCTCCTGCAGGTTATATCATCACGACCATAAAGTCTATTAGATCAAATGTTGTGGCTGAACCGAGAAGTTCCAACGACCCCGAAGATTTAATCTTTGGCATAAACAGTCTTAATTAAATCTGGATGTGATGATACGTGAATCATAAGAACAACTGAATGGGCATCCATTAAGAACGAAGATTCTTTTGCCAAATGAACTTTTCTTTGTGAAGGCTTGTTCATGAGAGTGAGTTCTGAAATTATCGACAATCTATAATATGAAATCATGTACGAGTCACGGTCTTTTTTAGAAGAATACGTGGGGATATATGTGGACCTATTCATCCACCATGTGGACCTTTCGTTATTTTATGGTCACTAATAGATGCCTCCATAGATAGAGTCGCGTGTGTTTTAACTACAACATGATCATGCCTTTGCCGGAGCTCCTTGCACAAATAATTAAATTAAGAGCACATTTTGAGACTATCAAATTAAGACCATTAGACTTGATAATCTTGGTGATTGTCAGGCTTTCAATAATTTTGTATGTCAAGTGGGATAAATGTTAATGAACATTTTTGTTGCTCATGTTCATCTACGAAATGGTTTGAGTCGTTGATTAAAGCGTCTTGATTAATAAGCGGGAATGGTATTGATGAAAAACGAATTACCGTATCTACATGGGGACATGCTATTATACATGCTGCGAATTCTAATAAGAATTAGACTGACATCACACCGAGTACTCCCTTCACAGCTTGTACTTTGATACCTTGCCGAATATTTACCATTCTGAATTTTTGGTTGTGCGTCCTATGTCTGCAGTGCCTTTCTACTTGTAGCATAAGATGGGTCCCAATGTAAATTGGGATTTATGTGGTTTTGATTCGTCAAATCTATCATAAAATATTTGGAACCATATTGAGGAAATGTTTTTGACACGATTTCTTGTGTCATTTAATGAAACAGTGTTCCCACAATTAGGGGGGAAAAGTCGATCCCAGAAGGACGACATGAAATCACTTGGAATGCATCTACATTATCCCATCTTGATCAACGTACTAATCAATGTGGTGGAAGTTCAAATGATCGTCGTTGCAAAATGCACAAATCAATTACGAATGCATTTGTTGATACAAAGAAAGTGACAAGTCACATATCCAGCTGCAAATGTTCCGGTACGGGTTGATATCCTTTGAGGACAAAAGCATTTGAGTCTAAAACTGCCTTTCAGGCGTGGAGACCCGAGTGGGTCGGCCTTGCTCGGGAAGCGGAGAACAAATGGAAAGCAAAGGCGCCATGAAGAGTCAAATATTTGAAAGCCCGAATCCTAAAGAGATACAAAATGAACAAATGGCCCGAAGAAGTGCAGTGCGCGAAAATAATGAGATCTCAATAAGTTATGTGCACGAGGGTGAAAAATGGGATCGAAATAATTTTGATGTGAATAATATTTTGCTCAAGCGGCCTTAGATCATACAAAATGATGATGATCCGGTACAAAATCTGAATGAATGTAGACAGAAAGTAGTTGGCACAAATGGAGAGCGTGCGGGCGGGAATTACATTCATTGATAAAGCAGGATGTTTTGGACTGTAGTCCAAACACACAGAAATATAAACACAGTGAGAACAAGGCCAATTATTTATGCGAAAGCGTAATGAGAATAATGATATCATAAGGTATAAGGCGCGATTAGTAGCACAAGGTTTCTCACCAAAGACCTGGCATTAACTATGGGAAACATATTTGTTATGGGCCTTGATCACATTTCGCTTTTGATAAGTTTAGCGATGCTCGGAAGAACGATATAAAATCTCATGGATGTTATCACTTTGCATATTTATATGGATCCATAGACGTGATATACACATGAAAATCTGAAGGATTTAAAAGCTACTGAAGCGGGTTAGTACAAAACCTCGTAGCGTGTTATCAATTAAACTCTGAGATCTTTGTATGGATTAAAACAATCCCAGGACGCATGTGGTACAATCTGTGTAGTGAATATTTACTAAAGAAGGGTATATGAATAATATGTATTATCAGTTTTCATTGAAATCGGCACGGTTGCGGTGTGCGCATTTATGTTGATGATTTAAATCTTGTTGGAACTCCTGAAGAGCTCACAAAAACAGCAGAATATTTAAAGAAAGAATTTGAAATGAAAGATCTTGGAAAACAAATTTTATCGGCTTCTTGGTCGAGCATTTTCCAAATGGGTGTTAGTTCATCAATCAACATATATTAAGAAAATGTGAGCGTTTAATATGGATAAAGCCACGTCCATTAAACTCCCTATGGTTGTTAGATCACTTGATGTGAAAAATGACCCATTTCGTCGCTTGTGAAAGGGTGATGAATTACTTGGTCTGAAGTGCAGTATCTTAGACCATTGAATTTGCACTTATGTATCTTGCTAATTGTATAAGACCGGATATTGCTTTTACGTTAATTTATTAGCCAGTGCAGTTAAAGCTCCCAACCCGAGAAGACATTGGAAAGGTATCAGCGTATATTCACGTATCTCAGCGGAACTACGAGATAATAGGCTTATTCTATTCAAATAAGTCGAAAAGAAAAACTACTCGGATATGCGAGATCACGGGATATCTTGAATCGCATAAAGCTAAATCTAAATGGGTATCATTTTTAACTCTGATGGAACACTATCTGTGGAGATCGTCGAGTAAATTGATGGTGGCTACATCTCATCAAATCGTCGAAATTCTTGCAATTCCACGAAGCTAGTCGTGAATACGTATAATAGATCAGTGATGCACCATGTTCGAGAATCGTATGGGCTCTCCTACGTCAAAGACAAACCAATGATATTATTTGAAGACAATCTGCATGCATTGCACAAATCAAAGGAGGTTACATGAGAGATAGAGACGAACACATTTCACCAAAATTTTTATCTGCGTAGGCGGAAGAATGGTGAAATTGATGTCAGCAATCTTTGATCAGTGATAATCTAGCGGATCTGATGCGAGGCGTGCAGGCAAACGTTGAAATTAATTTCTGAGTTGGAATCACGAAAAGTAAAGGATGTTGGCGTGAGGGGGAGCATGGCAGAAAATTAGTGTCTTGCACTCTTTTTCCTTCGTCGAGGTTTTTGTCCCAGCGGTTTCTTGTGAAGGTTTTAGCGAGGCGATCTGCAATAAGGATTGTGCTAATGGTGGTCATTCAAGGGAGTGTTGTAAATAAAGGATATATTAATGTGGTGAATGTACTTGTCACATGAAACCTGTTCTTTATTGAATAGGAATGAATGACCCGAATAAAGAATGGCAATTTCATGAAGAACTTCGCTAGATTACTTTATATGAACACTTATTTATTTGGTTCGTGTATAAAGGAATTAGAGTAAATCTATATGAGAGCTCTCCACTCTTTGTCTGATGGCATCCGCTTTTCGAAAGGAAGAAAGAGGAAAGAAAAGAAAGCTCTCCTCCGAATTTGCTCTCTTCTTTCTTGCCCAATTTAAGTTAACTAACTGCTCTTCTTGTTGTGTGAAAGGAATGGATATCTTATAACTAGCTTTACCGCTTTTATAATAATTATACACATCTCTAAATATAGAGATTATAGGACCTACATATTAATAAACATTATTCTCCTATTATTTTATTATTGTATTTAATATTCTTTCATTATTTTATTATCATAATAACAAAATAATTAATTTAATTATATTTTTATAACATATTTTTATTTTTTGACATGTATATTTATTATTTATTTATTTTATTAATATTAAATTAATTTCATATATAATATTTATAAAATGATTTTAATATATTGATTTTGCTTAAATTAATAATTTATTTTTTAATATTTTTAAAATTTTTTATTAAAATAATTTAATTTTTTATTAAAATTAATTTTTGACAACGATATAAATGCATTTTATTATTACTTCAATTTATATTGAAAATGGAGTGTTGGTTGAAGTTGGATATAATAAAACATTAAGATTTTATTTAATTAATTCAATGATTCTAACACAAAAAAATACAAATTCATATTAAGAAAAAAAAACATATAAATTACTATATCGCGTGTGATGTTTTTAGCATCATTTTAAGCAAACTAATATATTAACTAAACATTGTTGCATATATTTTCCATGAAATCTTTCAATTAATATATTTCGAAGTATATAATGAGTTTCCTTATTTTTAGTATAGTTTTTATTAATATTGTTTTATTTTCTAATGTAATACGATGTTCTATAATATAATATTTATTAGTTTAAAATGTATTTTTATGTTTTTAGCTAATTTTTATTAGTACAATTTCATTTTATTTAATATAATTTATATTTATATATTTAAATAAAAATAAAATTATTTTTATATATCATGTTCTTAAAAATAACCTGTTTAAAAAAATAGAATATTTAAATAATGAATAGTAATTTAAAGTTGAAGCCAAAGTGCTTTTTAAGAAATTGAGTCATATACAAAATACCAGAGCTTCTTTAATCTCTAAATAGTAAAAATATCTAGTTTAAATGAAAATAGGAATTCCTTTTGTCTCTAAAAGCTCTCAATGTTTGGCTGGTATCATGTCATTCCCAGGATTCCTGTGCAAAAATGTCATCATTTAACAGCGTGTTCAAAGTCCCACAGGATCGGTCGGGGTCGTGTCTTTTGACCATTGCCACGAGAAAAAAATTGGGTTCTCAAGTTATAAACTAAGGATAAAAATCCAACCAAAAATTGACATATAACTATTACTATTATTATTAATTTATTAGTATTAGGGGGCAGCAACACGGGTTTAAGCGCTACTTTTTATTGTTGGGGTTCGACTTGGATGTTGTTTTATCAACCTAATTCAAATTTGGGTTGAACTTAGGCCAATGATTCATATAATATCTTATTCAGTCCAAACCTGTGAATTTGTTTTTTTATTGTTATTGTGTTATCATCATCGTTCTTCATAAGCTAAACCATCGTTTTTCAAATCGGGTATTTTCATCGGGTTAAAACTTAAAGACCTTCTTACAAAAATCATAAATTTAGTGGCAGATGAGTTGAGTAAAAATTCATGAGAAAGAAATTATTTGAAGAAGGTTGGATTACATCTCTTCACTTTTAAGATTTTCTGTCTCTCTTGATAAAAGGTAAAATGTATTTACAAAAATATATTTATAACTTAATGGCAAATGATTGGTTATAAAAGAAAAGGTAATGAAATACTTTTCCCCATCAAAAGTCGAAACATTAAAAGCCCTACATATATTAATATCTATAAGTTGAATAAGTTGCGTGTTTTTTGTGATTGTTCTGTTAATTAGGTGTTTTATGTGCTTTCTTTTTGTGCAATCACGCATATGCTAAGAATAATAAAATCCAAATTTCGAAGGATTTTAATTTTGTACTGATCTTAAAGTAAGTTGAACTTTCAATATCTAAACCATATTTAATACCAACATTATGATACAAGGTTTATAGAATCTCAATAAAAGCGCTATCAAGCTTAATTTGTACAAATCATCACATAAAAACTAAGACCATTTAAACCAAAGTTTAAATAAATTGAAACATGTATTCTTGAATTTAAAAAACATTCAGCTGTATCAAAATTGACACAAAGAAACTAAATTTCTTAAAATAGTGGGAACATAAAAAAAAAAAAGACGTAAATGATTGTATCTAAAATCATGTAATATGTCATAAATTCCTAATAGCTTCAACTAATGCTTTGATCTCATTTCAAATTGTGTTCTTGTTTGTCATTAGTTCAATTATGTTTTGTTCGGCGCATAAACAAAGTAGTTGTACATTGTCTTGCTCGTGTGTGTTGTACCCTTGGATTAAATGCTGGATCGCGTCGGGCGTGCACTGCTTGATGGGGCCGTAAAGCAAGCGAAACGCTGGCGCGGCCCGTTGGTGTGGCTTGATCGTCTCTACGATCTTGCGTCGTATGAAGAAATAGGGAGGGAGTAAATCGCGTCGCAGTTTTTCAGTAGGATATCTGCATAAATGTTGCGATTCTGCTTATTTATGAAGGAGGAGGGATGGTCCTTTTTGGAAAGTGGGTGATTGGTTTTCTAGAAATTGAAGGGAGGCGGCTTTCATTTCTTGAAGATCAGCGGGTTTTGTTTTTCATTTTGGATAGTCAAGGTTTGTCTGAATCTTCGCCTCAGAGGGAGTATTTGATGTCATGGAGCCAAGTTGTAATCGTGATTCGTGGGAGGATGTGTTTTATTTCTAACGAGGATGGTAGTATTGGTGGTCATCTTCTGTAAAAGCGATAGCCAGGCTAGGAAAGGATGTGTCAGGCGATAGAATTACAACGGGTCTGTGTGATTGGACTGAGCCGGGTTCGAGGTAGTGGTTAGGATCATTGTTCGTGTGAGGATACTTGGGTTTGGCTGTGACCGAGGGTACTTGGATGGGTGGAGGACTGGGCGCCGTGAACTGATCTGTCAGGACCTTGGTGGGGTGTTGGAATTTACAAGCGTGATGCACATGATGCCCACCACCCAGTTGGGGAGATGGGTGCTTCCTCATTTGGAAAAATCATTATTATGGCTTTGGCGCATGATTAAGAGCAGGACATTGATGTTTTATGTGATTTAATGCGTGAAGGTTACCAAGGGTTTTCTATTTTTTTATTTAGCTTGTGTTTAATGGCTTTCAGGGTTTCACGGGTTTGAAACACACATAAAAGGCTCTCTGAGGGTAATGGATTCTTTTATGCTACTTATTGGTTTTGAGTTTTCGGTGGGTATGTATGGTGTTAGCTGTGGCGACTGCCGTCTTTGGTGCTTCTCTTACGATTGTCTTGGGATTTGAATGTGATGTTGACAGGGGTTGGCCGGAGGCTACAAGGAATGTGCTGGAGAGTGATAATTTGCTTTTAGAGGGATATTTTTCGAACCTTATGTGCTTTATATATTGTCCACTTAGCTTTGGCATTGTTGAAAAGCGTAATCATATTGCCGTAAAAGGGCTATCGTGTGAGCTTTTTCTTTTCATATCTTCTTTAGGATCTCCTTTTTCTTTTTCTTCTACCTTTTCTTCCACTTTTTCTTCTTTCTTAGGCTCTGTTTTCCAACCCTGCTGGGTTATGTGATTGTTGGAGTATGATCGCTTGGTTGTAAGCGTTGCTGTGTAATTATGAACGACTTTTGGTGTAATTAATGAAATTGTGTTTCTTGGAATTTTTGCGTTTTTGTTCATCTTATTTTTCTTGTGCTCGGCTAATCGGTCAACAACGTGGACTAACTCCCTGGGACAAGGGTTGTGGCTTTTGATGGTCTAGAGCAGATCGAAGCCCTTATGGTTCTTAATTTAGACTTAGCTTGGTTGTTAGGCCCTGACCCTTCCATTGGGAGGCAGCGTGGGTTTTCAGGCTGACTTAGTTTAAGTTGTGGATCAGACCAGAGGAGTCAGGGATGCCACGGTATCACTCGATCACTTAAAATCATATCATTTGCGGACGATTACAAGAATTAGAGCGGCCCGTAAGCATTCACGTTAGCAAAATACATTTCTGATGAAGGCATCGAGCACTGAAATGATTCTGAAATAGATGTTCGAGTTCAAATTGTTTTTTACAAAGGAAATATCAATATCGAAAACATGAAATGAATGCACATGTCGAGCATACTCAGAATTTCCTTCTTATGACTGCTCACCGATTTTGGGTCAAAACTTTCGTGGCACATATTCTTTGATGCGTAGCGGGTGGTAAAGCGATACGCTGGCGTTTTCGTGCTTTAGTGGTTCTGCTCTACAGGTCGTTCTAGGATTTTGAGTTTAAATCAAATCATGCAATTTAACAATTCAAAACTTTCAAATCTTTATGGATGATCAATCTGAAATACAATACATATACTTGTTTTATATCGATCGATTATGGTTCATTGATCATCCCAAAAAATACTTTCATATTGATATTTAACAATCTCGAATGTTCGATTATCTTCATGAGTCGGTCGGGTTAACGATTGATTCGATTATGCAAATCAATTCGATTATACTGATAAATTGATTTATGCCCTTAGCAATTTACTTGTATGTTTCGATATACGGGATATCGAGTCACGGGCGTCTGGCACAGGCACGCGGCGATATCAGGTTTTTATAATACGATGCAGATCGCATTTGGGGCTGGCGGCCCAGTTATAAGCGATCAATTTGTGAACAACTACCGTCTGATCGGCTGGTGACTGGCGATCGGAGTGATACGCATCAATACAATAGTTAGCGATCGCGCTATTTGACTGTTGGTATACGATATATCATATCTGAACTAAGCGGTTAACATTCTAGTAAGGCGTTGAATCCTTTATAATAGTACGATCTTTATCATCCCACAATTATACCCTATGAGTTTTATAAAATGTTTTGGAGTATAATAAATAAGGAAGAACTATATTTATTGAGATAAAATAAAGAGATAAAATAAAAATAGGAATATCATAAGTTAAAATTCTGAATAATAAAAGATTAAGAAATTTGTGTAAAAATATTATAAATTGATTATAAATATTAGAAGAGTTGGAGGACCAAGTGAGAATGAAAAGGGGATAGATCGAAATAGGATAAAATAAAATAAATATACCATTTTGCTCTTGCCAGGAAAAGGGAGAAGCGAAATACGGATAAGAGAGAGAGAAAGAAAGGAAGAAGAAAGAAGAAGAAGAAAGAAGATCACGGGTATGGAGTGATATGGTATAGAAAAGTATGGAACTAGGATTTTTGTATGAAAAGTATGGAAATATGGTTTAGTATGGAACTATAGGTTGGTATAGAAAGTATGAACGCCATGAATATGTGTATGTAAAACTTCTGGGTATGCGGACACATGTGGGTTGTATGGAAGTCTAGTTTTGAAAGTGCAGACCGGTATGGATACATGTTTTAGAACCCTACATCTTGTGTATTGTTGGGTTTTGGGTTTGGGAGCTCTGACTCATTTCTTGTAGGGTTGGAGTTAGAAGGAAGGCTTTGGGCTCACACACAAATGTATGTGTATGAGAAGGTCACAGTTACTTGAGTTGAATACGAGAGAAGGGATTCTATTAATGTCGGCCATGAGGTATGGGATCTTAGAGCGGGTTTTGGGTCAGAAATAAGGAGAATTTGGCAGTAAGTCATGCGTGATTGTAGCCACATTAATGAATGAGCAGTGTTAGGCTTTTGAATTTCTGGTCGGACCTCCTGTGGGCAAATTTATGGTCTTTATGAATAGTGAATGGGTGAGGGTCGTCGAAACGAGTGCTCGTCGACGTCTTTCGTCGAAGCAGTCTTCGTCGTGATCTTTGTCGAAGCAGTCTTTCGTCGTCATCGAGGTTGACTGCGCATGACCTCGCCCGGAAGGTCGTAACTCGCCGTTTGAACTCGGTTGGGTGTTCTTGGACTCATCGGCGGTGGTCGAGGAATACGATCCTTATGCCTGAGGAGGATAGTAGAGGAGTCAAGACTGAGTGTTAGAGCGAGCTCGTCCATGGCTTGACTCATTTCGTCGATCGGTCAGACTCATCCAGGCGGCGGCTGCGCATGGCCTCCCACGGCTTGGAAGGTCATAACTCAGCCGTTTGAACTTTCAGGTTGGGTGTTCTTGGACTCTGCATGGAAAGCCCGTTGAGTCGAGAATCCCAGCAATAGAAAGCTTTATAAGGTTGGAACTCATTTGATTCAGAAAACACGAAAAACAGTAGGCACTACAAGCGTCATAGTTATTCATTTGTATGAATGCCTATTGTAATTCATGAATAGCTAAGTGGCATCATTAGCGACATAGTTATTTATGCATATAATGAGATATGAAAAATACGAAGATATGAATAAATGATAAGTATATATATATATATATATATATAATATATATATATATATATATATCCGTATGATTCTGGGAATAACAATAATTATTCGGGAATAAGAGATATATCTCAGCGAGGAAAATGCGTATTAGGTTAATACTGCGTAGAGCTGGTGAAGGATAGATGGGCATGCCTATTAGGGAAAAGCAGGTTCTTCAGCGACATCGTATCACGGATATTCAGGCCAGTTTGGGTGATGATGACATAGATCCGTTTGGATCGGGTAGCCGAAGGGTCACCGGCGCCATAGGCCATACATGAATAGTCAGCATCTCATACCGGTGATGATACCTTCGGGTAACCATATTACCGGGCACTCATGGATGGTCAGCATCTCATGCGATGATGATACCATCGAGTATCATATTAAGACAAAGTATTGTCTGCAATAATAACAGCACCTTCAGGCCCTCATGGTTTCCTATATCCACTTCTAAGGTTTATGCAGACATTAAACATAAAAGAAAATGACAGGTATATGCAAATGAAGTATAGAGAATACATGACATGATGTGAAACTATATGCTATTTATGCGATATTGATATCACGATTACAAGAACAAAAAGTAAAAGTACAAGATTACATAGAAAAGTATATGGAAGATGATAAAAATGGGCGGTTATGATAAGTATATATATGCGAAATGATAAGAATCGGTAATGTTATATATTGTCGTATGCGTTTGTATAAAAGTGTGGTGACTCTTAATAGAGTCATGTCCCCACTAAGTGATAAAGCTTATACGGGTGTTCAATCAGGTGTGTAGGTACAGAAGGAAACCGGAGAATGGACAATCCCATCGGTCGAGGCCACTGGCTGATAGGTGCCGCGGAAGACGCTTTGGGTCTACATTTTGTATAATTTTGTAGCTTGATGTAAAATATTGTAGATGTTGAACATTTCCATATTTGGAGCTTGTATTTATATTTTGTAATCGGCTATTTCTCAGGGAGATATAATACGAGTTAATTGTTTAACGTTATATGGTATGTGTAAGTGTAAGGTTATAAGTTTAAAAAAAAAAAAAAAGAAGTGACCCTCGCCGACATCACATCTCTTAGAGTTGAGGCATCAGGTTTAGTATCGGAGCCTGGGTTTAGGCGTTTTGGAAAGAAAAAACCTAGTTTAGGCGGCTCTTGAATAGAGTATATATGATAGAAAAGCCTATGTTTAGTAATAATGGGCACGATAGTGAATTATCTTGCTTGTGTTTGTAGTGGATCTTCAGAAGGCTGCGAGAGTGTTAACTTGAGAGAGCAAGGGTTATGGAAACACGAGACCTTCGAAGTAATGTACCTAATGAGCCACGCGGGAAGCCTTCTTTGAGAATATCGAGACATGGCTCGGGTTTTGGATGGGTAACCTCTCACTGGCTGATAGACACGAGTAAGAAGACATGGAGCATAGGAATTAGGCAGGTGAAGCGTGGAAGGGTGAGGAGAAAGCTAGGATTTTGGTTAGAAGGATTAGAGAGGAGTATTAGAGGAGGTAAGATGTCCTCCTTGTGGAGGAGCATTATGTGTTGTCTCATTGGGGTGGGGCATACGATTGAAGTGGAAACTAGTGCTTAAAAGTCCCGAGTTCCAAATCCACGACATGGGAATTAACTGTCGAGAGTTCGAGCGAAGTATGTTCTGGATGTATAGGGATTCAGTGGAAAGCAGGTTCTCAATTTGAAGCAAAGGAGCTTATCGGTGGCTGGAATGTGAAGATTTGACCATCTTAGTAGTATGCGCCGAGGAATTGGTCCTCACGAGGCATTTGGTGTAGGCAATTTGAGGATGGAATTTGCATGATTCCATGCGAGTATTTGCTTTATGACTACTCTCAAGCTTAGTGGATTTATCGATTGGTCAGTGCAATGAAAGTAGAGAAACTAGAAGCGCGACAAGAAAGATTTCAAAAGAAGAAGTTTTCTAGAGGAGCCGTCCTCTCGGAAAATTAGAAAGTCTCAGGCTGGTGAATATGGATTCGCTACGAGGGGCAGACGAGGTCGAGTGTGGCACGTGGTGCGGGTGAAGTCTTCGGTTATGGGCCGGGAGTTCTGGCCTGCCTCGTGCTATAGAAGGCATTTTGGGGTTTCTTCGAGATAGTGACGGGAGGGTGTTTCGGTGTGGAAGCCTTGAGCATTTGAAGCGGTGTCTGAGAGTTAGGGGATAATGGAACCCTGACGAGGAAGTGGCGGGGAGGAAGATCTGCCCAGCTGCCGACTGCGATCGTGGTAGGGAGTGGGTAGTGGCCCGTCTCGGTATAAGGACGGAGGCATGGTTCGGAGACGGTAGATCGTCGATGCCACTGCAGTGTGCGTGAGCGTATCTTCATGAAGGCTCGTGAGGATCAGAATGCTCTGAAGTTATAAGGCGGGTATATTTTCTTTATATGATATAGAGATCGTCGTTGATTGATCTGGATCTACTCATTCATATGTGTACATGGATCATGTATTTGACAAATCTGACAATGGAGAAATTAGCATATGACATGCATGTAACTGGTCAGATTTAGGGCTACAGCGTTAGTGTGAATAACATATATAGAAATTGTCCCATTGTTATGAACAAGAGAGTTTCTCGATTTGATAACCTTACCATTCAGAGTTTGACTTGATTCTAGGAATGGTTGGATTTGCTCCCAAGCAGAGTATCGTGGATTGTGGAAAAAAAGGCGGTAGTGTTGAAATGCTACGACCGGTGAGGAGGTAATAGTACAAGGCATTGGATCAAGTGTAATGTCTATTGTCATCTCTCATCTGACTAGGAGAATTATGAGGAAGGATGTAGGGCGTTCATCTTTGGCACGATACTTGACTCAGGGAACCAGAGTTGATGTAGAAAAGATCCCGGTAGTAAAGGGAATTTCGGACATTCCACGAGAGTTGCAGGTATTGCATGAGAGGGTGGACTTAGCCATAGAAATTGTACCGAGGAGCGATCCACATGTCGAGGGCGCCGTCTGGAGGATGGCTTGACGAGAAGGTGAAAGTACAGAGTGATTCTGAAACTTTTGGATAAAGTTGCTCCAGGCCAATTCTCCCTTGGGGTGCACACATTTTATTTGTGAAAAAGAAAGATGGCACTGCGGATGTGCGTAGATTATCGACGGATCAATAAGGTGACAGGTGAAACATTTTACCATTCTTAGGAAATTGAAGATCTTTTTGATCGGTTGAAGGAGGCCGGTGTCTTCCGAAGATAGACCTGCGTCTGGGTATTATCGATTGAGGTAAGGAAGGAGGAGATGTGCAAGGCGCATTTAGGGCAGATATGGTCGGTATGAGTTTTTGAGTGAAGTACCATTTGGGTTGACTAATGCCGTGGCATTCATGGATTTGATGAATGGGTTTCAGGCCACATGTGGATCGATTTGTTGTGGTTTATTGATGACATCTGGTGTATTCTAAGGATGCACGGGAGCACGCAGACAACACACGAATAGTCTTGGAGACATTAAGAGAAAGAAGTTATATACTAAAGTAGCAAGAGTGTGATTTTTGGCTAAAGGAAGTTTCATTCCTAGGCCGTATTGTGTCTCTTTGAGGGTATAAGGAGGATTGATCCTAGCTAAGATTAGACGGGTTGTGAATTGGAAATCACCTCGAAATGTAGTAGAGGTGAGAAGTTTCTTGGGTTTTAACGGGGTTATTATAGAAGATTTGTGAGGCTTTTCGGTCATAGCTTCTCGCTCACACGAAGTTACTCGGGAAGGGAATAAAGTTTAGTGGACGGACGAATGTGAATAGTTTTTGAGCCCGGTTGAAAGGGATCTTTAAGTTTGAAGCACACCGGTATTGACACGAAGCTACTCTAGGAAAGAGTATACCTTGTATAGTGTGATGCTTCATGCATTTGGTTTAGGATGTTGACAGCCCTGCAAGATGAGAGAAAGTAATTGGCTTATGCGTCCAGGGCAGTTGAAGCCACGTGAACAAAATATCGCTCGCTGACCTAGAGTTAATTTGCGGTAGTGTTTGCTTTTAAAAATATAGAAGAACCTTGCTTATACGAGGAAAAGTGTAGAATTTACCGTCCTTAAGAGTCTCAGTACTTGCTAGCAGAGAAAAGTTAAATTTGAGTTCAGCGGAGGTGGTTAGAGTTATTAAAGGATTATGTGCATCATAGATTACCATCCGGAAGAATTGTATAAGTAGCTAGATGCTTTAAAAGCCGAAGGCGGTGTTACTTGATGTCGCTACGATACAACTGATTAGAGACTAGGAGATGATGGAGCTATGTTGAGCGCTCAGGTGAAGCATGAAACCAGTTTTAAAGCCAAATGATTATAGATGCGAGAAAAAATGATGAGTTACGAGAAAAATTTGAGATGGTTAGAGATGGTAATGAGGCCCAGGAGTTTTAGAAAGAAGAATTTGGAAGTTTGTATTTCGAATAGATTATGTGTGCCGGATGATAAAGAGCTAAAGAAAAGTTCTTTGTTGGGGCTCCTTGAGAAATACGGTACAAAGCCGTCACGGAAGCCGATAAGATGTACGGGACTTGAAAGCAGGTTTTATTGGTGGAAAGGAATGAAAGAGATGTGGCCCAGATAATATTATTACAGAAGTGTTTGACGTGTCGTGAGTCAGTGAACACGAGTGCCCTGGGGTTTGGTAAATCCTTCCGGGTGCCAGTGGAGGTGGGATAACATTACCATGGATTTTGTGTCTCGGGTTTTCCCCTCGCCAACAAAAACATGACTCTATGCAGGTGATTATGATCAGGCTCCGATCGGCCCGTTTTATACATTTTGATGAGATTATTATTACGAGATCGACAAAGCTGAGTCATATGTAGATGAGATTGTTCGATTCGTGGTGTGTGGTGTCCTATTGTATTATTCGGATAGAATCCGCGATTTACATCAAAGGGTTACAGAGGATTCTGATCGACTTTAGGCACTAAGCTAAATTTTAGTCACGACATTCCATCTATGACGGATGTAGATGATCGGAGAGATGATTCGGAGTGCTCGAAGATATGCTTGGGGTTGTGTCATGGAATTTGCGGGAAGTTGGGATAGGTATAATATTCCATTGATGGAATTTACTTTATAACAATAGTTTACCGATCAAGCATTGGTATGGCACCATATATGAAGCTTTGTATGGAATGGAAATCAGAGCTACTGCTTGATGTTAGGACGAGAGGAATTGAATGAGTAGAAAGCGATAGGTCAGGACATAGTAAAGATCTGAAGAGAAAGTGCAGAGTTATTCGAGGCGAGAGGTTAAAGGCGGCTAGTAGTCGAAAAGTGGTATCTTCAACCTAAGAGGAGAGATATTGAATATAGCGTGGGGAGACAAAGTCTTTTTAAAGGTATCACCGTGGAGGAAAGTTTTAAGGTTTGGTGAGCGAGTTGAGTCAGGAGTTCATGAGTATATGAGATTTTAAAGCGTATTGGCCACGTGTGGCTCCTCGATTGGCATCCTGCGGGTTGGCCCAGAGTGCGATGTGTTTCATGTGTCGATGCGGAATCACGGCTGCGATGAGTCGCCACGTACTACCCGATCTGAGTTACAAGTCTGAGAAGATTTGTCGCTATGATGAGGAGCGAAAACCATTCTAGCTCGAGGAGGTGAAACGGTTGTAGACAGAGGAGCAAGAGTACCGTTGGTGAAGTTCTCGACGACACCACGGTAGAGAAAGAAAGAGAAAGCTACTTGGGAGCCCGGGGAAGCAGCTATGATAGCACGAGTATCCGCAGCTCTTCGAGATCGAGGGTATGAGATTTCGAATGAAATTCTTTTAAGGGGGGGAGAGTTGTAACATCCCAATTATACCCTACTTGATTTTGTAAAATGTTTTGGAGTATAATACTTAATAAAGTATATTTATTAGGAATAAAATAAAGATAAAAACAAAAAGTAGGAATAATATAAGTTAAATTTTCAAATAATAAGAAGATTAGAAGGCATAAATATAGTGTGAAATGTTAGTAAAAATATTATAAATTGATTTGTAAATATTAGAAGAGTTGGAGGATTCTTAAGTAAAATGAAAAAAGGATAAGATCAAATAAGGATAAGACGAAATAAATGCTCTCTGGGTGCTCTTGGAAAAGGGAGGCAAATGCGGATGAAAGAGAGAGAGAGAAAAGAAAGGAAAGAAGAGAGAAGAAGAAGAAAGAAGAAGATCAAGGTATGGAGCCTTGATATGGTATAGAAAAGTATGGAGACTAGGATTTTGTATAGAAAGTATGGAAATATGGTTTTGGTATGGAACTATGATTTGGTATGAAAGTATGGAACCAGATATGTGTGGCCCCAGGTAGTAATGCGGACACATGTCTTGGGTTGTATGAAGTCTAGTTTTGAGTACAGAGCAGTGTATGGATACATGTTTTAGAACCCTACATCTTGTGTATGGTTTTGGGTTTGGGTTTGGGAACTCCCTAAACTCATTTCTTGTAGAGTTTGAGTTAAGAAGAGCTTTAAAAGGCTCCTAAATATGTGTAAAGAAGGGGTCTAGTTGAGTTAGGCAGAGAAAATTCCCACTATTATGTCGACCATAGGCGAGTAGCCAGGATCCTTAGAACAGGTTTGGGTCCGAAATAAGGAGAATTTGGCATTAGTCTTCTGTGAAATTACTAGCCACATCAATGAACTTGATGTTAGGCTTTTGAAGATTTCTCAATTCGGACTCCACGCAGACCAGTTATGATGCTGAGCAGTCAAATGGGTGAGAAGTGCCGTCAAGCGATTAACTCGTCAAGCGGTGCTCGTCGGCTCGTCAAGGTCGGCGTGCATGACACCGGAAAGTCGCCAACTCCTTGTTTGAACTCCGATTTGGGTGTTCTTGGACTCTATGGAAAGCCCGTTATTTGAGTCGAGGCCATTCATATTCCTGAGGAGGATAGTAAGTCAGGGCCAAGTGTTAGAGGGCGGCTGCGTCCGCGGCCATTCCGGCTCGTCGGTCAGTCGACTCGTCGAGGCGAGGCGCCCATGACCTCGACCGGAAGGTCATAACTCCTTCGTTTGAACTTCAGTTTGGGTGTGCTTGGACTATGGAAAGCCCATTGAGTCAAGAATCCAACAATAGAAAGCTTTATAAGGTTGGAACTCATCTTAGTTACAGAAAACACGAAAAACAGTAGGCACTACAAGCATCATAGTTATTCATTGTATGAATGCCTATTATGAATTCATGAATAGCCTAAATGGCATGCATAGTAAAAGCATAGTTATTTATGCATATAATGAGATATGAAAAATAAGGCTCATGAATAAATGATAGTATATATATATATATATATATATATATATATATATATATATATATATCACATATGATTCTTAGAGCCAACAATAATTATTCGGGAATAAGAGATATATACTAAACAGAAAATACATATTGATTGTCTGCGTAGAACCTGATAGAAGGATAGATGGACATGCCTATTAGGGAAAAACAATTGTTGCAGCATACATATACAGATATTCCGGCCACGTTTGGGTCGATGACATAGATCAGTTTGGATCGGGGGTAGCGAAAAGAAGGGTCACGGCGCCTCAGGGCACTAAGAATAGTCAGCGTCTCATACGGTGATGATACCTCAGGTATCATATTCACAGGAGCACTCATGGATTGTCACTGTCTCATACAGTGATGATACCTTCGGGTATCATATTATTGCAGAACTCTCATGGATGGTCAGCTCATCTGGTGATGATGTCGGGTATCATATTCAGGGCACTCATGGATTAGTCCTTTGTCTCATGTCTGGTGATGATACCTTCGGGTATCATATTCTTGGAGCAAGCACATTGTCTCACACAATATATGACACCTTGAGGCCCTCATGGTTTCATATCCACTTAAGGTTTATGCGGACATGAAACATAAAAGAAAATGGTATAATATACAAATGAAGTATAGAGAATACATGACATGATATGAGAAACATATATTTCTTGTATCACGATGATGATATATACGATTCTGAGAACAAAGAGTAAAAAGGACAAGATTACATGAAAAGTATATGGAAGATGATAAGAAATGGGCGGATTATGATAAGTATATATATGCGAAATGATAAGAGTCGGTAATGTTATATGTGTGCTTATGCATTTGTATAAAGAGATGTGGTGACTCTTAATAGAAGTCATATTCCAGCTAGCGTAAAGGCCCCAGCACGAATTCAATCGGGTGTAGGTACGAGAGAGAAACCGAGAGGACGGGACAATCCGTAGGCGATCCAAAGGCCACACAGTGATAGGTGCCCAGCGGAAGACCTTTAGGTATTTGTATATGAATTTTGTAGCTTGATGTAAATGTGTAGATGTTGAACATTTCCATATTTGGAGCTTGTATTTATATTTTGTAATCCGCTGCTACATAATGTAATGCAAGTTAATTGTTTAACATTATATGAATATGTATGTGTAAAGGTTATAAGTTTAAAAAAGTGACATGACAGCGTCACATCTTGCAGGTGGGGGCGTCAAAATCTGATATGTACATTTGTATAAATAGTTCACTTTCAGTAAAATCATGCATTTTATATGCAAACATTTTACAATCAATTTCTTCCAAATCCATTCAAAACAATTCAATATGCTTTTCTTATGCATTTTAGGTAAACATTTCAAATATTGAAGCTTGAGAATAGGAAATATAGAACAAACATGCAAAAACTTGAAGCGAGGAATATGTGAGTCGGTAGAGCAAAGCAAAATCATTTACGCTTTGGTTCCCAATCCTTGGAATCTCGATCTCGGTTGGCTTTTCCTCCTCGTCATTTATTCAAAACCAACTAAGAACAATATTATTAGGTGTACTGTGTTAGTTTGGTTAGGATTGATTTTCAGAGTTTAATATGAGTTCAATTTCAACAAGCTATATAGAGATGGATTAACTTGACTCGATAGGTTTCCATAGAGTCGAGAGAACACGCAACGAGTTTGGACGAAGGAGTTATGACCTTAGAAGTTAGGGTCATACGTAGTCGCGCAGTAGGAAACTAACTGGTATTTGAGTGACTGATCTCGATAAACTCAGTCTAACACCTCGGTATGACACTTTCTATCCTCCTTAGGCATATGAATGGATTCTTGACTCAATGGGCTTTCAATAGAGTCCAAGAACACCCGAAACGGAGTTCAGACGAAGGAGTTATGACCTTCCGAAGTTGGAGGTCATGCAGTATTAGTCACACCGACCAGTGACTGAAGCGGCGGCGACGACCTCGGTAAACTGGTCAAACACACCCTTTCCTCCTCGGAGCATATGAATGGATTGCTTGACTCAATGGAGCTCCGCAGGAGTCGAAAAGGAACACTCGAACGGAGTTCGGGGGCGAAGGAGTTATGACCTTAGAAGTTGGAGGTCGTCACGTAGATCACCTGTAGGCGACCGGGCGGCTGGAGCTCATTGACTCTGCTGAGGCGACCTCTGGTAGGAGTGAGGCCTCACCTGGAGTGACCTCTGGCGTGAGCCTCTGCGGAATTTGGCCTCTGGGCCTCTACGGGGTTGACCTGCCGAGCCTGTCTACATGCGGCCTCCTGCAGGTGACCTCTACGGTGGCCTCCCGGAAAGGACCGTAACTTGGTGTGGGGTGGGTGAAAGATTCAAGATCACCGGTGACCTCTCTTGGTGACTGCCTCTGGGGCTAACCTCAGGAAAGGACCGTAGCTTGGTCTATGGGGTCGAGTGAAAAGATTCAGAATCCTACCATCAATTTCATTGATGAGGCTACGATTACTAGAAGGACTCACTACGAATTCCCTTCACTTCGTATCAATCAGCTCTAAAGTGCATTAGTGACTGGCCCAATGGGACCCGACTGACATGCATTGAGCTAATCTCTAAAAAAGGACATAGTAGTCTCTGAGAGGTCCAAATTGAGAAATTAAAAAGCTACAAATCAAGTTTCATTGATGTGTGGCTCCACACGAAATTTATCAGAAGGACTCACTACGGAAATTCCCTTTATTTATTACCCACGAATCATCTCTAAGGTCGAATTTGTCTGTAATAACCACAATGCGACACATGGTTTAAAATACAACAAACATTTCCTGAGGCAGAGATAACCACCACAGCCTTATAGGGTGAAAATAGCAAAGTAGGAGAAGACTGCCTCTTGGAGTTTGTGAAACTCACAGATTCAAATATCACTTGTAGCTCTTTGTCACGAGGAAGGACTTTCCACTGTTGCTTTGTGTCAGGAGACCTATGAATTAGATTGTTGGAAAATCTAGAGGAGAAGGTAGAGCCTCTCTCTCTCTAACTCTCCACTTTCTCTGTTTTTAAGCACTAGCATGGATCAAACTCTTGTCGTATTTTAAGGAGGAAGCTTGCTCCCTCTTTCCCTACATGCCACGTACCCTTTCCTTGATTTTTTCTTTTCTTTTATTTCTTTTTATATTTAGGTCCCTCCATTTCTCTATTATTCTTCATTTCAAAATCTCCTATTATTTTTCCATACTCATTTCATTTCTAATTTCCTTGAACCTATAAACTTACTTACAATTGACCCATAGGTCCCCATTTTACAATTTCCATATTTCTCTTTTCACTTGGGTTTATTTCAGTTGATGTCGTTTAATCAATATTCATCTAACAATTCCCGAGAAAAATACACAAGTTGGCCCGCTTATACAGAATATATAATAAATTTGATGTAAAATTCTAAGGGTATTTTGGGCGTCACGAGCCTAAAGGGCCTGGCACGGGGGGCCGCAGGCCTAGCCCGCACTTGTTCTTGTGTACTGGTAAGTGAAGCGTCGCCAGGATTCAAATCTTTTAGAGGGACGATGAGTTAGCGGAGCATTTAATGCACCTGCACGCCTGATACTTAGGGGGTCATAATTGGATCCCACCCGTTCCCATCGGGTTTACCCCCATTTTCTTATTTCCCTTCCGCTCAAGGGCTTCTGCTGATACTCTGGTGTAGCATTGTGTGTGTTTTGCGATTTGTCTTTCCAAGCATTTGTTTTCCCCTATCTTCTAAGTAAGCCTTGTTTTTGTTCTGGGTAAGTGAGATTCTAGTTGCTAGCATGTTTTAGATTGTGGGATCGTAGGAGGAGAGGGTGGTTTTAGGGCACACTAGGATTGGGGGGTTGGTTTCAGGATGCAGTAGGTTCGTATGCGTTCGCCCTTTTACCAGTTTGGTATTATCGCATTAAACTGATTCCCTTCGGCTCCTTTTGTTGTTATGCACGCGCGGTATAGCGAGAGGTCGAAGAGACTTCCAGTGTGATCGGGTTGGGGCGTAGAAGAGGGGCATAGAAGGATCTACGTTCTCTGGCTTGACCCTCGTCTCCCTCTATCCATTGGAGGAGTTGAGGTCTTGTCAAATTCTAACAATACTCGATTTTGAGTTGTAGGACGGTCTAGCCAGGAATCCACTTGTGCTTGAGGAAGACAATGTAGTGTATTTCACGGGAGCATTTCGTAGCAGGCTTAGCTTCCCACCAGTCTCTCTGGTAAAGTAGTTCCTACACTTCTTTGGAGAGCCTCTTACTCTTATCCATCCGAATGTCATTCGGATCTTGACTGGGTGCAGAGTGCTGAACCTCCTTTACCAACTGGACATTTCATTGGTAGAGGTCTGCTTTATTTATACCTTAAAGCTAGGACACGGAGGCCAGTTATCCATGTCGGCCCAGAGCCCCCAGCTACAATTTGTTACAAGACTCCCCGACTCACCTAAGACCGGCGAAGGGGCTTGATCTTAGTTAGAGGACATGGTATGAGACCGGGCTCTCGACCTCCGTTTGTTTTAGACGATCAATGTCATTCCCATGTGTGTTGAGTTGTGGAATCACATATAACCGGTGCATTTTACCGTGATCTATCCTTTACGTTCACGTATTTTATTATTATATAATTTTTTGTGCAGGGAAAAGTCGGAGGGGTAAACTAGTAAACTAGGTGGAAAGCCGGCACAAAAGGTCGAGAGGTTGCTAGAGGATTTCTAAGCGGGGAACGGCATCATGAAATTCTTAAGCTGCGAAGAATGCCCGTAAGTTAGTGTGATCCATCTCCACACATCATTCCAGTTATTCCGCTCTTCCTGAAAATAGTGGAGAGAGCATTACATTATTAGTGATCTCTAATTTAAGCTCGAGCGGCTGCGACTCCGGTGAAGTGCGAGACGAGGCGGTTGGTCGAGAACTAATTGTACCAGTCAAGAGTAGCCTTCTTTGGCTAAGGATTCCGACCTTGTCCCCAGAAACATCACAGAAGGACGATAGGGTACTAGCGGAGTCTTGAGGCGTCTCCTCTTTGCGAAAAGGGTTCTCGTCTACCCCCGAGCATACAGAAGGAAGGCGGGTGCTGGGAACATCCTAAAGCGCCTGAAACGGGTGGAAGATTTTGTCCTTGGAGTTTCCCACAATATCTAGCCGCCCTCCTACTAGGGAAGAGGAAGAAGAGGAGGACGAGATGGTTGATCTTATTTACAACTTGACTGGAGGGCAAGCGAGGTGCGACTTTAAGCGCGATTGGTGTACCCGGCGGTGGCGGTGAGGCCAGTCAACAACCATCCGACGAGAGTTCGGATGTGTAGGCGATAGTCTTTTCGGATTCGCCTAAGATAGGCTTTCATGGCCCGTCGGCTTCGGAGACTGTCCTCTTGGTGGATTTAGGAGAGGTCTCCCTAACTCATGCAGAGGTCCAGGAGGACATTCCCACAGGCAGGTGTTGGCCGTCGGATAAGGCTAAAATCTACGGGGCTAGGTCACGGTGGAGTCGTTGCTTCCCGGCCAAGTTTGCTATTGGTCTTACATTCCTCCGGGGCGAAGCTCCCCAGTGGAGGGAAGTTTCGGATCTCCTTAGGCCGGAAGGTGCGAGTTATCGTCGTGGACGTTTAACTGGAGCAAATCCTCGGTAGCCCATATGCACCAACTATATCCGGCCACTTCTTCGGATGCACATGTTTGTCTGTGGGAGGGGCGAAGAATATCGTCTTAGTCCGCTGCCTATGCTTGTGGGACGGGCTTCGGCGGTGGTTGAAGACGAGGAATGCTAATACGTAACCCATGACTTCATCCGGTCGGCGGAGAATTTGGTATGTTCTATTTGTTATGCAACGCTGTTCTAGTTTTATTTTCAAGTTATTGCCTTATTCTAATGTGTTCTTTTGTAGGCCATTACGGCTATCCGGAATATGACTTACCAGCATCGAGAATTCCAGTCTAGGTTGAGGGATGCAGAGAGGTTGTGGCTCTACGCTTAATCGGCTGTTTCTGACCACAATGCGCTAAGTGCTTCTTTAGCTGAAGCGGAGTTGAGATCCCAGCGTTGGGAGAAGGAGGCCAAAGAAGGCGTTGAGAAGGTAGCTCGACGGAGGCGGAGAGATCTTTGCTAGCCACGACCTTGATGGCTCACCGCATGGATGCTATCTTTCGCGAGGGGAGTGCGAGGGAAGAGTGGAGTCCGAGTTGGCTAGGATTCAAAATGCCCTGGCGATTTCAGAGGAGGCTAGGCGGAAGAGGAAGACGAGACTATCAATCTGGCCGTCAAGCGAGTCTCTATGCTTCTAGAGCTCGGGACTAGTAAAGATGAAGTGTCCGCTCTCGGGGCCACGTGCCATAAGAGAAAAGACCTTGGAAGCGGCTTATGAGGAGGGCTTTGACCAGTGATTTTCAACTATGGTGTGGTTATTGTGCTTTCACATAATATTTGTTGAAATCCCGACCCATGGTTAGAGACGGGATGCGAGACAAATCAAGCCATTACCTAGAGTTCTTTATCAACTCTCGATGCCCCTCGGGTCTTTGTCCCTCTACATTGCGACCATCGATGTTAGCCACACAGTGAAGCAATGATTGCGCGGAGAGGGGAGGTTCCATTGCGATCCTTGAGACGGATATTAGTGAGGCGGGCGAGCATCTCTGCCTCAGGGTTAATTTGGGTAATGACTTTGATTTTCCTCTTCGATGCTTAGGGAAGTGAGGAACCAGGTGTTTGTGGCAGGAACTAGGGGTTGTATTTTGCCATTGCTTGTTGAGCCTTGTTCCTACATCAGTGTTATGTATCCCCGATTTTTGTTATTTTATAACCAAGCTCTATAATAAAGCATGTTTTGTTTGCGAATCTGATGTTATTGCTTTCTCTTTGTCAAATCACGTAATTTAGTTCCATTTAATGGGATAAAAGCAAAGATGTACCTTGAGTAGAACATAGATCAGGTCTGGATGAACACTCCAGTAGACAAGGTTCATTTGCATCCTGCTGCCTCCCTTACTCGGGCCGTAATGAACCCGGTGGCATCCCAGCCATCTTGGCGTGGGGCGTCAATCTTGCAGAGCTTTGTAGTGAACCGGTACGGGCATCAACCATGCCACTAGGCTGGTAGGGCATCAGCCATGCGGGGTGGTAGGACATCAACCTTACGGGCTTTGTAATGAACCGGTGGGCATCGACCATACTAGGCGGT
The DNA here is from genome assembly GCA_016808115.1 of Tetrastigma voinierianum. Lineage (NCBI taxonomy): Eukaryota > Viridiplantae > Streptophyta > Magnoliopsida > Vitales > Vitaceae > Tetrastigma > Tetrastigma voinierianum. The sequence continues at coordinate 360,666 of JAEQBH010000763.1, forward strand.
GAGACATCGAGCTTACCGGACTTTGTAATGAACAGGCTGGGCATCAGCCATGCGCGTGGGACATCAGCCTTGCAGGGCTTTGTAGTGGGCTGTTGGGTATCAACCATGCGGCCCGGTGGGACATCAACCTTACGGGCTTTATAGTGAAGCAGTTAGGCATCAGCCATGCCGGGTCGGTGGAATTATCGACCTTACCGGGCTTTGTAATGAAAAATTGAGACGGGAACATGGTTAAAGATTAAATCAGTCTTTATTGATAGTACCTTTTGAGGTGCATAACATTCCACATTCTAGGTACAGGTGTCCCGTTTAGCTTATCTAATGCATACGATCTGGATTCGTCGGCTCGCGTTACAATATATGGTCCCTCCCAATTTGGTTGGAACTTTCAGGCTGACGGATCCACCGTGTTCTCAAAAAATTTTCTCAAAACTAGGTCCCCTGGTTGGAACATTCGGGGTTTCACACGTCTATTGTATAGGTTTGCTAGCCTCCGGTGGTACGATGCTATTCGCACAGCCGCTCCTTCATGCAGTTCGTCTACCATATCTAGGTCTTTAATCACATATTCAGTATTCAACTGCTTGGGTATATCAGTTTGGAGCGTTAGCATACCGATTTCTCTTGGGACTATAACTTCCATTCCATAAGTAAGCATGAATGGGGATATCTGCAGGTGGTTTAATTTGTCGTTACGTAAAAATTTAAAAGTACCCCCCGGGAGTTCATCCACCCACTTGCCTTTATATGAGTCTAATCGTTTCTTTAAGGCGGTCAATAGGGTTTTATTAGAAACTTTTTCTTAGTCGTTGCTCTACGGATATCGTGGGGTGGAGTATACATTCTTTATTTTCAACTCCTGGCAAAAGTTCACGCCAGCGCGACTGTCAGGTGAGGCCCGTTGTCTGTCTGATTGATCGGGAATACCGAGAGCCGGTAGACATTATTCTTGGATGGGCGGTGACATCCTTATCTTTAATTGATGTGAAAGCCTCGGCCTCTATCCACTTGTTGAAATAATCAATGGCTACTAGTAATAATTTTTTCTGAGCTAGGGAGGTAGGGAGCGACCCGACTTTATCAATTCCCCATTAAGCGAAGGGTCAAGGGCTCGTGATGGAAATTAAGTCCTGGGTTGGTGATCTTAAGACAGGGGCTTAACGCTGGCATCGGTCACACTTTCGCAAGTAATCGGCGACGTTAGATCTCATGGTTGGACAATTATACCCTTAAGTGTGGGCTCACGTGTGCGGTGTTTTCTTTGCACACAGATGATTACCACATATCCTTCATGTAATTTGACGATACATATTGTCCACTGATCGGTAATTAAGCACTTTAGGTATGGCGATGCAAGGGATCGTTTAAATAAATGCCCGCTAACTTGAAGAGAATATGGTAGTGGATTTGGATCTTGAGCTTTGTCCCGCACCATTTTCAGGAGTTCTCTCATCTTGACATATTATCTTGTAAGTCGTCGAGGAAGGAGACCTCGTCCGCGACTTACGGATGGTGATAATTGAAGAATCCGTTTGATAATAGATGGGGCGAGAACAACGCGGTCTGTTGCCGAGAAGAGAAGCGGCTCACGGCGAGGGCGTCCGGCACTTTCTCGTGCGATCCCTAGGGGATGTGTTCGAGCTTCAGTAGCTGACGTTGCTTAACCAGGGATACATACTTTGTCATTCGGGGGTCTCGTGACTCATATTCTACGTTTACTTGCCCTACCACCAACTGAAAATCACTTTGAATCAGAAGCTTGTCAGCGGCCCATTTTGTAGCTTCTAGTTCAGTGCAGCTGGATGACCTCATGCTGCGGTCGTTTGTTGGAGACGCTAAAGCCCCGAAGCGGATTGCTGCTCCAATCTTCTCCCAGGCCTTTAGGGTGCAAGCGGAGTGCTGGCTCCCGGTTCTTGAGATGCCCGTGCACATTAAGGGTCCACCAGTTTAAGCTGTCCAGGCTCATTCCGGATTGGGGGATCTCTGCTAGAAAATCTGCCATAACCTGTCATTTTTTAGCTAATCTTGGCTTATATTGAATACCGAATTCACTCAATTCAATTACCCATCGAGCCATCCTCCCGGAAAAGTCGGGCTTGAATGGTGCTCGAGAAAGGGAGATTAGTTAACCTGACAATGGGATAGCAGGGTATGGGGCGAGCTTCTTAGTTGCTACCCGGAGGGCTAATGTCGCCTGCTCGACGTGGCTGTATTAGGTTTCTGCGTCAGCTAAGGACTTGTTGATGAAAAATACTGGTCTTTGGTTTCTATTCTCATCTTCCTTGAACAGGGGCGGTACTCTTGAGACATCGAAGCGCAGTATATGAAGAGTGTTTTACAATGAAGCCCCGGGGCTAAACGGGAGTGGAGGTTCTATAAGATACTGTTTGATCCCTGTGAGGGCTTTATCACGTTCCTCATTCCTTTGGCCCTGGATTGGCCTTAGGGTGACAAAAAGCGGCTGGGGCGGTTTATAAATCGAGAGATGAACCACCCAGGCGGCCCCGACCGGCTGGATCAGTGTTATGCCCATTTTCTAGAAGCGAGAGCCAGGGACTCCAAAATAGCTTTAAGCTTAGTGGGGTTGGCTTCTATCCCCCTCTAAGTCACCATGAAACCCAAGAATCGGCTCGCACTGACTCCGAAGGCGCACTTTGCGGGATTGAGTTTCATACCGTACGCCCTTAGAAGTTCAAAAGCCTATTACAGGTGTTCAGCATGGTCCGAGCGTTCCTTGGATTTTAGTAACATATCATCAATGTAAACCTCTATGGTTTTTTCTAGTAGCGGCCTGAACATCTTGGTCACTAACCTCTGATATGTTGCCCTAGCATTCTTTAAGCCAAATAGCATCACATTGTAGCAGAACAGCCCGTGGGGGGTGATGAATGTTGTTTTTTCCACGTCTAGCAGATGCATGGGTATTTAATGATATCCCGAGAACACATCCAAGAATGACAACATCCCATGCCTTGGAGCACGTCAAATGATCTAGTCTATGAGGTAGAGGAAGGCATCTTTTCGGGCATGCCTCATTGAGATTTAATAGTCCACGCACCTCTGCATTTCTGCCTTTTCGGGACTACCACCACATTGGATAGCCATTCCGGGTATTTTATCTCCCTGATGAATCCTGCTTTTAAAAGATTATCCACTTCTGCATGAATAACCTGATGACGATCCGAGTGGAAATGCCTCACTTTCTGTCTAACCGGCCTAGCTGAAGGGATGACATTCAGTTTGTGAGAGGCATGCACGGGGTTAATGCTAGCCATGCGAAAGTGAGTCGGCCAGATACATTCATATTACGAGGAGCGAGAGACTTGTTGTATTTGTTCCTTCTCCCCTTTGGATAGGAGGGGAACTAACATATGTGAATTTATACGACCGTCACAGGAATATTGATTCTAGGGGTTCTGACGATTGCTCCTGTCCTTCCGCCCTTGCTTGGGCGACAAGGTGTAGTGCTATTCGAGATGCAGGTCTCGGCGGTGGATTAGCCAAGGGCTTTCATTTTCTCATGCTCCTGTATAGACAGGTTAGTATATGGGGCTGCTGAGTTAGGTGCATGAGAGGTCGATTTGCCCTGTATTTGGTCAATTAGTGATCATTTGATGATAAGTCAAGGGCATGGCTTTCATCACATGCAGCCAAACTCGACCAACAATGGCATTGTACGGGCTGGAGTCCTCTCTGATCGAAAAATAAGACCCTCTTGAACTACCGGCCACACTTGTAATGAGGAGAGCAATGTAAATCAAATCGTTCTTGTAAGGCAAGAAAATTCCAATTTACGGAAAAATGGCAAAATCGTAATTTGGTAAAAATCCAAAATTTTTTCTAAATCTCGGATGTGGCTTGGATTTCCGTTGGAATCGTCTCGCGAAATCTAGCTAACACGTCGAATTTCATCGAATTCCGAGACAGTCAAAATTTGCATGTTTTTCGAGGCATCACGTTTCGAGTGTCGTAAAACGACATGTGATGTGACGAAAGTCACCTATAATATTTACTCATGTGACTTATGTTGCATGAGTAGAGAAATTATGGAAATGAATTTGCGAGTAGTGCGAATGTCAAAATCAAGAGTGAGGACATGATTGACATTATTGAATTTGATTAAATGATAATAAGGCAAGCCTGACCAGTGATCTCCTACAATTGAAAAAGGAAAGAAAGCGTGAGAAATGAAGGGGAGATCACGTGGCCAATTTTTTGTGTTTTAGTGAGAGTATCAAGCTTTACTCTCTAGATTTCGAGCTAAATCCCGACCATTGATTCCTTCGGGCAAGAAGGAAAGTCATTCTACAGCGGAGAGAACTGGCGTGTAGGTACCGGTTCTTGGAGTTGGAACAAAAACGTGAGGTAGAGTTTATCCTACTTGGTTTATTTCGATTTAAAGTGTTTGGTTGATGATTCGGGTGATTTGAGGTCTTGGCAGTAGTTTGATCGATTACAAAACTTGGGGCCAGAATTATTTGAAAATTCTTTGACTCATTTGAATGATCGAGTGAGTCCCTGTGGAGCCCATTTTAGAAGTAAGTACAATTGTGCTATAAATTATGCTTCGATGTGTATAAGGACGGAAATGGCCATGAATTTCGGGTTTCACGAAGTGGAATCGATGTTGGATAGTGGCCGTGAACAATAACTCGAGGGTTTTACTATTCACATGAATAGTGTTCACGAAATAAATTTTGTGAGAAAAATGTGTTTGGGTGAGTAATTCAAATCGAATTGTTCGTGGTTGTAAATTAGCACACGTGAGCTAATTTTTTGTGTAATGGATTGTGAAATTGCATAACATGTTTGTGTGATTAAATTATGTAAATGTATATCATGTTATATATATTTGCATGTGTTATATAAAATTGTATTGGAATTGGCATCATGCATTTCATATGCAGCAGGGCACCACTAGACGATAAGGAATGAAGGTCGCGTGAGTGGTTTCTTGAGAGAATTGTTTCGGAGGGTTGACTAATAATAATAATTATCGGAGTGTGTCCATTGCAATATCGGAGGGTAGTCCATATAAAATATCCATCGTCGGAGTCAGCCCAATTGATATACATCGGAGGGTTGTCCACTAATTAGATTATCGGAGTCGGTCCACTACTTATATCGGAGGGTTGTCCACAATTAAAAACAAATACCTTTGTTTTGAAAATAATGCTTCTCATACATGGCTTAGGCAAGTGTGAGGGAGTCGGTGAGGACTTGGGACATGGGTTGGCTATTTAGACATTCAAGTAGGATCATGCATTGTAGTGTGTGTTTACATGGGATTGCATATGCATTTAGGTGGAGAAGTAACCGTTTAGGGTGATTTCCACTGCGGGCATTAGCTCGCTGTCGGCCGAATATATTGGCCCCAGTGCAGGGTACGAGGCGGCTCATCACGTTTGAGGCATCACGTTTCGAGTGTCGTAGGCATGTGATGTGACGAGAATCCTTTCATATTTCTTTAAAATGTGAGCATGTTGCGTGAGTAGAGAAGAGTATGGAGTGAATTTTGCGGAAGTAGTGCGAATGTCAAAATCAAGAGTGAGGACATGATTGACATTATTGAATTTGATTAAATGATAATAAGGCGAAATACGATAGTGCAAGTATCCTACAATTGAAAAGGAAAGCGTGAAATGAAAGGGGAGATCTGTGTGAATTTTTGTGTTTTAGTGAGAGAGTATCAAGCTTCTCTACAGATTTGACTAATCCCAGCGTCGGATTCATGAACAGAAGGAAGTCATTTCTGCGCGGAGAGAATAGCGTGTAGGTACGATTTCTTGGAGTTTAGACAAACTACGTGAGGTAGAGTTTATCTACTTGGTTTTATTTTCGATTTAAGTGTTTTGGTTGATGATTCGGGTGATTTGAGGTCTTAAACGGCCGTTTGATCAGTCTGAAACTTGGGGCCAAGATTATTGAAAATTCTTTGAAGGCTCATTTGGGCCCGGTCGGTCACGATCCGCGGTTGTTGCTGGGGCTGCTAAGTCTGAGTGTGCTATAAATTAATAGCCCCGATGTGTATAAGGCGGAGTATTACCATGAATTTCGGGTTTCACGAAGTGGAATCGATGTTGGATAGTGGCCGTGAACAATAACTCGAGGGTTTTACTATTCACATGAATAGTGTTCACGAAATAAATTTTGTGAGAAAAATGTGTTTGGGTGAGTAATTCAAATCGAATTGTTCGTGGTTGTAAATTAGCCAGCGTGAGCTAATTTTGTGTAATGGATTGTGAAATTGCATAGCATGTTTGTGTGATTAAATTAATAGCAAATGTATCATGTTATATATATTTGCATGTGTTATATAAATTGTATTAGATTGGCATCATGCATTTTCATATGCCTTTGGGGCACCTAGGCGATAGGAATGAGTGCGTAGTGGTTTCTTGAGAGGTGTTTGGAGGGTTGACTAATAATAATAATTATCGAGATTATTGTCCATTCTTGATATCGGAGGGTAGTCCATTATAAAATATCCATCGTCGAGTCATTGATTGATATACGCCGGAGGGTTGTCCGCTGAATTAGATTGTCGGAGTCGATTACTACTTATATCGGAGGGTTGTCAGCGATTAAAGGCAAATGTGCCTTTGTTTTGAAATAATGCTTCTCATACATGGCTTAGGCAAGTGTGAGGGAGTCGGTGAGGACTTGGGACATGGGTTGGCTATTTAGACATTCAAGTAGGATCATGCATTTACTTGAGTGTGTGTTTACATAGGATCATTGCATATGCATTTAGGTGGAGAGTAGCCAGTAGGGTGATTCCGCTCTTGGGCATTAGCTCACCTGTCGACGAATATATTGGTCGGTCTACGGGGAGAGTCTGAGCAGCTCATCTTGGGTAGATTTTGAAGAAAGTCGGGTTGTGGCTTTGATGTTTTGGGATAATATGTATTAGAATTGTAAATTTTAATATGTATTTGTATTAAGAGTAATGTATAACTCTTGAACCATGTGAGATAGTTGGTTGGACATTATATTGTGAGTATTGATGCAAGGGCCCAAGTGGCCATTATTTTATTTGCAATTGGACCCTGTGTGGTCATATTGAACTGTTTGGGACAGGTTTGTACTTTGGGTAGAGCTCCCTGTACAAAGGAGACTCTGCCCGATTTTCGTGAGAGGTGTCGGGTTACCCGACATTCCGCGAAATATTCCGGCCGGGTTGGCGGGTTGTCAGCGGACACTCGAGTTGGGGGCGTCTGACTTGGTATCGGAGGCTTACGTATCACGAATCGCAGGGGGCTCGGGTTTGGGTATCATCGCGCTTAGGTGTGTAGTTACGATGTAAGGAGTTAGGTATGTAGGTACCTAGAAAATCACAAGATAAATATTAGAACATTGCATGCATGTGTTTGGTGTGTGATTGTGTGATTTGATGAATTGTTGTGTGAAAAATATGCATAACATGAATGATGTGTGATCATGTGTTGTGTTTGGTTTGTGTGCTTAGTGAGTAGCACATAGAAGTGTTAGAAACATTTTTGGGAGTTTTACAGTGTGTAAAACTGGAAAAAAAAATAAAATAAAATAAATTTTTATCAATTTATTTGGTTTATTGGGAGAAAATTGTTTTAAGGTTTTACAGGGGTGTAAAGCGAAAATTGAATAAGAACAGAATTTTATAAAATTTGTTAGTGTTACCTTGGAAAATGAAAAAAATTAATTAAAATAAAATAAAATAAGATAAGATAAAATCAAATAAAATGAGACAAAATTTTGGAAAAAAATGGAATTTTCAAAAATAAAATTTTTGTGGATAAAAAATGATTTGACATGTGGAATTGGTTGTCTTGCATTGCTTATGAATGCAAGGACACTATGTATGAAGCTATGTGCTCATGTATGAATAGTGTCTCGGGGTGGTGTTTATGCCTTAGAATCTTGCATTGTATTTGTATCGTTTGACATGTGTAGATGGCTAGTCGAGAGGATGAGGGACGTGGGGCGTCCACGAGGTGATGGTCGAGGCACCACTGGTATTTGACCGGCGAGGCCTTTGTAAGAATTTGTATGTATTGCGGTTGCGGCTATAGCCTGTTTGGTATAAGCGGGTAGTCGAGAGAGGTCTTAGTAACCTCCAGGAGGTTTAGGCGCATCATCCTCAGGCATTCACGGGAGGAGATCAGATCAGTAGCATACCATTGGTTCATGCGGGTGAATGTGTTAGAAGTTATGGAGTTACCTGGCGCGACCGGGATCGGACTAAGTGCGTTCCAACTGGAGGTGAGGCCAGTATGGGTGGAAATGGGCGGGACCTCTAGAGACCTGGGAGTTATGACATGGGCATAGTTTGGGAGTATTCATGGGTAAGTGATCTTTCCGAGATCTTTGCGAGGCATCGCGAAGGCTCGGGAGTTCCTGAAATTTGAAGCAAGAAACGAAAACGGTGATGGATTATGTGGCTAGGTTCACGAAATTTAGCCCGATTCTTGATGATTATGTGGCTCTGGACATGACGAGGTTGGAGATTGAGAATGGAATTTGAAGTTGTCCATCCAGGACAGGATTGTAGGACTTCGCCTACGGGATATGGACTCCATGGTTGGGACAGCCGACCGTAGAGATAGAGGGATGCTCGGGCACTTCCGGGGATCACGAGAGTTAGTAAGCAGAGGAAGGAGAGTCGAGTCTTCTTCCGATTCGAAGAAGAAGAGAGCTTCTAGTTCCACGGGGGTTCGAGTCACGACCATCGGGCCGGACCGTCGAGTTGCCGTCGGTGGGCGGATGGTGTGATACCGTGCGGCGGCACGGACACATGAGGAGAGTTGCCCCCTGAATGGGGATCGGGGTTTGGGCGGCCTGATCCCGGTCGGTGGTAGGACAGGAGAGGATATAATACATTTCTCCACAGCCCGGTATAAGTCGGAGGCGGAGTCTCGGTTTGGGGGGAGCTGCGGGCACCTCCCATTTCACGGGGGCGGGCCCGAGAGGGCGGAGTAGCGGAGTGGGGGCGGAGGACGAGGCCCGCGAGGCGGGGGCGTCGGGGGTTCGGGGACGTGTTTACGCCATCTACCTTAATTTGAGTCGACGGATCGGCGGTTATACGAGTGCGTTTCTTTATCTGCTTTATGGGCGAGAGTGTTGTTGATTCGGTGCTTCGCATTCATTCATTCTTTGCATCGGTTGATAGAGGATTGGGCTTAGAGGTTGAGACCTTGGAGGAGCCTTTGTATGTGAGTTCTCCCACAGGGTTAGGGCGAGAGCCGGGATGATATGTCGGGTTGCGAGTTCAGAGATCCTGGGGACTCCTGCTCTACGGTGGACTTGAGGATCATGGGCGTATCGGAGTTCGATGTCATCCTGGGGATGGATTGGTGGCGACACGAGTCGTTATCGATTGTGAGTGTGGGAGGGATTCACAGCCTGCACGCGGGGCCCGATGCACTCGTGTTATGTTTGGGGGAATGACATGATGTTTTTGCCCCCAGACGGTATGAGTCGAGTGTCGAGGAGACGGAGTTAAGCGGGTTGTTTGAGAGGCCTTGCTGGGGCCGGAGGGCGGGCTTAGATACACCTCGAGTAGTTTGCGAGTATGTGGATGTTTTTGGTTGAGCTCTTTGGGATTACCTCGCATAGGGTTGTAGACCCGGTGTCGAGTTACACTTGCAGCCGCCGCCACCGTCTCTATGGCTCCCGCGTAGAATGGCACCGAGTTGAGTTGCGAGACCGAGGAGTTCGGGTTGCAGAAATTTCTTGGACGAGGGTTCGATGGGCCAAGGCGCCGCCATGGGCGCTCGGTTACGTTGCGAAGAAGAAGGACAAGACCCTTTAAGCGTGCATGATTCTGCAGGCAATTGAACAAGGTTCTGATCGAGAATCGGTGCCCATTCTGGGGATTGTGATTTGTTTGATCGGTTAAGGAGGGCGTGAGTCCACTCCCGAGATGGGCCGCGGTAGTTCACGAGTCGGGTGGGGGTTAGGGAGATAGATATCCTAAGGCCGGCGTTTAGGACGTGTTATGGGCACTGAGTTTACGGTGATGCCCTTTAGTTGGCGAATGCGCGACATTCATGGATCTCATGCATAGGGTATTCGACCCTATTTGAGATCCAGTTGTCGTAGTCTTCGTGGATGACATCTTGATACATAGGTGGGTGGGAGCATGGTGTCGTATGAGGATTATGTCTGATTGTTGAGAGACTGTCATCGGATGTACGCTAGAGTTCGAGTGAGTGTGAGTTTGAAACACTAAGGTGGGATTTTTGGGACCACGTGGTCATCGACATCGGGCGATGTCGGTGGACCGAGGTGAGCGGGTGATGGAGTTGGGAGAGGCGAGTGGGTCTGAGATCACCTTGATTTCTTGCAGGATTGTTGGAGTGCTACGGAGATTCATTGGGATTTCTCCCGAATAACCGGCCCACTATGTGAGAGTTGACCGGAAGGAGAGTCGAGTTTAATTGGGATGGCCGTGCGAGGAGGCATTCCGGGGAGTTGAAAAGAGGAGACTTACTTACCAGCTCCTATCTTGTCAGATTGGACAAAGGGACAGGAATACCTTGATGTATTGTGATGCCTCGAGGCGGGCCAGGATGTGTTTGATGCGATCAGGAGAGTAGTAGCTTATGGTTCCGTCGGGTTGAAGAATCATGAAGCTAGTCACCCACACGACATGGAGTTAGGCGGCCGTAGTCTTGTGTGGGTTTGCGGCGCCACTGCATTTATGGCGAGGAGCCGGTGTACTCGGACCACGAAAGTGCGAAGTATATTTTTCACCTTGACGGGACCTCAACATGAGGCGCGCGAGATGGATGGAGATTCGCAGAGGATTATGACTTCCTTTTTGCATTTACCATCCTGGTAAGGCAAATGTAGTGGTTGATGCGCTCAGTCGGAAGTCACGAGGGTGTCATTTGGTATGGCTTCAGGGAGTGGCGGATGCTCGAGTTGTGGGACAGTTTGGATTCTGATCTGTGAAAGCGGGCGGCCTGGGGTCGTTGGGAAGTTTAGTAGCTACTTGAGTCTTTATTGAGGCGAGTGATTTGAGTCGGGCGGGACGAGAGATGGAGTGCTCATCGGGGGCCAGATGCGATCGGGTATGGGTGGCCGGGCTGGATCATCCACACGGATGGTAGTCTTCGATTATAGAAGACGGGTAGTGGTTCCCGTTTGTAGGCTTGAGAGATGAGATTCTCGGGGAGTTTCTTTGCTCGATTCTTGTGCATCAAGGGTGTACAGAAGATGTACAGGATCTTCGTCGTCGTGTCTTGGAGCGGAATGAAGAAACACGTAAAGGGGACTTTTATGCGTGATGTCTCGTGTCGACGGGTTAAGGGAATTTGAGCACGAAGCCGACGAGAAATTTCGCCCGGCCCGTTAAGTGGGTAGTGGAAGTGGGGGCTGCGTCACGATGGATTTTGTGACCCAGCACCCGCGGACAGCGAGACATGATGCGGTATGGATGATAGTGGATCAGCTCACAAAGTCAGCACATTTTCTAGCCATGCGGATGACCTTCACATTGGAGAGATTCTCTGGGTTATGTCGACGGATAGTCAGAATTTGCATGGATCACAGTATCCATAGTGTCGGATAGGGCAAGGTTCACGAGGCGCACTTTTGGAAGAGTTTCCAAGGCTATGGGCCTACGGTGACCATGAGTACGGCTTTCCACCCTCGGATAGATGGTGGAGTGCGAGAGGACTATCTGGTGTTAGGACATGCTACGAGCATCGTCACGGATCATAGGTGTTTGGGAGGAGCATTTGCCGCTTAGTGGAGTTAGCTACAACAACGGTTATCGGCGAGTATGCGTGCATATACAGGCGTGTGTTGAGCATGAATCATCGTGCCTTTTCAAATTATCACCTGCGAGTTTATATTATGTTCGATATATATAAGCAAAATATATTATCAATCAAATAAAATATCTTTGGATTAATACAACGATTAAGGAGTAAAATTACTAAAATTACCAATTCATGACCCAAGGGTCGTAATATAATAAGTTCATATGCCAAAGTAGGAATAAGCATAAGTTAAATCCAAGAGTAATAAAAAAGAAAGATATTATAATAAAATAAAGAAGAAAATTGAGGAAGAGACAAGTGGCTTGAAGAAAGAGGGAGGAAGTTTCCTCCTTGGAAAGTGAAATAAAAAGGGGATAAGATCAAATAAGGATAAGACCAAAAAGAAATATTTCATTTTTGGTCTTGGAGAAAGGGAGAGCAAATACGGATAAGAGGGAAGAAGAAGAAGAAGAAGAAGAAGATCACAGGTATGGAACTATGATTTGGTATAGAAAAGTATGGAACTATGATTTGGTATAGAAAAGTATGGAACTATGATTTGGTATAGAAAAGTATGGAACTATGATTTGGTATAGAAAAGTATGGAACTATGATTTGGTATAGAAAAGTAAGGGACTGTGAATATTTGTATGAATACACATGTCTTGGGTTGTATGGAACTATGAGGATAATAATGATTTTTCATGCAGAAAACTATGGGAGTATGGAAATCTAGTTTTGGAATAGAAAGTTTAGATACATGGTTTAGAACCCTCTATCTTGTGTATGGTTTGGGTTTGGGAACTCCTAAACTCATTTCGTGTAGGGTTGAGTTGAGAAGAGCTCTAAGGCTCCTAGATATGTGTTATGAGAAGGGTCTAGTTGTAAGTTGAACCAAGAAATTCCCTAATTTCGAGTATATGCAGTATCCGGACCTTAGAACGGGTTTTTGAGTCAGAAATAAAGATAATTTGGCAATAAGTCCTTCTGTGAAATTGTAGCCACATCAATGAACTTGATGTTAGGCTTTTGAATTTCTCCATTCGGACTTCTGTAGACCAAGTTATGGTCTTACTCGAAAGGGATCAAATGGGTGAGTACTCGTCAAAGCGATTGCTCGTCGAAGCGATCTTCGTCAAAAGCGGTGCTCGTCGAAGCGGTACTTTCGTCGGCTTGATCTTTCGTCGAAGCGATCTTTCGTCGAAGCGATCTTCGTCAAGCGATTGCTTTCGTCAAAGCGATTACTCGTTAAAGCGGTACTCGTCAAGCGGTGCTCGTCAAAAGCGATCTTTCGTCAAGCGGTACTCGTCAAGCGATTGCTTTCGTCAGGTGGTACTCGTCAAAGCGATTGCTCGTCGAACAGATTACTCGTCAAGCAGTACTCGTCCAAGCAGTACTCGTCGAAACGGTGCTCAAATCGCGCTTTAAGTGTCTGACTCGTCGGCTCGTCGGGTTAGTGCGCCATGACCTCAACTTTGGAAGGTCATATCTCCTTCGTTTGAACTCAGATTTGAGTGTTCTTGGACTCTGGAAGCCCATTGAGTCAAGAGTACATTCATATGCCCTGACGAGAATGAAAGTAGATGTTAGGCGGGAAGGTGTTAGAGCGAGCTCGTCCATGGCAGCTCGGCTCGTCGGTCAGTCGACTCGTCGAGGCGGCTGCGCATGACCTCGACCCGGAAGGTCATAACTCCTTCGTTTGAACTCCGATTTGGGTGTTCTTGGACTCTATGGAAAGCCCATTGAGTCAAGAATCCATCAATAGAAAGCTTTATAAGGTTGGAAATCATCTTAGTTCCAGAAAACATGAAAAACAGTAGGCACTACAAACATCATAGTTATTCATTGTATGAATGCCTATTAGGGAAAAACAGTTGTTGCAGCATACATATACAGATATTCCGACCACGTTTGAGTCGATGACATAGATCCCGTTTGGATCAAGTGGCCCCGAAAGGGTCACCACAGCGCCTCCGGGCACTCATGGATGGTCACTGGCTCATACAGTGATGATACCTTTGGGTATCATATGCAGGCGCTCATGGATAGTCCTTTGTCTCATGCGGTGATGATACTGCCCAGGTATCATATTGCCGGGCACTTCGTGGATAGTCAGCTGTCTCATACGGTGAAGTGATACCTTCGGGTATCATATTAGGAGCATAATTACATTGTCTCACCGTGTCTTGACACCTTCGAGCCCTCATGGGTTCTTGGATCCACTTCTAAGGTTTATCACGGATATGAAACATAAAGAAAATAATAGTATATGCAAAGGAAATTATAGAGAATACATGACATGATATGAGAAGCTATACTTATTCTTTATCTGATGATGATATCTGATTCTAAGACAAAGTAAAAGTCTGAATTACATAGAAAGTATGGAAGATGATAAGAAATGGAACTGGTTATGATAAGTATATATATGCGAAATAATAAGAATCGGTAATGTTATATGTGTCATATGCATTTGTATAAAAGTGTGGTGACTCTTAATAGAAGTCATATTCCCACTAAGCGTAAAGCTTAGCACGGGTGTTCAATCCGTGTAGGTACGAGGAAGAGAGGAAACCAAGGGCCCAGGACAATCGCGTCGGTCAGGCCACTTGCGACAATAGGTGCCTTTGCAGAGGGCAACTGAGTCTATTTTTGTATATGAAATTTTTGTAACCAATGTAAATATTGTAGATGTTGAACATTTCCATATTTGGAGCTTGTATTTATATTTTGTAATCGTACTACAGAATGTACCTAGGATTAATTGTTAACATTATATGAATATGTAAGTGTAAAGGTTTTAAGTTTTTTTTTTTTTTTTTAAAAAAAAAAAAAAAAAAAAAGTAACCCTCATTTGACATCCTATGCCGAGTTGGGGCGTCACAGTTTAGTGGTATAAGAGCCTAGGTTTAGGCGTTTCTTGAAAAGCCTAGGTTTAGGCGGCTCTTGAATAGAGTATATATGATAGAAAAGCCTGTGTTTAGTATTGTGTGGGCCTGATGTGGATGTCCTTGTGTTTTGTATAGATGGATCTTCGGAAGAGTACGCTGAGTGGTAACCCCGAGAGAACAAAGGGTTATCGGCTCCGAACCTTCGGAAATGTGTACCCCTGTGGGCCCACATAAGCCTTGCTTTGAGAATATCGCAAGACATGGCTCGGGTTTTGGAGTAGATTAACCTCTCTAAGCTCCGATAGACCTTGATAAGAAGACATGGGCGAGGAATTCCATGGGTTGAGCATGGAAGAGTCGAGGCGAATTTGGATTTTAGAAAAGAATTAGAAAGGGTATTAGAAGAGGTAAGATGTCCTCCACGATCAGAGAGCATTATGTACATCTCTCTCACTATTGCGAGGTGAGGCATACGATTGAGTGGAAACTAGTGCTTAAAGTCAGGATTCCAAATCCCACGACATGGGAATTCTTTGTCAAAGAGTTCGAGGGCAAAGTATGTTACGAGATGTATAAGGATTCCAAATTAGAGCTTGATTCTAAATTTGAAGCAAAGGAAGCATCGGTGGGCTGAATATAAGAAAAGAATTTTAGCCATCTTAGTAAGTATGCCTGAATTAGTCCTCACCGGGTTTCGGGTGTAGGCAATTGAGGATGGGCGCATGATTCCATCGAAGTATTTAGCTGCCTCTTCCTCTCAAGCCCAGGTGGATTTCTATCAGTTGGTCAAGCTGCAGTAAGAAGTAGAGGAAACTAGAAGCAGTAGCAAGGAAGAGATTTCAAAGAAGTTTTCTAAGAGGAGCCGTCCTCCTCGGGAAAAGATTTAGAGAGTCTCGACTCGATCGGAGATATAGTTAAAGCTCACGAGAGTGGAAGACAAGTCGATTGTAGCGCGTGGTGCGAGGTAGAATTAGCCAGGTTAGACCGGAGAAATTCCTAAATGCCCTCATTTATATAGAAGGCATTTGGGGAGTTTCTTGAGATAGTGACGAGTGTTTTGGTGTGGGAAGCCTTAAGCATTTGAAGCCACGGTGTCCTCGAGAGTTAGGGGATAAATAGAGCTGATAAAGTGGCAAAGGAAGATCTGCGGCCACTTTATTCGCGATCGTGGTAAGTGCGTGATGGCCCATCTCGATATAGGGACGAAGGGGCATAGTTTCGAGACGAGTAGATGGAATCACATGCTGCGGCTGTGCGAGCATATCTTTATGAAGGCTCGTGAGGATCAGAATGCTCCTGAGGTTATAGCTGGTATATTTTCTTTATATGATATAGAAATGCATGCATTGATTGATTCTGGATCTACTCATTCATATGTGTGCATGGAGCATGTATTTGACAAAGTCCCAGCAATGGAGAAATTAGCATATGACATGCATGTAAGCGGTCGGGTTAAGGGCTAGCGTTAGTAATGAATAACATATCACGAAATTGCCCCATTGTTATACAACAAGAGAGTTTCTACGATTTGATAACCTTACCATTACGAGAATTTGACTTGATTCTAGGCATGGATTGGTTGTCTAAGCACTGAGTTATCGTTGATTGTGGACAAAGGCAGTAGTGTTAAATGCGACGGAGCGGGGTAATAGTACAAGGCATTGGATCGAGTGTAAGTATCTAATGTCATCTCCACTATCTGAAGCTAGAAATTATGAGGAAAAGGATGTGAGACATTCTTGGCTTTGATATGACTCGAGAGAGAATTCGAGTTGATGTAGAAAAGATCAGTAGTAAAGGGAATTTCAGTATTCCACTGAGAGTTACGGGTATTCCACGCCCAGAGAGAGAGGTGGACTTGCCGAAATTGTGCGAGCAGGTCCTATGTCAAGGGCACCGTACGGGATGGCTCGACGTGGTGAAAGAGTTAAAGTCAATTGCAAGAACTTTTAGATAAAGGATTTATCAGGCCAGTGTGTCACAGCCAGGGTGCGCTGTTTATTTATGAAAAGAAAGATGGCGCTACATGGATGTGCATCGATTATCGACGGATCAATAAGGTATGATGAAAATAGAAGTATCCATTAGGAATTGAAGATCTTTTTGATCAGTTGAAAGGAGCGGGTGTCTTTTCAAAGATAGACTGCGATCGAGTGATATCGGTTGAGAGTAAAGGAGGGAGATGTCTGCATTTGCCATTTAGAACCTAGATATGGCCATTATGAGTTTTGGTCATGCCATTTGGGTTGACTAATGCAGCGGCGTTCATGGATTTTGATGAATAGGGTCTTGGGCCACATGTGGATCGATTTGTTGTGGTTTTTATTGATGACATCTGAGGTGTATTCTAAGGATCATAAAGACATGAACAACACAGTAAATCTAAGATCAAAGAAGTTGTTTCTTCTAAATAAATAAGTGTGATTTTGCAGGGAAATTTCCTTCTGATCATGTATGTCTCCTCAGTATAGTTGATCTGCTAAGATTGAAGCGATTTGTGGTGCAAATCACCTCGAAATGTAGCAGAATTGAGAAGTTTCTTAGGTTTAGCGAGGTTATTATAGAAGATTTGTGAGAGGATTTTCGAGTTATGGCTTCTCCGCTCCGCAAGTTACTCGGGAAAGGAATAAAGTTTGAGTGGACGGACAAATGTATCGAATAGTTTTTGAGCAAGTTGAAAGGGATCTTTGGTTGAAGCACCCAGTATTGTGTGACCTACTCAGGGAAAAGAGTATACCTTGTATAGTAGTACTTCATGTATTGGTTTTAGGATGCGTGTTAATGCTAGATGGGAAAGTAGTGGCTTATGCGTCAGACAGTTGAAGCCACATGAACAAAATTATCCCACTCATGACCTAGAGTTAGGCCCAGGGTAGTGTTTGCTTTAAAAATATGGCGTACTTACTTATACGGGGAAAAGTGTAGAATTTTACACCGATCGTAAGAGTCTCAGTACGCTACTTGAAGAGTTAAATTTGAGACAGGCGGAGGTGGTTAGAGTTATTAAAGGATTATGGTGCATCATAGATTACCATCCGGAAAAGGCTAATATAGTAGATGCTTTAAAAGCCGAAGGCAGTGGTAGCAATGTCACTCTGATGTGATGATCGGAACTAGGAGATGATGGAGCTATGTTAAGCTCGATTAGAAACGACTGTTTTAAAGCAAATGATTATAGATGCGCGGAAAAATGATGAAGAGTTCTGAGAAAAATTTAAGATTGGTTAGAGATGGTGACAAGACGAGTTTTTAGAAGAAGAATTTGGAAGTTTGTATTTCGGGCTTAGATTATGTGCCAGGATGATAAGAGCTAAAGAAAAAGTTGCTATTTGAGGCTCATAATACGGTATTTACCATGCATCCACAGGCAATAAAATGTACAGGGACTAAAACAATTTATTGGTGGAAAGGAATGAAAAGAGATGTGGCGAATATGTGTCTAAGTGTTTTGACGTGTCGACAAGTTAAATTTGAACACCAAGTGCAAGCGGGTTTATTAAATCCTTCGATTCCTCGATGGAAGTGGGATAAACGTTACCATGGATTTTGTGTCGGGGTTTTCCCCTCGCACAACAAAGCATGACTGCATGGGTGATTGTAGATAGGCTCACAAAGTCGGCCCATTTATACCGGTCGGGGATTGACTATTCTATGCGGATCGACTAGCGGAGCTATATGTGGATGAGATTGTGAGATTGCATGGTGTGTCGTTATGCATTGTAGCCGGATAGAGATCAAAGATTTATGTCTAGGTTACGGAAGAGATTCTGATGACTTTGGAAAGGCACTAAGATTTGAATTTTAATCTGACATTCCATCCATAAGCGGATGAACGATCGGAGAGATTGATTCAAGTGCTTTCTGAAGATATGCTTCGAGGTTGTGTCATAGAATTTTCGGGAAGTTGGGATAGGTATATTCCATTAATGGAATTTGCCTATAACAATAGTTTTCAGTCAAGCATTGGTATGGCACCATATGAAGCTTTGTATGGCCGGAAATGTAGAACTCCTGTGTGTTGGACAGAATTAAATGAGCATAAACTGATAGGTCCAGACATAGTAAAGATACGAGGAAAGAAGAGAAGTCTGAGTTATTCGAGGCGGAGGAGTTAAAGGCGGCTAAGTGATAGACAAAATCGTATGCCAACCTAAAGAGAGATATTGAATATAACGTGGAGACAAGGTCTTTTTAAAGGTATCACCATGGAGAAAATTCTAAGGTTTTGGTCGAGAAAGGCAAGTTGATCCGAGTTCCTTAGGGCCATATGAGATTTTGGGGCATTGGCCACATGGCTTATCGATTAACTCTCGGGTGGCCAAATTACACAATGTGTTTCATGTAATACGATGCCCGGAGATACGCTACGATGAGTCGCTTACTACGAGTGCAAAGAAATACAAGTCTGAAGATTTGTCATATGATGAGGAACCAAGGCCCCATGCGCTCGAGGAGGAATTAGAAAGCAGTTCGCGAAACAAACAAGTACCATTAGTAGAAAGTTCTCTGGCAACACCACGGTAGAGAAGAAGCTACTTAGGAGCAGGAAGCAGCTATGAGGAAACCTGATATCGCAACTCTTCGAATCGAATTATGAATTTGAGGGCGAAATTCTTTTAAGGGAGAGTTGTAACACCCCAAATTATACCCTAACGAGTTTTATAGCATGTTTGGGTATAATAAACGTAAAGTATATTTATCCCGAATAAAAATAAGCACAACTTGGAAATAATACAACAATTAAGGGTAAATTACTAATTACTAATTCATGACCTAAGGGTCATATAATAAGTTCATATGCCAAAGTAGGAATAAGCATAAGTTAAATCAAGAGTAATAAAAGAAAGATATTAGAATAAAATAAGGCGAAGAAAATTTGAGGGAAGCAGATGCGGCTTCAGTTGAAGGTGGAGGAAGTTTCCTCCTTGGAAAGTGAAATAAAAGGATAAGATCAATATGATAAGACCAAAAAGAAATATTTTACTTGGTCTGAGAAAGGGAGAGCAAATAATGACAAAGAGGAAGAGTTGGTATAAGAAGAAGAAGATCAAGGTGTATGAAACTATGATTTGCAGAAAGTATGGAACTAAGGATTTGCAGTAGAAAAGTATGGAACTATGATTTGGTCTAGAAAAGTATGGAACTATGATTTGGTCTAGAAAAGTATGGAACTATGATTTGGTATAGAAAAGTATGGAACTATGATTTGGTATAGAAAAGTATGGAACTATGATTTGGTATAGAAAAGCATGGAACCAAGGATATGGTATGAAAAGTATGGAACTATGATTTGGTATAGAAAAGTATGGAATCATGATTTGTAAGAAAAGTATGGAACTATGTTTGGTATAGAAAGTAAGGATCGTGAATATTTGTATGAATACACATGTCTCGGGGTTGTATGAACTATGAGTATAGCTTTGTTCAAAACTACGGGAGTATAAATCTAGTTTTGAATAGAAAGTTTAGATACATGGTTTAGAACCTCTCTATCTTTGTATGGTTTGGCTTGGGAACTCAAACCATTTCTGTGTAGGGTTGGAGCTGAGAAGAGCTCTGGGCGTCTCTAGATATGTGTTTTGGAGAAGGGTCTAGTCAGAAGCTGAACCAAGAAATTTAATTTTAGAGTACAAGGCAGTAATGGACCTTAGAACGGGTTTTTCGAAGTCAGAAATAAAGAGGGTTTGACAGTAAGTCCTTCTTGTGAAATTGTATCCACATCAATGAACTTGATTTTAGGCTTTTGAATTTCTCCATTCGACTTCCTCGTAGACTGGGGTTATGGTTCTTTTACTCGTAATTACCAACGGGTGAGTACTGCCAAACAAAGATTATCAAATGTTGTTACTAAACAAGATTACAACAATGCTCGTCAAATTATACTACAAATGTTGTTTGTTAAACAAGATTGCCAAACAAGATTACAAACAAGGCTCAAACAAGATTGCCAAATAATACTACAACAAGATTGCCAAACAAGGTTGTCAAACAAGATTCGTCAAATAGTGCTCGTCACTTTAGTACAAAATTTCGCCACCACAAGGTTGGATCGCAAGATGACCTCCAACTTCGAAGGTCATATCTCCTCGCTTTGAACTCGACTTGAGTATTCTCGACTCTATGGAAAGCTCCATTGAGTCAAGAGAGTACATTCATATGCCCGAGGAGGATAGTAGATGTCAGGACCGAGGTGTTAGAGCGAGCCTGTCCATGACAAACTACCGCTGCCTAGGTCGGGCCAAGATCGATCACAAGACGACCTCCAACTTCAAGTGTCATAACTCCTTCGTTTCAACTCCGATGGTGTTCTTGGATCCTATGGAAAGCCCATTGAGTCAAGAATCCATCAATAGAAAGCTTTATAAGGTTGAACTCATCTTAGTTCCAAAACATGAAAAACAAAGAGGGCACTACAAACATCATAGTTATTCATTGTATGAATGCCTATTAGGGAAAAACAGTTGCTGCAACATACATATACAGATATTCCGACCACGTTTGAGTCGATGACATAGATCCCGTTTGGATCGTGGCTCGAAAGGGTCACCAACATACAATACTCCGCACTCATGGATGGTCATCGGTTCATACAAAGGATGATACCTGGGGTATCATATTACCGCACTTCATGGATGGTCACTGCCTCATACAAGATGATACCTTCGGCATCATATTACCGGCACTCATGGATGGTCGCTCATACGCGGGATGATACTCTGTATCATATTACCGGCACTCGTGGGATGGTCACTGCTCATACAAATAGATGATACTTCTGGGTATCATATTGTCGCATAAGATATTGTCTTCACACAATGATAACAAGACTCTTCAAAGCCCTGCTGGTTCGGATTCACTTTAAGGTTTATGCATATGAAACATAAAAGAAAATGACAGTATATGCAAAGGAAGTATAGAGAATACATGACATGATACGAAGCATAACATCGCTTGGCGCAATGATAGTATACGCCATAAGAACAGCAAAAGTACAAGATTACATGAAAAGTATATGGGTATATAAGAAATGGAACCGGGTTATGATAAGTATATATGCGAAATGATAAGAATCTGTACGTTATATGTGTCATATGCATTTGTATAAAGTGTGGTGACTCTAATAGAAGTCATATTCCCAATTAAGCCGCAGTTTAGCACCCGTGTTCAATTCGTAGTAATGTAAGAGGAAACCAGAGGACCTGACAATCCACATCGCCAGCCAAAGGCCACACAAAGAATAGGTACTCCACCGAAGACCTTTTAGGTCTATTTTTTGTATATGAAATTTGTAACCACGTAAATATTGTGTATGTTGAACATTTCCATATTTGAGCTTGTATTTATATTTGTAATCCGTCGCATGCACGTAATACAAGTTAATTTGCTTAACATTATATGAATATGTAAGTGTAAAGCTTATAATTTAAAAAAAAAAAAAAAGGACCCTCACTGACATCCTATGCCGAGTCAGCTAAACTGCTATGTTGGACCGAGGTGGGAGAGCTCCATCACTCCGGTCCCGATTTGATTGGGAGACACCCGAGAAGGCGTAGCTGCATACGACAACGCCTTTCTCAAGGCTCGAGTCACATGAGCTTGCGTTGATGTGGCCAACGTCAATCTCTTAGAGTTCAAGGTCGGGCATAACGCCTTCAAGGTGATGCCCAAGAGGAGCGCCGCTCGCACCCGAAGCTATCGCCGAGATTTATCGGGCCTTTCGAGATACTGAGGTAGGCACTGCGCACGGCTTGGCTTTACCGCCCAAAGATGTCGTGTGTGTCCACGAGGTATTTCACGCCTACGTTCGAAAGTATACTTCAGATCCAGCCATGTGACGGATTTTAACAGATTTGATACTGACACTGACGACCTTCGAGGAGGGACCAAAGGTGCATTTTAGATAGCGTTGATCGTGCTTTGCGACGCAAGACCGTGAGGCTAGTGAGGGTGCTGCGTACCCATGGAGTGGAGGAGTCAACGTGGGAGCGCGAGGACACGATGTGGGCTACCGACCTTATTTAGGGACGAAGGCATTATTTAGTCATTTAATATTTAAATGACGAAGCTGATGATGCATGGTAGAGTGCACATTGCATATGCATGTGTTGTGTTTTGATTATCTAGAATTTCTGGACAAAATTCCTTTTAAGGAGGGGAGAATGTAAGACCCGAGAAAATTCCAATTTCTGGAAAAATGGCAAAATCATAATTTCGGTAAAAATCTGAAATTTTTCTAGATCTCGGATGACAAAACCGATTTCACCGTTGAATCGCCTCACGAACGAAGCAACACGCCGAATTTCACAATCTAAGACAAGCCAAAATTTGCACGTTTTCGAGGCAGATCACGCTTCGGTGCCGAACGACATGTGATGTGACGAAGTCACCTATAACATGTACTCATCTGACTTATGTCAGATGAGTAGAGAGATATGATGGAAATGGATCTAAGATAGAAGCTAAATGTCAAAAATCCAAGAGTGAGGACATGATTGGCATTATTGAATTTGATTAAATGCTAATAAGACGAAATACCCAATAGTGTCGTCTCCTACAATTGAAAAAGGAAAAGAAAACGTGAAATGAAAGAGGGGGAGATGCAGTAGCCAATTTTTCAGAAAGTTTTAAATGAGAGTATCAAGCTTCTCTCTAGATTTCCGCTAACTGACGCGACATTCCTTCTCGAGTGTTAAGGAAAGTCGTTTCTATGAGAGGGCAATGCGTAGGTGTCAGCTGGAGTTTCTAAGAACTCCATGAGGTAGGATTTATCCTACTTGGTTTATTTTCTACCTAAGTGTTTCGTTGATGATTCGTGATTCGAGGCCTTAAATCCAGCCATGGATCGGCCCCAAAAACTCGGGACCAATTGTTGGAAATTCTTTCGAAGCTCATTCGGGACAACAGTAATCCACAAACCGTTGGGGCTGCTAGGTACAAATTGTGCTATAAATTATGCTCTCGAAGGGCCTAAATGACCATGAATTTCCGTGTTTCACGGCGGAATCGATGTCGATAGTGGTCGTGAACAATAACCCGAGGGAGCCACTGCTCACGGAATAGTATTCACGAAATAAATTTTGTGAGAAAATGTGTTTCGTCAGTAATTCAAATCGAATTGTACCAGGGTTGTAAATTGAAATTTCACGTGAGCTAATTTTTGGTGTAATGGATTGTGAAACTGCATAACATGTTTGTGTGATTAAATTATGTATATGTATATCGTGTTATATTGCATGTGTTATATAATTGTATTTGAATTGACATCATGCATTCCATATGCACTGGTGGCACCCTGCAGCAACAGGAGCGAAAAATAGTGTTTCGAGAGAATTGTTTCGCAGGGTCGACTAATAATAATTATCAAAGTGTGTCCATTACAATATCTGAGGGTAGTCCATATAAAATATCAATCGTCAAGTCACCTAATTGATATACATCTGAGGGTTGTCCACTAATTAGATTATCTGAGCTCATTCAATTACTTATACTCCAGAGGGTTAATCCACAATTAAAAACAAACACCTTGTTTTGGAAAATAATGCTTCACATGGCTTGTGCAAGTGTGAGGGAGCTCTGAGGACTCAGGGACATGAGTTGGTCATTTGTATCCAAGTAGGATCACGCATTTACTTGAGTGCGTGTTTACATAGGATCATCAAGATACGACTTAGGCAAAGAAGAGATCCTATTTAGTGGTGATTCCACTACTGGGCATTAGCTCACCCTGTCGAGGGAATATATTATTTCAGGTACAAGGACCGTACGAGACAAACATCTTGGGAGGCCGATTTTGAAGAAAGCTTTCCAAGTCAGGCTTTGATGTTTGGGATAATATGTATTAGAATTGTAAATTTTAATATGTATTTGTATTAAGAGTAATGTATAACTCTCAACCATGTGAGATAATCGTTTGGACTTATATTGTGAGAGTTGATGTAAGGGCCTGGGTGGCCATTATTTTATTTGCAATTGACCCCTGTAGGGTCATATCAACTGCTTGGGACAAGTTTGTACTTCGGGCAGCTCCCTGCATGAGACTCGCCCGATTTTTCGTGAGAGATGTCAGTTACCCAACATTCACAGTATTTTCGCGGGTCGACTGCTGTCAACGGCACCCGATCGGGCGTCACAAGCATCGGGTTGCCCCGTTAAACTCGGATAGGATTCTGCCAGTCGAACTCAGCCTGTCAAAAGAGACGTTCATCTGCCTGAAGGTAGGCAATTGTAATAGGTCGGCCGCGCTGCCAGGGTCGACTAGTACTATGTGCACATCGAAATCGTTAATACATAGAGTAAGTACGAGTGCATCATAGTGTAGAGTAATGACTCTGGACGGGTTAACAGGGGGAAAGGATATAAGGCCATCAATTTTCTGGATTGCTCTGCTGCTATTTAGGATGTGGACGGTATTCACCCGAGCTCAGGCTGTGGTCGCTCGTAACAGCCTCCTCTTTTGGCTCTCAGACTGATACTGATCATCAACCGGGCCGCCCAGTATGTAATTTATGGTGGGCTGAGGTTATATGAGCGCCATGCTGGGCCGCTATTCTTTTCAACAAACTGCAGGGCGCCCTGGGCCCCAAGTGACCGCCTCCCGAACATACGCCTGAGGCGGCCGCCCCGATTAACCTTCCATAAAAAATATCAAG
The DNA here is from genome assembly GCA_016808115.1 of Tetrastigma voinierianum. Lineage (NCBI taxonomy): Eukaryota > Viridiplantae > Streptophyta > Magnoliopsida > Vitales > Vitaceae > Tetrastigma > Tetrastigma voinierianum. Next base: position 385,953 of record JAEQBH010000763.1, read on the forward strand.
CTTCGACACGGCTGGGTCTCATGCCCATGGTCCTCGTGGTAACTGCCATCTCAAAGACCGGGTTAAGGCGAAAGTGATCTCGACCGACCGGGTGGCCATTTGAAGCCTGGGTGATCCCCGACGAGAGCAAGGAGTCCTGGTCAGAAGAGATGTTCAGAGGTAAACCGCGGGGTTCCCCTTTTTCTCTAATCGGGTCCCGAGAGCGCTTCTCGTTCTTACTCCGACTCTCTTTGTTCGACTGCCCCTTTCAGTGGCCTGGGCTAGTGATTTGAGTCAGTGATCATCACTTGCTTGAGAGGCCGCCCTACATTCCTCCAAACGCTGAATATTTATCCGCCTGTCAAAAATTCCTCCATCGTCAGCAGCACCCGTAGACAAATAGTAAGAACGGGTGTGGTCGACCTAAAGCTCCTTCAGAAATTCTGGAGGACCGCATCCATACTGTACGAATCAATCTGTTAGACGACCCATCCAAATCTTCTAGTGAAATCACGGATGGATTCGCTCTCCCGCCAAGCATGGCTCAGAGAATCGATATTTCCTTCGGGTCGAACCGAGCACATGTACCGGAAACAAATATAGCCTACAACTCTCGTAACGAGTTGATGGGATCTCCGTGGAGTTTACGGAACCAAGCCAGGCGGGCCCTTCCAAGTCGGGCCGAGAACACTTTGTATAGTAAGCCATTGCTTCATTAAGTATCATTGCTTGATTGAAATGCAAAAGATATGATCATACGGACGAAGCCATCATACATGGCAAAAGACAGATGATATGTCATCGTGGCAGTTTCATAGCTCAAGATGTGCTTATTCAACGGAGGATAGTGATTAAAGTCAAAAGCGTGGTGTGTATATATACTGAAGTGTGCTAAGTATACGCGCTGGGTAATATAGTGTACCTATGGTACGATATCGATCCAAGGGGATAAGTGTGTTGAATACAGAGATTGGCTTTGAATATTATCCGATAAAAGCTTTGGGTGAGCACTAATGTCTGAATTTAAACTAAACTAATCGATCTTAATGAATTACTGTATAATGGAGACTAGGGCTATGTCTCCCCCTGCCACTTTTGATGGATTATTTCCTAAAGAAGTTACTATTCAGTTTATTTATAATTTATTGATGGCTAGGTGATCGTGCTTACGAAATACCCTCTCGAGGTGTGTATCCTATCTCGCAGTGTTGGAGTGTATCTCTACCCCAACTCGACACCAAATGCTTAAATGTTCTAACCTTAATCGCCACCTCAGGATCTAATATCTCTATTTACCGAATCAACCGAAGGTCGCTTCTTCAAATCCCGCGGTATTCTCAATCTCTCAATCTCTGATATCCAAAGTAATCACGCTAATGTCACTTCGCATATCACAATGTAAATAACTTCCACATATAAAGCGTATGTTAACAAGTTATAAACAACTGAATAATATAAAATACTAATCTTTAATCCATGCAATTGTGACAAGGTTCAACAACACCCTAGGTATAAATCTAGAACATAACAATATGAGAACACCAATATTTAATCTATAAACATCGCATTTATCCAAAAGAAGGAAAATACAAAAGTCCGTTCTTTTCAAGATCAAGGCCGCGTCGCTCCGATGCCAGGCCCTAGTTCGTGCACGATCTTGATCCTCACTCGTCCCTTTCGCTTTAATGATGGAGAGGCAGAAATCGCACTGGAGTCGCGACGTTGCAACGTCACGACGTTGAAATGTCGCGACGTTGCTGCTTGTTGACTTCTACATTTGTTGACTCTGCCTCCAAGATCCGCTCGGGCTCAAGACAATCCTCTTATTAATCTGTCCCACGTCTCTTCGTGTTTAGAGACTCCTGTGCTCTTGTTGAACATTAAGTGAATGCGTTCGCATCTAGGTATACCCTAGAGGTCATCTGTGTGTGAGTGTATTAGGCTCATTGAGAAACAGTTTATTGAATATCCAGAGGTGATTCACTATGCCTCTCCACATATTCAACCTAATTCCCGAGCATCAAACACCCAATGAATCCTCTTTTAGAGATATACACTGTTTTCCATGATAATAGTAATTCGACCCAAAAGTGATCTTCGACTCTCAAACATGGCAACACACACACAAACTCATCAAAATAACACCACTAAACATAGATATGATCTACCAAAAACACAAACAGAACTAAACACACGACTGACAACCTAAAATGAACAAGCCGTGAAATGAAACTAAATCAAACACAAACTAACATCGCCAGAAACGAAACTAAACTACAAGACAAAACAATACTAATCTAATAAAACCCATCACCACCCACACTTCTAACAAAAGCACCCGCGTCCTCAATGCGCCAAAAGAACAAAGATAAGGCGGCTGGATTCCCCGCGACGGACAAAGTCATCGCTGTGGTGGCGGGCATGTGGTGGTGTGCAAGAAGCCGGCAAGCCGGGCCTGAGGGACCGGTCGCCGCTGAGAATAGTGGCCTGACAAGCGAACTCGCACGCATGTCAACGCGGCGCCTCCATGACCCCAAGGAGGACTCTGCTCAGAGGATCGCCTGTGTCACCCCGGGACGCCCAGAGTCCAGCAGCCCATAGTCGTGGAGCTCGTCCTCGTCCGAGGGCTCATGGCCCGAATCATAAGTCCCCTCATGCCGTGGTAATAATCTTGCTTTCGCTAACCGATATAAAGCCTTAATCGGGCGTAATTAAGCCTCGTTGTCATCTAAGGGCACCCCATTTTTTTGCTTGCAGAGTCAATGAGGAAAGGGTGCCTAAGTTCATCTTAGCGTCTTGCCATGGAGGATGGCATCTCTATAACCCCGCTCCAACATCGAATCCACATCCTCAATGATGGCATAATCGAAAGCAGGCACGCCGCAAGCCACCACACACGCTCGCCGGCGTGACGCGACGCGATAGCCGATGCCGCATTAGATATAGCCAAATGCTCGCCTTGAAGTGGACGGCGCGCCCATCATTGCGTCGAGCTTCCACCACCCCGCCCGCTTGTCAAGACCCGAATGACCTCGGTAATCGGCCACTCAGAGCCGATCAAAGGCCCGGGGACATGATCAAGATTATAAAATCGCTTGATGTGACTCCGCATCAAGTCTACCAACACACCCCGCACCTCGACCTTCTCGACGACGCGGGAGGTCAGGCTGCATTCTCGCACCACACCTCATCGCAACCGATGAGGTGGTTACAAGCGCCCGCCATCCTCGCCGCACAGTCTTACTAAGAAGTCGCCTGGTGGTAGAAGCCCTTTCTTTGATAAAAGACCATTTCCGCGCATGGTGCCGGGAACCGATCGACGCATCTCCTCGCTAACAAAACCGCGTGATCGCCGGAAGTTCCAGGTCGGGTCCTCACTAACCCGATCGCGCAGCGGGCAACTTTTGCCTCTTACCCGACATAGGCTAAAGTACCTAAGCTCCTAGGAGTACTTTGGAATATATGGCACCAAGGGGCCACGCCCAGATGGTCTAGACAATAAGTTGAGCACCTAAGGTGCACTATGAAAACTAAGACCAAATAAGCAAACAAAGGTGGAGCCACAAGCCCTAGGGCAACAATATAACCTACCGGCTTAAACTAGACCAAACACGGAGGACTAGACCTAACAGGAACGATCTAAACCTATCCTAGTCAAGAACACCAAGGCGGAATGTGGAAAGAGTGAGACAGGGACAGTGGACTGGTAATACGTGAATGGTGGTAGCAAAATCGGTGAGGTAATCAGAGGGCAAAACAATGGCCTCCGATGGGAGTGGATTCCGGCAGGGATGACGATAGGGACGACGACAGGGGCAATAGGGTTCAGGCAAAGAGGGAAAAAGGGTAAGAGCAAAATGAGGGTGTTATTGGCCTTAAACAGGCCAACGTCGCGACGTGCAAATGCAACGTCGCGACGTTCCAGAGAGTGATTAAAACCAACGTCGCGACGTTGAGATCCAACGTCGCGACGTTCCAGAGGAGTACAAAAAATGACGTCGCGACGTTGGGATCCAACGTCGCGAAGTTGGTATCCAACGTCGCGACGTTCCAAAGAAGGTCTAAACCAACGTCGCGACGTTCCAGAGGAGGGACAAACTGACGTCGTGACGTGACAGAGAAAGCCCAAAATGTAAAATATTCAACAATGGACTAAGGTAAAAGAAAACTCCCCTAGTGCAATATGTAACTCCCTCAAACATCTGAAGTGAATTTCTTGAGCGGATCCTCCACAATACTTTCGATCGCGGGTCCTGAAAATAGACATCCAAAAGGGGATTCCGATTACTTTACGTAAACAGCAAAAACCGAAATAAACTTAAAAACAAACAATAAAATGAACCACAAAGAAAACAAGAAAACTGGTCGCTTCCCAAGAAGCCGCTTATGTTTAATGTCGCTAGCTCGACGTCTAATCTCACGCCTGAACCCGAAGCTCTTATGGATCACTTACCGTGACCCTTGTCTCGATACAATTGAAGGGTCCGCATCCGCATGGAACTTCGCCTCAAAATACGCTTCAACCGTTGCGTTAACCGTGAATATTCCTTTCAGATACGCGTGAATCCCCCGCCTCCTCCATGTGGAAAGACCTGGTCATCGCGGAAAGGTCCTCAATTACTCCAGACTTCAACTTCCCAGAAAAAGTTTGGAGAAGGAATTAAACAAGAGGACTGGCGCCTCGCCTCAAATTCCTTCCCAGAATATGTTTATCGTGCCGCTTTGTCCTTTCCTATATATGCGGCATTTTCATAAGCTTCTGCTCTGAATTCGTCTACTTAATCGAGCCAGAGCGCCGCTTCACCGGCAGTGTACCGTCCATGTCCACCTGCCGAAGGCCCAAGAGTTCGATGCCCACTCCATCGCGTGGCATAAGCCACTATAAACAATTCTTAAAGTAGCGACATACCCAAGGGTGTTTTAAATGTTGTTCCCGGTATGCCCAGAGTGCACTAATCTTTAGACCAGTCCTTCCCGAATCGTTAACCGTTTTCCGTATCGGACTTAATTTCATTTGATACTTCCGTCGCCCCATTCGACCGTAAGGATATGCAAGGGATGTAATGATGGCGCACCCCATACTTTCGCAAGACTTTGTCAATCATCTTATTGCAGTGAAATGAGTACTGCTATTCGACGTGCTCGAGGAGCACCGAATCACGAATATATATGGTTGCGAAGAATTGAGCCGCTTCGCATCGTTAGTGCTGGGCCTGAATTGCTTCAAACTCACTTCGAGACATAATCTACTCCGCCACAGCATATTATGTTGTTATAAGACGGGGGAAATGGACCCATGAAATCCATCCCTCATAAATCAAACAGCTCTACTTCCGCATCGGGATGCATGGGCTGTCATCCTTTCTAGAAATGCCCCCATTCAAGGACATTTTCACATGTGGATACGAAATGATGAGAATCCTGAATAAGGCAGCCGCGAGGCTTCACTTAAGCACTCGTCGCCGCTCACCGGCCACCGAAAATGTCCACCATGGTAGTGCGGCAAAGTGGGTTCAAAACATCGCTTCATTTCATTCTTTGGGCACACATCTCTGATCACGTCAAGACAATGTCCAGAGAGAATTGATTCCCAATGTAGTGTTTCGCGCGCAAAACTCCTTTTTCTCGTTGATAGTTAAATCCGGAGGGACTACCTTGGCTACCAAATAATTCACGTAATCTGCAAATCATGGAACCGCCCTCTTGTCTTCAATAGCTAAGAGTTGCTCATCAGGAAAATCGTCATTCACTTGAACCTCATCGCTTACCCCTTCTAAAAGTGAAGAATGATCTGCAACTAGGTTCTCCGTCCCTTTCTTGTCTTTAATCTCTACGTCGAATTCTTGCAGCAAAAGAACCCACCTGACACCTGGGTTTGGCTTTTTAGTCATCATATTTTATGGCATAATGATCGGCAGGAACTACGACCTTGTTACCAATCAAAAAAAGGCCTAAATTTGTCAAAGCAAAGACAATACGATAGTTCTTTTCCGTAAGGGCGTAATCCAACCGAGCATCATTCAAGGTTCGCTCGCGATAGTGATTACCCGAATATTCTTCTCGCTTTCGCCTCTAACACCGCTCCAATCGCAGAGTCACTGCATCACACATCACCAAATGGAAAGTGACCAACTGAGCTACTACACAAAGAACAGATAACGATTTATCTTCAACACGTAAACTGCCGCACACCGTGCATCAACTCAAATTCCGGTCCTCGACCGTGAGATTAGACAAACGGCTTTGCACCGAGAAAAGTCTTTTGATGAATCGCCAGAACCAGTGGCCTAAAAACTTCTTATCCCTTTAATCATAGAGAGTGGTGGAGTGCAATTTTTCAATCGCTTCAATTCGCTTCTATCTCAATTTCTATTCCTCTTGGCCGAAACCGATGTCCGAGTACACACCCTCTCGTACTCATGAAATGGCACTTCTCCCAATTGAGCACAAGGTTGGTCTCCTCGCATCTTATCAACACCGATCTCAAATTCTCGAGACAATTGTCAAATGAATTCACCCAAACCGGGGTAAAATCATCCATGAAGACTCGATTGTCTTTTCAACCATACCAAAAATACGCCATCATGCATCGGTTGAAGGTGCTCTACAGACAGACAAATTTCAAAGGGCATCCGCCAATGCGAATGTCCCATAGTGGACATGTGAATGTCGCTCTTCTCCCCGATCTTCGTGGGCTATAGCACTTGATTGTACCGAATATCCATCCAAAAAGCACAATATTCGACATGACCTCGCAATTGATCCAACATTTGATCTAAAAAGGGCAATGGGAAATGATATTTTCGAGCGGCCTTGCTCGCTTCCGATAATCAATACAAATTCCACCCAGAATCGTTCGAGAAGGCGTAATATGTTATTTTCTTGCTCTATGACGCTTGTTCCTCCCTTCTAGGTACTACTGAGCCGGACTTACCCATGCAATCATTCGAACAGGATACCAAATTTCAAAAGATTCATCCACTTTACCACCTCCTTCTGACTACCTCTTCATACTGGATTCAACCTCCTCTCGCGGCTTCCACCGAGGGTTTATGACCATCTTCCAAGAAAATACGATGCATGCACATGGCATGATCCTTTTAAATCGGCTAGAGACCATCCTCAGCGCATTTTTATGATCTCTAAGACTTGTCACGCCCGATTCTGTCCACCCCACATGGATCCGAACCGGCTTCCGGACGCTGAGACCAAATACTGGACTCTTTAATTGATTTTTTTTTTTTTTTAAATCGAATCGATACTGTGGGTATGGCCTACATCTTATGTACAGAGTCAAAATCTCATATACATTTACTGAGTCCCATTTACATATACAAACCTAACTTTTACATTTACAAATCGAGCGCTGAACCCATGTAGTGAACCTCATAAGTGGTCATCACGTATGGATGTTGCTTCGATGTCTTCTCGTACTCACACGGATTAGAAAACCACAGTTTTACGCCAGTGGGAAGCATATTCTTATAATCTTATACCGATGCACATGCATTTAGATTCGAATCATGATAAACCTATAATGTAAATGCATATCAAATCATCATGAATTTATATAATCCAATATATAATGTGTCGATCATATTCGTATAAAATTTAGACATATACAACGGCAAGGCATCCACTCATCTTCTTTTACATAAATCAGCATTTTTTTCTCAGATTTCAGGTCATTCCTATTCGTGTCATCAACATAATTCGTCTACTCAGACTGCGACTTTTAACAATGCTTATGTTCCCCATGCAGACTAATATTATATACTATTCGCATTTCTATAAAACGATACGAACTTACACTTATAACAATCTTATACTTACTCAGGAATTACACTTATGGCAGACTTATCCTTATTGGATCTTATTCTTATTCAGATTTCTCGTATACTGTACTGAGCTTATACATGTACGTATACTTATCTCAAGCTTATACTTATTTCGATCTCTTGTAGGAGTTACATAACCTATGCTTATACAGAGTACTTAAACACGTATTGATATTTATATCTACTTCCCATCTCCCGTATGAGCTATTAACTTATACTTATCCTACAGTTTACACTGTCTGAGGTACCCGTAGGTATCACAGAGATTACGGAATGTATACTGGATTTGCGGAACTTAATCTTATACAGGAGTACCAGTAAGTACTACTTGATCAATTGTTTGCTCTGATACCAACTTGTTTTGGTATCATATCCCAACAAGCCTTAGGTTAAAGTATACCTATACTACCTTAGCATCAGAGACTACTCAGCCTTATCCTTATCCTGAACTTATACGAGATACCTCGTAGGTATCACGTAAAATTAATTAGATACTGTGAGTACCCGCAGGTACTTCAGAACTTATATTTATACAAGAGATACTTGTATTCGTATCAGACTATAGAGTCTATCCTCATTTTACTGATCTTCTACTTGTACTACGTAGCTTATTCTGGGTATTTCTGATCTTATCTCGGTATTAATGAGCATATACATGTATTTCGGATTTTATACATGTATTATTAGTAACTTATACATGTATTTCGCATCTTATACATGTCTTAGCGTAGCGTATAGTTATCTAATGATCTATAATTATTACAGTAATCCTGTATATGTATTTTAGATCTATACATGTCTACAAGAGCGTATATACTGTCACAGACTTATCTAGTCTTACAGCTTCTTATATACTGTTACAAGAGCTTATTCTTGTTCCTTTTATCTTATAATGAGCCCTTATGAGAAGGTGATTCAAGAGGTACGATAAGTTGGAACAGATCAGATCATAAGACATACAAGGCTCGATCGCATCTTATACGCATACTTTATTACTAGTCTTTCGTAGGTACAGATCACATATTCATTATACGGAAGTACCCGTAGGTACGACTGGTCTTATACTTATTTTATAGAATTTATTTTTATTTTCCGATACGAGTACCTGTAGGTACGGCGCAGCTTAATCGTATATTGAGCACCCGCGGGTACTACGTGACGTATACGCAGGTACTTTCGTATCTTTACTCTATTCTTTATTCTGCCTTATCATATGTCTGTCTGACTAACTAGACCAATCATAAGAAATGAGTAGGACGCAAAGACAATGAAAATTCCGAAGGTACGATATGCACGGTGCCGAGTACCTGATATATCGCTCACCACGCGCACCAGAGTGCCGTAGTGACGCCAGGAGTGCCAAGCACCGATCGTGAGCCAAGCACCAAAAGCGCCCACTCATTCATTTTTTCAACCTGAGGTAGTCATACCGTCATATCGCCAGAACTTATAATCTTCTTAATCAGCACTTCTTGTGACGCGACGGCTGTTTTTCTGGGGTGTTCATGCCTGGTCTGAAGGTTTTAGATCGCTGTGTTTGTCATATTCGTGTTTCATCTATTCTGTGGTATTTCAGATACTGTATGATATGATGTCTATCAACACACTATTCATATTCTAGTCCTCTATGAATTTATTTTTCTTAGAATTGAATCAATCCAATCGGATCATCCAAACTCAGTTATAGCATTTTCATGCCAACTAGCCTGCCACCGATTTTACCGAGGAACAAGCAGAAATATTTATTTTCCAGTGCTCTTGTCTCATATATCACACTGACATTTGTACCTTTAAAAGATAAGTGTGCTGGTGGTTCTAATTCCAACTGGAATCAATTAAACGGAGCATCGACCAAGATATCGTCCAACAACCCCACTAATTCTAAGCGATTGAAAAACCGGATAGAATCGTCGCACACCCCACTTGAGTAATCTTTTGGCTATCAGATTAAACTTGGTGTACCAGATTAGTTTTTGGTTCTCCTTGGAAGTCTATTTTAATTGGCCACTTGAATCACTAACGATAAGAAACAGAAAGTTATGGCCAAAATGCAAACTGTCGAATAGGAAAATTGTAATAATATATAGCCAGAGCACCTCCCACCCGTAATTCCCCAAGACACCCTCGACTTTTGTTCGTAATGTGTGTTTTCAATTATTTTTCCATATTTTCCATCCCAATTCAATCCTACAGTTCAACACACATCAAAACCATTTCAAATTCACCTCAGAATTTCCTTTTCTACCAATTATCTTCAATTATATATCTTCTTCAAAATTTTCAAGAATTCTCCAAATCATTCCAATATGGGTTATAATCTATCCTCAACCAAATTACATGATGATTAGTTATAGGTTGATCTAAACTCCTAACTCAATTACCAACCATGAATCCAACCCAAAAGTGAGGATTCCATACTAATTATGGCATATGGGGTTTCACCAACCCTAAATTCAAAATCCAAATAGAATAATTTTTAATAAACCTTTGTATCGAGATAAAACTTAATCAAAGCCTTAAAGTTCCATAGATCCATTCACCCATGATCATAGTTTCACAAAAATCCAGTTCCATACCTGGCTGGGCTCTGGATCTTGGCTCCTCCATCTTCTTTCCTCTTCTTTTCCTTCTTACTAAGCTTCCTCTCCCAAAACATGAGACCAATTCGTCCTTTAAAATCCCATGTTCATAAGAAGGCCTTATTTGGTCTCCAAAAACCCATTACTAAAGGTTTCATTACTGCAAAAAGGTCCTCTTCCATGTTTCAGAATTACACAACAATTCCATTATTTCATTCTTTTGGCCCCAAATCTTCTTAATCCATGTCTAGTCTCTTTGGGACTAATTACAAACTGTCTAACTTTTAACTTCCAGTTCTTGCTTTCATGTTTCAGATTTAACCTACCAAATATCAATATGTTTATAAAATAATTCTAAACATGTCGAAAACGATCAGGGTATTTCAAATATAACTCAATAACTTCCTTCAATTCACTAAGGCGCTAGATGGATCATCGGTAAGTGTGGATGTTAATCCAAGATACGCATACTAAAATGGCTAGGTAGCGTTTTTTGCTCCATCTGTGGTTGTTTGACTACATGACCAAGTAACACTTTCTCAACAGAGATCAAGTATTTCCACCATTGGTTCGAAGATCCACTGATTTATATTCTCCCGCTTCATTATATCTTTAACCATTCTGTGATTAGTTAGCCTCCAAAGACCAAGGAGAATTGACTTCATGCACAACTTATAGCCTCTGACTATCTCTGCCACAAAGATATCGCTTCATTTACATCCCACAAACTTCGAACATGAAACTGACTAGATCCTCCCACTCTCAATTTTGGGCTTCTCCCTCCGAACATCAATCATTGCTCCGCCGCTTGTAAGAAACTAGCCTACCCAAGATTATGGGCATTTCTTTATCCTCTCCATATCTAATACAATGAAATCTGCCGGAAGATAAACCTAATAACCTTTACTAAGACATCTTCTATCACCCCTCTCGATGCTTTACGACTGTCACACCAAGTGTGATCAGAGTCGACGAGCTTCACCTAATCCCAAACGTTTAAAAATGGACAAGGGCATGAGATTAATGCAATTCAATCACACAATGCTCTCTCAAAGATAGCATTTCCAATGGTGCACGGGATAGTGAAACTGCTTGGGTCTTTTAGCTTTGCGACAGCTTCCTCTGAAGTATGGCACTACACTTCGCTTAGTTAACTGCTTTAAATTTGCTAATCTTCTCTTTCCGAGACGTGATGTCTCATAAATTTATATAATCGGCATCTGCTCTGCAGCATCAAAGAACGATATCGATGTAGTTTCTCAATACTTCCATGAATCTCAGAATCATATCCAACGAGGTTTTTAGACGTTAGATATGGAATTGGGGCTATGGGTTCAGGGGTTGTCCCCGTTTCGCTGTGTCTCCCATCGACCTGCTTTCTCTCAGGGCTGCTCCCTATCCGCATCATCATTCTGACCGCTGGATGACCCTCTTCGCCTCTACCTCCTCTCAGAATCGATCGCCTCCCAGATCTCCACCCTTACCACTTCATCGTGATCAGCTTAACATGTTCATTCCCATCTCTTCTGTTCACTTGAGTTGCTTGGTAAGGAACCCACGCTTTTCGTCAATAGACGCTTGATTCGGACTCCATCCGCACTTTAAGTTTCTCAACTGCCGCTGATTGTTCAATCGTGGCTCAAGGTTGCATATTCGCCTTGTCTCATTCATAAAGGCAAGGTGTGAGGTGAGACCGCGCAAGGGCTTGTTCCAAGTCCACCTTTTCAAGAGGTGGCTCGCTCACCTCGCTGGTGGCATGTTGCTCTAATTGTTCCTCCATCCATACCCTTGGCTGTTCCTACTATTCGATTCTCGTTATTACGCCCACCTCGCCTTGATTTTCGTTCTATAGTTGTTTCCGCCATGATCACACCTGTTGCCGTGGTCGACTCTGATTAAACCTCGACACATAATCGGGCCCGTTTACTAGCTGGGTTGTCCCGACCGACACTTTCCTCACAGTGTCATTCCTCCACAAAATTCACACAACTCCCGTGGGCCGGTCTCGTATGACATCTCGGCGTACCTTACCGCCGAGTTAACTATTTAGTCAACTGCAACATGAGTAAACTGTGATTGTTGAGAACTCATTATCCGTGCCGCCATGGCTTTATCGGTGTAGCCTCTCTCTAGGCCACTGGACACTTGTATTAGTAGCAAAGATCTTCCAAGATTTCATATGCTTCGGGTCTGGGTGGTTTTCCATTAAGGCCCTCTCCAGCCGAGGCATCAATCATTGTTCTAATCGCATTCCTCATACCATTATAGAAAGTATGGACCTGCATCCATCTGGTCAATCTGTGATGTGGGCACTTCCTCAATAGTTCGTGAAATCTATCCCATGCCTCGCCAGTTCTTCCTCTAGTCATTCAAAAAGTATTGATCTCTTGCACAAGTTGTGCAATTTTCGAGGGTGGGAAAAACTTGGTCAGGAACTTCTGCACTAAGTCGTTCCATGAAGTAATGGAATCTGATGGCTGACTTGTTAACCAATGCTTGGCTCTATCACCTAGTGAAAGTGGGAACAATCTCAACCCGGAAAAGCTTCTTCAAGAACCCATTGTACTTGATCGTGTCTGCACTTCGAGTGAAGTCAGTCAAATGCATATTTGATTCGCTCACTGGGCAATCCATGAAATAAGATGTTCAAGCATCCGTAGTTACCGACTTCGCCCGCTGTTTGCCCGAATAGGTGGTCTTCTGATAGCTGTCTGAACAATCAGAGGCGGTAGGGCAAACTCCTCTAGCAACATGAATGGATCATCCGTCGATAAAATGGCCCCGGTGCTCGATTCTTCCGTTATTCCCATTTCTCGGCCCCTCTCGTGGCCCGCTTTGCTCAAGGCCAAGATCCCGCTCTTCATTGTTCTGCATGATTGCTAGATTTCTAGTCCGCCTGGTCGTCTCGGCCAGATTCTCGTGTAAAGTTCTTTGGCCTGTGGTCAAACCCGATGTAGGTCAACTCGATCCCGCCGTCGACGCTGGGCCACCGTAACCTCGATCGCAATCACACACGAATCACAAAGACCAAATTACCAGTACTTGTAAGAACAAATAAATAAAAAATAAAAAAAAGTAATATCTAATTGCTTTATTATCTATATCACACAAAACTTAGTTCCCGGCAACGGCGCCAAAAACTTGATAGGCCAAAAGTGTGGTGTGTATATATGTACGCCTATGTGCGCAAGTGCACGCGTCGCCCCAAGTAATATAGTGTACCTATGGTATGGATATCGATCCACTGGGATAAGTGTGTTGAATACAGAGATTGGCTTTTTGAATATTATCTCGGATAAAGCTTTGGGGGTGACAGCGCACTAATGTCTGAATTTAAACTAAACTAATCGATCTTAATAAATTATTGTATAATGGAGACTAGGGCTATGTCTCCCACTTTTGATGGATTATTTCCTAAAGAAGTTATTATTCAGTTTATTTATAATTTATTGATGGCTAGGTGATCGTGCTTACAAAATACCCTCTCTCGAGGTGTATCCGCCTATCTCGCTAGTAGTGTTGAGTGTATCTCTACCCCAACTCGATACTCCGAAATGCTTAAATGTTCTAACCTTATTACCTCGATCGAATATCTCTATTTACCGAATCAACCGGCGGTCTTTTCATCAAGTCCCCCGGGTATCCTCATCTCTCGAATTCTGATATCCAAAGATAATCACGCTAATGTTACGACATCAACGTAAAATAATCACGTATATAAAGCAGATGTTAACAAGTTATAAACAATCAATAATATAAAATACTAATCTTTAATCCATGCAATCGTGACAGGTTCAACAACACCCTAGGTATAACTAGAACATATCGAATATGAGAACAATTAATATTTAATCTATAAAACATCAGTACTTATCCAAAAAGAAAAATACAAAAGTCCGGCTCTTTCAAGATCACACCGCGTCAAAGCCTCGATTTATGTGCTCTAGTTCGTGACGATCTTCGATCCCGACTCTGTCCCCTTGTTTTTAATGATGGAGAGGCAGAAATCGCGCTGATGTAGCGACGTTGAGACATCGCGACATTGCTGCTTGTTGACTTCTACATTTGTTGACCCAACGTCACGACGTTAGGAAGTCACGACGTGGGAACGTCGCGACGTTGGAACGTCACGACGTTCCAACCAGCTTTATGCACTTCCACCCTCTGATCCAAAAATGCATCCAAAAACCCCCGTTCCACCTGCAGTTCACACACACTACAAAAATCAGATGTCGGGCCATAAATAATACTTAATTTAAATATAAAATAGAGCTAAAACGCAAACATAATGCTGGTTTGGCATGAGTGTTTGTGCACTCATCGATAAAGATGTCTTCGTGCCCCAACGCTGGTGATGTAGTATAAAAGCGGGCGGTAGCTCAAGGTAGGATACATGAACGGAAAGTGGTGGTGCTACTCCTTATGCCACACGGCACATTTTCGTGGGCCTCGCTTGACCGGCTATCGATCTTTAATGATTTCTCTTCAGACTCTACGATGCATGCCACTTGACGGAACGGGCCGGAACGAACTGGGCCTCTTTCGATCTCTTCCACGCTTGTTCTCGGGGGTGAAAGATCGTAGCCGTAAGAGCTACCGAGATAACTCATCGCCCGCACGCATCACCGTCAGCTCGGCAGTCGGGCTTCGCCTATTCGCTTCGACCGGCTGCGCGTAATGGTCAGCCCCACATGCATTTTCACCCCGATCCTCTTCCAAACGAGCCCGCAGGCGATAGTTCTCTTATTGTAGATGGTCAACACGTTCCGCATCCGCCCATCCGGTCTCGCCCGCTTCTTCTTGCTTCGCTTCATATCCGACGCCAATAAGAAACTCGTCCTCAAGGGACTGATTTGCTGGGTTGTTGTCCATAGCAATAGGATCCGAAGAACCGGATGAGTGAGCGGGAACTACCAAATCTTTGATGTGTGGGGGATCGCTTGATAGCCGACGTAGCCAAGCTCTCGCACGCCGCCGATAAGATTTTTTGCTTGGTCATTTTCACAGACGGCGTCAATTGTTCTCTCTTGGATTCTCGGAGTCTCCAAATCGTTGGGGCATTAACCTAGCAGCAAGGACCTGCAAAACAAACAAGGCACCGACGGTGATGTGTCGACCTCCTTTCCGATGCTTAAGTCAGACAAAGAAATAGGGAGAGTAAATACGTCCGTTTTTCAGTAAGATATCCCCCCCCCTGTTGCAATTCCTCCCGTATTTATGATGGAGGAGGATGATTCACTTTTTTATGGAAAGTGGGTGATTGGTTTCCGAAATGGAAGGGGGGAGGCGCTTCATTTGTGCGTCAAATTTTTTCCTTTGATACCTGTTATTCGACCTTCCGCCTCGCACCGTTTGATCATCCTAAAGGCGGTTATGTACGTGATTTGTAAGAGGGTGTGTTTTCAAGCTACAAGGATCGCCCAGAAATTATCAAGCCGGCCATCTTCTAGCATCCCGCAAACGGCTTAGAGATGATGTCCGCACAAATCCCGCAGCCTTAGTCAGTGGATTTGATAGTCTACTTGAGCTTCCTGATTCAAAGCCGGTTAGATCCATGTTCGTAAGGATACTAGCCCTGCCGTTGTGCAAGCAAGCATTTAGGCCAGCTCAGGCTTTGATCCGCCCGTCTTCCGAATAGAGATGCTTCTCCGGGTCAAAAGTCGCATATCCACGCATGGATGGATCTATCGCTATTTGACGTGCAAGTCTCAATGAGATTCATCCCTCCTTTCCTCGTATATGTATTGACTGTTCATGCTAATTAATGAATTGCCTATCTTAAATTTCTAAAAAAAAAAAAAAATGATTTGACCTCATTCTCTCAAAGTCAAATCTTTTATTTGGATTTATAATCTGAAGGGCAAGGAAGCCCATTAATGATAACTTATACCGAATTTGATCCGAAAAATGTAAAGAAACTGAGCTCATATATATATATATATATATATATATATATTTAATCATGCCTTTTGTTTTGAGGCATTCTTTCTTGATGGAAGGTAGCACCATGGATAGAGACTAGAGGGTGCATCGTCATAAGTTTTTTTATTCTTATCACACCCCCATCAACAACCCTCATATAAATTTTTGGGATAATCTGGTAAACCATAAAAAGATTGTTGCCTGTTTTGTTATTTGAAAAATCAGCTCCATTTTCTTGCCTGATTTATCATCATCTATATAATTTGGTCAATTTTCCCTTGAGAATTGAGAAGAATGGAGATGCATTCATATGAAATAAACAAAGAAATTATTAATTAACAGAAAGAGGGAAGCCAATTCCATGTCGTCGAGTTGGGAATACAACAAACAACATACTGCAAAAAACACCAATACCAACTGGCAAGGATGTGAGAAGCTCCTTCATTTCAGTAGATGGTGTTGGGTAGAAGCAATTCACCACATTCTCATCAAACAGAGCTATAGCTGCAAAAACAAGTATTGACATGAATGCATGAACGAAATCAATAAACCTCAACTGATACTCTGCTGCAAGTTCAGACGGGAGAGTGGCTGACCCATCAATGATCCATAAACCCCGGAAAGTGGCAAACCCATAGCAGACATTTCCATTATCGTCCCTGAAGCTATCAGTGAAGCACTGTAGAAAACATGAAATGGTGAAAAGGGCTAGGAGGCTGGAAGTCATGAACCTGCTGACAGGGTCACACTGACCATTGTTTGTGAGAATGGGTGATAGGAATTGGAAAGCGAGAATAGTTCCAGTTGGTAAAAGATTGGCTAGATGGGCTGTGCTTTGAAATGTCTGGCTAATAGCCATTTGTATTGGAGTTCTCTGATCTGTTTCTGGGCTGGGCATGTCTTCTTGGAGGAGAGTAACTTTCTGGTCATCGAGATGCCAAGATTTCTCATGTTTTACCTTAATCGCCATGGCCTGCAGGAACCTTTTCTTTTATCTTCCTTGTTTCTTTGATTCCCTGTTAGGCTTTTAGAGAAACTACTGGATTTTATAATAAGAATTGGAAAGAGGTGGATTTGAGTGGAGGAAAAGGGAGGGAAAAGGGCGGTTTAGTGGTGCCTTGCAAGCCTTACAAACTGAAATTAGGGAGAAACAGGTTTTATTAAGAGTTCTGGTGCTATGGTTTTACTTTTGGCCCTATTTTTGAGTATACACAAAAAAATTCTCAATTTTTTTCAATCGGTACATTAGAGCTTGTTTGTTTTGAAAAAAAGTATAGTGAAGGCATTAGGTTTCTCTTTCTTCTTTTTTTTCTTTTTCTAAAAAACATTAAATTAAAAAAAAAATAAAAACTATTATTAAAAACAGTTTTAAAAAAGAGAAACTAAACAGACCCTAAGAAATGAAAGAAGTATGCTTGCTTCCCTGAGGGATTTAAGTTAGTAGAAATTTCTTGCTTAGAAGCATCAAAGAAGGGGCAGCGGTGTCATCCAGAGAAAACCTTGCTTTAATCTTTCTGGTTTTGAAGGTGAAAGTCTCTGCTTTCTCCACCACCACATTTGCTAGTTTTCATAAACAAAGTTTGCAGTCATGGAAGCACTCTTTAAGATTCCCATCGCCAATCATGGATGTATTAGTTGAAATGATTTACACTAGAAAAATGAGAATATGCAACAAGAAAAAGACAAACACAAGGAGCACATATATTTATGTGAAAAAACTATGGGTATAAGGGAAGAATTTCACTATTTCAAATATGGGTATGAGAAATATGAGTCTGAGATGGGAGTATTATGAATGATAAAAAAGGAACCATGAAACCTTATATAATACCTAACACGTTTATAATTGTACCAAATATTGAGCAAGTCCTATATCGGCCCAATACCTTTGCCACCATCGTAGTTCACAAAACATTTATAATGTCATAGAAACCTTTTGGGTCGGAGTGGACAATATTCAGGTCACCCTGATCTAATATCATTATCTTTGGGTATTGAGAAAAAGGTTCATTTAAACTCGATTATTTTCTTTTACAAGCAATCCCAATTCTCAATAAGTTAAAATAAGCCCAAAGCTGGGCTCTCCACACTCTCTTCAGGCTCAACAAAGCCCATTTTAATGGGCTCATCTGGATTAGGCCTGTTTCATTACTTGGACCGCCTGTAGCAGACTACGAGGCCTTCAGGAGATCATTCTATTTCTATCCTTCAAACTGAATCTTTAGTATTTTTTTTGTATTTTTTTTTTTTTTTATATCTATTCATTTTGAATTTCATAACTCGAGCCTGAAACCTCTCATACACTCAACCCTTTTATCACTTGAGTCGGATCTCATGTATACTCTGAATCTTTAGCTTAAGAAATCATCACTCCATACAAAATAAAATTGTCATTGGAGTGGTCATACGCTACCCCATAAGGTAAAGTTATATATATGCCTCTCTCAACGTACCTAGGACAAAGAACTATTCAAGATTGTGGAGAGTTCTGCTCAGAATAGTGGAACTTCCAGTCATCAATAGGCTCAAGGTGAATCCCTTTGCAATATAATATTTCATTACCCAAGGAATATATTGCCTTGATTGACAATGCAAATATTTTTTAAGACAGATAAAACCCATGTCTCTTTAAATTAAAAATAGAAAAATTCCTCTGTTTAGCCATTTATATATTCATTTGGAGAAGTTTCATGCTAATCAAACTGATGTGATGAATTTATTTATTTATTTATGGGTGTTGATGGTGATCAAGTAGGTGAACTCCTTTTGTGTCATCCCATCCAACTTTTGATTAATATAAGTTTGTTTTTTGTGATGTCCTTTATAAATGGGTGGGTGAATTGGTCACATCTGAGGTTGTAATGTCACGTTTTTCGGTGATCTTATTATGAGTATTAGATCTTACTGTTCAATTATTTTGTTCTTAGCCCCTTGGAGATTTGCAGCATCTATTAAACCAATCACAATAAAAAAAATGAAAAAAAAAAAAGTTTTGCATTATATATTGCAGACATTCTCCCATATGATCTCAAAAAACCATAGTATATATGCATAGCAAAAAAGTGTACTTTATATACATATAGGAAAGTTATCATTGATTAGATAATACCATGAGTACATCTCATTTTTTATTGCTATGTACTCAAATCCCATTTCTTTGTTCCATTTATGAACTCCATTATGTCTCACTTTTATCTTATTGTGTTTTTTATTTTATTTTATTTTATTTTTTTATATCTATTTATTTTGAATTACTATATTAAAATATTTTGATTTTATGAAGATTCGAACCTGATCACTTTTCTATGTATTGTCCAGTCATTAACCATTAAATCAAGTTTTATTGGCTATTTACATTTTAACCTTATTTAATAACACATTTTTTAAATTATCTTGATCATAATATGTATGGATTTCATACCTATACATTTTCATATATTTGAGCAAAAGTATAGAAATAAAATCAAAGAGAATAGTTTCTTGGTTCTTAGATTGTGGTGATTATGCCCTTTCCATGGCCATTGCACTAAACCCCATCTCAAAAGGCTTCCTTAAAGCAACTGATTATATTTTAATCTCCGTACTTAGAAATGGAAAGAGATTAAAGTGTGCCATCATTTGGAAGGAACTCAACATTTAAAGAAATAAAAGAAAGAGGAAAAAAGGAAGGAAGGGAAAGCCAGAAATTAATGAATGTTTGTCTATAAAAATATGCCAAGAAAAAGAAAAAGTAGAAGGTCTTTAGGCCCAAATGTTAGAGGAATATACAATGAACTTTTTTTTTCTTTTTTCTTTTTTAATAATGAATCATGAAGGGTGTCCTAGAAGCCTAGAATATAAGAACCCAGGTCCCAATGGTTAGGTAACTGTTTACATTTGTATGATAAAACAGGAATCTGGACAATTTTTATCAATTAATTACCCAAACAACAGCCATTCTGTAATCATTATAATGCTTAAAATTCAATAATCGACCTATCATTTCAGATCAAAAAGGAAAGAAAATCCACCCATTTGGTGGGTGATGGCGCTTTGGGAAAGGAAATTAAATTATGCAGTACTCCTTTTTCGAGGATCCCAACCAAAAATTTTAAACTTAGGAGTTAGGACCTTCTTAAATGTTTTTTCATACTAATAAATGATAAATCTATGTGACAAATCTGATATAAGAATTTACTATCATCATGACTACTTTTTGTATTTTTTAAATTTCAAAAATGATTATGCCCAACCAACCCAGCTATGAGTTATGGTTATCTCTTCCAAGATTGTGAAAAGAAAACAGTGTATCCTGAAATGGACCCTATGTGGGGGATTGCTTTGTTTTCTATGGCAACTTTCAAAATTTTCTTAGAATTCCATACTCCCTCTCTCTTTCTTTATCTCTGTAGAGATGAAGAATAATTTGATTTTGTCAATAAGCCCATCATTGGGTGAGAAGAGGTGGGAGTGATGATGATGAGTTGCTTGAGTTGCAGTGAGAATGAACCACAACTACCACACCACCTCCTTACAAGTTACAGCTCATGGGAGAACCATATGGGGATCCCTAGCTATAAACTATAATGGACTGCCCATGCACCCTAGTAATGTAGGGCTCTCCCCCCCTAAGTTTCTGGGTACCCAATTGATTGGTACCCTGACCTTCCCTCCAATTAAGGATAGTTGAGAATTCCAAAAAGGAACCGATGATGCTCTCCTGCAATGATCTCATGTGCTTTAAAGAGTCTGTTGCAAGTTTCAAATTCAACCTTTGTGTAAATTGCTTCTGTTTACCCAAACAAACATTTCTTGTTGACTTTCCTTGTATCTGCAGACATTTTTCTCTCTCTAAATTCATTTTTTCTTAAACACCTAGGGGGGAGATTTGTAGGATGTACCACATCGATTAATGATGGTAAAGTAGTAACCCAAAAGGGATGCTATTTAAAAACAGGGTTCACACTTACACCCACCACCCACTTGCCAAATAGGCAACAGCAATAGTCGTTCTTCCATTCACTCTTTACAACTCCTCTTCCACTTACACAAATTTTTCCCCCTAATCTTATGTTGATTTCTTGGGTGAAAGTCAAAAAGTTAGAAAACAACTGAGCTTATTCTTTTCAGACCTGAAACTGGTTTCACAAATTCCAACTTACTGATTCTTATAGATGTGGGACAGAAACCACAATCCACAAGCAATTCCTTGCTAGCCAGCCAGCCAGCCAGCCATCCATCCATCAGTCACTTCTCAGTCTATTCTTCTTTTTATTATTATTTAGTGGCGCCTGAATTTAACTTAATCAAACAACAGTCAACAGCACGTTATTTTGTCTTCTCCATTGATGGTAACTTCTTAATATTCTTGTTAGCGTTCTTTTTCACTTTAATTAATGCTCCCTGATTCCAAACAACCATATTATGCATTACCATCAGATTGGTTCCAAGAATTTTGATTTGATTGATTCAACATTTGGTATGTTCTTACCTGTATTTTTGGGAGCTTCTGGGTGAACTGTGAGAGTGTGAGTACACTATGGAATATATATATATATATATATATATATATATATATATATATATATATATATATATATATAGACAGATGAGTAGTACTTGATTCATTTATTTGAAATGACGAGGATTTGTTCGGATCTCCAAACAAAAACAATAGCATTATCATTTGGTTAATATGCTGCATTCCAGACAAAGATGGCACCTCCTCCTCTCTTTACACTAATTAAAAACCCTAAAGAAGGGAAAAAATAAACTTTCAGGATCTACCAAGTTAATTATCGCAAATAATGATTCACAATGCAAGGAAAAATAAATAAAAAGAAAACCCTTTATCCCAAAAGAAGAGAAAGTAGTATGAAAGAAGAGAAAAGGAGTTTCAGCAGCAGTTGCAGCAGCAATATCTTTTTTCCCAAGAAAAAGGTTAGGGTGAGAAAAGTGAGAAGAGGGTGTGGGATGGGGAGTAGAGGTGGAGGCATAAGAGGACAATTATGATGGTGCTATGGAACAGACTCAAATGGGTTGTTGCCCTTTCCATACTTTAACTACTTGTGTGTATACTCTTTCAAAAAAAAAAAAAACTACTTGTGTATATATATATTTGATGGGTTCCACCAAATAGGTCCCAATCTGAATTAATAGAGATTTGGGTTGCCATGCCATTCACTTGTTTCACTAAGGCCTTGTACAGCCATCATCTTTTTGTTATTAAATATTGTAAGGAATGGATCATCATTAAGTAGGGAATGTGGGTTTTGTTTCTTGGACCACTCCTTAATTTCCATCCATTGGGCTACCTAATTGAAGTCATATGTCCGCTCTTGTGACCAATAAAATGGAAAATCTTGGGGGAAAAAAGTTAATTATAAGAAAGATAAGTAAATTGGAAGATTGGAAGATTAGTTTTTTTGAGTAACCAACAAACATTTTCAGTCTCTTTTAGGCTTTAGCCATGCAGTAATTATTCCACGGTCTTCTCCTTCTCCCTTTTCTTAAGAAAAGTGACCAAAATTTCACAACCTCCTAATTATTTGTTACTGTGGACATAATTTGTTTCAGACAATTCAACATCCCTATCAATTGAAGATTTTTTTGGTCTTTTCCTTTTTACTAACCCTGGGTTATACTTATGAGAAGTAGCATACAGACATTTGATTGGGCATCTCAGACAAGCAACAGTACACTATTATTCTACCCAATTTTGTGTATGCTCCATGCTAACATGCGCAATCGAGCGTCCTTTGCTCACGCGGGCGACACTCCATCACCATCATCATCATCAGCATCATCTACAGTCCCATTGTTTCACACCCTCTTAGCCTGTTAACGTCCAGCACAAGTGTGGTGCTCTCCTTTGTGGTCCCCACCGGATGGCAGTTGACCTCATGACTTGAACGTGGATCTTAAACCGTCAGATCTTGATTATGTTGACCGTTTTGTTACAGCCTACAGGAGTAATTGCCATGAGGGCGGGCCCCACTGGTGTGGATTACCGTATTAACTATTAAATAGGTGGAACAACCACACTTCCACCACCGCATCCATGAATTGATTGTTGTCAATGCAAAGATCAAATGTAGGCCCACGATGCCACGTAGATGGGTTATGTGAATCCTGGCCGTTCATTTTGTCTGGTCCCCGTGATGGACGAGGATCACAACTCCTTCCGAGAGTTATTCAAATTTCAATAGAATAGACCAGACCGCACATATGTCCTTGAGTTAAATGCGAAAGCGATAACTGAAATAAATTTGAAAAACTTTCTTCTCATTCCAACCAGGTGTAGGGTGTCAACGACTGAAGTTATTTGAGCTCCATTTAAAAATATTCAAATTTGAATCTGAGTTAATCAAATCGAATTCAATTTCAAGTGATGTATCGAGTTTAGTTCAAGTATGATAATATTCAATTCTAAGCTTTTTGTGAAATCAAGTTCGAATAACTCAATTATATATAAAAAAAAAAAATTGATTGAGTTCAAATCAAATTTTATCTTCAAATTTTTTAATTAAGTCAAGTTCGAACTTGACTTTGTATCTATTTAACTCGACAAGATTACATCTCTAATCCCAAATAAATTAATTCAAATTTATCTCTTTTTTGAGGCATGATAAATGGGTACATGGAACTCTCAAACTTGGGTATTATAACAATATAATACAAAGTGAATATATTAAAAAAAAATCAAAGTTAACATATAAATTAAAGGAAAAATTAGTATTATAACAATCATGATTTTTACATTTAAATCCATAAAAAAATTTGCTATTTACATATGACAATTTCGATGAATTTTGTTTTTAGATAAAAACAAAGTTTTTGTTTAAGATTTAAATACAAAAATCATGAAAGTTTAAGATTTTAATACTAACTTTTCTTAAATTAAAAATAAGTGTTAAGTTGATATTGAAACAAGACTCAAGTGAAAAAATAATGGAACGAGAAACTAGATATCTTAAGGTGACTTAAATTACTAATCCAACCTATTTCGAGCCAGAGATCAAAACTATTGAAATTTAAACCTGCACTCTATTCTGACTATTTTCCCACCAACCCACTACGAGGTCACAGCCAAAATCTTAAAAAAAAAATTAATTTTATAATTTTATAATTCTTCAAATAAAAATAAATAATATACAAATATATAATAATAATTAATATATAAAATTATTTACTCTAAACAATATAATATATTATATTAAACAAACTTAACTTAAGCATGTGATAATCCGAAACAACTCATACTGTCACGCCAAATAATATCTGGCCAAATTGGAGCATGATTTATATTCAGACTTAAATTTTATAATTTAACCCTCACAAAATTTGGGTTAAATTGATTGATATATCGAACTCAACCTTTATTATCAGTTATAGTTTTAAGTTATAATCGTTACTAGTTATAAGAACATAATACTAAAATTTAACTTCTTTCAAAAAAAAAAAAAAACACTAAAATCGCACTATTTCAAAAGAAAAAAAAAACTAAAATTTCACGTAGAAAGTCAACATATGTCCAAAAAAAAAAAAAAAAAGAAATAACGAGTATTGAGTTTGAAATGTTTGGGAAAAAGAAGTTTGAAATTTAAAATGTGACGTGGCACAAAATGAGACATAATCTCGTCCTCCATAAAACAAATTTATGGTTAAAAAAGGAAATGAGGGTGGACTTTGAGTCAACCTGTTCATCCATTAAAGGCTTTACTATTTTATTGCGAGGGGGAGGCCGGGAGGGGACCGTGAAAGAGAAATCGTTGTACAGTCAGCAACTCATAATATAGGTAGGCTCATACAATTGCCACGTGGCACCAACTTGAACAGTTGTCTGAATGGAATACCTAAAAAGCGGAAAAGGATAAAACACTTTGCGTCTTATAGTCAAATATGAAATATCTGTACCCTTTGGAGGAGCCATTGAAATCATGGGGGCTTTCTTTGGATTTGGAGAAGAACTGAAGGAGAAGTGAGAACTCTCTCTAGTCTCTCCCCTCCCTCTCAAGTGAACCTCATCATGTCAGGGCATCTAGTAGTAGTAGTAGTAGTAGTAAAAGTGCAAATCTAAGAAGGTCTTCTTTCTGATGCTTAAAAATTAAAACCATGCACGCCTCCCTTGAGAAAATTAAGTGTTGTAAAATCAAGTAGAATAGGGCCCACTAGCATCCTAGTGTCTACAGCTAATAAATCATACGGCTACTCTATTGCTAAGTTGGAAAATTTTTGGGGAGGTGGGGCTTAGATTGGGTGTTGAAGTCCAGTATACTCCACGTATGGTTGGTGGGTGGGTGGGTGGGTGGGCTCAATGGGGCAGTAATCTTCCAAGTATGGGATTGGGAATATCATCTTCCCATTTCATTTTTGGTTTCCTAAAGTGGACTACTGTGTCCTCATGCTGCTCCACTCCACTCCACTCCATTCCTGGGGATAAAAACAAGCCCGTCCATGTAATTATTGGGTAATGCTGACTTCATTCTTTTTTCGTTGTGGCATATGGGTAAATACGTAATTATAAATAGTCCTGGAAGAACCATACTATCAGGGTTGATTGACCCTAATTTATTTGACCGAATTCGAAATGTTTCGCCATATAACAATATCATGTATTTTTTGAGGATTTATGGTGGTAGGTATACGACAAAATTTTAAATCACCTGTTTTTCATGCGTGTTTGTGTTTGGGTTAAATTCGTATTAAATCATATAATTTGTTTAATAAATAAATTATATTTATGTCAATCCATATAAATATGAAATTGATTTGAATTAATTTATTTAATTATTATTTAAATTAATATTTAACTTAGATTAACTCATTTAATAGATTATTTTATATTGAATATTGATGGGCTAATTATAATTCATATTATTTTAAATGACCAAATTAATAAAAATTGTTATAAATGTCATGTCATATCGTGTTACTTAATTATTAACTAAGTCGTATTTGAATTTATTATTTTTGACCAATTTATTTTTCAAGTCATATTCGAGTTGACAAATATAATAAAATACCTATTATTTGAACGATCCAAACACGAACTATGGACACAAAGTGCCACCCTTAATGGTAGGGAAGGGATTTGAGACTGATATGGTTAATCCCGTAATCCATCACTAATATTGTTGTAGGTTTGAGTATGTGTGAACAAAAATACCAAATATATTGAATCGATCAAGAAATCAAAATTGATTGGTTTGATTTTGGTTTTTGCTATATAAAAATCTCGGTTTCAATTTATAAAATATTAAAAACGTGGTTTTGATTAACTGATTAAAAAATAAAAAATGCTAATACTATACTAAAATTATAAAATGTAATGTATATAATATATATTATGAAAATATATAGTAATATATTTATACTAGGAGTATAACAGTATATAGTATAAAACACTTTTTGTACATATTTTTAATCGTCAAAACATGTGGTTTCGCACTTTTATATACTTATTTTATTTTATTTTTTATGGAAGTTGTTAAAACATGATATTGATTAAAAAAAATTAAATCATTTAATATCATATATTTAATATATGATATGGATGTATTATGGATGCATCAAGTTTCATGGGAATGCAAATGATTTTTTCACAATTTATTCATTTTTTTTGTTTTTTATTATAATTTAAACTTTAATATATGATTATGGAATTATAAATTTATATTTTGATTATAGTTAACTAAAAAATTGATAAATAGTTAATAAAAAATGATTAATCTCAAATTTGATTAGTCACGTTCATTTTTAGGGTTTTTATTTATATAAATAACAAACTAAAAACTATAGTCAATTTTTATAGTAGCATAAATCCAACTCCTCGTTTTCACTCCTGTGAGCAACCTACGAGTTGTCGCACAGGCTATTAAATGCCATTTTCAGTAACTCGAACAACGTTTCATAAACAAGGCTTAAGCCTAAATGACAAAGGCAAACAAATATTTTAATAATTTAACATTTTTTATTAAAAATATAAGTAAATCGCAAAAATACGCAGATTTAAATATAGCCGCTGGTAATGAATATCGACGCTATTTCAGGAACCTCTACACTCTCTTCAAAGCTCTCAACATGTCACCCCAAAACTCAGATTTTCAGATTTTACCACCGTTGGAACTGATTTTTTATCGCTACGACATTTTAGCTATACGAACGACACTCGAAAGCAAATCCCGTCGACCGTTTGCGCTTCGGCGCTTATGCCATCAACATACTCCTAGTTGGGTATTATTATAAATATAGTATATATTTTAGGCTTTTATAGTTTTCTATAAATTTACAATTATAATACTTCAATTTTGAACACAATTTTAGAACAATGTATTTCTCCTCCCATATCTATAATTTTTTTTTCCTTATTTTAGATTTCCACGTAAACATGTACTTTTCCTTTTCATCATTTTCCTTGTTGAATTTTTTTTTTTCTCCTAGCAACATTTTTGTAAACCCATTGAATATTTTTAAAACCAAAATATATTTGAAAATGATTAATTTATAATTAAAGAAGTCATAAATACAAAAAGCAGAGGCCGACCATATTAAACAACCCCACATTATTATTTGTCCTTGTATAAAAATATTAGTAATAAGCTAGGTTCCATATGGGAACTTGAACCCTATCCCTTTTGTGAAGGCAATAAAGTGAAAGCTGAGAACAGAACCATGACTAAGTTTCGCAACTGTAGCATTCCCCATTCCCCATTCCCCATTCCCCATTCCCGGTTAAAATATCCCATGGAATAACGTGGAACTGTAATGATCCATAAAATTAAGAGTAAAAGGAAAATTTTGGAACAATGTGACAGTCTTTTTACTGTTTTCTTTGACTTCTCGGTTCACTAAGCTGATATTTTCATGCTGGTTGCTGCACCCTCCAATCACATTCCCCCAATTTATCTCTCTGCTTCACATTGTACCTTTTTTTTTTTTTTTCAGAATTAAAGAAGAAACAAGATTGAAGCTTAACACACGTTATGGTTTTACCAAGGGAAGCATTCACCTTGGTTCTGTATTATGTCTATAGACCTCAATTTTGCAAATATTTGTTTCACTTTTATTTGGTTTAATTTTACTTGGTTTAAAGCATTAAGAATTTTGTCAATAGTAACTAACTCAAGTAGTTAAAAATTCAAGAAAACATACGAAGGAAGAGTCGTGAGGTCAAGTTCTGATGGAAACAAATTTGTGAAGTAACAAATTATTTTAATGTACCTAATACACAATAATGTAATGTAAAGTAAATATACAATAAATATATTTTATCGAGAAATTAGAGTTTGAAACTATGTGAAATTTTCTTTTATCAATAAATATCTTTGATAAATATACAATTACTTTTCTATATGAATTATTACTATATAATTGGGAAAAAAATATAAGAAGATATTTTACATAAATAAAAATTCATATAGATGTGCGTTTGATAAAATTAATACTTGTTATTAATTACTTAATTTATTTTAAGTAAGATGTGCAAGACAAAACTTTATGCGAAAATAAATTATTATAAAACTTATTTAAATGCATAAACATAATAGTTATAATCCTTATAAAAAAATAAATGAATTGTGATATTCCTATCTTGATCCATGAGATAAAGACATTTTAGAAGCGAGTCGATTACCTTGTGAATCATTTTCGGTTAAAATATTCAACTCACTACTCTCATATAAGTAGATAAGTGAGTTGATTCCCCTGCGAATCTTCTTTGGTTAAAATCTTAACTCACTACTCGTATAAGCACGGATCACGCTACAAGCAATAAGAGTAAATAAACAACCAAAAGTTATGTTCGTGATGAAAAGTATTTAGTCAACCTTAACTTTATGTTAAAACGAAACTCATTTCATCAAATAATTATATTAGTTTACACCATTATTCAAGATCATTTTATACCAATAATTCTGCACTCATGTACATTTACCAATGCACACACTCATTTGAAGGTTATGCATTTAATATTTCATTACTCTTATGCGTTATATAAAATTAAATCACATGAAGGAGTTATAAGGAAGTTATCATTTCATTCATTCAACACATAAGGTATACATTCAATTTCATTAGTCATGTATATAATGCATATATTAAACACATAATGATGTAGTTACTTATTTACTTGTAACACCATGACCATAAAAAATACTAACTCCCTTTAATAATGTGTCTAATATACATAAGATTTTTGGATACCTATTTCGTATATATCATCATACATGACCACACATTATAAGAATTAACCAACAAGATGAACAAGATACTTTTTATTATTAGAAAGAAAATATTTCATAGAGAGATTTAGAAATAGGTAGATTTTATTATTATCTGATTATTTTTTGATTTAAAATATTCCCATGTGATTAGAAAAAATGTAGGAATAAATTATAATTTAAAGAGCCATTTCTTTTGGCCTTTTTGATATAGTTCAAACTTCACTACGAGATTTGAGCGATGTATCTCAAAATTCAAAACAATAGTGAAAAATAAAAGCTAAATATGCTAATGTGACATATTTATTTGTTTTAAATAAATAAATAAAAGATTGAAATAAATTTGTATTATTTTGTGACAAAGATGGCCCATAGGGATTTATTTATTTATTTTCTTTGGAGTTTTGTTGGAAATAATAGAGGAAATGAAAAAAAGAAGACAAAAAATAAGTTGTAGAAGAGAATGACAAGGGAAGAGTATGATTTATGTTTTTTAAGAAACTCATCATTATTTGGGTGTAATAAATACACCTTATATTTTCAACTTCAAACTTCGGCATAATTTTTAGACTAATTTGATAGATTATAAAATTAATTAATTCCTTTAGGCTTAGTTAAGAAAAACTGGTTTTTATGTTTTTTTTTCACCTTGAAAAATATAAAATCAAATATAATTAAAATTTCTTATTTGTTTTTAAAATTCCTTCGGTCCTCTCACAGGTATCGTAAAAACAAGAAAATAAGTTTCAGATAAATATATATAATTGCTTTATTAAATTCAAGCTTAGTTTTATTTTCCTCAAAATTTTATTTTTTTATTATTTTTCGGGTTTCAAATAGAGCATACATAAAATGATTTTATCATATTTTGCTTTATGATGTAAAAAAAAAAAATCAAATATAATCAAAACTATTAAAAAATTTACATATTTTTAAAATTTTTAGTACTAATATAATAAATAGAAACAAATGAACATATTTTATTTTTCTTCAAAATTTATTTAATTCTACTTTTCCTTCCTTTTCTTTCAATACTTTCTGAGCTCCAAACCCAACTCTTGGCATTTGCTTTCGTTTCAACGAGTATTATTGAAGCTTAAAAGGTTATTAAGTTATTTTTCTAATATTTTTGAAATATAAATTTTAAAATAATATTTACAAATTTTAAAATAATATATGTATTTATATAATTATTTTTAAAGGTAATTATTAAGAAAATAAGCAAAAAGTTAAAAGTTAAAAGATATTTCTTTTTTGTTTTGAAGATGGATGATAGAAACAGTTATAATAATTAGTTTCTTGATATTTTTCTAAAGAAATCATGAGAGACTTGTGAGAGAATGAAAAAAAAAAATGAAAATTCCCCAGTTTCTATGTAACTTGATGAAATTGCATGTTCAGTGTTCACACACTTCACAGCATGCTCCAGATTTTGCATTGCAGTGTACTGTATCTCCGATTCCGAGACAAATGATATCTTCAACGTTTACTCTTTCACTCATTTCTCATTTCCAACCGTCGGATTCAATGATATTCTTTAGGTTTGGCCACGACTTCACCAAAGGCATGAATCGAATCGAATCCAATCGAATCGAATCTGTCATCTGTGCCTTGATTTGCTCCTGCCACGTGTACGGCCAACAAAGGACTTAGGGCCAGCCCTTGGTTTCCCTCCCCCAAGAAGCGTGCTCTTGGAAACTGGGGATCATTTAATCTGAACCGTCTGAGGGCCCATGGGCCGGCGGCCATGGCCCATTTTTTGTCCCAACGAAATAGACAACATGTTTTCGGTTGAACAATCCCCTGTCCTTTTATGAAGCCTTCTTAAAAGTAATTCCAAAAACAAACCCCTCCTTTTGTCTTGATTTTTCGCTTTCTCATCTTATGCTTTATCATATTTAAAAAAGTAAATTAAATGTAGTGGGGGAATCACTGTCTTGTAACAATTGACACCACTATAAAATAAAATGAGCTCCTACCGAGATGAATGGAAAGGAGTGTCAATTCAAATACATGTTTAAAAGTTTCTTTAAAAATTATGCATATATGCGAAGAAACGAGCTTTTTCTATTGAAATAATACTTTTGAAAAAAAAATTCCATAAACTACTATTGATTTCAAAATAATACCTAAATTAACGTGTTCTTCAGTAAAATTGTAGTTAATGGCTACAGGAAACTGTAGCCATTAATTAGAGTTTTATTGTCTTGATAAATACATAATGGTTTATGATAAAAGTGTAATGAAGCGGAATCGATAAAGTTAAATTGTATCCCAATTCAATTAAAAAATTCAAAATTTGAGCTCAATTAGAACTCGATTTAACTTTTTTTTTTTTAAGACATTTGAAACTCGATTTGAAAAATAATCGAGCTACTTAAACTCGATAAAACTTAAATCAATTAAAAAAATTAATAAATAATTATATTCGAAATCGATTCGAGTTCAAATTTGAACTTAATTAAATATGATTAAACTCATAAACAGCTGGTATGGAATATTATGCTATTGAATTTTACTAGACAAAGGTATTTGAGGTAGTTAAGCTTGAGCTCTAACTCAATTAATTTCAAGTACAATTCAAATATTTTACTAGTAGGGTTCCGATTAGCTCACAGTAGTTCCACAGGTGTACACCCCTAGACATTATTTTGGAAAGTGTTAAAAAGTTTTATTCTGGGAAAAAACTTAAAAGTAAAAGAATATAATGAGAACACAACCTAGGGAATCCAGAGTGGTTGCTGTGAATAATGAGTAAAACCGGATGAATGCAGCAGCACTCCGGTTGATTGCGGTGCAGTAACTGGTTTCTGTCACCCGAGACCGAGAAAGCCCAAGCGGCGTGACTCTCATTTCAAAAACACACTCAACGTAGCTCGGTTTTAGTTTTTACGCTGTTTTTGTGTGCGCTACCTCTCCTTTTGTTTTTTTTTTTTCTCGTTTTATACTTTCACAAAACAAAAAAACATAATTATAACTTTTAATTCCCTTCTTCTGCTAATTTGTGTGAGTGAATATGTTTTGATATAAATACAATCTCAAAGCCCAACACAATACCAGCCCTACGATTCCATCGGTCTTCAGATCTGTTACTCCTGCTTCTTTCTAATACTGCCTCTGTCCCTGTCCCTGTCCCTGCCCCTGCCCTGCCCTGCCCCCGCCCCCCCACCAATGTGACGTCGTTTTGGAGGCTTCTCTCTCTCCCTCTCTCTCCCTCCCCGGTATCCCTTCGCCTCTCTTTCGTTTTTGCTCTTCGCTGAACTGGAGTACCAGTTTTTTTTTTTCTCTGGGGTCACGATGCTTCGCCGTTGCCGCTGCCAGTTTCAATATTGTGCCCATCAACCAGAGGGTCTATTCTTACTGCGGGCAGTTGCGCTGACGACCTGACCGGAGCCTTTTATCCACCGGAACGACTGAGACGACACTCCATGCACCGTACGGCGTCATCTGCCACTCCGCGAACCGGATCGGCTCAACCTTTCGACTTCCGACACGGCTATCGTCGGACCTTTCCCCACGCTCCTATGTCGTCTTCACGATCTTCGTTTCATCTCTCTCTATAACAACTCCGTTAACTCCACCCTGCCCGCCGACATTTCCATGTGTCAGAGTCTGGAGCACCTTAATCTCGGTCAGAACCTTCTCACCGGCGCCTTGCCGTCCACTCTGGCCGACATGCCCAATCTCAGGTACTTGGATTTTACCGGGAATAACATTTCCGGCGATATTCCGGAGAGTTTCGGTCGGTTCAGGCGACTGGAAGTTCTGTCTCTAGTTGGGAATCTTATGGACGGGACATTGCCGCCATTTCTCGGAAACATATCGACTCTGAAGCAGCTTAATTTGTCTTATAACCCCTTTACTCCGAGTCGCATCCCGCCGGAAATCGGTAACCTGACGAATCTTGAGATACTTTGGCTCACTCAATGTAACCTGGTGGGTCCAATTCCGGACTCCTTAGGTCGCCTCAAGCGTCTCACCGATTTGGACCTTGCCCTGAACTACCTTCACGGTTCAATTCCGAGTTCGCTCACTGGTTTGTCCAGTATTGTCCAGATTGAGCTCTACAACAACTCTTTGTCGGGAAGGTTACCCCCCGGAATGCGGAACCTGACGACGTTGCGACTGTTCGACGCGTCGACGAACGAGTTGGACGGAACGATTCCTTATGAGTTGTGCCAGTTACCGCTTGAATCGCTTAATCTCTACGAGAATCGATTCGAAGGGAAGCTTCCCGACAGTATTGCGAACTCGCCCAAC
Source organism: Tetrastigma voinierianum (assembly GCA_016808115.1). Taxonomy (NCBI): domain Eukaryota; kingdom Viridiplantae; phylum Streptophyta; class Magnoliopsida; order Vitales; family Vitaceae; genus Tetrastigma; species Tetrastigma voinierianum. The sequence goes on from JAEQBH010000763.1 coordinate 419,730, forward strand.
TTGTACGAGCTCAGGCTGTTCCAGAACCGTCTCAGTGGGGTGTTGCCTAAAGATCTGGGAAAAAAATCGCCACTCATGTGGATTGATATTTCGTACAATCAGTTTTCCGGCGCCATCCCTGCTGGTTTGTGTGCAAAAGGAGTGTTAGACGAGCTTCTCCTGATCCACAACTCATTTTCTGGTGAAATTCCTGCGAGTTTGAGTGAGTGTAGCAGTTTGACACGGGTTCGGTTAGGGAATAACCAACTTTCCGGCGAGGTGCCGGCGGGATTCTGGGGACTTCCACGCGTATACTTACTCGAGCTTGCCAATAATTTATTTTCGGGCCAAATCGCAAAGACCATTGCCAGCGCGTCTAGTCTTCAACTTTTAATTCTGTTGAAGAACAACTTTTCTGGAACTATACCGGATGAAATCGGTGGGTTGGAGAATTTAGTTGATTTTTCAGGCAGTGATAACCAATTCAGTGGACCCCTTCCAGCGAGTATTATAAATCTTAGACAGCTTGGGAAGCTTGATCTCCATAACAACAAGCTCTCTGGTGAGCTCCCAGCTGGGATTCACACTTGGAAGAAGCTCAATATGCTCAATTTAAGGAATAATGAGTTTTACGGGAATGTTCCGAAGGAAATTGGGACATTAAGCATTCTCAATTATCTTGATCTCTCAGAAAATCAGTTTTCTGGGAAAATCCCTGATGGGTTGCAGAATTTGAAGCTCAATGAGTTTAACTTTTCAAGCAATAGGCTTTCAGGTAATATTCCCCCTCCATATGCCAACAAAATTTACAGGGATAGCTTTCTGGGTAATCCTGGCCTGTGTGGTGATCTTGATGGCTTGTGCAATGGCAGAGGTGAGGCTAAGAATTGGGATTATGTATGGGTGCTTCGATGCATCTTCATACTTGCTGCTGTAGTGTTAGTTGTAGGTGTGGGTTGGTTCTATTGGAAGTACAGGAGTTTCAAGAAGGCGAAAAGAGCTATAGACAAATCAAAGTGGACATTGATGTCCTTCCACAAGCTGGGTTTCAGTGAATATGAGATCTTGGATTGCCTTGATGAAGATAATGTGATAGGGAGTGGATCTTCCGGGAAGGTGTACAAGGCTGTTCTTAGCAATGGTGAGGCTGTTGCAGTGAAGAAGCTATGGGGAGGATCAAATAAAGAGAATGAAAGTGACGATGTTGAAAAAGGTCAAATTCAAGATGCATTTGAAGCAGAGGTTGATACCCTGGGAAAGATCAGGCATAAGAACATTGTTAAGCTATGGTGTTGTTGCACCACCAAGGAATGCAAGCTTTTGGTTTATGAGTATATGCATAATGGAAGCTTGGGTGATTTGTTGCATAGTAGTAAAGCCGGATTGCTGGATTGGCCGACGAGGTTTAAGATTGCTGTGGATGCTGCAGAGGGGCTCTCTTATTTGCACCATGATTGTGTACCTCCTATTGTGCATAGAGATGTGAAATCGAATAATATTTTGTTGGATGGGGATTTCAGAGCTCGGGTTGCGGATTTTGGAGTAGCTAAGGTGGTCGAGACCACTGGAAAAGGGCCTAAATCCATGTCTGTCATTGCTGGATCTTGTGGCTACATTGCACCAGGTTAGTTAGTAAACTGCCCCTCATTTTAGGAGCATAGTTTTCTTTATTTGCAGAATAATAGAATTTCACATTGTTTAATTAGATTAGACTGTAGTTTTCAAATGTAGATTGTTATGTTAACAGTAATTTGTCAACGATTACCATTATAATGTTCCTATATGCTTGATTTGAGAGCTGTCTCTGGAGCTGCTTTGGTGGATCTTAGATTGCATTTCTGATAATTGTTATACAGAGTAGATTATTGGATTACCACCCTACCTGTTTCACCGTTAGGGAATCAGAAGCGCCCTCTTTCATAGTGTAGGGAAGTGGTGACTCCCCTCTGGTTTACTACCATAAAAGCTATATGACTGATTGGCACGCTATACTGGACTGACTAATTGTTGTACTTTGAACGCTGCACCCAAACGAGTCTGTTAAGTTTATCCACAGAACAAGAATAAATTCTGTAACCTTTATATATTTATTTGATCCTATAGAGATAGACTTTGCATTTGCGATATTATTACTTGTTAGGTTGTAAAGTTATGGTGTTATTGTTTTTGTATTATTGAATCTCGGTTTCCTAGGTTCTATTTGAATTAATTCTGTTTGTGTAAACTTGTTGTAGAGTATGCATACACACTTCGTGTGAATGAGAAGAGTGACATATACAGCTTTGGTGTGGTCATTCTTGAGTTGCTCACAGGGAGACTCCCGGTTGATCCCGAGTTTGGGGGGGACTTGGTGAAGTGGGTGTGCACAACTTTGGATCAGAAAGAAGTGGACCAGGTGCTCGATCCCAAACTTGATTCCTGTTTCAAGGAAGAAATATGCAAGGTCCTCAATATAGGTATCTTATGCACCAGTCCCCTCCCCATCAACCGCCCGTCGATGAGAAGGGTAGTGAAGATGTTGCAGGACGTGGGGGGAGAAAATCAACCCAAGCCTGTAAAAAAGGATGGGAAATTGTCACCATATTATCATGAAGATGCTTCTGATCCGGCCAGTGTGTAGTTTGAGAAATTATAATTTTGGGTTTGTGCAAGATATCATTATGGAAGGAGTGAGGTGAGGTGAGCTGCCCTCAGTAAACTTCTTAATTCGCATCCCTGCTTGATGTTTGTTTGCCTTATGGGGGATGAAAGATGAATTGGAGGTGAATTAAGAGCATTCTTGAGGAGTTGAAGCTATAAACTGTAAATCAATCAACCATCAAATTAAGTGTTATTAACACTGATGATATATGTCTCGCATTTATCGGGTTATATTAAATTGTTAATTTGTGTCTTCTTTTGTTAGTAGTAACTGAAATAGTAAGTACAATCTTTTCTGCTATATGAAAAAGATCCCAGCAGTGGGAATCTCTCAAAAATCCTCTGTTTCTTGATGCTACAGTTTAAAAGTTTTGACTTCCTCTCTTCCATCTTGAGGTTTTCCATGGGGCACATTGCTGGAGACAGCTAAAGTTCAGTTAATAAGGTCCACTGGGGTTGGGTTGGGTGTCTTTCATGGGCCCTTCTGAGTAAAGCGAAAAGAGTCCCCTCAAAAAAAAATTTCGGAAAATAACTAGGAAAATCCAACAGTTACCATGATCTGTCCGACATGTCCTTTTGGTTGCACATGTTTTTGCATCATTCCTCCTATTATTATCACCGATTTGAACTTTTGAATTGCAAGTGAAAGCGATGGTACTGAGATATGTTAGGTTGTTTAACTTAATCTTACAATGATGAGTGCTCAATAAAATGCTGCACGCCAACAGTGAAAAGAACAAACAAGCCTTTAAAAGTTCAAACTGGCCTATAATAGCTGACTCCTCTACTAATGTCCAAAAACATCAGCATATGGAGGTGAACCCATCTCTCTATTGTTGTCCTCAGCTTAGCTTTCATTGTAACCCTTCATCGAATTACTAATAGAGTATTCCAATAAAATCCATCGGTAAATTTGTGATTGCCCATGTATGCCCACTCTACCTCAAATACCTCGTGATCTTCAGTAAATTATGCCCTTAAATATAATTATCAGAGTAAGTGCTATATCTCATTTCCAATACTCAGCAGTCTCCTAGACGAATGGCTTGTTCTCCGCGGAATGGACGGGTCAATTCCTTCCCCTGGAATTGTTTTGAGACTTTTAGCTCCGTTGTTAAGGCAACTACGGTAAGCGTTGTGCTTACCATTGCTTACCATTGCTGTTTCATTTGGATGGTCTATTCGTCAATTCAATGTTCAAAATGTCTTTCTTAATGGTGATCTTAGTGAACAAGTGTTCATGCGACAACCTTCTGGCTTTGTAAATTCAGAATTTCCAACTCATGTTTGCAAGCTTAACAAAGCCATCTATGGGTTGAAGCAGGCGCTAGGGCATGGTTTACTAAACTTAGCAATACTGCAATGTTGCAATGGGGTTTTCAAGCTTCAAGGGTTGATTCCACCATGTTCTTCAAGCATAGTGATAGAGATTGAAGACAGACTTGAGTATTTGTATATTATAAAACTGTAAATTACAGAATAAGAGGAGGTCTTATATAGGTTAGGCTATACAACCCTAGAAAAATACAAGTTACAATCCTAGGAAAATACAAATTACAATCCTAGGAAAATACAAAATAAATCTAACAACAGCACAATCTAACATCCTCAAACTCACGGTTTAAGAGAATCCATTCTGTTTGAAAGTTAAAGCTCGAAAGTTCCCGCCGAAGCTTAAGCCGCTGAAGATATCACGAACCGATCCCGGTAGAAACAGATCAAGTGAGTGCACTGCAGTATGATGACGAATGACCGACAATCAATCTCAATATATTTAGTAATGCTCATGGAAGACATCATTACGATAAGTTGAATAGCACTTCGACATCACAGCCAAGCTTGGGGCCAGAAGTAATAATCAAATACCAAGATTCAGAAAACCAACGTAACCAAATAAGTTTAGTCAGAGGCCTAAAGTGCTCTATATTCCGCTTAGAGGCCGAACGTATAAATTCCACTGCTTGCACACCCCTATCCTCGTATGCCGCTGACAACCCGGTCGAACCCTGAATACCCAACGACGCCAAGAACCCGACACCACACCATCAGCCGCCCCCTTTCTAATCTACGATTTAACGAAAATCAGTTGCAGCCTCCTGTGGATGGGGAGCTCTACCTAAAATATAACCTGTACAATTACATGGCAACATGGTCCAATATTATATAACGACCACACCGGGTCCACATATGAGTAAAAATGGCCACGTAGGACCCATTTATCCATACTCAAACATATAAGCACATGACTATAAAACCATAGTCCATAAGAGTTTAAATTACATCACTCTTATACAAATAAATACAACCCATATATTATAAATATATATCAAAGCCACAATCCGCTTTCTTCATATGCTGGCCCGACGCGGGCCACTCGCAGACCGACCAGACCAAAGGGGGTCCCACGACGGGTGAGCAAAGCCCAAGAGGAGCAACTCTGGTGCGCCACTTCACCTGGCAGCCAGCATAATGCAAACGCCGTGATAATCAAACATACATCCCAAGGTAACATACACATGTCTACCTAAATGTCTACAGCGGAATGAGACTCGACCACCATACTCCATGTACCGAGCTCGCCGCTCCATCACTCAATATGCCATCGAGCACATATCCCGAGCTTCACCACCGACTCGCCTCACATGCATTGTCGCAAACCGGTGACAACCGTCACCGGTATTACCACGACCCAAGTATCGAGCCCTCACCGCCCATTACCCAATGCAAGTGTCAACGGGCAACAAATCTCAAGTCAAACCCGACTCTTATCACAACCCAAGTCTATGTGATAAACATGACCGTGTCTTCCTCGGGCAACATAACTGGATGATACCGTATAGCCTTACACCCATACGCCTCGAGCTTCACTCGACCTCAAACATGCATTTTGCCATGAATGAAAACTATTTCCAAACAAAGGTATTTGTTTTTAACCGTGGACAACCCTCCGATATAAACAGTGGACAGACTCCGACAATTGATATTATATGGACAACCCTCCGATGTATATCAATCGCTGCACTCGACGATTGATATTATATGGACAACTGATGTCGTAGTGACATAATTCATAAATAATATTGTTGGTCAACCTTCATCAATTCTCCCTCAAGAAACCACCTCACGCACTACCCTATCGTTTCTAGTGAGTCTTTGTACTAAGATATGGAAATGCAAATGAGCCATTTCCATTTTCTTAACCCGTGCGACTCATTTGGACGTTGTCTTATTAGTCAAGCCCACTAATCAACACCCTACGCGGTGTTGATTCACAACCGTGTACTCATGACATACCATCAAACATCTAACATAGTGTCAATATCAACTATGCACTCATGCCTAATTTCTAGGTTACCCCAGTGCATATGGAATGCATGATGCCAATTCCAACACATGATCGCAATATATTCACACGCATATATTAACATAATTAAATCACATAAAACATGTTATGCAAATTCACAATCAATTACACCAAACTTAGCTCACATGAGCTAATTAACAAATGGTTAAATCTACTTCAATCACTCAACCATACACATTTTCACAAAAAAATAATTTCGTGTCACTATTCACATTACTATTCATTTTCTAAGACACACAAACATTTCAACTTCTGACCCATATAAAACAAGTAAGTGACCTCTCTCTTGCCTCTTCACGATTCATCGAATATTGTGATACCAAACATACCACAAAACCCGAAGACACTGTACCCCGAGCAAAATCCAAACTCAACACACCGGACTACCAAAATAGTACCGAAAATTCTATCATGACCGTTTAAAAACAATTAAAAATTCAGCCCTGATCGTCCAAAATAGCCCTCGAAAATTCCTGGTACCTACACTCACCTAAAATTTGAGGATCGAATTTGACAGATTTCACGCCTAAGCCAATTCAAAACCATTAAAACCTTTAGCTATAGCCAACACAAAACTCCAAGATTTTGGTGTCCACGCGCAGCCTGTCACAGAGATCAACTTTGTTTCAAATTTCACTAAAACTCCAAGGGTCCGATTCAGAATCAGAAAGAAACAAAGAAAGAAATAAAAAAATTAAAATTCTCTCTCTCCACGCTTTCCCTCTCTCTCTCTCTCCCGAACTAATCCCCTTCTCCTCTTTTTGACTTTCATTTTATTTTCGTTATTATTATTATTATTATTATTATTATTATTATTATTTATTTATTTATTTTATTATTATTCTTATTATATTTTTTGATATATAAAGGTGATATTGCTTCTGATCGGCTTTATTTCTACCTCGAAACCATTTATTTCTTTTCGGCTCACTTTATTTTAAATGAACTTGCTGCCATTTCCCGATTCTTCGAAATTCTCGTGAAAATCTTGTCCCTAAAGTCATCAAGTACTTATCACCCGTAAAATCGTAAATATTTTGATTGTCTCGGGACCAAAATGAACTTTTCTGCTGCTAGATTTCACGAGACGAATTTAATGACGCAACTGCTTCACATCCGGATTCAGAGAATTTTCGGTTTTCAACTGAAATTACCGTTTTACCCTTTTTCAAAAAAATTGAATTTTTCCCGGGTTTTACACTGTTTGTTTCTTGCTTCTCCAAGATATAAGAGAATCACCCAGAAGAAAACAATATCCTATAGTAGATCGATGATCAGTGGGATCACCTGCCCAATCTACATCTAAATATGCCTGAAGAGTTAATGAAGAATGGGAAGAAAAATGAAGACCATCAAATATGGTGCCTTTCAAATATCGAAAAATCTTGAGAATAGCAGCATAATGAGGAGATCTAGGGGCAGCCATAAACTGACTGACTACATGAACTGCATAGGAAATATTAAGGTGACTAACAGTGAGATAGATTAGACTCCCAACAAGCTTTCGTAGAGAGTAACCGATAGTGATTCACTGATCATGAGAATTGAGGCCACAATACACAATATGTGTCGACTATCTTACTATCAAGACAACGCTCGAGAAATCAGATCAAAAGTATACATGGCCTGAGTAATATAATAACCATCTACAGAAGAAGAAACTTCTAGACCAAGAAAGTAATTAAGAGGGCCGAGATCTTACATTTCAAATTGACAACCACGAAAGTGCTTTAGATGTTGAATACCCTGCATATCATCGCCTGTAATAATCATATCATTGACATACAAGAGGAGAATAGTAATACCATGACTAGATCGTCTCAGAAAAAGAGCTGTATCAAAAGAATTGCCTGAAAAACCATGCTGAGAGATAGTAGAATTGAACTTTGCAAACCATGCTCGAGGAGCTTGTTTAAAACCATAAAATGCCCACCATAGTCAAAATACTCTGTGAGGGAACCCCGGAGGGTGAGAGTAACTAGGAGGAAGCTTCATATGGATTCCTCTGAGAGTTCACCATTAAGAAAAGCATTTTTGACATCCATATGAAAGAGTGGCCATTTGCGAGCTTTTAAACGATAACAAGAGCTCGACAAGAAAGTCGAAACATAGAGCAAAAGTCTCCTCATAATCAACCTACTCAGTAAACTCCCCGGTAACAAGCAGCATTGTAGCGATCAACGCGCCATCTCGACCGTAGTCTGATCTATAAACCCATTTATAACCTGATAGCGCATTTTCCAAAGTTTTAGATCAACCAGATCCATGTTCTAGTCTTATACAAGCAGATCCATCTTTTCTTTCATAGCTGCCATAAGGGCTAGAGGAAGCCCCATGAAAAGTCCGAGGTTCCTAGAGATAGCGCATGCAAAAGCAACGAAAATCATGAAGGTGAGAAGGAAGAGCAGTTATTCGGAGCGGGAAACGACGGCGCATGAGAGTCAAGACCAATGTGATCCACACTAGCAGATCGTGGGCACACATGATCGTATGAAGCTCATTAGATGCATGAGAAGGAACATCAAGAATGTGGCGGGGAGATCTGCATGCAGAGGCTTTACTCTCGTAGTGCCACAAAGAGAGGATAAGGCAAATAGAGAATGGTGGAAATAAGAAACATGAGGTAGTTGGTAAAACACCAGACCCCAAAACACTAAACGCCAGAAACACGAAGACGTTACTAATGGGATCATAACAACAATTATAACATTTTGACCAATTCCATACCCAAGAAAAACAACACAAACGAGAATCTGAGCATCAAGCTTTGCTTCTTTTCATGATCATGAAGAATCGAAAAACACACATCCAAAGACTCTAAGTAACGACAGGAGGGAGAAGAACCAACAAATGCATCATAAAGAGTTTGATTTCGAACAATGAGAAGGACACCGATTGATGGTGTAAACGGCAAGTGGCAATCTCCCAAATCGAGAAGGATTAGAAGTGGCAATAGTAGTAAACGAACAACATCAAGAATATGACTAAGTTCAAGGGCCAACCCGCTATTTTGGCTTTGGTGAAGCAAGCCAGACAAGAGGAAATATAGAACTACTCAAATTGACGTGAGAATAGCTTATAAATTCAGGCTTTATATTCTCGGGGCATTATCGTATCTAAAACTTTGATAGGTTTAGAAAACCGTGTTTCAACTATTTTGGTAAAGTCAAGATATACTCGATAAAGCTCAACGATTTTTAAAGAGATAAACTAAGTATATCGGGGAAAATCATCCACAAAATAACAGCAACGTGACCCAATTCGAGTAGAAATGAGAGGGCCCCATACATCAGAATGAATAAGATCAAAAGAAGAAAGAGCATGAGAAACACTTTTATTAAAGTAGTTTGTTTGCCAAATTGACAAGGCATACAATTAAAACTCTTATTTGAAACCGAACCTAACAAACCCCTAAAAACTAGTTGTTTAACCCTAGAGATAGATAACGACTACAAAGAATGCCAGTGCTAAGAGAAGAAGTGCTCATCTCGGTGACGGTAGGAAGGTAGAGACGAGAGGACTAAGAATGAAGAAATATGAGCTCAAACAACTCTGACTTACGAAAGGGCCCCAACGACCGTCTCGTCTGGCAGAATCCTGCCACAACCACACCAAGAGAGGAAAAGGTTAGAGAAAAACCAAGTTCAAGTGAGTCACTAATGTAAAGAAGATTATGATGAGTTTGGGAATCGTAAACATTGAAACAGACAAGACTGGCCAGAGACATTACCAAGATGAGATACATGCATAGGAGAACCATTTGCAGTGTATATAGTAGGGAGAGAAGTAGAAGTGTGTGAAGGTACAATATTAGGTACTTCTCCTACGTGACTTCTGATACCATGAAGAAAGACTTGAGTCTTTGTATATTATAAAACTGTAAATTACAAGTACAAGTGAAGGCCTTATATAGGCTAGGCTATACAACCCTAGGAAAATACAAATTACAATCCTAAGAAAATACAAAATAAATCTAACAATATAATAATCTAACAAAGATTTTTTGATTTTATTGGTCTATGTTGATGATATTTTAATCACATGTAGCAGTCAAACTATAGTCTCCTTCTTTGTCACTCAACTTCATGCTACATTTGCTCTACGAGACTTGGGTCCTCTTCATTATTTGCTTTCACTTAAAAGTAGTTTTAAGCTTTAGCCACCGACTCTTTTCATTTGCATTAACAAAAATATCTAATTGATCTTCTCCATCGAACTGATATGGTTAATTCCAAGCTTGTTGCAACTCTTAGCTGTATTGGTTAGACACTTTCTAAGCATGATGGTGTTCCACTCTTGGATCCAACCATGTATCGAAGTGTTGTGGGAGCACTTCAATACTAATCGACTCTTGCAAGACCAGACATATCTTTTGCCGTCAATAAGGGTTGCCAGTTTATGGCAGCTCCTACCAATTCTCTTTGGTTAGCTGTGATACGAATTCTAATATTTGTATTAAAAAATCTCCTTCTCTTGATATTCAAGCTTTTATCGATGCTGATTGGACGTCCTATCCTGATGATCGTCAGAGCACTAAAGGTTATCGCATCTTTCTTGAACCGAATTTGGTGTCATGGTCTTCCACCAAGCAAAGAGTTATTTCAAGGAGTAGCACTTGTTGGCTTTCCTTGTTGCATCACATGTAGTAGCAAAAAAAAAAAAAAAAAAAGCAAATCCTAGCCCTTGGATCAAACAAAACCGACCAAGCAACCAAAAGATGATCAAGGATCAATACCTCTTTGAAGAAATCGGTCTTGATCAGCCTCTCTTGATGTAGATCAGCAGCAAACCACCATGAACCAACAAGGCATGTCCTCAATGGTGACCCACACGAAAGAGAAGAAAGAAACCTAAAAGGAGATGATCACGAACAAGGTTTGGTGCTAGCCAACACCCTTGATCGTTGAGAGGAAGAGAGAGATTGAGAGAAACGATTTCTCTCCTTGTCTCAAAAATAGTGACAACTACCTATTGAGCTAGGGCTGGATCATATCCTTCTAGCTTGGTAAAAAGAACAAAAGGGACCTCACTTAAGCAAGGGGTGCGGCTAGGCCTTAGCCAAGCCCTAGGACTTGCATCCCATGGGCTAGAAGCCCATATGCAAGCCTAAGAACTCCTTAAATCACATTCTTTTGTTCCTAGGATCCTTTTAATCCATAAATGGTTCAAGCCAAAGAATTCTCCCTCAAATTGGATCATATCCAATATCGTTTTATTCCCTCTTCACACTTTCTAAATGTGTGACCCATTAGGATCTTGTTCAAGTCGGCTACTCGATTCAACCCTTGAATCCAAGCAAGTCATGAGCGGTATTTAGTAACACATCATGACCCCCAATTAAGCGAAGAGTTAGTGGTTTGACTATGAAGCTCATGACACACGTACAATTCATCATTTCACTATATGTGGATCTCATTTGATCCATCGTGCCAAGACGACTACTATTAATAGAAAGCGAGTTGATTGAGCTGGGAAAATCTGCCCCAAAGTGAGGAACGGTTTTGTTTGAAGTCGCCACTTACTTTTTATTTTTATTTTTTAAAATGGGGAAAATGAAGTAAGAACAACAAACCCTTCATTGACTCAAGTTAGAAAAAGCAGTCCACGAAAACTAGATTTCTGGGTCCGGGATCAAGTACTTATTGCGGTTGGGCACTTCATGCGAAGTAAGACTCCCCAAGTTCGAAACTCCTGCCTCTATTAACGACCGCATACGGAAGATATGTCAAAGATCGGTTGACCTTAGGCTATGTAGATGATATGAATCACACAAACCAACTCGGTATCTAGCATCCATATAAACTCGACCAGTTAAATCAAATGGTACGTACTTGAGGTCCCAAGCCATGCGCTGTAGAAGAGATTAGTCCAACACACATAAACACATAACAAACATTCAAGATTAAGCACCATGCATGCATATGAATTCTGCAATCCTAAATCAAAGTACGTACCTGTGGTCCCTAACCATGCAACGAAGGGTGAGTCAACCACACAACATGTATTCAGAATCAAGCATTAAAGTTTGCACCAAAGAGGAGGAAAGTTGGTTGAAACGAGGTAAGTGACTCCCCAAACGTCATACAAATCAAACTAGACTTACTTGGACCACAACACCCATAACTCCAAAATGGGCCCACACTAACTCAAACCAAATATAAACTCAAACCTTAAAGATGGCCCCCAAGTGCCCCATAGAAAATGGGTTTGAGCCTTAATGGATTCGGGATTGAAAAAAAGAAGCCAAAATTGAGGGCTGCCCATAGTCCTTTTGCAGAACAGGTTGAACCGATTCCCAACCAGTTCAGCCGGTTGAGTAAAATTCCCAAATTTTTTCAAAAAATTCCTCAATGAATAAGGAATCTAAAAAAAGCAATGGTCTTTCGATTACGGCGCGGATGGTGAAGCCGAGTGAAACAAGTAATGTCATTCCTCATAGATGGTAGAGTTAGTGAGTTGTAGTGTAAAACTTGTTGAATTGGTTGGGAAACAGTTCAATTGGTTGAGAAAAATTCTGAAACCTTGTCAGAAAATTCCTTAAAGAGTAAGGAATCCAAAAAAAAAAATGGCGCTCAATTCGAGGCCGGATGGTGAAGCGAAGCCATCAAACAAGTCCTCTTCGCTATCTTCGTTTCTTCCCTTTTTTATTTCTTCTCCTTCACTCTTGTTTTAAGCTATTTCAGGGACTCTTGAGTTGGGCCTCTTGCTCCTTCATCAGGCCTTTCCCTGCAGAAATAAAAAAATCTGAAATAGTCCCTCCCCCAGAAAAAGTCTTAAAAATGTATTCTGTTTCTGATTTTTTCCTCATTTTATACTGATTCCAACCAAAGCATTTGAGCCCACCTGGTTTTTTCCACCTTCAAACTCTGGAAAGAGCTCCTTCAGCCTCGAAACCATACTCCCTAATAACTCTCCTCACCAATTCTCCATGCAAGCTGACTCCATTAAGTTTTAACTAACTACCATAAATATCATATGGATTCATGGTGGGCATAAATAACGAAGACAAAGGCTCAAAATGAATTACGAATATTTTCAAGACCGATCACGGAGCTTATGGGGCCGATCCATGTAGGATTTGGGCTCCAAAATGATCAAAAATAGTGTTCACTTCACTTCCCGGCACACACCTTCGAATAATTTGATCGACACACTGCTTAAAGAGGATTGGGTCTTCCTAGAAATAGCGCTTCACTTCTACAAAGAATCTCTTCTTTTTCTTTGAAATGTAGAGTAAAGGTGGAATATCTGGAGATAGAAAGATAATTGGCTATGTCGACCAAATATGGGATGTTTGACATGTGACAAAGCTAGTATATGCTCATTTGGGAACGTGTCATCAATCTGCAAATGATGTTTTTGCATTGTTTCTGGAGTTTCCAGTCTTGACAGATGATCAACTACCATATTTTCGGAACCCTTCTTATCTCGAATCTCCACATCAAATTCTTGCAATAGGAGCACCCACCGAATAAGTCTAGGTTTCGCGTCTTTCTTAGTCATTAAGTATTTGATTGCGGAATGATATGAGAACACAACAACTGTTTCCTATAAGATAAGGTTTGAATTTGTCAAAGCTGACCTGACGGCTAACAATTCTTTCTCTGTTGTGGCATAATTGAGTTGCGCATCATTCAACGTTTGGCTGGCATAATAGATGGCATAGAATACTTTTTCTTTTCTCTGGCCCAAAACGACCCCAATTGCAAAATCCGCCGTAGCACATAAGTTGGAAAGGGTTCCAATGCGGAAGCGACTACTATAGTAGAGGTTAACTCATGGCTTATTGAACTCAAACGGAACACCTTGCATAAGGAGATTAGATAAAGGTTTTGAAACTTTGGAGAAATCTTGGATGAACCTTCTATAAAAACACTGACGTGGCCAAGGCTTCGGTACTCCCTTCTGCGATGTGGGAGGGGCGGTTTCTCTATGATCTTAATCTGCTCCGGTCTGACCTCGATTCCTCTTCGGGATGCGATGCCCCAGAATACTATACCTTATCACCATAAAGTAGCACTTTCCCACGATTTAAACTAAATTGGTTCCCTGCTACCTTTCGGTACCAGCGTTAAATTATGGGCGAGTCATCAAATGTTGACCCAATCGAAATCATCCGCTGAGGACGATGGATTTTTCGACCATATCACAGCTATTGCCATACATCTCACGAAAGGTTCACGGGCGTTACACTACCCAAATGGCATTCTCCGGAAAGCGAAAGTGCCATAAGGGCATGTGAAGGTGGTCTTCTCCTAATCTTCTAGAGTAATGGTGATCGGTGTATCTGGTAATGCATCCATAAAAGCGAGAAAGTACTTCATTCCACGCGAGTCGTCTAACATCGATCGATAAATGGAAGTGGAAAATGGTCCTTTTTTTGTCACTTTGTTCGAGTCTCCGATGGGTGATACAAATTCTCCATCTATGCTTGTTCTGTAGCTCATTTTCTCATTTATTATCACTGTAGTTCCTCATTTCTTGGGCACCACGAGCAGGGGCTCACCTGCGAACTTCTCCCGGAGATCAGAATTATCTCACTCCCGCATCTAACCATTTAAGTACCTAATTCTGAACTATCTCTTTCATTGAAGGATTTAAGCGTCTCTGGGCATCCACGGTCGGCTTACTATCTTCCTCCAATAATATCCTATGCATACACATAGATGGTTTGATCCTCTTTATATCAGCTAGGGACCATCCAAACGCTTCCTTATGCTCCTTAAGGATATGCAACAATTTCTCCTCCTCCGTGTTGAGAGGGAGGATGAAATGATGGCAGTAGTGTAGATTCCTCCCAGATAAGTGTATCTCGAATGATTGGGAGTTGGCTTCCTTCCACAACGGGGGTTTTCTCGATAGAGAAATTCGATCGAAGCTGGGCTGGCTCGAAGATTCAAAGTACTTTCTTCTAACCATTTGAAGAATCCATCCATTTTCGTACTCTGACTGTCTCTCATCTTCGCAGAGGAAGGGTCATCACGGGTCGAGCTAGTCTCCCGATGGTTGAAGGAACCAGTGGCTAGACACCTGCCTGGCATATCCGCCGAAATATTTATCGTTATCATGTGGATGCTTTATGACATCGAAAACATTGAATGTCACTTCCTCTTATTAAACTCTCAACCCGAGTTCACCCTTTTTCACATCAATCATTGCCCTTCCCGTGGCTAAGAATGGTCGTCCAAGGATGATTGGGACCTCTTTATCTTCTTGCATGTCTAGAATGATAAAATTTGTAGGAAAGATAATTTGTCCCACTTTGTGCCATACTCTATGATACCACGCGGATGAGTTAGTGACCCGATCTATAAGCGCAAAATTATTTGTCGTCAGACAACGCTTCTCGATTCCAGTTTCTTAAAGATTGACGCGTCATAAGATTAATGCTACTTTGGATCACACGGGGCTCTTTGAATCTTTACTTGATCGATAGCCGTAGGATTGTGAAGCTACTGGATATTTGACTTAGGTGACTTCTTTTACAATATAGCCTTACGTTCTTGACAGAGAAGCGACAGTCTCATACTCTCCCCAACTTCCTTTCCTTGGACAGGCGTCCTTCATAATTTCCGTGTCAGAGCATTTGCCGAGTGTGACCGTGGGATGTTGATAATGAAGCTTTTAAAGATATCCATGAACCTGCTAAACTGCTTATCCAATATGTTCTTTCTCAGTCTCTGCAGATACGGGATAATAGGCTTCTCATCATACTTAGGTTTCTGAACTTCAACTTTCTCTAGTGTATTTGAAACTAGTGTCTTTACTAGCTTTTCAACATCTTCGGCAATCTCGACACTGCTTTTCTCATCTCCCACAAGGTTTTCATCCTCTTCCCAGGCTCTTGGCCCATTCTAGGTCTTACCACTCCTCAAGGTTACAGCTTTGCAGTTCTCCTTTCCTTCTCTCCTTGGGTTGACCTCAAAAGTACTAGGTAGATTTCTGTGTTGCCTCTCGTTCAATAATGAAGCCATTTGGCCCATTTGGACCTCAAAATTTCAGAGCTGAGCAGCTTGATTGTTCAATGATGTCCTAGTCTCATTCTCGAACTTATCATGTGACTTCATCATATTCATATGCATATCAATAAGCATTTCCATTTTAGATCTGGAGCTGAATTCTTCTCTTGAGGTGGTTGAGAGAGGTTTAAACATCAAGTGGATTACCCACGATACGATTTTCCATGAAAAGTTAGGATGGTTCTTCGACCCCGGATTGTAGCTTTGACTATATGGGTTGAAGTTATGATTTTGAGGGAACTTTGCCATATATTGAGCCTGTTCAATAGTCAAATCTCCCATGGTATTCATCGCACTGCGAGGTGGGATGAGGTCCATGACATTGTTCGCATACAATTGGGCTTTCTTCAACTTTATCCACAGATAATTGAGAACCTAATTGTTAGGAAAGCTATGTTGCTTTGAGAGTGCTCGTACTTGAAGCGGATAAGTTTATGAACATGTCTAAGTCAAACACCACACAGCTAGCTTCTTCGGTCTTGCTCTCTCGACTAGCCATTGATAATCATTCAAGTCTATGTTCTCAAGAATTTGATAAGCCTCCACTTCATTCTTCCCCATAATCGCTCCTCTAGTAGAAGCATCAATAAGAGTCCTAGTGGGACGACTCATACCATTGTAGAAATGATGGACTTGCATCCATTTGGTGAAACTATGGTGAGGGCATTTCTCAACAAATCTTTGAATATCTCCCACGCTTCATAGAATGACTCTCCCTCATATTGATAAAATCTACTGATGTCAATTTTCAACTTTGCCGCTTTTACTGGTGGAAAAAATCTAGCCAGAAATTTGTTCGATAAGTCATTCCATAATGTTATTGAATCTGGCGATTATGAAATTAGCCAATTCTTGGCTTTCTCCTTCAATGAGAATGGGAACAATCTAAGCCGAATAGCATCATCTGTCACGCCCCGAATCGCGGTCAGGCCAGGCGGGGATCGAACCGAGTTCGGTCTGAAATACTGGGGCCAGGACTCTTGAGCCTGATTATTTGTTATTTTTAAAAGCCAAGCCTTTTGTGGGTATGGCCCACCTTTTATAAAGAATCAAGAACTACCAGGAATTGGTGTTCATCAAAATCTATACACACTATCTTTTGAGTCCCATTTACAAATACAAAGCGTACTTTTACAATTACAAATCGAGCAGGAACCTACATGCGGCGAACCCTTACAAGTGTGTGTTGGCCTAGGCTGTATGTGGATGTTTGCGATGTCTTCTCCTGTACTACGGTTAAAAACCCGTGCTAAGCTGCAGCTTAGTGGAAAACATTTCTTATCTGAAACACATGCATATACAATTATAATAAGTGTATAACCATAACAAATATCAGAAATTGCATGCATTCATATCATGGACTTCTTTTTATTCGGGACTCAGTAGGATTCTGAGACTTATTCTTATGCGGAAGTACTGCAATTACTACAAAACTTATACTGGTATTTCAAATCCTTATACGAGTATTACGGAACTTACTTATACTTATCTTCACGGAACTTATCGCGGTCTTGAGAACTTGGACATGTATTTCAAATCTTATATGTCTTCTGAGCATATACTTATCTTCACCAGACTTATGCGGTCTTACGGAGCATATACTTATCTTCTGAACTTATCTTGGTCTTACGGAACTTAGACGTATATTTCGGATCTTATACATGTCTTACAGGCATATACTTATCTTACGAAACTTATCTTTGATCTTACGGATGCGAGAGTACCCTTAGGTACCTCTTTTTGGACTTATACTCGTTTATCGATCTGGGAGTACTCTACCGTAGGTACTCTTTGGACTTACACTTATTTTGGAACTTGTACTTGCTTTACCGATCAGAATTGCGAGTAATCTGAGAACTTATACTTATATTCTTGAGACGAGAGTACCCTTAGGTACTCACGAACTTATCAAATACGGGAGTACGTAGGTACCTGGAACAATCGATTCTGGGGGTACGTAGGTACCACGGAATTTGTCAGATCTGAGAGGGAGTACCCTAGGTGCTTCTGGAACTTGATGAATCTGAGAGTACCCGTAGTCTTCTGGGAACTTGTCGAATCTGAGTGCAGAAGTAGTGCTGGAACCCAAGCGAGATAGGACTTAATCGGAGGCGGAACTTATTCGAGATCTGAGTACACAGCTGGAGTGCCTCTGAGGACTTCTTCGGATCAGGACTTATGGATCTGGGGAGTACCCGTGGGTACCTACGGGACTTATTCAAAGGCAGGGTACGGTAAGGTGCTCTGAGAACTAAATCAAATACAAGGTGCGTGGGTACTGCGAGATAATCGGTCTGAGAGCGGAGCTTGCTCGGATATAGGAGTGCAGTAGGTACTACGGAATATCAGTCGAGTGCCGTAGGTCTCACGGGACTGTCGGAGACGGGAGTTAATCGACCAGTGCCATGGGTACTCCAGAGTAATCAGGAAGGCAGAACAGAACTTAATTAAATGCAGAGGGAATTACCCGTAGGCCTTCCTGAACATTTTCGAATCTGGGAGTACCCGTGGAGTCTTTGGAACTTACCGAGACGGGAGTACCCGTGGGTGCCTCTGAGGAACTATTCGAGAGACGGAACATTCAGATCTGGGACTTGGAGATCTGGGAGTACCGTAGGTACTACGAGACTTATTCGGATCGGGGTTATCGGATCTGAGGGACTTATCGGATCTGAGTCTTAAAGTGAGTCTTATGGAACTTGATGAAATCTGAGTACTGAGTGGGTACTCTGGACTTGTCGGAGGCTTGAGTGCCGGTAGGTCTTCTGGAGCTTCACGGTCTGAGTGCCGTAGGTGCTAGGATCTGTCGAGACGAAGTACCCAGTAGGTACTCTGAAGCTTGATCAGATACGCTTGAGTGCACATGGGGTTACTCACAGGCAATCTGAGGTACTTTGGGATCTTTATTCTTATTCTCCATTAGAGTCTTATCCTTATAAGTTGTTTTGACTTCCTAGACCGTGTCTGAATGAGTAGGACCACGACCTGATAATTGCAGAATCTTATCACGGTCTGGGAAGTCTCAGTGGCGTTAGTCGGACGGAAGTCTGTGCGAGCAACGGAGACGAGAGTCTTAGTAGCACTATTCAGGCAGGTGTTGGCACTATTCGGAAGTCTTAGAAGTACTAATCGAGTCTTGGAGCACTAATCGGGATGCCGTCTTGTCGGGAGTCTTGGAGGCCCATTGTCGGGAATCTGAAGTACTAATCAGTCTTGGACACTAATCAGAGATCAGTGTGGAATGAGTCTTGAAGCACTAACGAGTGCAGTACTATTCAAGGCAGTATTCTTTGTGACAATAATTGAATCTTGGGTGGTTTACAATTATATGAGGTCAGTAACTTACTATCTTATAATAGGGCATTCTTAGCCTCTTAGGTGTTCATGACAGATCGTCCTTCATATACTGGTAAGGAATGATGCGTATGTAATCACACCTTATTCATGGATTCTTATTCTTCTATGAATCTACTTTACCCAAGAGTTGGAATCACTCGATCGGATCATACAGCAAGATTATGACATTTTCATGCCAACTAGTCATTTTACCGATTTTACCCGAGGGACAGTTTGAGATACTCCCTTTTTTCCAGGGTCTTACTTCATATTTGGCACTATCTCTTTGAACTCTTTTAAATCTAAGGTGCTGGGGTTCTGTTCAACTGGAATCACCCAGGTCGAACACGAAACTCCGATTACGTCAAAACAGCAGGCCTCTGTGTTCAAGCTGGAACCAGAATTTGGGCACATGGCCCTTTGGAGTGAATTTTAGGCCATAGGATCAAGTGGGTGATACCTATTATTTAGTTTTGTTCTCCTTGAAGTCTATTTTACGTAGCCACTTGAATCCTCCGTCGGATAAGAAATGAGCAGAGTTATGGCCAAAATAAGAAAAGCGGTCGGAAGCAGGAAGCCGAGCAGGTTGTAAGTCACGTCTGGCACATGTAAATCTGAGATTGGCCAAAATAGTAGACAAAGTGTACTAGTACAAGCTCAGCTTGTACTGGTACATGACTTACCAATGCCAAATGTGTATTTTCTCACTTTTTCCATACTGATACTCAAAATCAATTCTACCCACTTCAAAACACACATCGAAAACCATTTCGATTCACCTTGGAATCTCTTTTCTATTCAATTCATCTTTCAATTCTTATCTTGGTTCAAAGACCTATCGCGGAATTATTTCGAAACCCCATTTCCAATATGATTCAAACTCATACAAATCGAAGCTCGAAGTTTATTCTGATTGTCTAAACCTAGTTCAATTGCTCGATTAACCATGAATTCATTCCCGAAGAAGATTTGTGACTGCTAATATATATATGAGGTTTTACCCACACTTGCCATCATTTTTGGGTTAAAGATGAAACTACAGCACAACCCCATGTTTGAGGATAAACTAATAACCCAAACATGAAGTTCATACACATAATCATAAATTCATAATCAGGTAGTTTCCATGCCTTTTTGAGACGCTCTCCCTCTTAACTTCTCTTCTTCTTCCTCTTCTCTTCTTCCTCTTCTTCTCTCCTTCTCCCATCCGGTTCTCTCTCTTTTTGGAGACCAATTTGGTCTTTAAATCCAGATTTTCTTAGGCCTTGTTTGGCCCTTGAAATAAAACCCATTTTGGGTTGGACCCTTCTGTCCCCCTTTTAAGTCCTCAACTCTTGGCCATTTAGTTCAATTTTCATACATTTCATTTTGGCCTCAAATCTCTTCCAATTTATGACTTTTAAGCCTTTTGGATAATTACAAAATTGTCCTTAATTCTTGTAATTTTAGGGTCTCTTTGTTTAGTGTTTCGCATTTAACTCACGAAACCTTCAAATTATGCTTACAAAATACCCTAAACATGTCGAAAACGACTAGGGTATATTTCGGGGTGTTACATCATCGCTCACCCCATTGTATTTCACTGTATCACACACCTCAAAAAAGTTAGGATATGAGCATTCAGATCCTCATGTGCGAGCCCGTGGAACTGAATTCCTTGCAGTAACTAGAGAGTGATGGACTTGAGCTCGAAGTTGTTCGCTTGTATTGTTGGTCTCCTAATCATAGGTGGAGTAACTGTAGATGGGCAACCATAATCTCTGATAGGTGGCAACATAGTATCCATATTTGCCGCATCAAGATGTATACTACCCCCTCTAGTCGAACCAACATCGTCGTCTCTATTTTCTTCCATCGGTCCAGTAGGTAGGTATTGCAATTCTATTTGCTTCTCTCTTGTCTCTCAGAATTCTTTTCAAAGTTCTATCAATTTCAGGATCAAAAGGAATAAGATTTTCAGGAGATTCCCGTCGCATACAACCTAACATACCTGCAAGTTCTTCATAAAACAAAGAAAAATTAAAGTATAAAAAATTAAATCAAAACAAACGTCTAAAGTACCAAAGAAGTACTTAGTATTGATATTAGCATAAACACGAGAATAAATATGAATTCCCGACAACGATTGCCAAAAACTTGATAAGCTACGTGGTTGTGTTTTGTGAATATCTCAAATAGAGTACACTAGTGCCCTAATCAGCAGTATAAACGTCAAGTAATAAAGTGTACCTAGAGTCGGTCTTGATCCATAGGAAAACCTTGTCGTAGTATGCTAAGTATCAAAATTATAATACTTCTTTAATATTCAAACTAGCAATCGTGATGGCTAAGTTGAAATAAAAGCAGATTAAACTACTACTAATGTAATTGTGTGCTTCAAACGTAAGAATGATCAAAAGGGTGTAAAACGGTTAGGGTGTTGGAGTTGTTGGACAGTCTTACTATGTAATGCTATGGTTCTATTTCATTATCTAGTATATATGTTCTCCAAGGCGGCTCTTATCTATTTTAATTAAAGCCTTTCTCAAGGTCATTTAACCTCCCTTTATTACTAGGTTTCTTGCTCCTTGGCTCAACCCCAAGCATTAAAGGTGCATGGAATGCAAAGAACTCTCAAGCCTCTGTTATTGATAATCTATATTACCAAGTTTATTAGGTTTACCCAACTATGTCTAATTCTTCATTCACTTATCAGATCTTACAAAGAACCACTCACATATTAAGATTGATAAGAAATTGATACATTGATTTCAACCAAGCATGAGTTAATGATAAAACAAATATATATAAGATAATATAATTATGAAAGGTTAACACTTTAACATAGTATTGATGTCCAAATCACTACCAACACCCTAAACCACGAAATTAGAACCTCAAAGCGTTAATTACTGTTCCATTACAACTGAAAAGCAAGACTTAATAATAAGGATAGAGAAAACTTCAATGAATGAAGGAATGACGGTCTCCCAGATTCTTCAAGTCTCACTCTCTAAGATAGGCCTTCAAGTCTCATTTCCTCTGTTCCAGACCTAAGTTCCTCAAACCCTAGCACTACAAACGTTTTTCGAACCCCTAAAATTGGATTCTCCTGTTCCTTTTATAGCTTCTTCACGAGATAAGGTTTGTTAAGTCTTTCCCGTCGCGATGTTGCAACGTTGGGGGGCGTCATATAGCGTTAGGCTGATTATGCCAATCTTCCTCGAAGACTCCTGCAGAGAGGCTCCGCTAGCATTTTTCAGTATTTTTCCTATGAAAACCCAATAAAACTAAATATTAGAAAAGTAATCAAAGCAAGGTCATATATATATATATATATGAAACTGATCCAAAATCTCGCTAAATCCCGAGTTTGTAATGAGTGTTTTTGGACACTCATCAGGTAGATGTATATATCTCAACTCATCAAACCTATCAACCAACAAATCTAAGTAACCATGGTAGGGCTTCAGCTTCTCATCTTGAGTCCTCCAAAATACCACAGTGCGCTAAATAACCAAGTTAGAATACGTGGATCTCGACTATCGCTCTAAGATTAAGTACGGTCTCTAGGCTGTAATGCTAGCCTCATACTCAAGTATATTATTCACAACCGATGATGATCGAAGTCAACCGACTGATCTAGGTTATGATCACCCCGAGGTGATATCAATAAGATGATTAGCGCCAAACCCACCGATTGGCAAAGACCATCAAAGTACAAACAACCATCTTGCGACATCGGGTCACGGAAACAAATCGCGATCGTGGAAATCATCATCAATCGTCCACATCGATACGTAAAGAAGCCGATGGATTTTGTAATAACGCTTCCTCTTATTTCAATTTCTTCATGGTGACATACCGAATATCAAACTTTGTTAGCAATGACAACCATCCTATGCAGCATGTTCTACGAATAGGCCTATCAAACAGATACCTCAACGGATCCAATCATGAGACTAAAAGTATGGAATACTCTGACACATAATGTCTCGCTCCAGCTGTCAACTGAATGCAAATGAGGCGCTCAATCATAATGTATATGCACTCATATTCTAGCACCCTCTTACTTAGATAATAGATGACTCGCTCCTTCCTTGAATCATCGAGCTGAGCTATCATGCATCATAAGGCCATGTTTGAAACTGACAAATACAGAAACAAAGGGTGCCCTTGTATAGGAGGCACTAAAACTAGAGAAGAGAGGAGACTCTCCTTAATCTTCTCAAAAGCACGCTGGCAATCATCATTCCAAACTGTAGGTTGGTTCTTCCTCAGAAGATGGAAGATAGCCTCACATATGTCTGTTAGTTTAGCAATGAAACGACTGATATTGAAGGGACCCAACCCGGGTTTCCTTTTCCTAACTCGGGGGACCCTCCCGGCACTCCTACGGATTTGGAAAAAAAACCTTTCATTTATTTTAAACCCTTTTAAAAGTGAATCCGTGAGCAACCCAGGCATTTATACAAGCATGCTTCATTAAAATCTTATGAAACATGGTGGGACAATTATTATTATTTATTTTTAAACACAAACTTTCATAGAAAATCGGGCGTAGTTTCCTCCTGCTTTTCTGAGCATGTCCCAATTTACAACACTTGTAATAAAACAATTTAATTTAATCCACATCCAACAATGGGACATCAAGTCCACCACAACCAATTTCAAATCAAACTTTAAAATCATTTTCTGAACACTATGGATATATAAACAATATTTTAAAACCTATATACATTACAAAATAAAGGTGCACATGTAGTTGTTTACAACAAAAACTATACATTTTCAAAAAGGTGGTCGTCACGTGAGGCAGAGTGTCACTAGCTCGGAGGATGCTCGAACAAAGACGTCGCCGCCCTCAAAACACGAAACATTTGAAAAGGGTGAGCCAAAGGAGCTCAAGAGAGTACGCTCATAGGAAAATAATGTTTCAGATATAGTCTAAACACAATGTAAACAATTGTATGTAGATTCATTTCCATAAAACATTTACTTTGCATTCTTTCTTTCTATTCAAATAAATCGTAAAACAATTGTATAGAGATCTCATTTCTATAAACATTTACTTTACTTTCTTTCCATATAGTTCAAATACAATGTAAAATAATGTATCAAACATCTTTTCAATATACTTTCTTTTCCTTTTGAATCATATCCAATTGAACCGCCATCGTTAACCACCGCTGGTCCATGAAAGAACCTCCTCGAGGAAATGGGCCTTACGATCACCGATGACCCAAAAAGGAACTCCTCCGAGAACTCCGCCATATCGTTAACCACCGTTGGCCCAAGGAAAAGAACCTACGCAGGAAACAAGCCTTACGACACGTGGCCTAAAAAGAAACCTCCGATAACTGGGCCTTCTTTAAATATCATCAGACTATGAATTAAATCACATTATGCGTTAGTAAATTTTCAGATTTTCACATGCATGGTAACATGCATCACTCTTCCCTTCCTCTATAAAAATCCTTAACCCTTTCCCATGTACCATGCACGTAAAGTTCTTTAGTCGACTTTCTTTAAACTTTATCTTGTAACATGTGGTAACCATGGATTCAAACATTTTCATATAAACATGTATCTATAAAATATACATTCATAAACATTTTACTTCATATGGAAACCATAAATCATATTTTATAAAACTATGGAAACCATAATCATTTCATATTTTGTCAACACATGCTTTATAAAACTATGGAAACCATAATCATTTCATATTTTCTCAACATAATTTAAAGTCAAGAAAACCACATTTCTTTTTCCATTTGAACATTTATAACATAGATATGAAATCATACATTGGTAAACATTAATATATATATATATATATATATATATATATATATATATATATATATATATATATTTTTTTTTTTTTTTTTTTATAAACATTTACATTTTCCCTCACCTTAGTTATTTAAGCCATTTTTCCTCCTTTAAAAAAAAATTTCCAGCTCCACCCTTGTCCTTCATCACCTTCCTCCTACAAGTCACATTATCCATAAAATCCATTAACATCTATACCTTAATCTTGTTCAATTAAACCATTAACTATACTATACTTTCCAGCAATCCTTAAGAATTTAATCACTTCCAATTGATTAAAATCAATTAAACTCAACCTCTTTTGTTCTCATGATTTTCTTATGCTAACTCATGGAAATTACTACCCCATACAATAGCCCACAACATGTCATGAAATGGTCATGCCAAAACCCGGCTATTCACATCGACATAACCAAGCAACCTGGACACTTGGTGCAACCATAAATTTTCAGTCACGTTCTTTTCATCCACTGTCCTCTACAGGAATATGGTTAGAATCTTGACACAATGGGCTTTCCATAGAGTCCAAGAACACCCAAAACGGAGTTCGGACGAAGAAGTTATGACCTTCCGAAATAGGAGGCCATGACCATTGTGTCCCCCTGGGAATTAATGTGCTGGTGCACTTTGAATGAATTTCTGAGTCCCAATGGGTCGGAATTTGGATTGACCTATTTCAATGAAGATTGTTCTCCTATCAGTCTAGTTTACTTTGAGTAACTGGAATTCTGGGATGAGTGATGGTCAAGTTATGTCCAAAAATATTGCTCAAGGAGGTCTTAAAAATAGAACGGTAGGAAAACCGCTCAACATAGCTCCACTTTGAATTCATTTTTGAGTCCAAATGGGTCAGAATTTGGATAGACCTATTTCCATGAGGATTGTTGTCCTATCAGTCTAGTTCACTTATCAATTTGAATCACTCAATTCGGATGAGTGATGGCCAAAATACAGTCATGGAGTCGTAAAAATAGAACAGAAAAACTGTCTGAACATAACTCTACTTTGAATTTACTTGAGTCCAAGGGCTGGAATTGATCAATTCTATTTCAATGAGGATTGTTGTCCTATCAGTCTAGTTTACTTAGCGATTTGAATCACTCAATTCGGATGAGTGATGGCCAAGATACAGGCATGGGGTTGGAGAAAACAAACTGGACAACATCTCCCTTTAATACACCCATGCCCTTCGACCGAAATTAACCCGAGTAGAAGAAAAACCCTACCTCAAATGGTGTGATTTCCCGGGACATCGCCTTTTCTCGGTTTTCGTGAAAACCCGAACCTTGGACCTTGGCAGAATCTGGTGATTATGGTATCCACGTAGCCCTGGCCGCATGTATCACCCACTCCTCGACCTAACGAGATCCGACCGACGAAATCCTGTGAATCGAAGAGAGAAGATCGCTTTTCTCTCTCTCCCTCTCTTACTCTCTCTCTTACTATTGGGTCGAGACCAAATGAGAGCATTAGATATTTTTTAGATATTTATATAGGACACGTAGCCCACGCCGCGCCACGTGTCACACTTCTTCAAACTCAGCGCTCCTAAACAATTCGGTCATCTTGCTGAGTTCACTTATCTTAAAATGGAAATTTTTTAAATATTTGACATTTTTCTGTATTTTTCTAAAAATCTCGCTTTCGTATTTACTGACGTCCGTCATCGAATTTCGTGAAAACTGACTCATCTCTGAATTCAACGTAAATTTGACTGAATAACTAGATTTCGAGAGACTAATCTAATCTATGAAGTCCGTTTCATTATCGAGATCTAGAAAATTTCGATTTTTCTATGGTACCAATGCTTGCCATTTTTAAGAAAAAATTGCATTCACCCTTAACATAATTTCGCTTTTAATCTATTTCATACCTTCTTTCGACTCAATACATTATTATGAACATTTTTATTTTTATTATTTTCTGGGCTTGTTTTTTCAAAAATTACTATTCATTTGACTGCTTAAATAAATACCTAATCGATCAAAATAAAATTTACTATTCATAAAATCAGAATTCGCGCCTTACAGATATACTGTAATCTACCTAAAGCCCAGTGATCTCTTAGTCCTCTACAGAATGCTGCATGGCTTCGATCTTTCGTGATCAACCTCTATACCCTGCCACTAACAATGTGTGTCTCAGCACTCTAAGTTACCCTTTGGGCAGGCACTTCTCGAGGTTCAACCTCGACCGAAACGTCCGATCCTCTAAAAGAACCCTCAGAAGGGCTACTCAAGCGATTCATTCTATCTCTGAATCCTCACTATCATGTCACCACATATACCTTGACATCTCTCGTGCATCATGTCATGGAATGAGTGCATGCTCTCTCTGATAAGTGGCTCCTGCATTCTTTAACCCAAATGGCATAACTCGGTAGCAGTAAGTACCCTACTCAGTAATGAAAGAAGTCTTCTCCATATGTGACACCCCAAATCCCGGGGTCATTTTTGTACTTTTTTTTTTGAACAGTAGCCCATGAACAATGTCCATGCATAGTGTTCCAAATAAATGAATTTAAACAAAGGCACAACACCGTACATCATTCAGAGGTGGGTCAGGTAAACAGCAGGCGACATCGAGCTACTGTGAGCTGCACGTTGTTGTAGCATCGCCAGGCGTTGCTCGCGCCTTATCGCCAGATAATACATACGGCCAATGATACTACCCCACCAAACAAATTTGTCACGACCCAATGGCCTATGTCATAAAGACTGCATTGCGTATCTCGTCGAGATAGAGACATTCGGCCGCGGACAAGCTTCAACCCAACTTGCCACTCTTCTGTCGCGACACCAACGGCCATGTCGCGACACCCAAAAACCACCTTTGTCGTGACAGAAAAGCTCTGTCGTGACAAGCTTCACTTCCCCCATTGAAACGCCTTGGCCATGACACACAAGAGATTAGGCTCTGGGACTCCAACTTCAAATTTACAAGGCGCACTGGGCCGCGCCGCGTAAAACCCCACCGCCTCGTGGCCCTATCATCAAAGCACATCAAGGTTCATGTCACGACCCAAAGCTCCTAGTCCTATTCAACCGTGTCGCGCACACGTGAACTCCTGGCCGCAACACAGGGAGAGATCACTATGTCGCGACCAAGAATTCTATGCCGCGACAGAGAACTCCGGGAGGCCTGTTGCGACAGCCCCCTTCCTAACACGCCCGCGCTCGCATGGCCCTTTGTCATGCATGCTTCACTCTCTAGTCGCGACACCACTCAGGGTCGCGACACAAAGCTGGAAATGGGCAGTAGCCTACACCATCTTCTTTCCTGCATTTTTCCCTTGGTTCAGTAGGTTATAAAATCACCATAATTTAACCCTACTACTGCAAGGCTACTAGAACTCAGAAAACTTGCAAAAATTTATTTTCATTACGCAAAAGAGTTTAATTACAACTCCATGTCCTCTAATTACAATACAAAACTGGGTTTTCTACCCAAAATTTACATTATACAAAAATAAGGCCTAAAGTGGTCTCTACTCCTCCACTAAGGCCTCAAATGAGCTTCGTTGTCCGGCACGCCTCCGATACCTGAAATGTTTTCCCACGACGGGGTGAACAATGCCCGTGAGAGAATTTTTCTGCACGGGCCACTCCCACCCAAATGCACATGCAATGGCACATCATAAACATCCACATTCCATATAGTTTACAACTCACACATGGAATGATTTATGTCATGCATGAAATGTCTTCATACCCATATCCCGAGTCACTCACCGACTCCCTAGCACATGCCTAGGCCAAGTGTGACGACCGTCATTGGTAGTACCAATGACACACATATACCGAGCCCTTGTCAACTCACCAATACCCAATGGAAGTGATAATGGGCGACTAATCTCAAGTCAATCCCGACTCTTATCGCACAACTCGAAGTCTATGTGATAACCATTATCGTGTGTCTTCTTTGGGCAACAGAACATTTTGGCTTACACCACGGGTCTCTTACACCCATACAAAATTTTTTTTTTTCGGATAATACCGCGGATCTCTTACACCTAAGTTCTAGGCTTTTCGCTTGAGGGGATTAACGACCCCCTTCTTGCTTCGCCCAACACACATTAATTATATTTCACTTTATGATTTTGAACCATGAGTCTTTTATTGGACGTCGTCCAAAATACGAGCTCACCACACATTCACCAAGAATGGTGAACAACCGTATCGTACACCCACACTCGACTCGATGCTATGTAACCGTACACATGAATGCAATCATGCCAATTCATATATTAAATTCTAATGGTTTGTACGCAATTATATTCCATATAATTCAAACAATCATGTTAACACATCAATTTAGCATGCTTTAACAATTTTATTCTCCACACATCATTCATGCTATTTCATAAGCCGCCACATTCATTCCTTGGCCCGCCCAACCCGATTACAGATCCGAACCGGGGTTTCTTGATGCGAGACCATATACCGGGACTTTACCTGATTTTTTTTTTTAAAAGCCATCCGGTACTGCGGTATGGCCCACATCTTATAATGTGACCAAAATCTCATATACATAAACAAAAGAACTACCAC
The DNA here is from genome assembly GCA_016808115.1 of Tetrastigma voinierianum. NCBI lineage: Eukaryota > Viridiplantae > Streptophyta > Magnoliopsida > Vitales > Vitaceae > Tetrastigma > Tetrastigma voinierianum. The sequence continues at coordinate 449,435 of JAEQBH010000763.1, forward strand.
CGGAGTGGTGTCCATAAAAATCTAGACACATATAACTGAGTCCCATTTACTTATACATATACAAAAACAACTTTACATTCCAATTACATATTCAGAGCGTAGGACCTACTATGATGAACCCTTACTGGTGTATGCGGATGTCTTCGTGATGTCTTCGCATGTCTTCAGATATTCGTGAGCCAGCAGCTCCAAATTGGGGACGCGATGTCTTCGGGATTTAATTTCCACACGGATTAAAAACCCGTGCTGCTTTTTACGCTTAGTGGAACATTTATACAGAAACACAAATGACAGATAACAGAACAAGATATCAAAATCTTCAGGAGTTCATATCACATATTTACACACATAAATGTTCTTGTAACAAACTTAAGCTTGTTCAAATCTCTCATCTATGGTACTGAACTTATACTTATAACAATCTTATACTTTACTCAGAATCATAATTATGCAAGACTTATCCTTATTCGATCTTGTACTATAGCAGAAACTTATTCGTGATCCCGGTCTTATAGTTATAGCAATGGATCTTATACTTGTAGCGTAATTTATCTTTATCATTCGCATCTTATACTTATTCATTTCATGCCGCACGAGCTTATTCATTTTTATACTTATTTCGATCTCCCGTAGGAGCATGTAACTTATGCTTATACAAGAGGTACTTAAACACGTATCGATACTTATATCTATCTCTCTCGCATCTCCGTAGGGAGTTTACAGTAACTTATACTTACATCAGGTACCCTTAGTACTACAAAAGCTCATAATTTCTTATACTACTGAGTTTACACTTATTCGAGGCACCCGAGTACTACTTATATATTACTTGAAACGATAACGGTATTGCTGAATCCTACTCCTTATACTTGGGAAGTACCCGTAAGTACTACAAAACTTATACTGGCATCAGATCTTATACTCTGTCCCATGAAGTATATCTTGGTCTTACTAACTTTACACTTGCACATCGAATCCTATTCTTGTATTCTCGGATCTTATTCTTGTACTTCTGATCTTTACTGAGCTTTTACCCTGACATAAAAGCACCCGTAGGTACTACGTAGATATTACTTAAACGATAATCGGCATTAAGTGAACTTATCCTTATAATGAAGTACCCGTAAGTACTACAAAAACTTATAATCGGGTACTTCGTATCTTTATACTTGGTACCACGAAGTATATCCCGGTCTTACTCGATCTTATAATTTTCTGTATTACGTAATCCTATACATGTATTTCGTATCTTACATGGTTATTACGAACTTTATAATCGGTCTTACCGAACTTATACTGGTATTCCGGAGCACATACTTGTATTTCAGATCTTATACGTGTATTATAGAACTTATACATGTATTTCAGATCTCATACATGTATTACGTAACTATACTTGTCTTACTTAACTTTATAATCGGGTCTTACTGAGCATATACTTATCTTACTTAATCTTATCCGTGCGAAGGTAAATTCAGAGGTACAATAAGCTCCAACTAATCATAATCGTATCACATGGGTCGATCAGACGTGATGCAGATACATATCATGGATTATTTAGTCCATAGCAGGTACAAGATCATAATGTGTATACATATACTTATTTTATCAAGCATGTAGAGTACCCGTGGTACTACAGAACTTATACTTATTTTACTGATACGAGCAACCTTAGTACTAATCGGACTTATACTCTGTTTTATCGATACGGAGTACCCGTAGGTACTACTGGACTTATACTTATTCGGACCTCCCGTAGGAGTTACAGAGTTACTTCTTATGCAGAACTTATACTTATAACAGACGTATGTTCATTCGGGACTCCCGTAGGAGTTACAGAGCTTAGACTTATACAGAACTTATACTTATAACAGGCTTATTATCATTCGGGACTCCCGTAGGAGTTACAGAGCTTATTAGTATACAAAAGTACCCATAGGTACTTCACAGATTCATTATACGGAAGTACCCGTAGGTACGACTGGACTTATACTTATATTACAGAACTTAACTTACTTTACCGATACGAGAGTACCCGTGGGTACTACAGAACTTATACTTAAGTTACTGAGACAAGAGTACCCGTGGGTACTATAGAACTTATACTTATGTTATCGATACGAGTACCCATGGGTACTACGTAATCCTATCAAATACAGAGGCCCGTGAAAATTGTGTAACTTAATCAGATACAGAGTATCCTAGGTACCATTGTAACTTAATTAAATACGTAGATACATTCATCTTTTACTCTATTCATTATTTAGTGTTTTATCATATGTCTGTCCCGATCACCCAGGACCAATCATAAGAAATGAGTAGGACGCAAGATAGTAAGTACCGAAGGCACAATACGTACTAGAGTGCCATACTGACCAACAGAGTGCCTGAGCACCGTCAGACGTGCCCGCCCACGCACAGAGTCGTAGCACCAGCAGAGTGCCTGAGCAACCGATCAGGACGCGCCTACTCACGCGCAATGTGTGAGTGCCGTAGCAACATCAGAGTGCCGAAAGCACCGAGTCAGATCGTGCCCGCTTCATGCAATGTGAGTGCCAGAGTACCGCTAGCGAGCCGGAGCACTAATCAAAACGCATAACCACGCAAATGAGTGCCAGAGCACCAACAGAGTGCCGAAGCACTAAATGTGAGTGCCAAGCACCAATAGAGTCCACTCATTCATTCTTCGGTCCTAGTCATATCATTACATGCCTTTCGAACTTATAACCTTTCTTAATCACATTCTGTGATCATGACATTCTTTCTTCTCATGTTCATGTTCATGTTCAGATTTCAGTTCGTTTTCATGTTTCATGAACACATATCTACATTTTGCATTTCCTATACTTTCACAGGAATACTGATGTATTCACACATCGTTCATGTATTCTAGTCCCTCTATGAATTTATTTTACTTAGAAATTGGAATCTATCTCCACCGGGATCATCCAAACTCAAGTTATGGCATTTTCATGCCAACTAGTCGGTTTACCAATTTTACCGAGGGACAGTTTGCAATATTCATTTTCCAGTGCCTTGTCTCCTTATTTGACACTGGTTATTTGTACTCCTTTAAATCTAAGGTGCTAAGGGTTTTCCACCAACTGGAATCACCCAAATAGGAGCACCGGAACTCAAGATACGTCCGAAACAATCCGGACTACTCTATGATTCAAACTGATGCAGGAATTGGCTTGCACATAACCCCACTTTGAGTGAGTTTTTAGGCCACTTAGAGTCAGAATTTGATGATGTCTATTTCTATATGTTTGATTCTCATTGAAGTCTATTTTAACCAGAAACTTGAATCACTTAAATCGAATCAAAAATGAGCAAGTTATGGTCAAAATACGAAAAACTGGTTGGAAATCAGAAACCACGTGGGTGTACCGTACAGTCTAACGTAAAATTTGGCATACATCACAAATGACCAGAACTTCCAAAGTGTACCGGTACAGGTTCAAAATCGTACATGTCACCGAAAATTGCCCAGAATGTGTGTTTTTCACCCATTTTTCCATATTTTGATACCCAATCAACTCTACACTTCAAACACACATCAAAACCATTTCAAATTCACCTTGGAATCTATTTTCTATTCAATTCATCTTTCAATACTTATCTTATTTCAAAAACATATCATGAAATCCTTCCAAAACAATTCTAATATGGGTCACATCCCATACATGATCCAAACATAGAGAGTTGTTAGGTTTACCTAAAACTCCTAACTCCATTACATACAATTCGAACCATGAATTCAACCTAAAAGGGGAATTCCATACTTATCTTGTTCCTTGTGAGTTTTACCAACCTTAATTTCAAGAAATCTAAGGTTAGGATGCAATTCTATCAAAACCCTAGATTTGGAGACAAGCTATTAATCATACAAAGCCTTAAAATTCCATAGATCCATACAATTCCATGATCAAAGTTAGTTTCCATACCTTTTTTGCCTTCCTTTCCTCTTCTCTTCTCTTCTTCTTCTCTTCCTCTTCCTCTTCTTCTCTCCTTCTCCCATCCGTTTTTGAGCTCTCTCCAAAATGGAGACCAATTTTGGTCTTAAATCCCCATCTCCTAGCCTTTGTTTGGCTATCAAAACCCATTTTTTGGTTAAGTTTCTTTATTTGCTTTTAAGCCCATAACTCCTTCTATTTATAAATAAACTTTCCTTTATTTCATTTTGGCCTCAAATCTTGTCAACTATGACTTTTAAGTCCCTCTTTGGACAATTTACAATTTTATCCTTAAATCTTGTAAATTTCCGGGTTTCGCATTTAACTCACAAAACATTTAAATTATGCTTACAAAATACCCTAAACATGTCGAAAACTGCTATGGTATAATTTGGGGTGTTACACATGTCATGCAATAACATGCAAGCAAATTCACATGGACAATTTCAATCCAAAATCAGTTTCGGACTGTTTTAAACAGTCCCAAATCAAGCCGTGGATGGTCTAAGGACAGTCCCCTTTCTTTGGAACTGGAATGCATGGCCATTTCCGGCCTCACACTTCCCAAAACCATTTTCATGGCTTTTTAGACAAGAATAACCGAGTAGGAGAAGACCCCTACCTCCCGGAGTTTGTCAAAACTTCTTGTTTCTAGTCTCTACTTGTTGCTCTTGTCGCGGAGAAGCTCTTTTCCTCTTGCTCCGCCTGAAACTGTCGGTTCGATCGTCGGGAAATTTAGAAAGAAGTTAGAGTCTCTCTCTCTCTAAAATTCTCTCCTTCTTTTCTCTTTTTCCCTTTTTTCTCCCTTTCTTTCTCCCACCGTTTGGTCCAAGATGGGCCAAGTGGGAGAGTGCCTCTCTTGCCACATGTCAGCCTATCATTGGCTCATTTGGATTACATTATCCCTTTATCCATCTACTTTGGATTTCCATCTAATCCCATGGTGCCACATGTCTTCTATGACCCCACTTGAGCTCATTGTTTGAGGCATCCTGCACTTGACATGTGGCGCATTATGAGCCACTCATCGTGTTCTAAGTGTCCCCTGCTACTGGTGTTTCTCGGGGCAAACTGAAATTTCGAATATCTTAATTCAACAAATTCGACACAGAAATTTGGGATTCCTCGCGAGACGAATCTCAACAAAGGAGGTCCGTTTTGTCATCCGAAATCTAGAAAAATTCCAGATCTTCAATTGAAATTACCATTTTACCCATTCTTAGGAAATTTGAATTTCCTTGGGTTTTACACCATATCCTCTAGAGCCATCATAATTTAATTATACCCAGAAAATTCATCCATGAAGGGATAACATCAATGTCTCATAGCGGCTGCCAACCAACATATCAATGTGTGGGAAGGGAAAATTATCCTTAGGACTAGCTTTGTTCAAATCACGAAAGTTTACATAAACTCTAACCTTGCCATCCTTTTGGGAACAGGGACGACATTAGCCAACCACTCAGGATACTCAACCACTGACAAGAAGCCAACAATAAGTTGCTTTTGAATTTCTTCCTTAACATGCAAACTCCATCGAGGGTGTAGTCTCCTCAATTTCTAGTTAACTGGCCTAGCATGTGGTAGAATGGGCAGGTGATTTTGTACTATAGAGGAGTCAAGGCCCGGCATGTCCTCATATGACCATGCAAATACATCCAAGAATGACCTGAGCAGGTCAATCAATCTACTCCTCTTATCAGGAGATAGGGAAGAGCCAATCCTAATCTCCCTGAGCTGATCTGGTGCCCCAAAATCTATCAACTCTATGCTACCAATAATGAGTGTAACTTTCATGTCCTCTGTATTAGAATCATACTTTGACTGGCCATCCAGTGGGTGATCTGTGTCTCCCACATCATCAACATCAAATATATGTCGTGGGGTGTCAGGTGTAATCAAAGGAAAATAGCCGCGGACACGTGATAAATACCAAAATACTCATGTCATTATTACCATAAAAAATATCATCAAAGCGGGTGACAAACCCGGACATAGTGTCAAAAGAAAGAGGTGGGTCCACAAAGTTAGACGCTCCCTCAATAGAAACGGTATTATGAATAATATCGGTAGCAACAAGTCCATCATCATCATCATTTATCTCTAGCATAGAAATCCCAAACATATAAAAAACAGAGCGGGGCCCAGGTGGGGCTGCACCCAGAATATGGCCAGTGCCGATCATGTCCATTACATCAACGTAGGCATCATAAAGTGTTACATCCTGAAAATCAATAGCAGAAACTCCAAACATGTCAAAAGCATAATGGGGCTTGTGTGGGGCTACATTGAGGGTACGACTGATGAGTCCTAAACTCATCTATTTTTAATCCATTTTTTTGGCATATTTTTAGCAATTTCAAGTATATTTAAGGCCAAATTATGGAATATTCACCAACTTTGTGTTTTGCAGGTTTTAATTGAAAAATGAGATAATTTTAGCAAAAAAAGAAGTAAAAAGTGGCAAATGTAGCATCCTTTGTCGCGACATAGTTTTTGTGTGTCGCGACAGAATTTCAAGCTAACCATAAGAGCTATGTTGCAGCTAGCAATTGTATGTCACAACAAAGTCCAGGCTGAACTCAAGGCAAAAATAGAATATTTGTCACAACAAAGAGTTTTTCTATCGCGACTTTGCTAAAGAAGAATGTAAAGAAGACTGTCGTGACACTCTTAACTCTGTTGCGACAATGATTAAAGCAAATGGCAAAGGAACTTTGTCGCGACAATCCTAACTTTGTCGCAACATAAAAGTATGAAGATTAGCAAATGAACCATGTCGCGACAAAAGACAACTCTGTCGCGACTAAAAATGACACGGATATAACATAAGTTAGCTGCGACAAGTGTTTTTATATTGCGACAAGGTTTTCAACATGGGACTAGCTTAAGGAAGCATTTATGTCGCAACAAAGAAAACTTTGTTGCGACATAACATTCAAAGTTCAGAACAAAGAGCAGCAGAACTTTGCCGCGACACAGATTATTTATGTCGCGACAAACAAAACATGAGGTTGTGGTGAACTTTGTTGCGACAAGGAATTCTATGTTGCGACAAGAAGTTCAAGAGCAGTACAAGAGGAATGGCGACAAAGAAAGTTATGTTGCGACATAGTGAAGAATTGAAGGCAAAATCTTTGTCGCAACAAGGAAGTTTTCTGTCGCGACAATAAAAGCTGTTGATTGATAGAATTCTATCGCGACAAAAGAAAACTCGATCATAATAGAAATTGAAAGAGAATTGAGATTAGCTAAGTCAAGTCTGTCGCAACAAAGATTTCTATGTTGCAACAAATAGTTCAGCCAGAAATAAGGACCAAAGAAAAAATGTTGTCGTGACATAGAAAACTTTGTTGTGACAGAGTAGACAAGCTGAAGAGAAAAATGCTTGTTGCGACAAAGAAAATTATGTTGCGACATTTTCTAGAGTCAGAACTGTATAAAAAGCTGGGTGCAACAAATTTTTGTGTCGCGACACAAGAAACTTCTGTCGGCTGTTGCGACAAGAACAAGACTGCTGCATCAAAACTATGTCGCGACATTTTCAAAAATCTATCCCGACAGAATCCAAGAAAGAACTCAGAGGAACCTGGCTTGCGCTTAGAAAACTCGCATGCCGCGACGTGTCGACAAAGACTAAAGATTCCCCTGGCGTGATGTAGCCACCAATTTGGGCTAAAAATTTGGGGATCCACTACACAGTTTTGAAGTGCGGCCCAATATTGGAAAGTCTATAAATAGACACATCTAAGGCATTGTGTGCAGCTTCTGCAAATCTAGGATTTTTGGGTAGCTGAAGACTCTCTGATTTTATTTTATTTTTCTTTTATTTCCTTTTTAGTAGATTTTGTTTGAGCGTAGTTTTTAGTTAGTTTTCTATTTAATTTTTGGATGTGGGTAATGAACTTAAGTGCAGCTTCGAGTTGGAATTTATTATAAAATCATCTCTTTCATTACTGTTTTGAATAAAATGGAGTTTGAAAAACTTTTGGAGTTCATTTATTTCGGGCTCGTTTACACTTCAAAGTGAATCTTCCCGATCATTAGTCACCGATACGAAGAACCAGCTTTGAAAGATCGAGCCCTCCGGGAATGGGTTGATGACATTGTTATTTTCCCGCACGTATGGAAGAACGTCGAGTTGCACCTTAAATCTATTTGATTGGTTATTATTTTTTGAACTTACTGGTTCCACTACTAAGACTGTACCCAAGCAAAGTATTGTATCTTACTCTGATTTCTAGTAGGCCCTCTGCGTGACACAAAGATAGAGAATCCTGAGGGTATAGTGTAGTTCTTTGTGGGTATGGTAGACTAATACTTTGGAACCAATGAACTCTGAAAGATTACTCAGATGAGTCACTAACTTACTCATGGTTAGAGGATAGTTTAGACGGCACGCTTTAATCACTCGTAGGCTTCTTCCTATTTCGGCGAGTTGATTTCGATCCCTTGTTGGCAAAGATCTAATCAAGGAGATGGAAAATTTCATCAGAAATGAAGGATGAGGTATCAATCTAATTGGAGAAGGTTTGCAATATCCTGTCTATAGGGGTAAGAATTCTTCAGTCCTAAGATTTGGATGTGAAGTACTAAATAGGAAAAATACCCAGATCTTAGAAAGAGAGTTATATCTTACAAGTCACTGATTATATACATGAATAAGAAATGAACATGAACCTCTAATTAGTGAAAGATATGGTTAAGGGAGAAATCCAAACTGTACTACAATGCATCTTTGACGAATTTAGCTTTCTAACTTATGACTGAGCTATGAATTGATAAGGTGCAGAAATTGATTATTATTCATTGATCTATGTCCCAGTGTTGTCTCACTCAGTGAAATCTCAAATCCTTTTTTATTAACTATTATTTTTATGTATATTAGTGAAATTATTTTAGTATTATTTCATTAGTCTTCTCATCATCTTAACAATGGTGTTCAAATAGTAATGATCTTGAGTAGTTGGGGTAGTTAGTCTTTTGATTTATCATCAATTCTCGTGGGAACGATATCTGGACTTAAAAAAAAAATCCACTTTTATTACTTGTAGGACCTCTGCACTTGCAGTGATTAAGCCCAAACACAAATTTTAATGAATCAATTTTACAAAAAGGACAAATGCATATTATATACAAAAATTGGTCAACAAGCTGCGCCATCAGCTGGGACTTTAGGTTAGTCTTTGTAGCCGGTGTCAAAAAAATTGGTCAACAAGCCATGCCAGCTTGCCGGGATTAGATAATAACTTTGGTACGCTTTTCATAAATTTTTATATCTATGATATGGTCTTCAACTGGTCTGTATACAAAAATTGGTCAATAACAGCTTACGCCGATCATGTCCATCTCGTCTATGTAAGTATCAAGAAGAGTCACTCCATCAAGATCATCCCCCAAATCCATAGATAGGTCATAGTCAAGGACCTCCTCGAGGAAACACATAGAGAACACACTAGCTCAAATCCGGTGATGGGGTGTAATCATCATGGCACCAGTGCTCCTTAACTATAACATCTATCCCAAGGCCGATGCCTTGGATCCCATCCTGCCTCTAAAGCATGATCGCACTCAAAGGGTGCATGCTCGATCCTCTAATAAAGTAGTCAGCCACCAAAGGTATAGCGGGCAGTGGATAATCGAATGGAACCTCAGATAGCGAGCCTCACTCCGCCCCGTCGCCGCGCCATGACTTGCATCGCCCCCAGGAGTGTAACCTTACCCATAGGGTATGTAATGATCAACTATAAAACTAAACTCGCGTGGCCCCTATTGGCGGCAACCCAACCCTAAGCCAGGCATATAGGACATGCCTTTCATCATACTAAGTACCAAAGTGTTGGTGTGATGATCGAAAGACATAGGCACCCAAGCCCTCGCTAGCATCCTTAAACCAACAACCCAACCTCATCAGTAAACCCAATAAATGTAGGTCATCCTCATCTGTGGCTGATACGCAACACCCGCCTAAGTAACAACATCTCCTGTCGATCAGATCGTGATAACGCGCTCTCAGGTATGAACTTCAACTTTTGATGGAGGGAATATAGTATAGCACCCACCTTATGAATCCAAGGACGGCTAAGAAACAGGTTAAAGGATGACGGAATCCTCAAAACTTGAAATAGTATGGAGTATTTGACTGGCCCAATCGTGACACGTGTATTGAGTGTGCCCATAACTGTCCTCTGAGTCCCATCATAAGCTCTAACGTTCTGTGAAGAAGGCCCAAAATCAGTAGGCGAAAATCCAAGTGCAATGGTAGTAACTATCGGACAGACGTTCAAGGCAGAGCCATTGTCCAGTATGACAGATGGCACCTGACGGCTTGAATAAGCAACATCAATGAATAAGTAGCTCTAACATGATCCGACTCTCTGCAATCATCATTAGGAAAACGTAATGCATGTAGCTCCGTTTACGCCAAAAGTGAATATTCCTCAGGCAGTGGCAAAGGTCAACTCTGATCTGACTAAGTGCTTTGATCAATGCATCTCTATGAGTAATGGATGAGGCCAATAGGCTCTAGATGGATATATGAGCCTGTGTAGTGCGCAATTAGCGTAGAATCTCATCATCCTTTTTCTGAAAATCCTTTCTAGCTACTGTGCTAGCAAATGGCCTGTCAACAGGTGGAGGTTGAGCTACCCTCCCACTTCGTGTAACAATACGAACATTCCTGTGAATAGGCCCATAATCCTTCGGGAACAGAATGAAGGGTGTCATGGGCGGAACATGCTGCAAGTATACGGGTGAAATTGAAGAATGTTTGGGAACCTCATCCGATAAGTCAATGGGCCTGTGTGGATTTATCGGCGAGGTGTATCCACTAAAACTGAGTCCTGTGTATAACCGATCACCGTGGAGCCTCCATCCTATCTCATCATTAATATCTCGCCTCGAAAACTCAATCAGGTATCGTAATACCAGCAGCGGAGGTACAACTCTAGCTTCATGAGGGAAGCAGCTGAGGGGCCACGTGGTGGCTGGTCCCAAATCAACAAAACTCGATCAATCAAGTCCCGAATGCATGGTCTCAAGATCGCACAACTGTCTCAGACACGCCTCGCTTCTCTCGATGGTAGGCACAATGAAAGATATCTGAATCCCGGCAGGGTAGGATGTGGTGGTGGCCCAGGGTGGTAGCGGGAGCAATCAAACCCCTTCAACCAATCTCTGAAATGCTCGGCTTAGTGGCATCCCCGAGTCGTAAACTTCCTAGCCGACCAGGTGGAGGCTGCTCTATAATAAGTGTACCGCATGTGTGGCCTCTAAGGTACTTGTGTAGCATATAACGCTGTGGTGGTGGTTAGATATAGCCTTGCTCGCCTATAGGGAAAGAATCGGTCTGCATCGATTATATACCATCGTAAGGAATATTCGTTAATCGCCTATGAGTCTATGGTCGATTGCAAACCTATGTGGCCTGATGTACCAATAACACTAATATCCGATGATCCGGGCTTGATCCTCGCCTTCTTCCCTCAACTGGAGGGAAGAGTCTCCGCCCACAACTTTAGCTATGTCTTCCCTCTAATTCCATGCAGGGCCCAACCAAGGATCCAAGTCCAGGAGTGTGGAAAGCCCATGAGATGCCTAGCAAATCTGGGCTGAAGGCTGCACATAATCATGCTGATTTGATCGCGCTCTGAGGGTCTATCTATAATTTATGCTATCTTCTCCCTCCAGAGGGAGATAAATGAAGTGACTGACTCATCCGGCCTCTTCCTGAGGGTCTCTAACTCCTTCTGGGATACGTCCACTACAGTATTAAAAGAATACTATCCGATAAACTCTTGTCCCAAATCATCCCATGTTCTACGTCTCGAAGGGTCCAATGAGGCAAACCAACGCTGAGCGACACCACTCAGTGACAAAGGGGAATAACATAATCATTTGTGTCTCATCCAGTCTATGCCTGCACATAACAGTGCTGTATAACTACAAGTGAATATGGGGGCACCCTATACCCGTGTATCCCTTAATGTCCGGCATGCAGAACTCAACTGGCAAGGCTGCCATTAGAAGGTCGTCATATATGTCCCAACCTATAACTCCATCGGAAACATGCAGAGACCTGATCCTCTGCTCAATCTTATCGATACGAGCCTGGGTGTCATCAATAATCTATGCAAGGGCCACTACAATGTAGTGTGGTCTCAGTTTGGCCGTGCAATACAAATGCTTTAGCCCGTAGGGCTGATTAAACAGGTGGTGGTGGTGGAAGTGTATAGTCCTGTGGTATAGTGGGTCTAGATGGTGGTGGTGGTGGTTGTGGAGGTGGAGGTGTAGTAGAGTCATGCGGAGTGCTCCCTGAAATCGGGAATGGTTGGTCCTGATGCCCATCAACTCGGTCCTAAAGGACATGGAATCCTGTGAGGAAAGGCCATGGTATCCGTGAATCTCACCGAACTAGTCAACAAAGAGCGCATTTTTGCTGGGTCCATATCTCTATGATCTGATATATGCTCTAACTGACTGTGTGAATATGATCCTCTAACAAGTCTACCTCTTATCCGGATCCAAGCTCGGGAACCCAGGTTGGTCTCAATTAACAATCCTTCAAAAGGAAAAGGGTATGTTAAACCCGTGACCCAATCCCACTCTCTGACATCACTCTCATCACGACACATCACATTCACACATCTCATTGTTCACATCACATTACATCACACTCTCTCACCACTCACTCTCATCATTAATCCTGAAATCAAACTAGTAATGTAGGACTAAAATCCTATGAGAGAATGAACTGACATTGCGATGTCAATGCAACCGATATACGGGCTTCTCACAAGCAAGAGCGGGATTTTAACATGGTGATACCTCAGGGGTAATATGGCTCAAAAGCTGACAATGGGAAAAGGCAAGTCCTAAAAGCTAGATGACTTTACCCATACGGGATACGTAACCTAAGATCCTAACCAACAATCAAAATGACACACTGGCCACGCATGTATCCATGAAATCCAGCTTAGGGCTATATAGGTCTTCATTGATCGGATATCCATCATGTCCATAGTGCTCCCAAACATTGGTATAGCCCATATGCTAGACCCTACTCTAAACTCTTAGCTTGGTTGAAGGCAAACAATTGGTAATGACTCCCAAGAAACTCAAGCAATCAATGAGGAATAATCGACCAAGACTAGTGATTCGGAAATAAGGGGATACAAGCACCCCCCACAAACATAAACAAATCAAGCAGTCATACAAGAGAGAGGGTAGCCATGCAGCAATCAGTCATGCTCAAAGAGCAAGCCTACCATAGAACCTACACACAAACTAACCATCTATGCCAATCGAAAACATATAGCTAGGTACCAATCAACCATGAGCAAGGATGCTAGAATCCAACAGGTGAAAACACAAGCACAAACAAACCACAAGTGTATGCCAAATACCAACCAGGTAAGTGATCATCAGTCATTTGTGTAGCCTAATAGTGTACTAATCAGTGAACCATGTACTCCAATATACCCAACTCAAGTTCAAGCTTGACCCTCTTATGAAACCAGAGATTCTGGGTTCGATCCCTAACGGAGTCGCCCATTTGTGGACCCTACCCGATCCACTTGCTGGCGCGACTCACTATTAATAGAAAAAAGTGAGTTGATTTTCGAGCTTTGGAAAATCCGTTCCCAAACAGGAATGGTTTGCTCTGAGCTCCTAATTTACTTTATTTTTATTTTTAAAATGGGGAAAATGAAGTAAGAACAAAAAACCCCTCATTGACTCAAGTCAGGAAAAAGCGGTCCACGAAAACTAGATTTATGGGTCCGATGATTAGGTTACTTATTGGGAAGGTACCTCATGCGAGGTAGCACCCCTCTAAGCCCGGAACTCGATCTCTATTAATGAATTGGGTATATAGATTGATTGACCTTAGGCCATGTAGATGATATGAATCACACAAACTAACTCGGTATCTAGCATGCATATAAACTCAACCAGTCAAAGAAAATGGTATGTACCTGAGGTCTCAAAAAATGCGTTGTAGAAGAGATTAGTCTAAAGATGTCATAGGACATGTTGCACGCAAGCATTCAAGATTAAGCACCATGCATGCATATGAATTCCGCAAACCTAAATCAAAGTGCGTACCTGTGGTCTAACCATGCACTGCAGCAAAGGGTGAGTCAACCATACAACATGTATTTAGAATCAAGCATTAAAGTTTGCACCAAAGAGGAGGAAAGCTGGTTGAAACGAGGTAAGTGACTCCCCAAACGTCATACAAATCAAACTAGACTTACTCTAGACCACAAATGCCTATAACTCCAAATGGGCCCACACTAACTCAAATCCAAACATAAACTCAAACCTTTAAGATGGCTCCCTATGCCCCATATAAAATGGGTTTGAGCCCAATGGATCCGGGCTTTTCTGAAAAAAAAGAAGCCAAAATTGAGTGGTCGCCATAGTCCCGTAAGAATAGCCTGAATCTGCCCCAACCGCCTCATCCCCGTTGAGTAGTACCCCAAATTTTTTCAGAAAATCCCTCAATGAATAAGGAATCTAAAAAAATAAATGGTGTTCAATTACGAGCCTGGATGAGTGAGAACCAATTGAAACAAGCCAAGGTGTTCCTCATAGATGGTAGAGTTTGTGAGCTGTAGTGCAAAACCTGTTGAATCGGTTGGGAACCAGTTCAACCGGTTGAGAAAAATTCTGAAACCTTGTCAGAAAATTCCTCAAAGAGTAAGAAATCCAACAAAAAAAATGGCGCTCAATTCTGAGCCCAGACGAGTGAGAACCAATTGAAACAAAGCAACGCGTTCCTAAAACCAAGGCTGCCTAGCAGAACCCATTGAACCGGTTGAGAAAATTTTTGAAACCTTGTCAAAAAATTTCTCAAAGAGTAAGGAATCCAACAAAACAAACGGTGTACAATTCCGACTCCGAATAAGTGAGAACTGACCAAAACAATGCAAAGTACCCAAACCGTTGTTCCTGAAAATAGAACCTAATAAACCGGCTGATTCGGTTCCCCAATTGGTCGAGCTAGTCGAGAAAAGTTCTAAAAAATTTTCAGAACATTCCTCACAGAGTAAGGAATCCAACAAAACAAACGGTGTACAATCTCACCCGAATGGAGTGAGAATCACTCAAACAACTGCTGTGTTTTCTAAAAAACCGGGTCGCGAGCGTAACATGTTCAACCTTCCCCGCATGAGCATGAAAACCGTACTTATCTAATTCAAAGGAATGACACCCATGAAAGTCCCATAGTTATCATAATCGGAGGCAGACCCCACACCTCATGAGATAATCAAAATGAATATCACGTAAGGTCAATGAACCTTCTTACCAACCAAATCTGGTCCCATGGACCATCAGCTCTTACCCAACAAAAATGTGCTCGAGCCACTGCCAAGAGATATACTTATTCAAGGATCAGAGCATAGGAACAAGATAAGGAAAATATAGTGGGCTGCTGATCCGTGTCTTACCTCCGCTTCTTTCACTCTTCCACAAAACACAGAGCCACCTGCAGATGCCAAATAATTTCCCCACTTTCAGAACCGGAAAACCTTCCTCAAACAAAGTCTCTTCACTTTGTCTTCGTTTTTTCCCTTTGTTTCTATTTCTCCTAACACTTCACTCTTGTCTTAGCACTCCAAGACTCCTGGGTAGGACCTCTGCTCCTTAAATCAAAAGACACCTCCTACCCAGAAACCTAAAAAATCCTGAAACAGAGTCTCTCCCCAGAAAAAGTGCCAAAAAATGTGACTACACTATGATTTTTTCCTCTTTTTATACTGATTCCAACCTAAGAATCTGAGCCCACATGGTGTTTTCCACCTTCAAACTCCGGGTTGTTCCTTCACCCTCGAAACCATACTCCCAATAATCCTCCTCACCAATCCCCCATGCAAGCTGACTCCATTAAGTTTTCGGCTTTCTTCACCACCAAGGATCCATATGGATTCATGGTGGGCAGCAAGTAACCCAAGCCAAAGCCCAAAATGGACCCAAAATACTGCCCAAGACTGATCTAGAGCTTATGGGCCTACTTTTGGGCTTAAAAATGACCAAAAATAGTGTTCTACACAAGCTGGCTTGAAGAACCGATTGAACCGGATGCCAACCAATTGAGCTGACTGAGAAAGTTTTTGAAAATTTGACAGAATTTTCCTTGAAGAATAAGGAATCCAACAAAAAAAAAAATGAACTGCGATTTTGAGTTCATATGAGGGAGATATGACCAAAAAAAGCTCAGGTGCTCCGAATTCAAACCTACTCCAATAATGAACTTTAATTGAAATCCGTCGAACCGGTTGAGTCGGTTCCCAACCGGTCGATCCAGTTAATAAAAATTCTCAAATTTTGTCAGAGAATTCCCTAATGAGTAGGGAATCTAACAAAAGAAACGTTGTATGATTTCGAGTTCGGATGAGGGAGATATGATCGAAACAACCCTAAGCGCTCATCATTCGACATACTCCAATAAACTCCGATGGATCTAAAACCTTGGGGGGGGGGGAGACTTGCTTCCTATGGCACAATTCCAATTACTAAATAAAAGAAGCCACGATGACACTCCGAAGTGAAATACATACACACTCAATGGACCACATACAAGCCCACCCGAGGCTCGGAGATCAACTATGCTTAAAAGGGCCTTGAAGATGCCATATGAAAACGTTGGGTGAGTGTGACACCCATAGGATAAATGCAAGTGTTGAGGGAATAAATTGAGGGTCTACACTATACTTACTCCCGCTAGACTAACTATGTCATACCTTGTAATGACCTAACTAAGCCATGTAGATATTGTCCGTTTTGGACCTAAGGGCCCTTATGACTTTAAAACGCGTCTACTAGGTTGAGTCGTTTCGTTACAAATGGTATCAAAGCCGATCCCCGACCTTGATGTGGGGGTTTATTTCATTTGGCTCCGTAGGGAGTGTTTGATCGTTTGGCCCCACAATCCCATGGGACACAAAGAGGACGTTGTGTTTACATGGGGGGGAGGGTTTGTCACATCCCACATCGGATAGAGGAGAAACTTCCTAACACTATATAAGTATGAGCTCATCTCAACCAAACAGACACATTTTAAAGCCGTGAGGGCCCCTTTGGCTTGAAACGGAGAATATCTACATGGTTGGGCCGGGTCATTACAAATGGTATCAGAGTCGATCCCTAACCCCGATGTGGGGGTCTGTTCCGTTTGGCTCCATAGGGGGTAGTTTGACTGCTTGGCCTCGTGAATCCTAATGTGGACACAACGAGAACATTTGTGTCAGATTGAGGGGGTTTGTCACATCCCTACACGGATAAAGGGGAAAACTTCCTGCCACTATCTAAGTAAGGGCTACTCTCAACCTAGACACGCTTTTAAATGTGTGAGGGTCTTTGGACTCAGTTTACAATATCTACATGGCTGAGCCTGCAGTTACAACCATGGGCACTAATAATTCTATTCCCTCTTTCCCACTTCTATACTAATAAAGCTCTTCAAAATCCCTCTCTGTAATAAGAGCTCTATTCACCACCTTTGAATAAACACCCAACTTCAAAATGGATATCTTATTCTTTAAGTAGGTCTTCAACCCATCTTGAAATTTCATTGCCTTAACCACCTTTGTAGCAATCAAATGGGGGGCAAAACGGGATAACTCCATAAATTTAGCCTCATATTGAGTCACAGTCATATTCCCCTGTTCCAGACGAATGAACTCTCCCATCTTTTGTTGCCTCACATTGTTAGGGAAATACTTCATGTAGAAAGCATCACTGAATATCCTCTAAGTAATGGTCTCTTGAGCCTCCAATAGTCTCTTTGTCATACGCCACCAATGGTCAACCTCCTTATCCAATATGAATGCTGCACAAGAGGCCTTTTGCTCATCAGAGCAATCAATGACATTAAAAAATTTCTCTATTTTTATTATCCAAGCCTCTGCCTTTGTTAGATCTGATGTACCAAAAAAATAAGGAGGTCCCAACCTCTTAAAATCATCAAAGGAGCTACCCTAGTAATAACATATTTCCCTAGCCCATTAGTCTCAACAGCTTGAGCTTGATGCTCAACCAACCCAGCAATAGTCCCCAAATATCTATAAAGCCTTCTGTACTCATATAGGGCCCACGTTCTCAAATTGAGGAGGTACATTGTCATTAGCCTGACTAGTTTGAGAAGATAAATCCCTCCTTGTGGCATTGTGTCATATACAACAAAAGGTATAACTAAATTAGTCACTAGGAAGCCAAATAAGCTAATTAGAACTGAAAACAATAACATAATCCAGCTAGACAAACTTGAAACTTAACTAATACGTCACTCATCCATTCCCAAATGTAAACTAAACAAATTCCAATCAAGATCATAACCTAGTGCTTTGATTCCATTCTGGTATGCCCCAAAACCATATTCAAGGGCATGACTGTCATTTCACACCTTAAGTTTGAAGGGACACAACCCTTCAACTTTGTAATTGATTTAAATCCAATTACTACATACCTGTTCAGAGTAAAAGCAGAAAATTCTAACATCACAAATTCCATATTTCCATACTAATAAAAACTTTTTAAATCTCCACCTTAAATTATGAATTAACATAAAGTCTAAAAACAATTATCCAAACACTTCTAATAACTCTAAAATGAAATAATCCAAATGAACAAAAATCCATGAACTAAACAAAGTCCATGATGAAATTAAAAAAAAAAAAAATCCTAATAAAGATGAATCCCATCCTAGCCAATCACTTATTGCCCCAACTAGGAGTACCTGAAATTAGTCAACAAAGGGGGAATGAGCTAGAGCCCAATAAGGTAGATTAATGCAGTTCATGGATCAAACATTTGCAAATCATTAACAAAAATAAGAGATATTATCCTAAGTCATTTTCATAATCTTTTTTTTTTTTTTTTGCCAATACATTCAAATATTTAAGCAAAATCCTTTCACTTCGAATCCAAGCATTTTCATATCAAATTAATTCAGATATTCAAATAAAAACTTTTACTTTGGTCACAAATATCGAATGGTGCTTAGCCATGTGAGACTTTCAAATGAGTGGCTAGCCTAAAATTGTTCATTTTAAGGTGGATGAAACTAAACACTACTAGTACTAGTCACCTCTAACCAAAACCCTTAAAGGCTATATAAAGGTTAATTATTATTCCCATTGATAAGGGTCGAATTGTGTCAACTATTATTCTCATTGATAGGGCCGAACTACCTGAGTTAAAAATATAGTTTCAATAATTTCATTCAAAAACATAATATCTTCATAATTTATATCACAACAAAACATAAGGTCCAACATATTTTTTTTATGCAAAATATATTTGATCCATATTTTGAGCAAAAACGGAGCAAACATTTTTGAATTGTATGTATAAAAATACATTAAAAAAAAATTGCATTAATTTTTCCTTACCTCAAAAGCAAACTCAGAAGTCCTGAATAACTCTGAAAATATCAAACTAAGAGTCTATTTCACCTAAAACGAATAATAATTAGAAACCATTAAAATACAAACCTTTTATTCTTATTTTATTCCTATATATATATATATATATATATATATATATATATATATATTTTTTTTTTCTATCATTACTACATATTAAGCTGTTACATATTGTTATCATTTTTAATTATTTATCATTATCTAAATTTTCTAGGCATTCCATACCTAGGTTTTGAAATAAATGACAAATTGTGTTTTTACTATGCCTATCTAAATATAATTAAATATTTTTTTTCTTTCAAAAGCCTGAGATATGATCAAATTTTTTTTTTTTTTGTCTTTTTATATTATATAAGCCTCATTCATCATACATATGGGTGATCACCAAGCCTACATCTTTATTTTTATTATTTACTTATTTTTGCTATTTCTATGGTGTTCCCCCACCACCTTCCTCTTTTTTTTTTTTTTTTTTTTTATTCCTATGGTGGTCCCCTACTACCTTCTTCTGTCTTTCCATTTTTTTCTTCTTCTACATTTTTTTTTCTTGATTTATACAGTGGTACCTTACCACCTTTATCTCTCTATTTTTTTTTTCAAATAAAAATTTCATATTCCTAAATAGAAAAATACTGATTTTTTTTTAAACTTAATAAAAATCAAATCTTTCAAGATTGACCCAAACCTAAAGAAACTATAGAATCTACATAAGGCGATCTAGAAGGATAACAAGAAAAGATCAAGATCATACCTTTCGTCTTCTTCAACTCTAGATTTGATGTCCTAGGTTTCCTAATTCTTACGAACAAGAAACTTGGAAACCCTTCTTCAAACCCTTGATTATGGAGTTCTATGATTGTGAGAGTCTACGTAGAGAGCAATGAAAGATCTAATGAATAAATGTTTTTTTTATACCTAGGGTTTAGGCTTCCCTAAGGAATTTACAAAGATATCATTCATAAAAATTTCCTTATTTTCCCTTTTATTTTATTTTATTTTTTACGAGCATTACATCCTCCCCCCCTTAATAAAAGTCTAGTCCTCTAAACTTGACATACCCGAGTCTCGAAATAGTTGAGGATGCTTGTCCTTCATTTCATCTTCTAACTCCCAAGTAGCTTCTCGGATATCATGATTGCTCCACTGGACCTTTACCAACTTGACTATTGTACATTGTAACACCTTATCCATAACGTCTATAATTCGAATGGTTACCTTTTCATAGGTTAAGTCCTTACAAATCTGAATAGGCTCCAATTCCACCACATGAGAAGGGTAAAAAAACATACTTCTTCAAGGTCGAAATATGGAAAACATTACGAACTTTCGACAAACTTGGAGGTAAGGCTACCCTATATGCCACTAAGCCTACTTTCCCTAGTATCTCAAACGGACCCACAAAATGAGGACTGAGCTTTCATTTTCTTCAA
The DNA here is from genome assembly GCA_016808115.1 of Tetrastigma voinierianum. NCBI lineage: Eukaryota > Viridiplantae > Streptophyta > Magnoliopsida > Vitales > Vitaceae > Tetrastigma > Tetrastigma voinierianum. Next base: position 470,249 of record JAEQBH010000763.1, read on the forward strand.
AATCTCATCACAGATTCATAGGGGAAACCTTTAGGAAAACTTGGTCACCTACCTTGAACTCCTAGTCTAGCCTACGATTGTTAGCATAACTTTTCTATCTACTTTGAGTTGCCTTTAATATTTCCTTAATCAAAGTTGTCTTCTCAACTGTTAACTGCACGATTTCAGGCCCCAAATGCTTCCTTTCTCTTACATCATCCCAACAAACAAGAGATCGACATCTCCTACCATACAATCCCTCAAAAGGTGCCATCCCAATACTAGCCTGAAAATTGTTATTATAGGCAAACTCCACAAGAGGCAAATGATCATCCTAATTACATTTTAGGTCCAAAACATAAGCTCTCAACAAATCTTCCAAAATCTGAATCACCTTTTCTGATTGGCCATCAGTTTGAGGATGAAAGGCAATGCTAAAAGTCAACTTAGTACCCAAAGCTTTCTATAGACTACACTAAAATCTAGAAGTGAAACGAGGGCCTCTATCAAACACAATGGAAATTGGTACCCTATGCATCCTCACAAGCTCCTTAACATATAGATAAGCTAATCACTATAAGGAAAAGTTAACCTTCATAGGCAAGAAATGAGCAAACTTGGTTAGTCGATCTACAATCACCCAAATAGAATTATTACCTCCTAAGGACCCTGGTAACCCAATAAAAAAATCCATAGCCATGTGCTCCCTCTTCTATTCTGGAATAGCAAGCGGTTGTAAGGACCTTGTTGGTCATTAGTGCTTAGCTTTAACCTATTGACACACCAAACACTAAGTCACAAATCGAGCAATATCTCTCTTCATACCTGACCACCAATAGTTATGTTTCAAGTCCTTATACATCTTGGTCCCTCCTAGATGGATGACAAGCCTAGAATAATGGGCTTCCTCCAAAAGCTTCCTCCTTAAGTCCTCACCACATGGGACAAAAAGTCGAGTCCCAAACCTCAAAATCCAATCATTAGATAAAACAAAGTCAGACTTGCCACCTTTCCTAACCTTATCCAATTGCAAGTCATCTTTTTGTAGACTCATAATTCTCCCAACCAATTCAGGTTGTACTCTAAGATTAGCCACAAGTGCTCCTGAGTCATGTACACTAACGTGGACTCATAGACTCCTCAAGTCATCTAGTAAATTGTCTCTGACAACCTTTAATTGCTGCTAAAAACCCAACTAACTTCCTACTCAAAGCATCAACTACTACATTTGCCTTCCTCGAATGGTACTGGATAATAAAATCATAATCCTTCAGTAGCTCTAACCACCGTCTCTGCCTCATGTTCAATTCCTTTTGAGAAAAAAAATACTTTACACTTTTATGACCCGTGTATATCTTGCAAGTTTCACCAAATAGAAAGTGTCTCTAAATCTTAAGGGCAAAAATTACAAGAATCTAACCTAAATCACGAGTGGGATAGGGATAATTTCGCTCATAAAGACTGTAACTATCTAGAAGCGCAAACCCGCAACCTTACCATCTTGCATAGGACACAACCCCGAACCACAGTGGGATGCATCACTATACACCACAAATTTGCTTAAACCTGAAGGAATCGTCAAAATAGGAGCTGTCACCAATCTGTCCTTCAACTCTTTGAAGATGTGTTCACACTCATCAGACCACTCAAATTTAACTCCTTTTCGCGTCAACCTAGTCAAAGGTAGGGCAATCTTAGAGAAACCCTTAATAAAACGTCTATAATAACCAGCAAGTCCTAAGAAGCTCGTAATCTCAATCACTGTGGTAGGTCTTCTCCAATTTGCTATAACATCTACTTTTCCAGGGTCAATTGAGATACCATCCTTAGTCGCCGCAAGTCGAAGAAAATAGACTATGTCCAGCTAAAATTCACACTTCCTCAACAACAGCCTGGCTGTTTACCCTTAAGGTTTGCTACCTGATATTGATGGTATTTACGCTGCTCCTCTCTGCTCCTTGGTACACGAATATCATCTATAAAAACTCTTGCAAAGTGATCCAAAATCTTTGTTGAATACCTGTTCGTGGGAGTCAAGCAGTGCATTAGTCAGACCAAAAGGCATAACCAAGAACTCATAATGCTCATATCTAGTTCGAAAGACAGTCTTGAGTACGTCCTCACTCTTCACCCTCAATTGGTGATACCTAGAGCGAAGGTTAATCTTATAAAACATACACGCACTCCGTAACTGATCAAACAAATCATCAATTCAAGGGAGAGGATACTTGTTCCTTACGATCCTAATTGACTCTCTATAGTCAATGCATACCTCGCTAGACCCATCCCAGCCTTCTTCTTGAAAATAACAGGTGCTCCCAGTGAAACAACGGGTTTGATAAAACCCTTATCTAACAATTCTTTAAGATGAACCTTCAACTCCTCAGTTCTATGGGTGCCATTCTATATGGTGCTTTAGAGATAGGAGTTGTTCCTGGCACCAAGTCAATGGTGAACTCCACCTCCCTATCTAGTGGTAATCCTGGTAAATCATTTGGAAAGATATCCGGAAAGTCCCTAACAATGGGTATATCTTCCAATCTCACCTCATTCTTATTACATACCACATAGGCTAAAAAGCCTTGACAACCTTCCTTTAGAGGAGTTCATACTTATATAGTGCGAGATGGCCAGACCCCGCTCTAGTGGCGGAAATCTCTGTGACTCACGAGTAACCTCCAGCCCGAGCTAAGCTCGGCCGACAAGTTACACCAACAAGCTAAGCTAGATTAAAAGCTATACAGGCTTGTCTTTGGAAAAGCGTGGGTTATAAAATTTTCACTTTTCTATTAAAATCACACCTTTAGATTTAAGAAAATCAGGCATCATAGCTGGCACTTACGGTGAATTAAACAAATACAAAAAATCACGTATAAAAAAAAAAATACACTCCCGATGTTTTCCAAATATCGACTACATCCATAAAAAAGGACCTCTGGTTCTCATCAAAATACTCTGAATGAGATCAATCAAAATAATTTCATACTTAACTGTTTTCTTAAACCATGCATGCATATTTAAAGATATTTACATATACAAAATGTCACATTTTAACTTTTACTACTTTTACTTTACCTTATCTTATATATAATCCTAACACAACGTATGGGGCCGAGGATCACAACGAAAAGGTCTTTCGGCTTATTTTGCACACGAAAAAATTATTTAAAACAAAGCTGCCAGAGCGGGCTTGGTGAGTCTTATAAGTTCTAAATGTTGTTCTCTGTAATGTGGCACCTCTGTGTAAATGCATGCAGTAGTTGTAAATTGTTTATGAAAGCGAGTTTTGCTATGAAACCATTTAAACTGATCAGGCTTATTAAACTATTTAACTGTGGCTTGTTTCGAGTGGTGGTTAATATCTGAAAGTGCTATCTTATCTGTCAATTACCTTTATTGTGGTCCGTTTTGAAATCTTGTTCAAACTATTCTCTTTATTGTGTTTTGAGTGGTGGGGTGGTTATCCGAAAGTGCTATACTAGAAATCAAGTACCAAACACTGTTGCCCATTTATGAAATACCCTAGACGTGATGCCACGGAACCTGACATCGGTAGTGAACCTCGGAACACTACCCGTCTAATATGGTCCGGTGAACACGACGGGATCTCTATAAACATAATGGAACCTTGGAACTGAAAACTGATGGAACCTCGAACCAACACCCTTCATCACTATGTACTAAGTCAAGGCTTAACTATATACCCCGAATGTGCAAAGGGCGACTCACTATATAAATATATACTGATCTAACCCCCACCGTCGACTGCAATATAGTTAGTCTGCATATCCCACAACCTTGCCATGCAATAACCAAATTACATCCGACCGAAACCGAAATGCCATCTAGGGGTTTTGCTAAACCAGGCCAAATTGTTTCTTAAATACTGAAATCAAAAGTTTCTGCTGAGTATAACAAATGGGAGGTAAAAAAAAAGCTTTATAAATTTGCATTTTCAAAGCACTTTAGAAACTTGTAATTTAAACACTTTCGTTTTAGAAAACGATTTTGAGTACTCACATTTTTCTCGACTAATTTCTTTCAATTTTGTCATGACTCTGATTTCGCCGGATGCTCAAATCACTCCACACAATCCATATTAAAGTACCGAAAATGCCTCGCCCAACGCTTTAACCATAAACATACAATGTGACTTTCAAAGCGACTATATCGAACGACTTCGATTCTAAATAAAACTTACGTGCTAGTCCCATTCGAAGGATATGACATCGATAATATGATGTGAAATTGACCAAAATGTCTTACATATTAAATGCCCATAAAACTCTATGTTTTAGCCAACTTTGACTCAAGGGACTTTCCATAGCCTAAAAACAATCTCAAAACATTTCAAAATTAAGGTCCGACTCATCTCACTACACTCCCCGAACTTTCAACCCGAACTATCCGAAAACAAATCTCCCAAATTCAAATAACTGTCCGAACATACCTAAAAATTCCTAAAAATTCTAAACTCGCCTTAAAATTTCAGATTGAAGTTTACGACCTTTCACGGCCTCTAAGAAAATTTCATGCCATTACATAGCATTTAGGCTCGAAATAATACAAATAGGAAAATTTTCTACCTCTTGAAGTGTGACGAAATGATAAGCTTTTGGTACCTACGCGTAGCTCTCGTCGCGTAGACCAACTATGCCTTCTACTCCGATAAAAATCTACGATCAAATTTCCATAAATCTGAAAAAGAAACGAAGAGAAGAAAAATAAAATTAAAACAAATCTATCTCCAATTCGTTCTCTCTCCCGTCTGTCCGTCCCTTGCCATTTGACTTTTATTACTTTTTTATTTTCGTTTTTTTTCTTTAATTATTATTAGTATTATTTGAATAAACGATCTCTATTACCCCATTCGGATCCATTTCTGCCCCGAAAATTTTTATTTCTTTTCAGTTCACTTTATTGTTAATGAACTTAAATCAAACCACTTCCTGACTTCCAAGATTTTTGTAAAAATCTCATCCCTGAAGTCCCTGGCGACTTATCATCTACAAAATCATAAAATATTCTGACTGTCTCATAATTCAACGAAATTTTTCTGGGTCACTAGATTTCTCTAGACGAATTTAATGTCGCAAATTAAGCCACATATCCGAGATCTTAATTTTCTAGGCCTAACCATTTTGGTACTTTATTATTATTATTATCCATTTAAAAATTCCATAATTGGAATTTCAATTCCTCCACTTTCCTTAATTGGAAAAGCTACAATTCTTTAAAAATCTTATAATTTCACCCTTAAAACAACTTTAAAAATTCTATTATGAACACTAAAATAATTAAGGAAGCCCTTGGTGCATATATGCGACCCTACTACACATATCGTATAATTCTACTCCGGATAGGGCGCCATAAATCCTCCTCTTTAGAACATTTCATTCTCGAAATGAACAAAACTAACATAAAGAGGATACTTTAATCCAAAACAATCGGAGGATATTGACTGCAAGATCCGAGCCTCCGACCCCATGTAGCCTCTTAATCCCATGATTCCCCATAAAACTTTGACTAACGGAATGACCTTATTCCACAAAATCTACTCTCCGCGATCTCCACTATCCGGTGATCGGGTCGCTCCTTATAGTCAAATTATCCCCTTTAGTTCCCACTGGCCGATCTCTCGAAAGTACATGGGAGGGATCCGAAATGTACTTCTGCGGAGTACGGATACATGAAACACATTATGAACCTTAGACAACTCCGAGGAAGGTCTAATCTATATGCTAACGGGTCCCACCCGCAATAATCTCATACGATTGATCTAGGCCCCGCCTTCCGAGTCTTCCAAACCTGAGGACACCTTTCCAAGGGAAACTTTGAGGAAGACCCTATCGCCTACCTTAAACTGTAGATCCCTACGGCGTTTGTCCGCATAACTTTCTCGGTCTCTGGTCCCGGGCTATCTTAAGTCCGTCTCCTCGACAACTGGATCTTATCTAAGGTAATCTTACTCACCCCAGCCTTTCTGCCTCTTCCTAATTTATCCCAAAGATACGTATACGATAATTCCGCATAATGCTTTTTCCAATGGAGCCATGCCTATGCTGGATTGATAACTGTTATTGTAGGTAAACTCCATCGTAGATAATGCATATCCCACTTCTTAAACCCATCACGCATGCCTAAGCATATCCTCTAGCATCCGAATAGTTCTCTCCGACCACCATCACCAGGATGGAAAGTCATGAAGTGCAATCGAGTCCCTATGACATCCTATAAACTGACTAAAACTGATGTGAATCTAGGGTCTCGCTTGACTATCGATATAGGAACACCATGTAATCTAACTATCTCCTCCACATACACCGGAGCCAATCATTCAACGAGTCATCATTACTAACTAGAGAAAATGCGCTGGATTTCAAGTAGTCTATCCACTATCACCCATATGGCATCGGTTGTCTCCGAGTTCCTCAAGCCCGAGCAACAAACCTATAAAAATCTATCCTACTCAGCATGTGAATCGGAAGTATCATCTTTCCCGCGGCTTCAAAAGCTCGCCTTTACCCGAAAAGTTAGGTATCTAGATACGAAATTGTAATTTCCTTTTCATGCCCTTCCACCACACGCTCCCTCGTATATGATACATCTTGGTGCTACTAGGTGCATGGCGTATGTCAAGAGTGAGCCTTCAGATGATTTCCCTTTTAGTTCACCTATTTAAAATACATTCACTCCCTCTAACTATTTCGCCATCGCTCTAATCCGGAACTTCGCTCTCACTTCACCTCAATCTCGCCCTCAACTTAATCATCTCTAAACTCCGTCTCGACCTTCCTTGATCCGATCCAATACAAGAAGAGGAAGAACATAAAATGATGCCAACAGCTAAGTCCCCCGCTGTGACGGCCCACTCCCCGCGAACCGAATCCAGAAGATTCAACCTCTATCAACAATGGGAGATATATCATCCGTAGATGCTACAGAACCCTCCGGCTTCGCTAAGGCATCGGCCACTACATCGCCTCCCCATGGCATCATCGTGCAATCATAACTTTAATCAACTCCAAACTAACGGGGCGCTCGCCTTGCTGCTTCCTTCCCGAGTGAAGATATATTGTGTGCCTCATGATCGGTGAATATCTCACAGAAACAATCAGATGGATACGTCTCTCAGATCTTTAGGAGCGAAACCATCGCCGCTAGTTCTAAATCATGGCCTGTACCTTGCTTTGCGCTTTTAATCGACCCGGAAGCATAAACTATCACTCTACCATTCTCGCGCCAAACACACCCTAACCTCAGTTCCTGAAGCATCAATGATACCACATAAACCGTCCTTTCCTAATGGTAGTACTAACACTGGAGTCGCCGCCAATCTCTACTCCCCGCCCTCAAAACTATGCCGCGCGTGCATCCCACCACCAATTTCTCGATCCTTTTCAATAGATTGGTTAACGGGGCTGCTATCTCAAAATCCCCCTCAACAAACGTAATAACCTCAATCCAAGGAAACTGTGACTATGAAACATTCAGCGGGCGGCTTCCGGGGCCACTATAGTCATGATCCTCCGAGGATCCACACTAATACCTTCTGCCAAAATGACATGACCCAAGAAAGCTACTTTGTCCAACCAAAACTGGCACTTACTAAACTTAGCGTATAATTGACGCTCTCTAAGAATCTGCAATACTGTCCAGAGATGCTCTACATGTTCCTCTGGACTGCTTGAGAAAACTAGAATGTCATCAATGAATAAGATCACAAACTTATCTAAATACGGATTGAATACCATGTTCATCAAATCCATGAACGCAGCTGGGGCATTAGTCAATCCGAATGGCATCACTAGGAACTCGTGAGACCGTGATCTCGTCCCAAGGTACCTTAGAAATGACTATTCTCTGAATTAATCGATGGTAAATAATTCCAGTCAATCTTAGAATATACCCGAGATCCATGCAATTGGTCAAATAGCTCATCTATACGAGGAAGGCGAGCATCAAGTGCGTATTGTCGCCCGATTCAGCCTATCTATAATCTATACACAACCGTAGTTTCCATCTTTCTTCTTACAAGAGAAGTGAGCTCCCACGTGTGAGTGCAGCCATGCTCTGATGAAGCCTCTTGCTTAGCAATTCATCCAATTGTGCCTTCAATTCTTTCAACTCTACTGGCGCCATTCCAGACGAGGAATGGATATCATTGTCCCTAGAATCGCCTAATAACAAACTCAATCGTCGATCGTGGGTAAACCTGAAATATCATCTGGAAACTCTTTGACTATGGGGATGTCTTCCATCCGTGTCCCCTCTTGTCTCCTATCCACCACATATTCCAAATAACCCTGGCAACCTTTCCGAAGCATTTTCGAGGCGGTCATGGCATTAATGAGACTAGGGGCGATCTCTTCTGATTCCCCATAATATCACGCCCGTTCCTCCGTCGAACCAATCTTACTTCTTTCTTATAGCAATCTAAGGCTCTATGCTTTGATAACCAATTCCTACCCAAGACTATATCAAATCATGATACCTAACACTATCAAGTATGTCGGAAAATCCTTATTCTTGATCACTAACTGCTAATTGAATTATCCCTTCTGATATCATAGTATCCTCACGGAACCACTATACGACTCATCTATAGCCGGACTCTATCCTGCGCCTCCGTTGAATGGTACCGAAATAAATGAAATGGCTCAGGTCTACCAATACATACGCTGCATCATGATCGTGAACCTAAATCATACCAATAATCACATCCGGTGGATGATCTACCTCCTACTCGTGTGGGATCAGAAATACTCCGAGTTTGAGTACGAGTACCACTCGAATTTGGCCAATCTGCATCATTTCTCGCTCCACACCTTTACCGCGACCTTTACCTCAGCACTCGTGACTAAACAATTTCACCTCACTCCGCCCTAACCAATTTTCTACCATCCTTAACTGGACCGTCAAAAACAAGCAGATGCTAATTGCACTACCTTGAGGTCCTACTGGCTACTAGTCAGGGATGGGGCCCCTCGGGATAGTGACCTTCGCCCGCACGGAAACATCCTATCATGTTCATCTTCTGTACTCTCCACGAGATGCCTCCTTCCGAGCAAAGGGGCATTACCGGAAGATGGGATCCTCATGATCCAATGCTCTTCTTCGGGGTTACCGGCGATCGTGACGACCTCCCGCTAGATGCTACTCGCCCCAGCCTCATCAGCCGGTCCATTTTCCTTCTTTCTACTAGAATGGATCGGTGCCTCGGTCGGATTAGGTGCCGGAGACTTTATTGTCTCCGCCACCTCAGTTGGGAATCCAAATCCGCCCTTTCTACCTAGTGTAGCCTCAAACTTTGCCAAAATTGCCGCTTACTTGTTTTTGCCAGATCCTAGTAAACACGGGAAACCTGTGTCTCTATCGTGCCGGTGGAAGGACCTCGTGTCCACGTCACATTTTTCCGGTAATTATGGTGGAAAGACCTCATGTCTACGTCACCATATAATAGCTAGAACGCTAACCCTATCTAACCATAAGTACGTTGCCTCTGGGTCGCGGTACCATCATAAGTTTTAGCCCCTAATTCCAGAGCTGCTCTATCATGCCCCTCTACTCTTCCCCGAGGCCCCGTGCCCGACGTAGTCACTGCACAATCGTATAACCCGATCCATCACAAGGTACCGCCTTTGGGTCCGCGACCCTCGATGGATTCTGGCGAGGCGATTCATTGAAGCGTCTTGATGCGAGATTGTGCTCGACCTTATCTCTCTGGTGGTGCCTCAGGTGCGAAGTCCTAGGTCGACCTCTGACCTCGTCGAGGACATAATCTTTGTGAATTTCAAGATTAAAGATTCGATGACACTTTTCAATATTTGATGCATGAGGATTAAGCGAAACAATGTGGGTTACGATAGGAAAATCATTATAAAAAAACAATTCTATAGAAATCTTGTGGAAAAGCGCGCGGAAGCGGGCGAACCATACATGCAAAAACACCCGGTACAACAGCAGACCCCGCTTCCTAGGTAGCGGGGAAATGCAGGCAACTGCAGTAACCTCCCGGCCAAGCTCGCTCATTACGACAAGTTACCATGAAGCTAATGGTCAATGTGACGTCTTTGGAAACGTGGGTTATAAAATTTGCTGCCCTGTGCTCAGAAAATCACACAACATAGATTTATAATCCGTGACATACTTGGTACCGCGGTGGTCAACACGAAATACAAAAAATCACTGTATAAAAAAAAATACACTCCCAATGTTTCCAAATATCCATTACATATAAAAGGACCTCTGGTTCTCATCAAAATATAAGATTAAGGATTAATCCCGAAATAATTTCTTCGCCTTTGTTTTCTCAAAACCATGCATGCATATTTTACAAAGATATTTACATATACAAAATGTTACATTTTAGCACACTACTGCTACACCTTATCTTATATATAACCTAACCACCTGATGTCTAGGGCGAGGATCTGAAAATGTCTTCTTCGGCTTATTTTTGCACTTGAAAAATTATTTAAAAACGGCGTGACCCAGCGGGCTCGGTAGTCTTGTAAATCAAGTACCAACCATTGTGACCCATTTTAAAAATCTTGTTACGAAAACTATTTACCAATTTGTTGGCTTGTTTCGGTGGTGGTTAATATTTGAAAAGTCTTTATCTTGGAAATAAGTCACAAGTAAATGTGGCCCGTTTAAAATACACAGACGTGATGCCCGAACCTGAACTGGCATTGGTAGTGAACCTCGGAACCTTGCGAGTCTAATATGGTCATTGAACCGCAGTAGGGATCTCTATAAACATAATGGAACCTCAGACGACACCTCATCGCCATGTAATGGGTCGGCAGCTAGCTATATACCGAGAATGTGCGACGACTCACTATATAAATATATCTTAGATCAACCCTCGATTGCCGACCCGAGCGATATAGTTAGTCATAATATCCCATAACCTTGCCATGCACAATCAAATACATCGATCGAGGCGAAATTTGTGTCATATAGGGGTTTTGCTAAACCAGGCCAAACTGTTTCTTAAATACTGAAATCAAAAGTTTCTGCTGAGTATAACAAATGGGAGGTAAAAAAAATGCTTTATAAATTTATATTTTCAAAGCACTTTACAAACTTGTAATTTAAACACTTTCGTTTTAGAAAACGATTTTGAGTACTCACCTTTTTTCTCATTAATTTCTTTAATTCTTGTCGAAGCACTCTAGATTCGTCGAATGCTCAAATCGCCTACACAATCCATACAAAATACGAAAATGCTCTCGGTTGGCGTTTTAACCATAAAACATGCGGGGCTTTCAAAGTAGTATATCGAGCGAGCTTGATTAACGAAACTTTGCGCGTGCTAGTACCATTCGATAAGAACATCGATAATATAATGTGAAATTGTGAAATGTCCACACATTCAAATGCCCCATAAAAACGCTATCACATTTTAGCCAACTTTTGACTCGAGGGACTTTCATAGAGTCTAAAAACACGAAAACATTTATGAAAATTATGTCGAGCTGTCAGCTACACGAGCTTTCAGCTGAGCGTAAACTTAGTCACGAAATTCCTTTGTTGTCGAAACATGATCCAAAGTCTAGCTGATCCCCAAAAATTTTGGAATTTAAAGTTTACGACCTTCGCGACCTACAGAAAATTTCAAGCCATTACATAGCCTTTAGGCTCGAAATAATACAAATAGGAAAATTTCCTACCTCTTGAAGTGTGACAAAATCTTAAGCTTTTGAGTGCTCTGTGTATTTGTCATCGCGTGGAGCAACTGCACTTGCTTTGACAAAATCCTACGATTAATTTTCATAAATCTGGAAAAGAAATGAAGAAAAGAAAAATAAAATTAAAACAAATCTCTCTCCAATTCGTTCTCTCTCCGTCAGTCAGCCCCTGTAAATTTTGACTTTTATTACTTTTTGATTTTTAATAATTATTATTATTTGGATAAGCGATTTCTATTACCCATTCGGGTCCATTTGCATGCCAGAAAAATTTTATTCTTTTCGGTTAAAAACTTTATTGTTAATGAACCGTCAATAAACTTTCTGGAGCTTACGTGATTTTGTAAAAAATCCACGTCACGAAAGTCACGTGTTATCATCGAAAAATCGTAAAATATTTTGGTATTTCAAAATTTAACGAAATTTTTTGGGTCATTCAGATTCTGCGAGGCAGATTTAATAGCTCGATCCGTTTAAATTAAATCCAGAGATACAGAAAATTTCCCAGGCTTGCTGAACCATTTTGGTACTTTATTATTATTATTATCCTTTTAAAATTCCATGGTGTAATTTCACCCCTCCTTTCATAATTGCAAAGAAATCTGCACAATTAACAGAAAACATAATTTCACCCTTAAAACAACTTTAAATTTTTATTATATTATTTAAAATAATTAAAGGCCCTTGATGCACATATGCGACCTACGGTTACACATACAGCACACCTATCGGAGACAGGCGTTCTGCTTGAAGTTTTACATATGATGTGGGATGTGACAAATCGCCCATACAGTCCCTGACGTCACTCATTATGTCCCGTGGGATTCACGGGGTCAACGATTAAACACCCCACATAGAGGCCCACAAACCAGACGGACCACGTTAGGGTAGGGGGATCGTTTCGTCTCATTGTAACTACAGGCAGTAGTAGCAAATGTTAATACTGTTTGGGCTCAGGGGATTTGTGAACAAAAATCGTCTACTTGGTTGAGATAAGTTAAATCTTTATATAGTCTTTAGTAGTTCTCATGCTCAGATATGGGATCATGTGACACACCTAGCCCATGTGTTATTAGTTCTTGTTCTCAGGACTCATCACTATAATTAGACATGTCATTGAAGACCCTCTTCATGACATTTCCACTGTGGTTAGAAATTTGCGAGTAATGATCCCGACAAGAGGTCATGGGTATACACTCCCTCTATCAAGAGTGGTGAATCATAGGTTATTTTTCGATTACAAATACATGGCATGCCCCGATAATCGCCTATGAGGCGACCTTTGAAAAATAATAAGGAATGAAGTCAAAGCATAAAATAAATTATCGAGATATATCGCCCAAGCACGCCAGTTTAAGGATACTTACCTCATACTTTAATGAGAGTGATATTTTACATTCGAATGAATGTCCCCATATGATTGTCTTATAGCAGGTCATCCAATGTACTTAACTACTCTTAGCAAACATCCACATCTTAACTTTAATCATCACCATGATTATAGTTTATGAGATCTAGTGTTTAATCAAATCAAGGAGTATATCATGTCCTAGTCTATCTGGATCAACAATGTCCATTTTTGTTGATCCTACGACTAAAGATAATTTACATATTAATATAAGTACACATTATAGGAATCTCATTACAATGATCTCATCATTATTTCCTTCATACTATGTTATGTATCATGGATTTCATTAATTAATATAAGATTGATATCAATTCATACAATATAAGATTAATATAAGATCTCATCAATATAAGTACACATTATAGGAATCTCATTACAATGATCTCATCATTATTTTCCTTCACTTTTATATTTATATATCATCGTTTCAATCAGTAATATGAATTGATATCAATTCATACAATAAATGAATATCGGATTAATGAAAAAACCTTTTATTAATTAATATAAGTAATACAATAAGTGTTAAAGGTGATTATCTTTAAAACACTTCTCTAACAGCATTGAGTCAGAATACCGTGGGATAGTTGCTGCCACTTCAGAAATTGTTTGGATTCAAGCATTATTGACTGAGCTTTGCCACCGTCCTCCTTCTGTTCCTCTTCTTTGTAGCGACAACATGAGTGTCGCTCACTTGGTTGCTAATACTGTTTTTCATACTGGAACCAAACTCATTGAACTTGATCTTCATTTTGTGGGAGACAAAGTTCTTCATAATCAGTTGGCTTTTCGTTTTGTTCCTTCCGCATATAAAATAGCAGACTTGTTTACTAAACATATAGCAAGCTCACAGTTCATTAGTTTCCGTACTAAAATCTCTGTTGTCCCTTGACCGTAAGCTTGAGGGGGGGATGAATGCTGGTGGTGGTACATCCGAGGATCACAACATCAAGAACTTTGTAACGACTAGAGTGGACCATCCACATGAACAACACAATATCAATACTCTTGTAACTAATCCAGCTAATCAGTTATTAGAAGATTCCTCTTCTAGAGTCTTCTACCGTCATGTATAAATATCTCGTTCTCCGGTTAATGAGAAGCAGAAAAAGAAATATAGTTTCAGATTTCCCTCTTTCCTTGTTTCTCCTTTTTGTCTTTTGTTTCTTTAAGGCTTTCGGGGTGCTCAACTGCAACAATAAACCTTACTTTGTTTTTCAAGGTTTTTCGATGCATTTTTTGTGAAATATAAGCACTGTACTTTTAATAATTATAGATGTTCAAATGAATTTACATACCCTTTAATTAATCTCTGAAAATGCAAGTCTTGGCTTATTCCGTGAGGATTCTTGTCGAAGTGCCGTCATACTTAAGCCAAAATGGCGCGCCAGTAGTAATTAAAACCGATGGAGGTGGTATAAGAGGTGGCAATGCCAATGCGGGGTTACAGGGTGGCGTATTTAGCGGCTTTGGAAGAATGGAGGGGTTGTAAAATATAGCGGTTGGTGGTTCTTTGTTCGCCACCAGCGGTATATTGAATTCCGTATTTAGAGCTTTGTTTAATTATATTTTTAATAAAAAACGTTGAATTATTAAAATGTGTGAATTTAGCCTTTCTGGGTGGAGCTTAACCAGCTGTTCGTGGGTCTTCTTGGCTGAGCATTCGGGGTTGCAAAATGGCATTTGGCACCCCTTTTTTAGCAACTCCCATTGGAGTTGCTCTAATAACCTCTGTCCCAAATCTTACGTCAATTCAGCTATTCCTCAAGGGGAGTTTTATTATTGTTCCTTCTCATTCATTTTTATTAAAGAATTGTTGAGTGTCGGTGTATTCCTAGGGATTATATTGATAATCAAACTCTGTTAAAAATTTTGTCTCTTAATTTTTTGTGTGATTTAGCTAACAAAAGGCCCTCGAATTTTCCACGTGCGTCGGAGCAGGGCTGATCATGGAACATTCTCGTGGTGTATTTCAAGGCAACGGACAATCGAAAAGTTTTAGAAAAAAAGTATAAAAATAAAAAATAAATATAAGAAAAAATGTTTTAAAAAATAATTACAACTTTAATGTAGTTTTTCTTATGTAGGCTTTTCACATAAAATAAAGGTTAAAAAAAGTAAGTGCCTTTTCAAAAGACACTATTATTATAAATTCAAAAATTTTAAATTTATGAACATGTTTTTTTAAAAAAACACTTTCAATTTAAATTTAAAAATTTCAAAACTATGAAAGCATTTCTTTAAAATACACTTTTAGAAAATGTATTTATATTTCAAAATTTTAGAAAATGTGTCTTAGCCAACACTATCTATAAAAAAAATATACTACATTTAAGAATATTTTTCAACATTTAATATTTAAGAAATTTTAATTTTTATTTGGATTAAATGTCGGAAAAGCCCTGGACAATCCTAACCTTGTGGTGGGATATCCATCCACATAATCCAGCTATGTTTTGTGAGTCCTCACACCCTTATGAACGCACATCCGAATTTCATTTTCACCTTGTTTTTATTTATTCCATCCAAAGCTGGGCGGGCTTAAGTTACAATCAAGGTATGGTACTATCAAGGTTTCACATCAATGTCCATCTTGGCCCAGCAAAGCCCACAACGAATGTACCACTGAGTTCGGTTGGGTCCCAAATGGGTCACCCATTCTAGCATTAGGCCCATTTTTTAAAACTAGGGATAGAATATGGCCTTTGTGTTGCCAATGGGTTGGACTTGGATCGAGCATCTCCGAGGTAGTGTGCATACAAGGATGAAATGAAAGGGCATGTTTGTTTATGGTTTCGGAGAACTATTTTTTATTTTGAAAAATAAGGATGATGGCAAGAAAAATATAGAATACATTTGGTTTCTGTGAGTACTATGATCTTGGAGATCTGTTACTCGATGGGACCGCGGCTCGCTGGGCCTGTGTTGTGAAACAACTCGATTCCACTCACCTCACCAAGACCAGGCGGACACTTCTCAGACGGGAGAATCTATAAAGCCCGCCCAGGAAAGCAAAGACAAATCCTTCCAAGAATTGCTTGAGGCGGCTTGTCTAGGACTTCGAGTCTGCCAGCCGACCGTTCTACCCCATATGGGAAAGCCAGTCGACCATTTTACCCTATATGAGAATTTTATCCCATATGGAAAGTATGTTACGAATAAGTATCTATAGTTGGAAAATCCGCGAAAGCGATATTATCAGCGAATTTTACAGCTTCCGAATCCCTCACTCCTCGGAGAGATAATCCTGGGAAAGGAAAATTAATCCTTGATAAGAAAGAACTAGTCAAAAATGTGAAACCCGGGAAAAGCGTATTTTTTAAAGAAAGGAAATGGCGAATCGGTAATTCTTCTTAGGGATAGTACGAGACCATGCTAGATTTTTACTGCAGACCTCGAATGTGAAAGCGAGGATCACGATCTTTAGAATCATCTCACAAAATCTAGTTAGACAGATAAGCTGCACGTCAAATTAAGGCTTGTCGGTTTTCATGCATTCGAGGCTGAGAGCAGACTGACCATGTGGTGCCATGTGGCACTTGCATGAGAAGACACTTGGCACATGGAGTGGGCGAGTGTCATGCTTACTAGGATTGCATGAGTTGGGTGGGGGCGAATGTCGGCTGCCTGTGCATGCTTGTGAAAGTGGTTGAAATTGGCATGGAGAGACAACGGTTTTGGAGTTGACCAAGTGTCAAACAAATTGGTGTTAGGTGTGCTCCACCTAGGTCAAACCTGACTTGGTGGTTTGAGGAGAGATTTCAAAACAATTAAATGAAGCAAAGGAGAAGAAGAAAGAGAGAAAGAAAGAAAGAAAGAAAGGAAGGAAGGAAGGAAGGAAGGAAGAGGGAGGAAAAGCCGCCAAAACACCTACATTTTTGCAAGGTTGAAGGATCGAAGCTGGTCTACACACTTGAAGTGATGAGGATCTTTCCTCCTTGGTTATTTCCTTGTTTGGGGCCATGGATATGGCATTTGGTTGAGTTGATTTGTTATTACCTGAATGGATACCATGCAGAATTTTTCTAGAACTGATCTTGTTATTGCATGTTATTGTATGCCTTTGTTTTTTAAGGTTTAAGGCGAAAATCAAGTTAGCTTGTTATTACTTGAATGAATGCCATCTGAATTTTGGAACTAATTTGGTTATTACATGTTATTGTATCTTATTTGTTTTTAGGGTTTAAGGCGAAAATCAAGTTGACTTGTTATTACTTGAATGAATGCCATGAATTTTACGGAACTATGGTTGTGCATGTTATTGTATGTCTTTGTTTTAAGGTTTTAAGATTGAAAATCCAAGTTGGCTTGTTACTTGAATGAATCTGCGCCATAATTTTGGAACTATCCCGGATTGTGCATGTTATTGTATGTGCTTGTTTTAAGGTTTTAGGTGAAAATCAGGATTGACTTGTTATTACTTGAATGAATGCCGTAAATTTTACGGAACTAATACGGATTGTGCATGTTATTGTATGTCTTTGTTTTTTGGGCTTTAAGGCGAAAATCCAAGTTGGCTTGTTATTACTTGAATATGAATGTCACTCCTGGTACTACGGAACTAATCACAGTCCTTCCTTGTTATTGTATATGTTGTTTTTTGGGTTTTAAGGCGAAATCTAGGTTGGTTTGTTATTACTTGAATGAATGCCATGTATTTTTTTTTTAAGGTTTTGGAAACCGAAAGAAAAAAATTAGGTTGGAGTGTAATTGTTTTGCATGACTAACATGCAGAAGTTTTCTGGGTTTAGCTTTGGTTGTTTAGGTCATAACTTTTCTGTCCGAACTCCGATTCAGGTGTTTTTGGACTCTATGACAAGCTCATGGAGTCAAGAATCTAGTCATTAGCCATTCAGTGAAAATAGGTGCTCACATCTATGCTGAAAAACTGAGTGTTGCACTAAGTGTACTAATTGCTATCAATATGGGTGTTTCAAACACATTGGGTTGTAATAATGTTCTTGAACATGGTCATTTTTAGCGGCATGTAGTAAAACATTATGGTGACATACTATGTCTCAACTGGGAATATGGATGCTGACATTACCTAGAATAATGGTTGGAATTATGTTAATACATGCTTGAATGATGTGTTGTGAATGAGTAAATGATAGAAAAGATGTAGTGCATGCTTATGTGATGTCTTGATTTGAATATGTGGAATATTAACATGATGCATGTATGTTAAATATATGAAATGTTGTGTGCATTAGACATGGTGTTCACCAGCACATAGTGTACGATTAATAGAATGCCCATGTAGAGGTCTTCATGCATTGGTCATGGGTTTGAGTGCGATGGCACAAATTGCATTACATTGGTGTGCGGTAACACCACATTACATGAGAGTGTGTACATGAAGTGTGATTTGGCAACTGGTTGGTGTTGAATCGTGTGGGCTTGGGAATGGGACCTGAGTCAGAGTGAGTTCCACCCAATTAAGCGAAAATGGAAAATGAAATGTGTCGACGTAGCAAATGAGATAGATACCCCCTCGGGTGAAAGCTTTGGCCCCCGGTTGGGACGGTATCCAGGTGAAAGCAGAAAAATGTCGGAGGGTGTAAGGGCCACGGTGAGACCACGAAAGTTACGTTGCCCAGACACGAAGCGATTAAATAAATATCATGGAAGCGGTTGTGAGATGAGAGTGGAACGACTTCGTATTGAATTCCGGTGGCACTTGCATTGGGTGGTGGGTCAGAGGTTGGCTCGGTACATGGGGCATGTAGAGTGTCATCTCATACATGCATGCAGTTTTTTTTTTTCATAATAATACAACATGTATGCACGGATTGGTTGTTGGTTTGACTATGAAATGATCATTTGCATGTGCACCTAGGTGTGGAGTAGCCCTTGTAGGATTTATCTCTGGGCGTTAGCTCACCCCGTCGTGAGACCCCTTTTCAGGTACAGGACAGGCATAGGCAGACGGATCTCCTTAGAGGCCGGGATTATGAAGCGGGTTGGATTGTGGCCTTGATTCTTGTTTTGTGTATATATTAGAATGACCCAGTTTTAATATATGTTTTGTATTAGGAGTGATGTAATAACTCTTAGATCTATAGAAATGTGGTCTTATAGTAGTATGGACGAGTATGGATGATGGGCCCTATTGGGTCATTTTACTCATGTATGGGTCTCATGATATGAGACACACAAGTTTCCGCAGGTTAACGGTGGTCAACGGGACCCTCGGGTTTTGGGGTGTCACAGCTTGGTATCAAAGCCTAGGTACACGAGTATCTAGGGCTTGAGAGACTTGGGCTTAGGCCATGGTTATTAAGGTATAAGAGCATCACAGCTTGGTATGGCCAGTGTCGAGACTTGGGTGAGAATTGCCTGAATTAACAAGGAGGAGTGATATCGGATCATGGTTTGGTATCGCGGGTCTAGGTAGGAGGTTACTACAGGAGTCCACGGGACGAGTTAGATCACGGCATGCATTGTGTGTTTTACGGTTTGTAAACTTTGAGTTGTATGTGACGATTGTGTGCAAATTACTTGAATTATATACGTGGTAGAATGTATATAGGAAATGTGAACACTAGGGTTGAGAAACGTAACCTTAAGAGTTCGGGAAATGAACGGATGGTTCGGGATATTAAGTCTATTATTGTTCGGCATGTGTGCTAACAGTTGGACACGAAAATGATTCTAAACTTGCTGTTTGACTTGTGTAGATGGCAAGTAGAGGACGGGGGCGTAGAGGTCGTCCACGGGGTGATGGTCGACCACCACCTGTTTTTGATCAACAGGCCTTCATAGAATATGGGTGCCTCCCCGATGTACAGTACGGTGATGCGGCTAGAGGTCGAGAGGGAGGTCTTAGTAACCTCAGGAGGTTCAAGGCACGCCATCCCCAGGCGTTCACGGGAGGAGGGACGATGGTGGCCAGACCATTGGTTCGTCGGATTGGGGAGGATTCTCAGAGCTATGAAGATCACCTCCGTGCTACTCGGATTCTGGCTACCGTTCCGGCGAGGGTGAGTCCAATGCGGTGGGAGTGGGTGGCGACTTCAGACTGGAGATTATGACATGGGATGATTTTGGACTATTCATGGGGAAGTACTTTCCGACCATTAGACATCGCGAAGGCAGGAGTTTCAGCGGTAAGGCGGGGTGATAACTATACTGATGCGTAGCTAGATTCACGCAATGAGTTAGCCGCGTTTGGGGATGCTTATGTGGCGTGTAGCGGCGGTCGAGAGGATTCGGTCATTTGAAGTTGTCCATTGAGCTGGTGTAGGACACCAACCTACAGCAGATATGGACTCGATGGATGACCGGCTATGATCGTAGGCGAGAGGTAAATGGCGGCTAGTGGCATTGGAGATGCGGTGCTAGTGATAAGAAGAGGGAGCGAGCTTAACTTGAGCTCGAAAGAAGCGAGGACTTGTTCCCGCGGGGTTTCGGGCGGCGCGTCAGCGAGGCGAGGCGGGTCGGGTTACGGTCGAGTACCGCGGATAGATGACATGTTTCCAGCGCCTTCGCCGGACACGTGGCAGCGTCCCCGGTCTGAGGGTTTCGAGGTCGAGGGACACCATAATCCGTCATCGGTGGGACCTTGGCCCGGACTCATTATGTTCCTCCTTACCCGGCACGGGCCGGGGAACAAATGCTCGATCTCGAGGGTGTGCGAGGCATCAGTGTTTCTGAGACGAACGAAAATTCAGTATGGGTCGAGTCGAGAGCGAGTGTCTGGCCGGTTTGTGATTCGAGGGCGTGTCCCTGTAGTTACTCTGTGGCTGAGGCGACAAATCGATCGATGATTCACGATGCGTTTCTACTCTTCCTTTGTGGGTAAAGGGGTGTTATTGGACTCGGTGCATCGCATTTCAGCTATTCTTTGCGTCTTGTGTGAGAGTATTGGGCTTAGAGGTTGAGGAACGCCCAGGCAATGCTAACGTGTGAGTGCGCCTTAGGGACTAAGGCGAGAATTGATCAGATATGTCGGGGATGTGAGTTAAAGAGATCCTGCGGGATTACACTCATGGTACAGTTGCCGAGTCATGGACATGTCGAGTTCGAGTTATCCTCGGGATGAATTTGGTTGAGCACATCGGGTTGTCATGGGTGTGTGGCCGTATGAGTTCTGCCTACACACCTGGGCTGATTGCATGTTTGTGTTTCAGGGGAATAGGCACGATGTTTCACCCCATATTGTGTACGATTCACAATGGCACAGGCAGTTGACGGGTTGGCTAGCTAGCCTTACCTTGGAGGACAAGGTGAGATAGGATATGAGTCTACCTCGGGTGGTTTTGCGAGGCTCAAGTGTTTTTACGGACGAGCTGCGGGATGCCGCAGAGGGATGTGAACTTCCGCGTTGAGTTAAATCTGGGGATGTCGCCCATTTCTGACTCCGCGTAGGATGGCGCCAGGTTGAGTTGCGGGAGCTCGAGTCCGGATCTGAGGAGTTGCTGGGCAAGGGTTTCGATAGACCGACAGGCTAGGGTGCTCGGTTCATTGCGAAGAAGAGGATAAGACCAGCCATTTATGCATCGATTCACAGACAGGTTGAACGGAGTTGTCGAAATCGGTATCCATTGCGAGGATTGATGACTTATTTGTCCGGTGAGAGGGTGCGATACACTCGAAGATGAACGCCGCACTAGTTACCATCAGTTGAGGATTAGGGAGGCGGACATCCACCAAGGCAGTTAGGTTAAGCGGTATGGCACTTTGAGTTCACGGTGATGCGCTGGATTGACGAATGCACCGGTGATATTCATGGGCCTCATGAATAGGGTGTTCGACCTATTTATGTGACACCCATTCCCAGAAGTCAGTTGACTGCAGGTCGACTTCTGCGGAATACTTCGTGAATCGGGTAACTTTGAAACTATGCAATCGGGTAGAGTCTGCAATATAAGAAGACCTACTTAGAAATAGTACATCCCAACATGATATCATGGTAAAACAACCATAGGCCCATGAAACCAATACTCATCCAAATAAATCTCAACTATATCTGATAGTTTTCAAAAGTAACAAATTACTCTTACCTGACATATATCAAACTTATAGAGTTCTAATACATGTGTACACATCGAAACAATATGGCCAGAACTTCTTGAAACCTTTATGATGGCTTGTCTCCTCTGCCTTCCTGTGCACAGAAAATAATATCCTCGACAGGGGTGAGCTATCGCCCGATGGTAGAATCACCCTAAATGAGCTACTTTCACTAAGTGCATATCACGATGCTCCTATATAAACACACACATTCAAGCAAATCGTGATCTACTGCTTGGATATGCAAATTATGACCCATGTCAGGAGTCTCATAGATTCCCTCACACTTGCAAGCCATGTATGAAACATTATTTTCAAACAAGGTATTTTTTTTTAATTATGGACAACCCTCGGAGATATAAGTAGATAGACTCAGGTGTCTGTTGGTAGACCGACCCTAGATGTATATCGATTGGGCCGACTCCCAGACGATTGATGATATTTTATATAGACTACCTCAGATAATTATTATAATTGAGTCGACCCTCAGAAACACTTCTCTCGAATTATCCACCTCATTGCACTCCTCTATTGTTACAGGGTGCCCCGTGCGAATGGAATCTGTAATCTGATTAAATATGGTGATTCCATATAACATGCAAATATATATAACATGATATCATTTATAATTTAATCACACAAACATGTTATGTAATTTCCTGATCATTGCACAAAATTAGCTCACTTAGGCTAATCATCAAACACGAGCAATTTGCTTGAATTACTCGACCAAACACATTTTCACCTGTGAAGACATTTTCGTGTGTCACTATTCTAGGCAGTGAAACCGGTCCTTGTTCGCATCAATACCGATATCGGTTTCACCTTGTGAAAGCAGAATTTTATAAATTCCGGCGCCATGCACATCTGACACAAATTGTTTCACAAATTTATACAATTTAACCCAACGACCCCGTGCGCAAATCTGGGCGACACAAATGGGTTCAAATTTTCTTGGTCGGTTCCAAGCTTTGGGACCGATCAAGCAACCCTCACGGCCTCGTCGACTCAGAAACATCGTAATACACTTAAGCAAAGTGTAAACCAAGTAGGATAAAACACTGCCTCAGTTTTGCTCGAAACTCCTAAAGCGGGCCTACGTAGGCCTCTGCGTAAACGACTTCATGCTATAGAAGAATTCCAGACGGTTGGATCGTCATTAAGCTTAGAGAAAGTGGCTCTCTCTCTCTGCTGCAGAAATATCAAAATCTCACCCTCCCTGTAAGTTCTCCCCTATTCATGTTTTTGGCCTTTTGTAGGAAGAAAATATTTATTTGAACAATGATTTTTCCTCATTTAACTATTCGTATATCTTTTAAAATCGCGGATTTTGACGTTGCTAGCGGTATCTGCATTTGTCAGTTTGAGTGCGTCTACTGCACTTTCGTACGACTCATGTCGCGGAGTGCGTATTGATGACTTTTTGTCATTATCACGGTTCGTTTTACGCATGGCATCAGAGCTGTGCCTCAGCGATGCGTTTTGGTGTGCCGGAATTCGATGAAATTCGTGTTCGTAGATTTCGTGATGCGATTCCCAACGGTGAAATCCGTTCGTCGTGAATCTGAAGAATAAATTTCGGATTTTTCGCAGAAATTACGATTTTACTTTTCAAATGGTAATTTTCGGGTCTTACATTCTTCCCTCCTTAAAGGAATTTGATAGAAATTACGGGCCAATCGCAATCACTCACACATGTATATGTAATGCCTGATACCATGCATGTAAACTCGTCGTTTAAATATTAAGCATTAGCCACGTAAACCGTCCCTAAACAAGAAGGGATAGATGCTTACTTGTCGTGTCTCGTGACTCCCACGTTGACTCCTCTACTCCATAGTGCGCGAGCACCTCATTAGCCTCACGGTCTTGCGTCGCAAAACGTCCCACTTTGGTATCAAGAAATCTGTGGCTGGTCGCCGTAGGAAAGTCGAGTGGGTGTCGACCTCGTCTGTATCTGAATCCACCACATGAAATTTGGATCGGAGTATACTTCAGCATGGACGTGAAATACCTCGTGGACTGATGTAACGCCCCAAGATGCCACCAAGAATTTTATAATAATAAAATTATTATATATTCGGGTATAATTAGGCAGCTGGGTATTTTTGCGGGAAATTTTAGATGAATAATTGATTAAATGATTGTGAATCCATAAGTAAACCCAGTGAAAAAGAGAAAATATGGAAATTATGAAGTGGGACCCAAAGTTAATTGTATGATAAGCAGTTATATGTCTAAGTAAATTTGGAGAAATAAATAAGTAAGGGGAAAATAATAGGAGACTTAAATGAATAATAGAAATAGAGGACTGTACAAATAGAAATAAAGAAAAATCAAGGAAGGACATGTGGCATGTAGGAAAGAAGGGAGGAAGCTTCCTCTTTTTAAATCTGATTTAGGCACTTGTTTGATAAAATGAAAAAATTAAGTCTTTGAAAAATAAGTGTTGAAAAGGTAAGAGTCTTGAATTTCGTAAGTATTGAATCTGTCTGTAAAGCATTTTGATAAATTCTTAACAATTGAATCTGAAGATAAATATATTGTTTGATAACAATCATGAATACTAGAAAATTATGTATTTTACATATTTACCCTTATTATCATTAAAATTACATATTATCCAAAATAAATAGAGTTTCCTAATAATATTTTATTTTCACTACAATTATTAATTATTGTAAATAACATCATTTAAAAAATATGTAAAAAAATATTTATTCTAATAATATGATCCAAAAAAAAGACATAAATATGTTTAAAAATAACCAATAGAATCTAAACTTTTTAAAACTATCAAACTAACCAGAATGTTTGCAAAATATATTCTTTATAAGAGTTTTTGGTCCAATTTATTTTCATTTAAAATTTTTTTTGTTGACCATATTCTACATTCCCGTTAAGTAGGTCTTTACCTACTTATAATTTTCAACGATTTTTCATTTATAATTTTCAATTAGAGCTTTCTAAAATTTTGTTATCAAACATATTCAAATTAAAACCATTGAAAATTTTCATTTTGTCGTTTGAACATTCCTCAATAGTTTATCAAACGAGGGCTTTAAGTGATCAGTAAGAAAAGGAAAAGCAGAAAGTGGAGATATTTTAGAGTGAGAAGGCTACCCGACCTCTCTAGATTTAAACGATCGGATATGGGTCCCGAGGCGAAGCGAGGGGAAAGTCCTTCCTGGAAATGACAAGAGTGCAAGTAGAGGCGGGAATCGGGGAGTTTCGACAAACTCCAAGAGGTAGGTCTTCTCCTACTTGGCCATTTTCTACCCTAAGGAATGTTGGGTGGTTATCTTGCCTTAAGGGAATGTTTGGTTGCATTTTAAACCATGGGAAGCTGCCACATTGTGGTAGTGCGCAGCTAGCCGAACCTTAGAGCTGATTTTTGGGTACTAAGTGAAGGGAATTTGGTAGTGAGTCCTTGTAGTAAATTGTAGCCACATCAATGAACTTGATGTTAGGCTTTTGAATTTCTCAATTCGGACCCCTGTAGACCAATTTATGGTCTTTTTACTCTGAATAGTCAAATAGGTGAAATTCGACCATAGAGATCGTCCGACGAGGTCAACGGACCTCATGCGAGTCGATGGAGCCTCATGCATCGGTCGATGGAGCCTCATGCATCGAAGGTCGATGGGCCCTCATGCAACTAAGGTCAGCGAGACCTCATCTGTAGAGTCGGCGGACCTCGTCTGTAAGTCGGCGGGAGTCTGTAGGCTCGGCTCGTCTTGGGGCTCGGCTCGTCTGTAGAGCTCGGCTCGTCAGTTTTGATCAGCGTCGAGATTTGGCCCATGTATGACCTCCGACTTGGGAGGTCACTTAACTCCCTCCTTCGAGACTCGATTTGAGTGTTCTTGGACTCTATGGAAAGCCCATTGAGTCAGAATCCATCCATATGCACGAGGAAGATATTAGATGTCGGATAGGGGTGATAGATAGAGCTCGTCCGGTCGGGTCCAGCTCGTCCGAGTCAGTCATTTCGTCGGTTCGGTCGGCTCGTGCAGGTTAGTACGTATGACCTCAAACTTCGGAAGGTCATAACTCCTCCATCCGAACTCCGATTTGAGAGTTCTGGACTCTATGGAAAGCCCATTGAGTCAAGAATACATTCATATGCCTGAGGAGGATATTAGATGTCGGTGACCCAGGGTGTTGGTCGGGCTCGTCGGTCGGGTCGACTCGTCGATTCGAGTTAGCTCGTACGGGTTGACTACGCATGACCTCCAACCCAGGAGGTCATATCTCCTTCGTTGAACTCCGATTTGGGTGTTCTTGGACTCTATGGAAAGCCCATTGAGTCAAGAATACATTCATATGCCTGAGGAGTATATTAGATGTCAGACCGAGGTGTTATATCGAGCTCGTCTAAGTCAGGTCAGCTCGTCAGTTCAGGTCAGCTCTTCTGGGTTGACTACGCATGACCTCCAACTTCGGAAGGTCATATCTTCTTCGTCCAAACTCCGTTTCGGGTGTTCTTGGACTCTATGGAAAGCCCATTGAGTCAAGAATACATTCATATGCTTGAGGAGGATGAGAGATGTTTGACCAAAGGTGGTAGATCAGGCTCGTCCGGTCAGGTCAGCTCTTGGTTCAGGGATTTGACTGCGGCCATGACCTCCAACCGGAAGGTCATAACTCCTTCGTTCGAACTCCCGGTCGGGTGTTCTTTGACTCTATGGAAAGCCCATTGGAGTCAAGAATCCACTGCTATATATATATATATATATATATATATATATATATATATATATATATATATATATATACCTCTTTCTCTCTTTCATATATATATATCTTGTTGAAATTGGAACTCATATTAAACTCAGAAAATCAATCCTAACCAAAACTACTAGTACACACGAATAATATTGTTCTTTAATGGTTTTGGAATAGGGATTGATGAGGAGGAAAAGCCAGCGAGATTGAGATTGAGTTGGAATCAAAGTGCAAGATTTTTGGGTTTGTTCTACCGACTCCTATTCCTCGTTTCCAGTTTTTGCATGTTTGTTCTAAAAGCATAAGGAAAGCATATTGAATTGTATTAAATGATTTGAAGAAACTGATTGTAAAATGTTTGCATATGAAAATTGCATGACTCTTGAAAGTGAACTATTTATACAAAAGTATATATATTGTCTGTCTTTCAGCATAAAGGATTTGAAACGCCCTTAATGAATGTGCTTAGATTTAGTTCGTATTAAGGATAGATTGAGTATCTGATAAGATTCGAATAAACGTCTTGCGAGGCCCAGTAACTTATTGATGTGTCCTCGGATCAACAGCCCGGCGGGGCCGTATCGGTAGTGTTATTGTGATTATTTATAACGATCAGCAGCCAATGGGACCGTCTTGTGTTATAAAACCATTTGATACACGCACGGCCCAGTAAGGACGTCGCAGGTATTTCTGATATCTGTGCTCTCGAAGACATAGAGTTAAATTCGTTAAGGGGCATGCTAAGATTGATTGGCATAAGCGGGTGATCTGCCTGGCCCAGATTGAATTTCAAAGCTGAGATTAGTGCGGGGCGGGCGAATTTGTGAGCATAATTGAATTGATTTGAGATTGCGAACTATTGAATATGAAAGTGTATTTTTAGGATGATCAATGAACCATAACTGATTGTATATAAAACAAGTATATGTATTGTATTTATATTGATCATCCATAATGATTTGAAAGTTTTGAATGATTAAATTGCATGATTTGATTTAAGCTGAAACTGAGGAATGGATTTGTATAGGACCACTAAGCATGAAAATGCTTAGCGTATTTAATCTGCGATTACAGTGATAGATAGTGATTAAAGCGGACCCGAGATCGAGAGCGTCAAGTCATAAGAAGGAAATTTCGGAGTATGCTCAGACATGTGCATTCATTCATATTTTCTCTTGGATATTGATATTTTGTAAAAACAATTCGAGACTCCCGAACATACATTTTTTGTAAATCATTTTGAAAAGGCTTGAATACCTTCATTGTAAATGTATTTTGTTAAAGTTAAATGTATTTTTGTTAAATGTTTATGGGTTTACTTGATTTTGTAATCGCTTAGCAAAGATATAATTTGAGTGATTGAGTGATTTTAGTGGCATCCGGACTCGGTTGATCCATGAAAGCGGGTTGGAGTCGGGAGAGGCGCCACACGACATCTTGGCGATACTTGGCCGGTCTTATGGCAGTGCCTATCCTCTCCTAGTATCTAGAAGGCTGATAAACCTCGGCGATAGCTTCGGCGCTTCAGGGCTGACCCTCCCTCTTAGGCATCACCTTGAAGACATGATCCCGACCTCGAACTCTAAGGGTCGTCGTGCATCCCGGCATAGCTCTTACTGCTTGGCTCTAAGGCGTGAGGCTTGGTTTGTCGTATCAAGCTCACCTTCGGAATTGTCTGTCGGTCGAGACCCCGATGTGGAGCTCTCTCCCACCTTGGTGCTTATAACGGTGTCTGCATGGCCTCTATACAATGCCTCATATGGTGCCATCGTATCTTGCCGTGCTTGTTGTTGTAGGCGAATTCAGCGTACAAAGGCGAGTGCTCTTCCCGACTCTTAGTGATGATCTGGGACGCATGCTCGCGGCATGTCCTCTAACATGTATAGTCCCTCAAGCCCGACCATCTTGTTTGAGGTGGAAAAAAATTTATTACTCATGTCGTCGGCCGTGTGCCCTTAGCCTTTTGGAAACTCTTGTGCGCCCATCAAACCTCGGGTCCACTGTCAGGCACAGCATGGATCACGGTACTCCATGTAGTAGGACTATCTCGAATATGGTGGGTCTCTCGATGTGAAGGTTAACTCAGCGAATTTAGAAAATGTGCCGACCGTGGTAGGTCCACTTATCCACCCGGCATCTGCGTCATGTCTCTGGTGTCGGTAGCAAGTGGGTAGCCAAAATCCATCGTGGCGTGCTCACTTCCACTCGGCCACCTCGATAGGTGACGGCCTTAATGACTTACGGTGCTCGGCCTTTACCTGGCGGCCATTGAGACATTGTCGCACAAAGTCCCCTACATGTCTCTTCATCCTGCTCCAGTAGTATTGACGACGAAGATCCTGGTACATCTTCGTGCCACCTGGATGTACGGTAAATTAAAAGCAGTGAAACTCCCTGAGAATCTCCTCTCTCAAATCGGTTGAATGGGGAACCACTACCCATCCTCTATACCGAAGGCTACCATCTGTGTGGGCTGATCCGGCCCTGCGTCACTGTATTACGGCGTACCAGGTCCGATGGACACTTTCTGCGTCACCTTACTTTGAACTCGATCACTCTGCTCGACATAGGCGGTGCTTAGCCACTGACTCCCGGCATTGCCACACGTATGCCTTTCGTTGTCTTGTAAAATCCAAAGCTGTCCCACGGAGTCCTAGAGCGTCGCCACTCCCAGGAAGCCGCCTGTGCGCTCCTCATGACTTTCGGTGAGGTGCATCAGCCACCACATTTGCCTTACAGGGATGGTGTCTGAAGTGAAATCATAATCCTCAGGAACTCGTCCATCTGTATTGCCTCATGTTGGGGTCCGCTGAGTGAAAAAATACTTCGACTTTTATGGTGCAAGTGCCACCTCAAACTCCTCACCATATAAGGTGATGGCATGAATCAGCAAGTGAAGACTACGACCGCCGGCCATGTCGTGTGTGGTGGTCACATTCATGATTCTTCAGCGCGGGAACCATAAGCTACCACTACCCTCTCGAATTTGCATCAAAACACATCCTAGTCAGAGTACCGAACATCTACAATACAGCCTTCACCCCTGTCCCTGTCTAGAACTATCGGGATAGGGTGAAGTAAGTCTCCTCTTCAACTCTGGAATGCCTCCTCATCAGTCATCCCAGTCAAACTTGACCTCCTTAGATTCGACCTCGTCATAGGTCTTTGCTTGGTGGGAGAAATCTCAGTAGATCTCTGTAATACCAGCCAATCCCAAGAAACTTCGTATCTCGAATGACTTGGTCTCTCCCGACTCATCATGGCCTCAACTTTCTGCAGATTAGCGGCACTCGATGCGACACCACGTGTCCCAAAGTCTCACCTCGATGGCCAAAACTCGCACTTCTTTGAACTTGGCGTCTGGCGATAGATACTCTCGAAAAGCGTAATACAACCCTCAGTGATACTCATGCTCCCTGCATTTGGGAGTAGATGCAAAATGTCATCCACGAAGACCACGACAAAGTTGATCTAGATAGAGGTTGGAATACCCTATGCATGAGATCCATGAATCTTTCTTTGAATTGCATTCGTCGATCAAAGGGCATCACTAGTAAACTCAAAAAGTGCCATGTAGCGTCTCTTATTTGTCTTAGGGATATTTGTCTCCCACCCAACTCTCGGTGATAGTAACCGATCTGAGTCTATCTTGGAAGTAGACTTGCGCTCCCTCTCAAGCTGATTCATGATACGTCAATCCTCGGTAATAGGTATCGATCCTTGATCGTAACCTTGTTCGGCGGTTGTAGTCGATGCACGGTCGAAGTGCTTGTGCATCTTCTTATGAATGACCGGAGCACCCGTGGTGAAGTGCTCGATCTAATGAACCCTTTGTCCGGTGGCTCCTGGCCAGGCTGGACTTTGGGTTCCTGCTGACTCAGGCGGGTGCCATCTATGCGAAGTCATAGAGATGGGTGAAGTACCGAGGGGTGTAGCTCGATCTTAGAAGTCACCCTCTGTGGAGGTAGTCCGGGTGGCTCATGCGGAAAACATCCACATACTCATTACCTTTACTTTCGAGGTTAGATTTAAGTCACGGTCTCTCCCTCGTCCTCTGAGGTAAGGCTCTTCTTGGCTTAAGCTAATTGTCACGACAGATTGGACTCGTATCTTTGTTTGGGCGAAATGTCATTGCTTGTCCCACGAGAAATACCACATGAGTACCGTCTTGTGTGTAGGCGGTAGCCCTCCTACGCTCCACCGATCGATACTTGACCACATGGTGTCATTGATCAAATCGAGGATGACATCGAACTCTGACATGTCCATGATCCTAGAGTCCAATGTGAGTAGAGTCCCTAAGATCTCCAACTCGCAACCTCGACATATCATCCACTATTCGCCCCCAATCCTAGGGGAGAACTCACATACAAAGGCTCCTCTAAGGTCCTCAACCTCTAAAGCGCAACTCGATCACGAAGCTTATGTAGCGCAATATGAATGGTGTAAGAGCACGAATCAAATAACACTCTTGCCCCATAGGCGAGATAGCAAAACGTTACCACTGTATAGCTGGTT
Source organism: Tetrastigma voinierianum (assembly GCA_016808115.1). Taxonomy (NCBI): domain Eukaryota; kingdom Viridiplantae; phylum Streptophyta; class Magnoliopsida; order Vitales; family Vitaceae; genus Tetrastigma; species Tetrastigma voinierianum. The sequence goes on from JAEQBH010000763.1 coordinate 501,593, forward strand.
GGTCACGCACCTGACTGCGGTGTGATGGCGTAGACAAGCCCCTGGACCCTGATGTCCACATTGTGGGCCTCGTCCTTTGCCTCGGCCCTAGCAGCCTCTCGAGGCTGCTTTGTGAAATGGGAGGTGCTAGTGTAGCTCCACAGGCGTCACGCTCCTAAAGCATATCTTAGTCTTTGTGGAGAATATCACATATCCTCTCTGTCACATACTGTTGGGGCCCGTCTTGTCAAACACAGGATCCACTGTCTCTCGGGGCAATCCCTCCCCTCATGTCAATTTGGTAATGATAGTAGCACCATACTTAGCCTATTGGTAGCTCTCATGCATCGCATTGGCCGGGATGGCCGCAGCCTCTGGGACTTCCTCGGTGAACTAGAAGCTCTGCATCTTTCTGAAGCGGAAGAAGCGACTCTCTCCCTTCCTGCTTGCTACTAGCACTCACGTCCAGGAGTGCTCAGAGCATCCTACATCTCTCTCTATGGTCGGGGTTGTCCCGACCATGGAGTCCATATCTGTGGCGAAATCTGCAATCACGGCTTGAATGGTGACTTAGACCCATTCTCGATCTCACCAACCTTGGCCATGTCAGTGTACGTAATCATCGGCCAAGCGGGCTGGCTAACTACGTGAATCTAGCCACCATAATCCATCTGTATGTCGCCTGCCCGGCTCCCCAGGAACTCTGAGCCTTCGCATGCCTCGTAGTGTCGGGAAAATACTTACCCATGAGGCGGCTCCACGAAACTGCGCCGGTAATGTCGCCTGCAAGTCTCACAGGAGTCCTTGCCCGTTTCCGCTATACTCGGGCCTCGCCTCTGCCATTTGGAACCACCGGCTAACTTGATCCCCGGTCGCGTAGGAGGTAATCTCCGTGGCCTCAACACCTTTCGATCCTATGAGGCTTATTAGTGCGCCACCATCGAATCTCCTCCCCTGTGAATGTCGGAGGATGATGCACCACCAAGCCTACGGAGGTTACTAGGACCTCCACGACTACCGCTATACCGGCTGTGCTATAGGTACATTTGCCGCGATACCTCTTGCCTCGACAAGGCTGTGATCAAATGCGGTGGTGCACATTAGTACTCCGTGGACGCCCTCTACGTCCTCGCCCTCGACTAGCCATCTACACATGTCAAATGGCAGTTAAACACAACCCCGAGACACTATTCATACACCAAAAAAGTAAAAATTTTCACATACCATGTCAATGCATTTATAGTAAATGCAATATGAATATCTTATATATTAAATCATACACAAGAAAATTTTTAAAATTTTTGTACTCTTTTTTTTTTTCTCGAAATTTTTGTGATGAGCGGTGTTCGCTGAGCGGGTCCCAACCGGTGACTGAAAGCTTGATGCGAGTGGCGGGTGCGTTTGGGTGCACGAGGGTGCACTGGCCTGGCTGGCGACCCGACACACCCGGTGCGCCTGAGGGCGCCGTCTGCGGCGCCTGGCGTGGCGAGTGTTGTGTGCTTGACCCGAGCGCCATGTCGTGGCCAGAGACCACACAGTCGTGTCGCCAGTGTGAAGCGCTGCCGTATCGTGGGCGCGAAGCGTGTCGCGGCTTATCTTTGTCTTGCGCGTAGGCTGGCGTGTCGTGGGCTGCTGCGCGTGTATTGCATCTGATACCGCCTCGTGCTCCTTTGGTCACGATACACCTAGGTGTATTACTGTCTGATCCTGGCGCCGGCCCTGGCAGTGCAATACGTGCGGTGTATTTGTGATACGACCAGCAATCGCACTCGACCGCTCTCTCACGATACACTCCCTTCAGCGTATGCCGCATGTTACGATACACCTCGGCTTTGTTGCAATACAAAACCCCATAACCCCGACCCACCTTCTAGCCCCACCGAGGTCACGTCTGATGGGTATGGGAGCCAAGTGCTCATGTCACGAGACGTGGCACGACCACTTTACGATTTTTTTTTTTTTCGTTTTCACTATATATATTTTTTCAATTATTCAACTGCGGAAAATACAAAATATATATATACCTATATTTTTTTCATTTTTCACAAATACTCAAAATAAACTTATAAAAATTTATTTTATTTCACTTTCTTCGGTTCACACCTTGTAAAACCTTAGAAAGTATTTCCTTCACCTACAAACCAAATAAATTTATAAAATTTATTTTTCTTTTCATTTCGATAAACGAACTAAATTTATTCCAATTTTATTTTTATTTCTTCTCTTTGTTCCAGTTTTTACTGCTTGTAAAAACTCGAAAAATTTCAACACATCATGTTTTTCACATGTGCTAATCAAGCACACAAACAATCATGACACGCCAATTCATGTTATGCATATTTTTCACACAACAAAATTATCAAATCACACAAAACACTCCAAACACATGCATGTGGTGTCCTAGTTTTGCCCCATGATTTCCTAGGTAATCTCATACCTAAACTCAACATCGAACCACACCTAGTGGGGGATGTTCCAGCACACCCCTCAAGACTATGGCTTGAAGCTGATCCTCGAGCCCACAGGTGGCGAAAAGGTATCTGCAGGCTCACGATCTGAGTGTGACATACCGTTAGAGTCGGGTTGACTACGTCGACTGCGGAATACTTTCGTGAATGTCGAGATGACTTGGGCCCACATTCATGAAAATCGGGTAGAGTCTCCCTTGTATAGGGAGCTGCCCCAGCTAACAATCCCGGCTTGTCCAATGTCGTAGTAAAAGCAGTAGCCAGGCCCGTAAATATCTTTCATCCAAATAAATCTCAATTATATACAATAGTTTCAAAAAATCAATTACTCTTACACGACATATCATCGAACTTATAGAGTTCTATCTGAGAGTGTACATCAAAACTAAAGCCCGACTACGACTTTCTTCTAAAAGCGGCCTTTATGATGGCGAGTCTCCTCGCGGCCTCCACATTACGAAAAATAATATCCTCGGCAATTGTTACATCACCAGTGGTGGAATCACCCTAAATGGGCTGCTCTCGACTAAGTGCATATTGATATCTATGTAAACACACATTCAAGCAAATACGTTATCTGCTTGAATGTGCAAATTTTCAACCATTGTCAGGAGTCCTCGCTTTGAGCTCCTCACACTTGCCTAAGCCTGTATGAAACATTATTTTCTAAACAAAGGTATTGTTTTAATTATGGACAACCCTCAGATATAAGTATTGAATGAGATAGATTATCTATTTAGTGGACAATGACATATTGATGTATATCAATTGGTAGACTCAGACGATTGATATTTTATATGGACTACCCTCAGATAATTGTATGAATTAGTCGACCCTCAGAAACCTTCTCTCGGGTATCCACCTCATTGCACTCCTCTATTGTTAGGGTGCGGTCTTGAAAGATACCATGATCTGATTCGATCTGATTCATATAACACATGCAAATATATATATAACATGATATACATTTACATAATTTAATCACACAAACATGTTATGTAATTTCACAATCCATTACACAAAAAATTAGCACACTCGGGCTAATCATCAAGCTCTGAAGTAATTGACTTGAATTACTCGACCCATTTACATTTTCTACAAAAATTTATTTTCGGTGTCCTTTATTCACGTAATGTGAGTGAAACCCCGGGTCATTATTTAGCATCTAAATCTGATATCGGTTCGTGAAAGCAGAATTTTCTATATGCATTTAGACCTCATACCTGTCAACTTAAATTGTTTCTACAATTTATACAGGTGAATTACAACCAACGGCCGTGCTGATCACGGGACTGACCTGAAATGGGTTTCAAAATTTCTTAACAAATTCGGTTTCAAGCTTTGGGATGGAGTGAGAAACGACCACTCACGGCCTCTCGATCAACTCAAAACATCGTAAAATACACTTAAGCAAAGTGTAAAAACCAAGTGGGATAAAAATCCTACCTCACGGAGTTCAATCGAAACTCTCCTAAAGCTAGGAGCCTTGCGTGAGCCTCATATAGAAAAACTTTCCTTCTTGCTCAGAAGAATTCTAGATACAATTAGGATGGAGTGTCAAGTAAGCACAGAGAGTGGACTCTCTGCTCTCTGAGAAATATCAGAATCTCACCCTCACCAAGTTCTCCCCCTCTTTTCACGTTTTCGTCTTTTCTTAAGGAAGAAGAAGACCCCGGCTTATTTAGACTTTTTGGACTTTTATACGTTTAACTATTCGTCAGTGTTTCTAAAAATCTTGGATTTTAGACGATCTGGCACTATCACCCGTAGTCAGGTTTGGTCGTCTCTCTATATGCAGCTCATGTCACATGAGTACATGTTGTTGATGACTTTTTCACCTCACGGTTGTTTTACGGCATCAAACTACGTGCCTCGAAAAGCGTGTGATTTTCTTGTCTCGGGTCGACAGAGGAAATTCGAAGCGTCTTCAAATAGATTTCGCGATACGATTCAACGGTCAAATCAGATTTCACTTCGTCAGAGATCTAGAGAATAAATTTCGGATTTTTACCGAAATTACAATTTTACCCTTTTTCCATAAATTGTAATTTTCTCGGGTCTTACAATTTAGATCAATTTGTGGTGGTCTTTGTTGATGACATCCTAGTCTACTCCCAATCGGAGGTGGAGCATGAGGATTACTTTAGAATCGTGCTCTACGGCGAGGGATCATCGGTTGTGCGAGATTCGGTAAGTGCGGTTTTGAACTGGCGGGGTGGGTTTCTTAGGACACGTGGTGTCAGCTTCAGGCGTGTCAGTGGACCCGGGGAAGGTTGAGGCTGTGATGAGTTGGGAGAGACCAAAGTCAATCTTCGAGATACATAGTTTCTTGGGATTGGCAGGGTATTATAGAAGGTTTATAGAGGATTTCTCCCGACTAGCAGCGCCTATGACAAGATTGACCCGGAATGAGGTCAAGTTTGTATGGGATGACTCATGTGAGCGAGCGTTCCAGGAATTGAAGAGGAAGCTTACTTGAGGCTCCTTATCCCCAATAGTCCGAGGAAGGAGACAGGTACCTGATGTCTTGTGATGCTTCGAAGAGACCCGGATTTGGGGTGTGTTATGATCACGGTCAGGAAGGTTATGGCTTATGGTTCTCGGCAGTTGAAGAATCATGAGTAGAATTACCCCACACATGACATAGAGTTGGCTGCCGTAGTCTTCGCCCTGAAGATTTGGCGCCACTACTTATATGGTGAGCCTGATTCGAGTGTTTCGGACCCTGCAAAAAGTGCGAAATACATTTTCAGCGAGACCTGATATGAGGTGGCGTGGGTGGATGGAGTTTTGGAAGATTACGACTTCACTTTGCATTACCATCCGGTAAGGCAAATGTGGTGGCTGATGCGCTTAGCCGAAAGTCATAGGGAGTACTGGCTAGTATAGCTTCCCGGGAGTGGCGGATGCTCGAGACAGTGTGATTAATGCGAAAAGTCACGATTTTGAGCGCATATTAGATAGGTTTTGAGTGAACATGCATTAATCATGTCATTTATACTGATGAAGTGTTCTAGTCTTCTTAGTAGTACTTATGCCATTTAAGAGTATTTTTGGTACATTTGCGGGCTTTGCGCACTTTTGGGTTCAATGTCGAGGATGAATGATGAATCATGAAGTTTGAACTCAAGTCTCGACTTTCATCAATGCGACCCAAAGAATCAATGAGAAAACCAAAGCGAAATAAGAAGAAAATGTGATGCGGGTTGAAGACGGGGAGGCAATGCGGTGAAGGATCGACAAATTTGGAATTTTCTCTAAACTGCGAAAATTTTAAGCTAGGATTGCGAAAATTTAGCAATATAGCAATTCGCAACCTTAGCGAAAACACCAAATTCGCTAGACCCATCGATTCGCTAACCTTGTTCATGTGAAAAAAAACTTGATTTAAGCTACTCACAGAATTTAGCTAGCTTAAGCGAAATTTCATTGCTGTGAGGAATTTTCCATCCTTAAGCGAAATTTCATGTTTCTGGTAGACACGTTGATTTAAGCTGGTTAAGCGAATTCCTCGACCTAGCGAAAATTGATGCACCTCGTCATGCTTTGTAGTGGTCTGAATAGCTCGGCTTGGTGTATTCTTGGTGTCCGATAGCAGCCGGGTTGATGGGGTTTTTTGGTATTTTCATATGAGGAGGCATATAAGCCCCCTCTTGTTTTGTAACTGAGGTGAAGAGTTGGAGGAACAATTTGGGAGAAGATATTTTTGTAAGTTTTTATTTTTGTAAATAAAGTCTTTTATTTTAGGTTTCTTTTATTTCCTTTTCTGTACCTCTCTCTTCTTTCTCTCCGCTTTCTCGGCTGCCCGAACACTTACCCTCTTGGGGATGACAACTCAAGAGATCTTGGCTAAGCCTCCTTTCTTTGAAGAGGAAGGAAAAATTTACCTTGGTGGTGGGGCATATGCATGTTGTCCTCTTGTATTAAAAGCTACGAGGTGTTACTTGTTGTAGCTCTTTATTCTCAAAACTTGGTTGCATAACATGGGATGTTATTGGTTGGCCCGTACTCCATGCTTTAGGGTTGTTCTTTAGATGGTTTGCGAGCCTGAGATAATATTTACATGTTAGGGTTCTTCAAATTAGGTTAAATAACATTTAATACATATTTACTAATAATTTCCATATGTTTAGGATGCAAGGTTTAAAGGAGAGATGCAATCGCTGCTCTTTATTTGTCTTTACGAGCCAAATGATAATTTAATGTTAGGGTTTTAAACTAAAAGGGGCCATAACTCGCATGCTACCCGTTTTGACTCCAAATAGGAGATGTTTCATGGGTGAGGTTTAAGTAGTTAAATATAGGATCCTGTTTAAGACTTGTATGCTGCATGTCATACGCGAGATGAAACCCGAGACACTTGTTTGCCCTAATCCTACAAGTTGCTGACCTAATTTTTCAAAGGCTAATCCTTTACACTTTAATCTTCGCTTACAATTTTCGCTTTCAAACCATCTCCCACCGCTTTTGAAACCCAACCAAAAAGTCCAAATAGAAGCCTTACCTTCACGCACCGATGCAAACCATTTTTAGATGAAACCTATCCTGCGTGTTCGAATTCTAGATCACTATATCAAGAAGAGCTCGACTACTGGCAGCAGTAGGAACTTAGGTGCAGGCAATTTGCTTGATTTATCGCCTGATCGCGGGCACGAATCACAAGTAAAGGCAGCCTGGGATCGCAAAGCATTTGATGAGCGTGCTTAGTACCTCGAAGTAAGGATGGCTACGCTGCCTATACCGAGTAGAAAGTGATAGAGTCCTGTGTGCGTGACGCGTAATCCGCATCCATCAGGCCGAGCATACTGGCTACAATGTCAAGGTCAGCCATCCACATGTGGCGTCAGTTCTAGGAGCAGGGGGGATTCGTCAGGGTCCTCATTCACTGGTTTGAGGGAGGATCCTCAAAGCCGATTGCCTCCCCATTCGCATCCACGGGCACTAAGATGTATCATGACCTCTCGTCACAAAGATGCACTGAGTGATGAAGAGGTAATGGCTTGGGATTTATCTAATGGTATCTGCATGCCAAAGAGGTCAAGGTCGAAACACTGTGGCTTCATAGGCTACCCAAATGTATCGGAGAGATAGCTGAAAGTGGAAGCTGGAGCACATCATGATGGACTTCGTGACTACCTGCCACGCATATCGCTAAGCACATGACGCTGATATGGTTATACGGACCGACTCACCAAGTCGGCATTTTCCTCGCCGCATGGACACCTTCACCGAGGAATTCTCGCAAAGTTGTATACCTGAGATAAGATTGCGCCGCATGGTCCAAACAGATAAGATCGGGATTGTGATCCCCACACGGCCTCAGCCTGAAGAGCTCGAAGGCTATGGGACACAACTTTCGATGAGTACCGCTGCATCCCCGGACTGATGGTCAATCAGAGCGCACTATTCAGATTTTATGACATGCCGCGAGCATGCCCTCGATCCTTCAAGGGTAGCCGGGAGGGAGCACTCGCTTTCCTGATGTAGTTCGCTCTACAATAACAGCTTATCAGGCAAGTATTCAGATGGCGCCTTATGAGGCTCTCTACGGGAGGCCATGTCGATCACCGATATGTTGGACAGAGGTGGAGAGAGCTCCATCACTGGTCCAGATTTGATTAGAGACACCCTAAAAGTCAGTATGATCCTAAGGCCGCTCCCTTACTCATCGTAGACGTTAAGAGTTACTGATGCCACCTACCCACTTAGAGTTCAAGGTGATCAGGTCTTCTGAAGGTGATTCTAAGAGATGAGTGATTAGGATTCGCAAAAGAGGGAAGTTGTGGCCATAGTACACTGGGACTCTTCCGAGGTACTCAAGAGGCAGCTACAGATCTACAAGATCGCCGCCGAGTCAGTCGAGCTTCATGAGGTATTTTACCTTCCATGCTCCGAAGTATACCCGCACTCAACCATGGATCAAAAGTGAGCCACATGCATGGGACCGAGGAGGGACAAGGCGCATCATGGATAGTAGAGAGTTAGTGTTTTAAGTGGCAAGATCAGTTTGAAGGTGTTTTTCCGCAAAGACCGAGGAGTCGAGGAGGCTACTACTGAGCGAGGACACCGTGGCGCATAACTATCCCTTCTGTTTGATGGGAAGGTGCTCTAGTCATTAATAATAGAAAATGACTATTACATATGCATGCGTTTGATTGTTTGTATATATGCGGGAATTTCGGGACAAAATTCTTTTAAGAGGGGGAGAATGTGAAACCCAGGAAAAGCGTATTTTTTCTGAAAATGAGTAATTCTTGTCGGGATTGATAGGCTGAAAGCGTGTTGTGTATAAATATACGCCTATGTGCGCAAGATGCACGCTGGTCGCCTCTAAGTACATAAAGGTAAATCTATGGTACCTGAGCACGATCCACTGGGATGTGCAATGAATACAGAGACTCAGCCAGAATATTATCCTGGATATAAGTGTTGTGTGAAAAGTACTAAAGGTCTCAATGTAAACTAAACTAACTAATTTGACTGAATTACTGTGTAATTGAGACTAGGGCTATGTCTCCCCCTATCACTTTCGATGGATTATTTCAAAGATGATATTATTCATGGATTATGATCATTAATGGCTAGGTGATCTTGTTTACGAAATACCCTCTCTCGAGGTGTATCCACTATCTCGCTAGTAGTAGAGTTGATGTATCTCTACCCCAACCCCGACACTCAAATGCTTAAATGTTCTAACCTTAATTACCTTCTGGATCGAATATCTCTATTTGTCGTCAACTCAACCAGAAGGCTCACTCTACCATGTAGATCCCCTGGGTGTCCTCATCTCTCAACTGATCTCCGCAGTCATGCTAATGTCACGACATCACCATGTAAATGATTACCGTATATAAAGCAGATAAAGCAACAAATTATAAACAACTGGAATAATATAAAATACTAATCTTAATCCATGAAATGTGATTGTGGTTCAACAAAACACCCTAGTATAATCTGTAACATAATCGAATAAGAGAATACTCAATAGGTATGTAAAACATCGCCACCGGTCTAAAAAAAGAGAAAATACAAATCAATACCTGCCTTCTTCAAGATCAATGTCACCGTCTATTTCCGTGCCTTCTTTAGTTCTGCACGATCCTCGATGCCCCCAAATTCCCCGCACCTTTGATTTTAATGATGAGAAGACAGAACTCGCGCTGACGTCGCGACATTGAGACGTCGCGACGTCACGGTAAACGCGACGGGCCGGCGCCACGACGCGAGACGCCAATGCTCTAACCATCTATGCACTTTCATCCTCCGTCCGTAATGCTTTCAAAACTTTTCGCACCAATCGCACCCAGATCACCAATCAGACACCGATATCAGCTATAAAATAATGATTTAAATGTAAAATAACGCCAAAAACGTAGCAAGACGCACGCAGAGAGGTGGCAACCCGAGTGTTTTAGGCACCATCACTCCCAAACTTAGCTTCTTGCATGTCCTGCAAGCAAGAACTGATCAAACCGGGAATACTACACACTCTACATACTATATAGTCTAACACGGATGATCATGCTAATAGATAGAAGACCAAATTGACCGATTCACACCGCGCTGCTCGCTTGAAGTTCACAGGATTCAGAAAAGGTGTTCAACCTCGAAGAACTAGGTTGAACTCGGTGAAGCTGACTAGTGCCTCACCCCGAGATATTCAATAACCTTCCCAAGGACCCCATGTGCGCGAAATAAATGACCCTAGTGTACACTTAGGTCCACGCCCCAAACTTGAGTTCAATCCATTAATTTGGAAAATCTAACTACAAAAGGATCTAACGCACCATTTGCAATTTCTCATATACCTACTCTCACAACATAGAAACAAAACTAGAAATGTGTTTTATGTTACGTGTTCATGTGGGCCGGGATTAATGCGACTCCCACCGCTATTAAGGGCACGCATTCAAATTCCTCTCGAACGTCACCTAACACTCAACCAAACCCAAGGGCTCTAAACCCGTGAAACTTCCATCTTCCAGTCCCGTAGCGTTGAAGCCAATGACTCCCGCCACTGCTCAGGCATCAGCTTTGAAAGACCCCTGATCGTGCTCTGATTCCGTATCAAAGATCCCACTTATTCTACTTCTCTCTCTCTCTCTCTCTCTCTCCCTCTCTTATATATATATATATATATATATATATATATATATATATATATATATATATTTCTCTATTTTTTTTTATTTTTATTATTATTATTTTTTTATTTTTATTTTTATTTTATTTATTTATTTTTATTTTTTTTGTGGCTCAAGGCAATCCTCTCTTATTCACTTGTCCCATCTCTTTTAGTGTTTAGAGACTCCAGTGGTTTGTTGAACCTAGTAGTTCAAGCTCTGCACTCAGGCATACCCTAGAGATCATTTGTGTGTGGGTGTGATAGCCCGAAGCTGGCTTCTTGAATAACCGAGGTAATCTTACCATGCCTCACCTATTCAACCTAATTCCCGATCATTCAAACATCCAATGAATCCTTCTTCCACAACAATAGTGGATTCGTCTGCAAGGACCCCTATCCTCAAAGCATGGCATCAATAATACAACTACCTAAACACACCACTACAAATGTATATGATCTACCTAAAACACAAACATGACTAAAACACAAAACTCAACATCTTAAGATGAGCAAACGTAAATGAAACTAAACACAAACTAACATGCATAAATCGAAAATAAACTACAAAGACAAATAAACACTAAACAAATCTAAGAAAACCCAGCATCACCCAGCACCCCCAACAAAATAAGCAAAGTCCCCACCGGCAATGAAATTTTTCAACATAAGTGCGCGAGGGAACTCCCCGTGATCGCAGTCACCAGGGTGGTGCGGTGGGCGGCAAATGGGTGATGGGCGCAGTCGCCGCTCGGAGGGACTGGCCGCCAAGAATAATGACCGTCACAAACCATACGCATATAAGCCTCGCGCCTCCATGTCCCGCAAAGGAGGACTCTGCTCCCGGGTCTCATCCTGCACATCAAAGCGCTAGCAAGGGCGAGCACCGGTCCTCTAAATCGTGGGTGGCTCCGAGGAGCCGCTCCTAGGGCTGTTGTGGTGGGGCGCGGAGGCGGCGAGCAGCAGGACCGCCACGTCTTTCCTGGGTCGCCTGTGAGTCCAAATGGGGCTCGATAGTCATGAAGCTCGCCCCGCCCGAGGGCTCATGACCTAATCGTAGGGTCCCCCCAAGTCGTGGTACAACCCGCTTGTCCTCCTCTTAACCGAAATTGCCTTGATGGGGTGCAACCACGCTCATCACATCAAGGCACCTGGCCATTTCAGTGATAAGCCATAAATGAGGAAAGCGGTGCCCAAATTATCTTGAAGGCCTTGCTATGGAGGATGAAGCGCCCTCTATAACCCGCCTAACACAAAGCGGGATATCCCTAATGATGGTACACCGGTGTTGTGGCACGCTTGGCAATATTTGTCGTCATTACCTGAACGACGCCGACGTGATGAAGCCATGTCAAACTCGGGATAAACGCAAATGTTCGCCTTAAAATGGACTGCTGCACTTCGCTTGTCGAAGTTTCCACTCACCCCGGTCCGCTCGCCAAGACCTAATGACGGCAGCCCAGGTCGCCAGAAGTCGATCGCAAGGTCTGGGACATGATCAAGATTATAAAATGGCTGATAGACTCCTTCGCTACCAAGTCTACCAACACACACTGCACGACCTTCTCACGCACGCGGAGCGCGCTAGATCATGGGACTCGCAGCAGACCACACTCATCGCACCGGATGAGGTGGTTGGAAAAGTGCTCCATCCCTTTGGCCGCAATCGTCTTGCGAGTATCAAGGCGGTAAACCCTTTTCCTAATAAAAGAACGGTTTCAGATATGGCGCCGAACCGATCAGACCCTCATTGACAAACTCGACATCATAATTGGGGGCCTGATCCTCACCGGGCCGACCCCGCTTGTAGGCAACTCTACCGCGACATCATCGTGGAAGAACCAAGGCTCCTGGGAGCAGTAATGAAATCAAATGAAAACTGGCAGCGGCAACAAGTCTAGATAATATGTCGAGCACCTATAATGCACTATGAACACTAGGGCCAACTAAACCACCGAGAAGTAGACACCAGCCCTAGGACGTGTGACACACCCAACCAGCCCAAACTAGACCGAATGTGGAATCCTGTACCTATGCGGAGGACACCCAAGCCAGTAATGGAAATGGCTGGGGACAGATAGTGGACTCGAGTTCGGGAAGGAGATGGTGACGAAGTGAAGGTGAAGGTGTTCTGAGAAAACACCGCCTCCCGACCGCGTGGTAGGGGACCTCAAGAAGGGCTGGTGTGGAAGGGCGGCCACGGGGACTATGTCTGTGCAAGGACGATACATGGTGATCAAAAATGGAAGCGTCGGGCCTAAATGTGTCTAACGCCGCGACGTTCGTACAACGCCACGCTCCAGAGTAGCATCCAATCGCCGATATCCAGAGTTGGTAAAAATCAACGCCGCGACGCCGGGATCAAACGCCGACGCCCAGAGTAGCCCAAAACCAACGCCGCGACGCGAAACTAAACGCCGCCACGCTCCGGCAGCAACCACGCCGCTGACGCCGAGTCAACGCCGCGACGCTCCAGTGAGGGTCAACACGCCGCACGCTAGAACTCAACGCCGCTACGCGCATGTAGAAGACCCAAAATGCAATTTATTCAACAAAGGTCTAAGATAAGAGAAAACTCCCCTCATGAAATTGTGACTTCAACTTGTTAAACTGATCCTCCCTCGACTTTCGATCATGCGTCCGAAGTGGATCCGCAAGGATCTGATACTTATTAAAACAAAACCAATATAAGGCTTTAAAGTGCCACATAATAATAAAAATTTAAACCATCAAAAGGAAAATTGCAAGAAAACTCTGGGTCGCTCCCAAGAAGCGCTATGTTTAATGTCGTTACCGACGACCGAATCTCAACATATGCTTAGAAGAACTGAATGCTTACTGTGATCCTCTATAGTACTCACACCCCATGCTCAAGGTGGATGAAATATCTCTCCTCGTCTGCCCTCGCCTTCCTGCGGTTCCTGCGCACATGATCCCTCAAAATTTTCGATCATTTACAAAATCTCCTGCAGCGCCCAGATATCTTCATTTGATCGTTATCCGATGCTTCATGGGCTAGGAATATACGTGAGTGATCTTGTCTCCTCGACTCAATTTGAGCTTTCCGTGGCCGTGGAACGGTCTACCAAGTATAGATAATCCCAGTCGTTTTCCTCCATGTCCAATGACGGTCCGGCCGGAAGGATGGAATTTACCAACTTTTGGCCAGACATTTCGATTATACCCCGAGGATGTTGGTATGGACCGCCCGCAGGTCAGTCGACTGCGGGTCGATTTTGGTTCCCCAACTTTAGCCTTTAAACATCAAAGCTGTGACAAGTTGATGTCAAGCTCTAAGTCATTGACTGTATTTTTCTAGATACCCGATTCCCTATAGAGAATGGTATGTAAAGCCACCCGGACTAAGTTTCTCGAGCTTTACAGATGGCACCGCATTCTCGCTATACATGGTCATATTCCTCCAACTTCTTCTACTCGCCAAGATCTTTTCATGAATTTAACTAAAGTGTTCTCCTGTGGCCTCCAAAAGGGTATATTAATATGTAGTTTTCAAGATTGTCAAGCAGAAACTTTGCAAACCTGTCTCTAACTTAATTCCTTCAACCTCCGAGGATGCTGGATTGCGTGATGTGCTCCATCCGTTTGTCTGTTGCTCTTCCCGATTTTATTATCCTCGTCGCTCTCATAACTCTGGTCAGCTTCATCTCAGATCCTGGCCTTTCGATGCTTTCAGTTCAAGCCCTTAACTTTCAATTCTCTTACCACTAGTTGCGCTCCTGGATTTAACTCTTTCCACTCCTAGAGTGATAGCCTTGCAAAAGATTCTTCCTTCTCTTCTAGTTTTTACCTCCTCGAATCGCTTGGTAGCGAACCCCGTCGTTTCTCTCGTCAACATATACCGTCATTTAACTCTGATCCGCTCTCCAAGCTCATGAATCAGGCGCTGATTGCTCACCTGTAATTGTTGCTGCATATTCGCTTTTGTCTCATTCATAAAGGCAGTGTGTGAGGTGAGCATCTATGCAAGGGCTCAGTTCTGGGTCCACCTTTTCTCAGAGGTGATTCGCTCACCTGTGCGATGGCATGTTGTTCTATTGCTCCTCCATCCATACCGACCGCCTGATTGTTCCGATTCCGATTATTACGCTACCCTCGGGCCTTTGGTTCTCGATAATCGTGTCCCCCATAATTGTCCCGTTTGTTGTGGTCGACTCTCAGACAACCTCGACACGTGATTGGTCATTTCTAATTGCTTGCTTCGACCGGGTATTCTTCACAGGCTATCAGGCCGCCCCCTCCAGCCGTGATTCGCACAACTCCTACGGTCGTCCAGATACTCTCTAAACGCATCTTTGCTGCCTAGTCAACTGCTTAGTCACCAAAAACATGATTAACCAGACGGTTGAACCTCACATCCGCCACCCACGGCCACCGTGTACTTTCCTAAAGCACCGGGATTAGACGATTGCCTGCAAAGATCTTCCAAAATTTCATATGCTTGGTAAGTGGTTTTCTTCATTAGTGTACCTCCACCCAAGGTGCATCAATCACTGCTCTAGTTGCATTCTCGCACCATTATAGAAAGTAATGGACTCGCATCCATCCGTCAGCCCGTGATGCACTTCCCTCAATAGTTCGTGAAATCATCCCATGCCTCTCGTGTTCTCTCCCTCCTAGTTGTCCAAAAGTATTGATCTCGTACGTTGTGCAATTTTCGAGGGTGGGAAAACTTGGTCGTAAATTTTGCACTAAATCGCTCCATGAAGTAATGGAATCCGCAGTCACTTGTTAGCCAATGCTTCGCCTCTATCACCCAGCGAGCTGAACAATCTCAACCCGAGCCTCTTCGCGACCGCATTGTACTTGATCGTCACAAACCAAGAAAGTCGGGTCATTTGATTCTCATTAGGCAACCCGCGGAAATGTGATGTTCCGGGCATCAGAAGTGATCGAATTTCAACTCGGGGTTGTTTCCATCGAATAGTGGTCTCTAAAGTCGCCCAACAAATCATAGGCTGTAGTGCAAACTCCTCTAACAACACATGAATGGATCATCCGTCGTATAAACGGCCGGGTGCTTCGATTCTCCGCTATTCCCATTTCGGCTTCTCGTGGCTCGCTTTCGCCAATGCTAAGATCTCGCTCTTCATCATTCTATGTTTGCTAGATTTCAGTCGGTTCCGCTCTCTCGCTCTTCTACGTGATCTCTGGCAGTAAAAGTCTCTTTCCGCTCAGGATCAAACAGATGTTGGTCAACCTGATCTCGTCGTCGCATGTACTCACTGAAACCTTAACCTGCAATCACACATGAAACAAAAAGATCAAATTACCAGCACTTGTAAAAACAAATAAAAACAAAAATTCCAAAGTAATATCTAATTGCTTTATTCTCTATATCACTCTAAACCTATCCCTAAGCAATCCTACGCCTAAAAACTTGATAAAATAAAGCGTGTTGTGTATAACATACGCCTCTATGTGCGAAGTGCACGCAAGGCCGCCCCAATATAGTGCACCTATGGTACCTGATATCGATCCACTCCGGGATAGGTGTGTTGAATTACAAGAGAATGTCGTAGAATATTATCCGGATATAAGTGTTGTGTGAAAAGTACTAGTGTCCGAATGTAAAACTAAACTAACTAATTTGACCTAATTGTAATGGAGACTGTATTATGTTCCGTCACTTCGATGGATTATTTCTTAAAAGATGATATTATTCACTTTATTTATGATTTATTAATGACTAGGTGATTCGCTATTTAAATAATCTCTCTCTCGAGGTGTGTATCCGCCTATCTCGCTAGTAGAGTTGAGTCTCACCCAACTCGATAATCTCGAATGCTTAAATGTTCTAACTCTTAACGCCACCTTCTGGATCTAATATCTCATTTACCTAATAAACCTAAGGTCGCTTCACTCGCATCCCCGGGTGTCCTCATCTCGAATCTCGACTTCCAAAGATAGTCATGCTAATGTCGGGCCGTATCGCCACCATGTAAATGATTAACATATACATAAAGCAGATAAATGTCTATAAAAACAACTTGAATATAAAATGTTTAACTTTAATCCATGAGAAATGTGACAGGTTCAACAACACCCTAGGTATAAATCTAGAAACATAATCAACAAGAGAATACCAATATGTAGTATGTAAAACATCAGCATTCAATGGCCCGTAAAAAGAGAAAATACAAATCACGCTCTTCTTCAAGATCAATGTCACTCGCCCCGATTCGCGTCTCAGTTCGCAGACGATCCCGCGTCAAATTCAGACCCTTTTCGCTTTTTCTTAATGACAGAAAGATGGTCCACCACGTCAGCGACGTTAAGACGCCGCTACGTTTTTCCGCCATGACTTCGATAAAGAACACCCAATCGCCACGACGTTGAGGACGCCGGCCACGCTGGAATGTCAGATGGCCGGAACGTCGCGACGCCAAATCCATCTTTATGCACTTTCATCCCTTGCTCCAGAATGCTTCCAAAAACTGCTCTTTTCGCACCAATTGCACCTGCATTCACACCAACTGTACTAATCAGATATTGAGCTATAAAAATACGTATTTAAATGTAAAATAACGCTAAAAACGTAAGACAGACGCGGGTATAACCTGAGTGTTTTAGGCACTCATCAGGGATAGTATAAACAAAACCCTAGATTTTTCTCTAAACCTCGGATGACGAAACGGATCACGCCGTTAGAATCATCTCGCAAAAATCTAATTGAACCAAACAAATTGCGTCGAATTCCGAGATTGTCGGTTTTTCATGCATTTCGAGACGAAACGCAACCATAGGGTGCCATGTGGCACTTGCATGGGAGACACTTGGCACATGGTGGCCAAGGTGTCACGCCCTTTAGGATTGCATGAGTGGTGGGGCCAACTGCTTCACCCTCATGCATAAGCATGAGTGGTTGAATGTGGTGGCTGGAGAACACTCTGCCTCGAGTTGACCATGTCAAACAAATCGTGTTAGGTGTGTCTGACTCAGGTCAAACCAACGAGTGTTTGAGGAGAGATTTCAAACAATTCGTAGGACAAGAGGAGAAGAAGAAAAGAGAGAAATAAAGAAAGAAAAGAAAGGAATAATAAGGATGAAGGAAGAAGAAGGAAGATGAGGGAGGAAAAGCCACAAAACACCTCTATTTTTGCAAGGTCAAGGATCAGAACTGTCCACACACTTCAAGAAGTGAGGGATCTTTCCTCCTTGGTTATTTCCTTGTTTGGGGGCCAGTGGAAATGGTATTTGGCTGCTGGAGTTGATTTATTATTACTCGAACGAATACCATGCAGAATTTTTCTCTCGAACTGATCTTGTTAATGCATGTTATTGTATGCGCCAAGCTCGGGTTTTAAGACCGAAAAATCCTAAGTTGGCTTCGTTATTACTTGAATGAATGCCATGCAGAATTTTCGAACTAATTTGGTTATTGCATGTTATTGTATGTGTCGCTCGGGTTTTAAGACTAAAAACTAAGTTGGCTTGTTATTACTAATGAATGCTATTGAATTTCTGAACTAATCTCAAGTTATCGCATGTTATCAGATGTGCTGTTTTTCTGGTTTTAAGACCAAAACTGGAAGCGGTTTGTTATTACTTTCTGAATGAATTATGAGGAATTTCTGAACTAACTGCTATCGTGATGTTATCAGGTATGTGTCGCTTGGTTTTGCGACCGAAAATCCAAGTCAAGTTCATATTACTTGAATGAATGCTATGCACTTTCTGAAACTAATCTGTCAATGCGACAAGTTATTGCATATGTCGTTTTTTGGGTTTTAAGACTGAAAATCGAAATGTCTGTTATTACTTGAATGAATGTCGCGTATATTTTTCCTGGTTTTGCATCAAGACAAAATTAGTTTGAGTGTAATTGCTTGCATGACTAACATGCGTAAACCCATGGTTTGGGCCGGGTTGTTTAGTCATATAACTTTTCTCGTCCTCGAACTCCGATTCGTGTTTCGACTCTATGGCAAGCTCATGGAGTCAAGAATCTAGCCATTAGCCATTCCAGTGGAAAATAGGTGCTCACATCTGTGTTGAAAACTGACACAGATCAAGCTGTGACACTGCATTATAAGTGTTTCAAACACACTGGGTTGTAATGTGTTACGCTTGAACATGGTCATTTCGCATGTAGTAGGTATCGTATGGATCGACATACTGATGTCTCATCAGAATACATGAATTATGGTGATTACTTCCAACAATGGTTAGAATTATGTTAATACATGCTTGAATGATGTGTCAGATATGAATGAACTCGAATGATATAGAAAAGATGTAGTGCATGCCATGTGATGTACCGATTTGAATACGTGGGAATACAACAATGACCGCACGTGTGATGCTATAAATATACGAAATGCCGCTGCGCGCATTGGGATACGAGCTGCTCATAGCACACATAAGGTACGATGTAGAACGTCCATGTGAGGTCTTCATACATCGGGTCATGCTTTGAGTGGCACAAATCGCATTGCATCAGCGCGATAACACCACATTACACGGCAGTGTGTACATAGATCGATTTGGCACCAAGGCTTCTGTGTTGAATCAAGTGGGCCTGGGAATGGGACCAAGTCAAATCAGTTCCATGTATGTTAACCAAAATGGAAAATGAAATGTGCTCTGGGCGAAAGGGGCAGGGATAGATACCCCCCGTGTGAAAAGCCCAAAACCCGGTTAGATGTGATCCACTCCAAGTGGAAAGCCCAAAAATGCCTGAGGGTGTAAGAGACCCGCGGTGAGACCTCGAAAAGGCCCGTGTGACACGAAACTACATTAAATAAATATCACATGTAGACCGAGGGTCGCGAGATGGAGCTCCGGATCGACCCGCATTGAATCTCATCGCATCAGACGGTGGTGGGTCGAGGCTGACCCGCATACTGGGCATGTAAAGTGTCATCTCATGCATGCATGTAGTTTTTTCAGACATTACATGTATGCACGGATTGGTTGTTGGTTTGTATGAAATGATATTAATTTGCATGTGCGGCTGGGTAGGGAGTAGCCCTTGTAGGATTTATCTCTGCGGGGTGCTTCTTCCGTCGTGGGACCACTTCCGATTTGGGGCGAAGTGAGGCGGGCGACACTCCTTACCAGAGTTACCCACAGTTCTCTGTGACTCCTGAACACTGAACCTCTTTTCGGCTCCCCCTTTTGGCATCATTCTACGGCAGTCACAGTGTTGAGCAGTCACGATGCATCAAAAACCTGAAGATCGGTTCCTCCATTGGTGTCGGAATATGGAGAAGAAGTAGAAGCGGTGAACGGATCACGAGAAGGGTGGCTCACGAACGCTTGTAGTGAGAATGATGGGTTAAGGTCCCGGAGTAAGAAAAAATCTCGAATTTGGAAAGATATGCAGGAAAGGCGATCGTCTTGAACATCAAGTAGTTAAGCGATGAAACCCATTGTTTTCTTGGCGGGGTGACGCGACCAAATGATGATTGTCCTAGGAGGGTCCCCATCATGAGTCCTCCACGGAAGGAGCAGCTCGAAGCATAAGGGCGAATCGTGAAGGAAGCACTTATGCACTTTTGCCCTTAGTGATATACCATCAATCGAATTGCTTCTGCCGGTAGGGGTGATTGACATGAGCGAGCCAGCGACTTCAAGCCCCTCGAAACTCGTCGGTGTTACTGACGATATGATGTTCTTGGAGTATGCGCTTTGTCATCAGCGCCGGTATAGAGTAAGACATTCTATGGAAACCCTTCCCAGTAGCCATGATTAGGGGGCTTGAGAGACGCTTTGTTCTGCCCGCAGGTGACACGTTCTGGTCTGAGCTACCAGAGGTTTGTCATGCCCGTTCACTGTATTAGATGGTTCCTGTGTCTTATGATCACATCTCCATTACAGCGAAATGACCTCAAACGGCAATGACCGTTTGTTGTGCAAAGTATTTCCGGCTAGTCTACAACGACCCGATTCTACTCACCTCACCAAGATCAGGTGGACACTTCTCAAACGGGAGAATCTATAGAGCCCGCCCGAGAAAGTAAGTACAACTCCTTCCAAAGCTTGCTCGAGGCGGCCCGTCTAGGACTTTGAGTTCGTCAGTCGGTCATTCTACCCCATATAGGAAGTATGTTATGAATAAACACCTGATAGCGGAAAATCCGCAAAAGCGATATTATCAGAGAATTTTCCAGCTTTCGAATCCCTCACTCCTCGGGAGAGACCAATCCTGAAAGGAAAATAATGCGATAAAAGAGCCCAGTAGTTGATGAGGAAAAAAAGATTTCCTCCCTTTAAACTGGAGGAGACAAATCTACCCAAGAACACGGAGGAGTTTTTCGTGGTAGATATAAATCTGGAAGAATCCCCAGCACGAGAAGATAATATAGTGTCTAAGCTGCGCCTATTCTCTTCTCCCTCTCCTCATTTTCTTGCTCCAATCATCGGAGATGTGACCATTACTATGTTCAGAACTCCTTTTGCAAGTTCACATTGCCATTCTTGATGTAAGAATCGATATTAAAAAACTCCTACTGACGTTAAATTTGTGATCAAGATTGATAGTTTTAATTTTTTGTTATTAGAAAATACGGAGAACATATACAACATTAAATTTAGAGAACAATAACAGTTTTTAATACCAAAATGATATTCTATGTGTTTTCAAGAATAGTTTTAAAAAATATAAACCAAACATTCCCTTAATCTTTTGTAATTTATTATATAATCGTGTTAAGTTAATTATGAAGAAAAAAATCAATTAAAAAGTCATCACGAAATGACCACCCATGGATTTGCCATGTGTATGGAGAATAAATGAATGTATGTAGCTTAATTTTATTTCCATAAAATAATACACATCATAAATTGGTTTGTCTTTGTTTGATATTATTAATCTAAATAATTCTTTGTTATTCTGGATCCATATTTTTTTGTTTATTAACTAGGTCGGTAATTACATTAAAGCTCATCGGTAGCATCTTGCCACATGTGATGATGCTTTTTCTGTGGCTTCCTTTGGGCGCGTGTGGGGGTCGTTAGGGCGGACGGATTGTTTGTGGGTGGGATCACGGCGTACGGATTGTTGGGTGAGGCGGGGATCGCTGCTTATTAGTGCGGGCTGGGCCGTAGCGCTCCTCTGCAAGAGGAAAAGGGTGTGGGTGTGCCGTGGCCAGTATTTCAAATCCCCCAAGTCGATTTCTTTCGAAACAAGAGATTGCTTGAGGCGGTGTATGCATTAGAATTGGCGTGCCTTTTTCATAGATGGGTGATCTTATATTTATAGTGAATCTTCGACCAGGTTGGATATTAGGAGTCCTTCCCATTGGATGGGACTATTTACTATTTTTAATTAGTACTCGGATTCGACGCATGATATGAAGGGCTGTTTGAGATCCCTCAGCATATTGGGGAGATCCTGCGATAATCTGTTATTATTTTCCTTCCTTGTTGGCCAGGATTTGGTTGAATCAATGGGACAGTATATAGTTGGGGTTATTCTATTCTACGCCCACCTGAGAATCCTTCCTATAGTGTGCTTAACTACCTTGGTTTTAGTTCGCGGATCATGGGGCACATAAAGATAGCCTCCTCATAAAGCGGAGTGAATTTTCGACCTGGGCCATAGTCAAGCAATACGAATACTCGAGCGGGCTTTGTGGATGAGACTCCATACCCATGGAGTCACAGCGAGTGGGCACTGCGATGCTATTTTCAAACCCTATCAGGTTGCCCCCACGACCCTTGTGCAGCCAACATTTTATGGCGATGGGCGGTTGTAAGTCATCTTCTCTAAATCTCAATTTTGTGGGTTTCAATGTGCGGTGATGAGCTGGGTTAGTTAAGGCCTTGTGCGCCCCGTCATGTCTTGGGGTAATGATGACTCTTAGGTTTTCGCGCTCGTTTTTCTCATTCCTTCCAGTTTCCTTCTATTTCTTTTTGTGGATATCTTTTCGTCTTGTAATACATACACTCCACGGGACCCTTTCTTTCTTAGCCTTCTAATGATGCTGCCTTGATTTCTCAGATTGTATCTTTGAATTAGTTGATAATCGTATCATTCGATTTCTTTTTCGATTGAGTACGACCAAGCGTTGGGGTTAAACCGTTAGCTTTTATTCTTGTAAACACCTCTCCATCATGGAACCACGTCGTTCTTCTTCTTTACAGTTGGTGGTGATTCTTGGTTCTTGCCCGGTGTGGGCGGGCTGGGAGCCGGCAGCGGCACGCTCCGGCCACCGTGGTGAACTCAAGGTCTCCCCCAGGAGCGCCTCCTGCTTCCTCCCAGGTAAAGAAGGGAAAGGGAGGGTGAGCGATTGAGTATCTGAGGATCGATTATCTCGACCTTCGGCAGTTCGACCTTGGCCCATATTAGTAGAGACCCGACAAAGATCGGTCTAACTACATGGGGCCACTTTGTTCAGCGCCGACCTCCTTTGGTGTTGGTGTGGTCCACGATGTTTGACTTTAAAGTAGTTCATGTACACCCGAAAATGGTAGCCTTCTTGAAATCGCCTTTGAGAATAGTCCCCGTTTTCCTTTTGCTTTATAAGGGGTTTTACAACTGACCTGTGTGCGCCTTCCCGACTGCACCCAGCCCGGTTGGGGTATTTTAAGTTGGCACATTGGTCTTCTTTAGGGATGCGGGACTCGGCGTTCCAGATTAATAGCTTTGCTTCTTTATCTTTATTTCCGAAGGAAGGATACCGCGAGGGCTTCGCTTTATTTTTCTGAAGTCTGGATCTCCTACGGTGATTTCAGATCTCCGCTTCTTCTCATAGGTCAAGAAGTCGTTACTTTTATTGGTAGTCGAGTTAGAATGCGACCTTCTTACCCAACAGATGACACCTTTAGGCGTTCCGGTGGCGGACCACCCAGAATCTCGTAGCAGTGTTTGTGTCGTTTTGCGACGCCAGCTTGTGCGGGGATTGTAGATATTTGACTATGTCATACATTTCCCAGGTGCACCGGTTGATCTCGATCTCGAAGATGATCTTTGTAATAATGTTGAGGTGTGCAGATATTCACTGCTCGCCCCTACGGAGGCTAAATTCATCGGACATTAGGCTTCCGAATTGGAAACTGCTCGCCACATTGCTTTGAGGCTCGCCTCACTAGTCAGAAAATCTCTCGAAGTCAGACGCCACGCGTCACTCCGCTAGAAGGAGGATTTTGTAGCTCGGTCGAGCTCTGTATCCGGGAAGCCGGTGTGACGGAAGAAATCGGGCGCATTGTTGATAAAGATGACCCGACTTTGGCCAAGGTTCCAAGGTGGGAATTCTCCTGCGTCCTCTACCAGTCACGTTCTTGCTCGGTCGGGGCGGATGCGCGGTTGCGATAATGACTATAATTTTGAGCTCGCGGCCCGCTGCGTCGCATTTGTGAAGGCGAAAACCTCTTGGGTGAATCCAGGTCGAACAGCGGATTGGCGGTTGCACCCATCCTTACAGTCTGAGATCATGACGGAGGCGTCGGAGTAGCCCCCTCCCGAGTAGGAGGGTTGAAGAAAAACCGAATCGAAAACCGTGAGGATGGGGACTCTGCCATGTGTGCGAGCTCAGCGGCATGTCTTGTATCGTCCATCTTGAGGGATTCCCGATCTTGGGAGGTCGAGCGTTGCACGCACATCCTAAAATGGGCTGCTCTCTGTCTCTTGAGTGTTGCCTCGGTAGGTTTTACGTGTCTACCGTTCGTCTATCTCAGTCAACAACAATCTCGTGGATGTTGTACATGTTGGATAATGGAGTAGCCACTCATTTTGAAGGGTTTGTTGAGAAGACAATGAATGAAAAAACATGAAAATTGCTCGGTCCCTGAAATGAAAGGCGGCTTCTCTGCCAGAGGCGGGCCAGAGGCTCCACAGGCAGAGCGCGTGTTGCGAAAGAGGTGAGAAGGGCTCAGTCGGAGCTTACTGAAAGCCTGCCATCTCGGCCAGTGCTCGGCGGAAAGTGAGAACGAGTTCGGAATAGCTGATGGCGGTTGAGAGTAGTGACCAGATTCAGTGGCAGGATTCTGTGGATCACATGTGAGCGACTTAGAGACCCGGGATGGGCTGCGATTGGCCCGATGCGAGCCCCAGCGGTGGGAAGAACTTATCTCATCCCGGGGTGAGTTGCGGGAGTCTCGGAGGAGAAGCGCGTGCGGTCGTGGAGAGCTGGGTGACCAAGCTGCGCGGTTAGATGCGGCTCGTCGCGGCTTAGGAGCGAGGTGCGCTCTGGGGCGCTCGTCGGAGGCCTCGAGGTATCAAGCTTGGCGGGTGGGCAAGTGAAGGAGGAGTGTCACCCGGTTCCGCATGGGGATCGTCGTGATTTCTTTGGTTGCTTTCAGAGGGACGAGGATTGCTTCGGAAGATTGAGAATGAGCCGTGCTCAATGGGCCAGGTGGCTACGCTGTGCTGAAGGCAATTGTCTCTTATCACGGACTTAGACTTCAGCCGATCTTCCGGTGGCCAGGGAGGGCGGAGGGATCTTTTCTCTAATTATTGTGCAGTCAAGATTACTCTTGAGCCAAGGCTTTTCTACTCCCGTCGTCACTCACGACGCCTAAATCCATACTTAGCCTTTCGTCTCACGATTAGGCTTTCATGCATAACTAAGCGTATACTTGTTTGTGCCTTTGTTTAGACTGGGCTCGAGACATATATGGCTCACTTGTTAAATATTCATTCTTTTTTTTTTTTTTTGTGTTTCTGTCGGTGCATTCCACGCTTTCCTTTTTGAACGATCGGATTGAGTTTGGGTGATGAAACAAGCTCGTCATTTAGGCTGTGCGTGGGTTGTCACCGTAATGAGGGCGAGCACTTATCACCGGCGTGGCGTGTTGATCAGAATGGTGGTAGTCGAGTGAGCGTAGAAGGCCATCCTGGCGGTTTGAGTGGCGATGATTCTGGGGCTGTGACTTGCTTTTGGTGGAGGCACAAATGATTCGAACTCTTGCCGACCTTCGTAATTGAATTCCACGTGAGTTGACTTAGTTCATCTGGGTTATTATTATCACTGTCTTGGTGTAATTAAGCCTGAGTGAATGGTATGGGAGCTAGTCCTTGTGGCCCGAGAGGAAGGCTGATCTGAGTGAATAGTTAAAGTAGAACTCGTCTAAGTGACCCGATGGAAGAGTACCGTCGGAGTGAATAGTTGAGTAAGAGAAGCAGATCCCGAGTGATGCGAGGAGGAAGGCGTGTCAATGTGGTGCGCTGCGTGGGGCTGGGTAAGGTGAGGCGAGAGGAGGCTAGGTCGGTGAATGGTTAGTGGAGCTCGTCCAGGGTGATGCGGGAGGCTGGGTCAGTATGGTGGCCGAGGTGGAGGCTCGTCCCGGGTTGAGGGTGGGGAGGAGGGGCTAGATCGAGGAATTGGATAGTTGGAGCTGGGACCGTGGGAGTGATGCGGGAGGAAGGCTGATCGATGGTGTGAGTGGGGCTGTCAGGGTGGTGAGAGGAAGAGCTGCGTCGAGTGATCGGGGAAGGCTCGTCAATGAATTGACTGAGTGGGCTACGTCCGTGGAGTGAGGTTGAAGGGAGGAAGGGCTTTCGTCGGGTGGGCCTCGGTTGAGGTGGAGCTCGTCAGGTGATGCGGGGAGGGAGAGCAAGTCGATATGGATTCTTGAGGTGGGGCTCGTCAGGGTGAGGTGAGGAGGGAAGAGACCGTCGGAGGTGTTTGAATAGTTGGTGGGGCTCGTCGGGTGATCGGGAGGAAGAGCTCGTCAATGGATCTTGGGCTGAGGCTCGTCAGAGTGAGGGTGGGGGAGGATCGTCGAGGTGAATGCTGGGTGGGGCTCGCCCCGGGTGATCCCCGGGAGGAAGGCGTGTGATGTTAACAGATTCCGATAAGGAAGGAGGGGATTACTCTCGACGACATGGCACAATTCCCATATCGTATGTCGAATACGATCTGCAGATTTAAAATAATAGAAATATCTCATCCGATGGAAGGACTTCTAATTGCAATCATTGACTGAACATCTGCATAAACATAGACCACCATCCGGTGAAAGTGCCTTGATTCTAGCCTTGTACACTGCTCTGGCGGTCTCTCTTGTCTCTGGGAAAGAAGCCCCGGCTTGAGCGCCGGAGCGACACGGGCTGACCCTCGTAGGCCCCACTTTTTGTGTTTTACGGAGGAGTCTTCGTCTACCAGAACTGCGAGATAGCAATTCTTGCGATCTGCCTCGACTAAAGATCAGGCGCGCGCGCTACATCCCGGCCAGCGAACAATCGGGTCGGCGGCGACCCCCGCGCTCCATTTGATTGATTTGAAAGAGCATCATCGAGTTGGTGTAGTGTAGAACGGCAGGTTCCTTTATAAATATAACTAATTTCGATTCTGATGGTATCGACCGAAAGTTTCTGGCGGGTGCGTACGATAGCGAGGATCTGCGGGGATCCCGCAGGCGATGCGGACAGTAGGCCTCCTGGGACAGTGGAAGCAATGCAGACCAATACAAATGAAGTGGAAGCGCCGTCTTGTCCCGTCGCGCTGATCGAAGAAAAATTGGAGCAACACGGGCGATTCTGACATCACCGGGGAAGTCGGCGAACGGAAGGCACGCGACCTTCCTCCCCGCGGCGGCTTCCGATCCGCGACATATTCCGGCGCGAAGCGAGCGAGAATCCGGCCAGTCGGGGGCGCAATTGGCCTTGCGCGGAGAGCGAAAGAAAGCGGCGTTCTGCACTGAAGCGGTCGCGGCGGCGTTATCACCTCGGCGGAGGCGGGAAAGCCTGATCGTGGGAGCGAGAGGTTGAGTGTAATGAGGCTGGCCGTGTAAAGGAGGGTGGTTAAGGGCCAGCCGGACATGGATACCTTGGTACAACAAAGTGAATCACCCTTCGCAGGCTCGAGGGTGTTACGTTATCCACTCGGCAAATTGAAGATGCTACGGTGGAAGCTTTTCTAAAGTGGGCAGATCCGTCGACCCGTCTCAATACTTACAGAATCGAATGGGTTGCATGGGTATCGATTTTTATCAGTCTGCGGGGCTTCTTTACTAGGCGAAGCCTTAACTGGTTTTTAATAGAATCCCCGCTTCATCTATCTCTTGGCGTTGGAGAAGTATCATTGCGTTAAGTGCCAGCCTGTCGAACCCGGGACGATACGAGTCAGTTTCATCACATTAATGACAAAGCGAGGCTCGCCGGGAGAAGCAAAGTCGTCGTCGCGAATTCAGAGTCCACGAAGAGATGGTGACGTGCCTAGATGAAAATTCGCCATCGCGACATTTATTGCGGGTTAGAATGCAGGTCAAGATCTGATGTTTCCATCCGAGAAGAACCTGGCGAAGCATGGGTACTCGCGAAAGCGGAGAAGTATATAAGCAATGAGGAAGCCCTCTCACTTATCGAAGGAGAGCTCTTCCACGGCAAGAAATCTGACAGATAAGCGAGGGCGAAGCCTACAAAACAGAAGACGACCGGGGTGAATCCCACACGAAGAGATGAAGCGATCCCCGAGGAGGGAATCGAGGGAGGAGACATCTAGGCCCGCGATACGAAAAGGCGACGGCGTTACTGCGCTGCGGCGCTTCACTCCCAGCGGCCTTGAGTAAGCCGCGCCGGAATACGCCACGAGTGAAGCTGGCGGTTCACGAGATGTGACTCGGATGAAATCAAATCCCAGCGCGAGGACAACACCT
The DNA here is from genome assembly GCA_016808115.1 of Tetrastigma voinierianum. NCBI lineage: Eukaryota > Viridiplantae > Streptophyta > Magnoliopsida > Vitales > Vitaceae > Tetrastigma > Tetrastigma voinierianum. The sequence continues at coordinate 529,724 of JAEQBH010000763.1, forward strand.
GATATGCGAGGTCAGCGGGACTATTATGAGCATCGGCATCTGAACGAATTGTATACAACTAGAGAGAAATAGAATACTTAGCCTAGCGCGGATACTCGTTTCATATCTCGGGAATCGAGCGGTAAGCCGGAGATCGAGCCCGAATCGAGCCAGTCGGGCGAGTCGGGCCAGAATGAACCGGGCTCCCGGCTTCGACAGTACCTGACCAGGCACGACGACTTCGGCACCAGCAACCCCGCCCGGAGAAATCCCGTGATCTGGGGATTAGCGGGAGGAGGAGAATCTAATCGGCTGGAAGGCCACTGCGTAGCATCGGACTAGCGACGGAGGAAGCCACAGCAGCGGCAGCTAACGGTAGCGACTCGACACTACCATCACGTTCTCGACTCGGACACGGAGGGATGCAGCACCCCATTGTAGGCCGAGAAGTCGATTTACGAATAAAGGCAAAATCGGTACGATTCTGAAATATAATTCTGATTAAATCAAGTAATTAATTCTCTGGGCTCTCGGATGACAAAATGGACTATCTGCTCAGGGCTCGTCTACTGAAATCTAGTTACAATGCGTAAAATTTGTCAAGTGCCACCGACGGAGGTCGAAGATTTGCGTTTTTGAGCATGTCGCATTTCGGTGCCAGTAAATCGTTTTACCGATGCGACGAGCGCGTATAATCTTCCATTCTCACCATGAAGCCAGGTATGAGTAGAAATGATGAAAATGAATGTGAGAGATAGTCTTGCAGAATATCCATCTAAGGAATAGAGAATAAAACAATTAGTTTTCAAATTAATTAAGTCCTTTGAATGTGAATTTAAAATAGTTCTACCACACGATTTTAAAGACCCAAAAACGTGGAAAGGGAGAAGGAGAGGAAGAGAGACAGAACTATTGCATGCCAGATTTTGAGAGAAATGCTTTAGAGAGAGAAACACTATAAAAATACGGCAATCGACCGACGTGGTCGACGAGCGAAGAGTACGACCTGCGAGAATGTGGCGTGGTGCAGTTTGCGAGTTTTTGACAGCTTCGAGAGGTAAAGTTTTACCATAACTACGGGTTTTATTAAGTTTTTAAGGAGGTTTTCCGTGTTCCGGTTAGTTTGAGGCCGTGAGGGGGCCGTTTGATGGTCTGAAACATGGGACCGGGTATTAAAGTGCGGTGATTTTTTTCTCACCTCGAACATTGCCGAAGAATGAGGGCTGTTGGGTCTTTTAAATTCACGATTTTGCATTAAAATGCATGTGTTTGTATGGAAAAAGTAGGGAATGAAGCAAGATGGAAGTCCCAAAACATGGATTCACGTGTAAATTTGGAAATTTTAGACGTAGCAGTCAGCTTGTTATCAAGTGGTGTGTGGAAATTGTATAAATAAATTCTATGTTGGTATACCATGTGGGGCCAAGGAATAGCTATAAATCGGTTTAAAAATTCTGGAGCAGGTATGTATAGGATAGTATAAATTATAGTGATAGACGACCACTTCCCACATTTTAAGTGAATTAGGGTGTTTGTGATAATTTATTGAATAAATTATGCTTTGGTGATGGAGCCGGGTAGGGAATGGAAATCGGTTCCCACGAGAAGGCAAATTGTGAGTGGAGGCGCGTGGGCGACCCGCGCTGTTTTGGGGCGTAAAAGCAGTCCGGGTTGTGTGAAATGGATAGAAATTGTCCATGTGTTGTATTAACTTGAAATGGTATGAAGCAGATGACGATATGTATGCAGAACTAGATGGGATTTAAGACATTATTTTAATGTATTAATACTGATGACACAATTATGGAATTAAATTGTGTTATAAGCCGTTGGAGATGATTATGATTTTCAGTGAGCTAATTTGGGTGATGGTTGATATCATTGATCCATGCGATATGATTGTAGTTGATTGAAAATATACCATATTGTCATATTGTGTAAAATGGTTTTTGAAAATGGCATGAATGCATTTTTTCGCCTTATACTTAGGTAACAAGTTAGGTGTGAGTGCATGACAATTACATGAGCGGATATGGTTGAAGGAACACAAGAGGACCGATATTTGGGAGGGTGGGTTGAGATGGGTGACGGATCAGCGGTTGGGACCATGAAGTGTTTGAGCTCACGAGCGAATTCACACCTCGGAGGAGTAGTCCCATTATTTTGAATATTTCGGTAGTATATTTTCAAAGAACAAAGAGTTTTGTTTGAAATGATTATTTTTCTGCATCTCATGGCTTAGGCGAGTGTGGTGAGTCGGGTGAGGACTGGTGACTGGGGTGATCATGTGGACACATTCAGTGGGATCATGTGTTGCCAGGTGTGTATTTGCACTTTGGAGCATTGTTGCATGGTGGTGAGTAGCCCGCTTAGAGGCGATTCTCCCTCTTTAGCTCACCAGTAAATGGGACTTGCTATTTAGTACGAGGATAAATAGGAGACATCTACATTTTGAGGTTGATTTAAAGTGGTTTGTGGCTTGATGGTTCTTTTGGACATAACATGTTATTAGAATTGTAGATTTTAATATATGTTTGTGAATATAAAAAAGTGTAAATCAGTATGGGAATTATTGGAGATAATTGAATGGCAATTGGTATGTTTTATATAGTAGTTTTATGAGCCAAGGAAAGCGTGTACTCATGTACAGGTGAATACATTGGATATATTGCGCATGTGGATTGTTGGGACAGGTAAATGCGGGTTATTTTACGGGATTGTATTTGGTGGAGCTCCGTCTGAAGGAGACTGCCCAGATTTTCTAAAGTAGGCGTCGGGTAACGGAGCCACCGCCTGTGTTCGCGAGTTGTGGGTAGTCAGCGGTTGGATTGGGCGTCACACCCGTGGCGACTTAGTTGGTGATACGGCGATTGTGGCAGGCTGCGCGGTTCGCTCGGGGTTTGGACTGATAATAGGAGTTGGTGACATCGTCGGCGACACTTTGTGAAAATGGGCATTAGGAGGAGAAAAGCTAGACGTCCAACATCTATGAGTTTCGGGAGAAAAGGTATTCGCAGTTGGGCTCGATTCAGCGGTGCTCACCACTGACGAGCCCTTGTGACGGCGACCACGGCAAAGGTTCCTTATCGTAAGACGCCGTCGACGCAGCGTATTGCTATGCGGACCTCAGTCTGATAAAGACATCCCTACGCGCATCACATGATAGTCGATTCCCGACCTTATGGAGTGGGGATGATCGGGAAGATCGGTGGTGGCGGGGAATGCTATGACCTCGTGAAACAAAGGCGGTGACAACGTGGTATGACGAAGCGATGCAATAGCGACGAGGTGCTCACCACAGGCCTGAAGCCTCGGAGGAGCCCAGAACCCGGTGTCCTTTAGGTGGCGACCGAAACATCTACCTCGCTGATCGGCGGCGGATGACCTCGAAAGTCTCACCGGCCGATTTTTAAGGCAGAATAGAGGCGTTCCCGTGGAAGCGGCGGGCGGGAGAATCGACCCTACGGTAATCGCTCGCGCCGTTGAACACTGGCTCAGTCGCGAGCCCGATTAAACAAGCGGGAGCTTGGCGCGAGAAAGGCGAAAAGCCATCAGAGGGAGATCGGCAAACCCTCGGCCGAGGAGGCGATTAGAGGTAGAATATCGCAGTGGTTGTGGCTAATGTTGTGCTCGTCAGCGAATGGCGGTGGCGACTGTGTATCAACTAGCGACATAAACAAAGCGACCGCGGGGGTGGCTTCCCGGCGCCAAGTTATGGCCTTGCCTCATTGTGGGCGCCGCCGCGGACTCGAACTTCTTAGTTTTAGCATGGATGCGTTTATTTGTTTGAGGATCGGCATGGACCCAGGGCGACGAGAAAGAGACCTCTTTCGTCATGACTCGGGAACTTATTATGTTGTCGTGTGATGCATTCTGGGACTACCGAAGCGCCCAGGCGACCTGCTCAGGAGGGTTTAGTGCTTCAGAATGTTCGACCGAATGGGCGCAGCTATGGTATCGTGACGACATCTTTGTACCGTCTACGGTCGATCTCCACGCCAAACTTCGTCTCTCGGGGCGTTCGGATCTAGAATTACAACATGAAAGTGGACTCCCAGTAATGTACGCCGGCGTGTTCGGTAGGAAATTCCCGACTATAGTCGGCCGGGGGAATTGAGGTAAATCCAGAGGATAAATAAAGCGTCTGGTATGCCTGCCATCACCATCGGGAATAAAGGGTCCGATGGCGGGAAGGATCGCTTGAACGGCGGTTTGTATCGGAAGCGAGTGACAAGTGCGATATCTTGAGTCTGAAGGCTACTGGAGTGGGGCGAGATGTGTGAAAGCATTTACAACATTAAAAACATACCTGAGATTCTCAAATCATTACAGTAGTCGGTCGAGAGGGAACTCCTCACTTTATCTTAATGATATCCGGACTTCTGACAGGCGAAATTTTCGTCGAGCGAAGGAGCAGTCTAAACACCCGGATTTACTATTGTGGCAGACTTTGAGAGAGGAGGCGGAAGGTAGGGATGGAGGAAATTAATGCGCGGTAACCACGGCGAAACTCAGTCCTATTTCCGGGCTGCTGCCGCAGAAATTCCGTGAGGGAATATCAGTGAAACAAGTATTGCACAAACGAAGCCTCAGGAGAAGGCGTGAAGTGGAGCCATGAATTTAGCGGGTTGACATCAGGTACGAGCAGCGCCATAAAAGGGCGGATTCGCACCGCCGTCATGAGTGCTGAGCGGGCACCTGGACCACTCACGGGGCGAGCTCCCGATTTGGAAACTCTTGTAGATGGAGCCTCAAATGCGCATGAGAAGCTGCGAGGCGGATTAATTGGCCTCATAGGAAGGACCACAGACATTGAATCTTTCAGTTTGGGTTTCCTGCTTCCGACTTGGCGGAGTATGAGGCGTGACCGAGGCCTGACCTACTTCTGATCATTAAGTCGACCCGACTAGAGGTATCTGATGACTCCCATTTGGTGGTCGAGACAGGAAATAGAAGACCTCGAGGCGAATTAAACGATCTGATTCCACCTCCCTCCGAAAGGTCCATGATCTATTAAAGGAAATTTGTGTTAGTTAGTTGACATGTCCACAGAGCGGAGAATTCAGAAGCGGAGCGCCTTGACAGCGAGATTAGCCCGACCTCCGCAGGAAGACCTCGGCGGTCGGCGCTTGTTGTGAGCTGCCCAGGCGAACCTCGTCGATCCTTGCCGCGCCGATGGCCCGGTAGGGTGTGCTGGCGGATGGGCCCCGTTGGAATTATAAGGCGGAAGCTGCGGACGACGAAGAAGCGACCCCGAAAATAAGGCGAGTCGGCGGGTTCGCTTCATCATAAGGAAACTCTATGGCGATTTTCACCCTTTCTTAAATGCATTGCGGAAAGACACAGCCGTCGCAGAGATGGGTGCATAAAGGTATGTATCACGAGAATCATATCGGGCGGGCATTACTTTACGAAGAAGAATCTTAAAGGGGATCTGCGGCGACCACTCGAGGATCTGATGACCTTCAGTGATGCGAGGATCGCGGCGTACGAGATCTCCCACGCCTCAGTGGACGCTTAACATCGATCACCAATTCACACGGCCTTTCCTTGATAGGGTTTTGGATATGTGTACGGTTGCCCGTTGGTAAATGATTACAAATTCTGTCGTCATGATGAATTACTTCTGGTATTAAGACGATGAGCCTCATGATCTGAACAAGATAATCACATAATTTCGTGTGAGCTTGCATCATATACGGTTATCTCAGGCCACGGTATCGAACATAAGCGGAAGCGATTAAACATTCACTAAATTGAGATTTTTGTGAGTTAGATTAAAATTAACACTCTTCCCGGCACATCACTTGATCAAATGGGCAGAGCCGAAGTCACTGATGAACCCTTAAAGCGGCTTTACGAGACTAAGTTAGAGAGACCTTAAAGGAAGCCCCGGGTAGACCACCTCACAGGAGATGCCCATGGGCACTCTGGAGACCCGACACGAGAGTCGACAACTCGGGAAACCGATTAGCCTGCAGCCCCTTTGGCCGCTGAGACGGCGGCAGGTGTTCGGAATCAAGTCTCCGGGATCGAGTTGGCATGGGAGGGCAATGCGCGGGGCCTAAGTCCCGAAGCTTGGAACTCTTAGACGAAAGAAGAGCGAGGCCGGTTGACTGACGTCTGGGAGATATCAAGAGGAGCGGCGAGGTACTATAGTCAATAAAAGTCCTTGAGGAGCTACATGCGAAGATGACTTAGTCTTAAGAAGCTCTTTGCCCGTGAGGAGGATCGTGCATGGAAAACTAGGCCCAATGGGAAGGTCATATCATATCCGAGTCGTCCGGACCGGAGCAATTATGAACTCAAAAAACATAAGAGGAAAAATCTTCACGGCGCCACATGGAATCACGAACACCTTAAGTTTTACCGATGGCATCGGTTGTAAAGTTAAATAATGCCTTATCGGATCTTATGTGTCAGTGGGCGTTCATTGATTATTTGGTGAGAGCATCTGAAGCGGTTTATATATATGGCAAAGATACGAGAAAAAGGCACAAAGAAGATATATAGACATAAAAGAAAGTTTCTCTTTATTTCGGTGGAGTACATTGATGCGATCAGCATGATTATCTTGAATGCTCCGGTCTGGCAATTCCTGTTGAATGGAGCGTCGGCCTGCCGCGCTTCGGCATTAAAAGCGAGTCCCCCATCGCCGGTTTCGATCAGAACCTTTTCTCCAGCCCTTCCGCCCGAGTGGCGGCGGCGCTCGCCGTCGGCGGGACGACGGTGATGGGTGCAACCGCCAGCGGTTGATCGGCGGATTCTGAGGTTTTTCGCCTTCACAGCAGGCGTGGAAGAACGCGACTCAAAACTATAGGAGCCTGCTTGCGAACGCTACCACCACTTTCCGAGATCTTGACAAACGAACCGAGAGGGCGAGGATACTCCCGATCTTGGAACCCTTGCCAAAAATGCGGCTATCTTTATCGTGGCCGTTCTTGACTGCACACTCAGGGGCTTCGGAGCCAGGTGCTTCGGTGGGCAAAACCTGCTCCCCGGGTGGGGTAGACGCGGAAAACCCGGCGGAAGATTTTCTTGGAAAGAAGGGCGGGCGCAGCTTAGCGAGGCGAGCAGGCTGGGGTCGAGGGCCGACAGTGTCCGTTTAATTATTTCCGCGTAGAGCGAAGCGAGACGATGGCCAATCTCGACACTGGCGTATCTTGACTGCGAGATCAATCAGAGCACCTAAAGGGAAATAAAAGGACATGTAGTCAGAAATATTCGACAACCTCGCACAAGTCGCCTGCTTGACCACTGAGCACTTGCAAGGAGATTCTGGGGAGTGGTCAGTGACCACCGGGCATGTGATGTGTCATCTTTGTTCAAGTCATTGCTCTGACCTCGACCCGTAACAAAAGAAAATGCTGACCCTTCCATGACCTATGAGAAGAAGGAAGTCGGGGAAATCACCGGAAGAATCTAGGGCGCCTAGAAAAATAAAGGAAGCCCTGATGGTATCCTTGGTCAAAAAGATAAAGAAGCAAAACTACGCCCGGGAGCAGCGCAGTCTGCATCCACAAAGAAGACCAATAGGCCAACCAAAATACTGATGGTTTAGGTGCGGTTGGAAGGCGAGACATTAGTGTTATAAAACCCCCTTTGCAAAAGGGTGCGGAAAGCAGACCATTCTCAAAGCGACTTGACTACCATTTTGAGTACAGGAACTACGTAAAAAGTCAAAATATCAGGGGACCACACCCGAACACCAAAAGGAGGTCGGAAGCGTTCATCGAAAGTGGCCCCATAGGAAGGACTTACGACCTTCTTGGGCTACTACGTTATATGAATTGTCTTCGAGCGGCGGAGTCGAGATAATCGAGATCCTTGGGATAGTCAATCGGAGCTACGCTCCCCTTTCCCTTGCACAGAGAGGGCGCGGGGAAGCATCTCGGGATTCGACCACGGTAAGCCGGTCGGTCGCAGCTCCCCGGTCGTATCTTGGCGACAGCAGAATCACCACTGATCCGTGAAGAAGGCGACGGGCCGCGGCGGAGGCAGCGACAGAAATAAAAACTAATCGGTTGAACCCGGCGTTTCGTGTCACGTACGATCGAAAGAACGAAGTAATCACGGACTGTGGACGAAGATACAGCGAGGAGAAGGCTAGAGAGCAGTGAGGCTAAGAAAGAAAGGGTCGAAGGATGACGAACCATTGAAAGTGTCCACAAAAGAAATAGAAGAGGCCCGGAAGATGAGCGAAGGCGCGAAAACTGGAGTCATCATTGCCCGAGACATATGGCGGCGACGGGCCTTAACTAACCGGCCCGACGGGCGGCATGAGCGCCGGTAGATGCGGACTCTGACCTTGCCCACGCCAGTGACCTGAGGTACGGGGAGGCAGGCGATAGGGTTTGGAATGGTGTGTGACCACTCACTAGACGAGGGAGGCGGAGGTCGTCCGTTGAATGAGCCAGCTTTCCGGTCTTCGGTGCTTGACTGAGGCTAGGTTGAGGGCGATTCGACGAAGGATATCTTTAGCGACCGTGATCCCGCGAACCAAACAGGTAGACTGGAGCGGTATGGGAAGACTCCCACATGAGTGCGAGAATAGAATAACCCTAGCAGTATCTTGTCACTTGCCGATTCAGCGATCTTGCCAATAAGGAAGGGAATAATAACGGTCGTGCGCGATTGGATTCACACGATGGGGATTATCTCGAAACAAAGCGACTCCTTCTATATCATGTCTTTTAGAATCCGTCTGATTTAAATAAATATCTCATCGATCAGGAAGGACTCCTAATTACCATCCAAGCTGGCAGATATCTCTTATGTAAGACCACCCATCGGTGAAGGTGCCTTGATTCGCATACACTCGCCTACAGCGGTCTCTCTTGTCTCGAGAAGCCGACTTAGGCATCGGGACGGGCACGGCTCGTAGAGCCCTTTTCGTGTTTTTTGCGAGAGGAGTCGCTACGTCGAACTGCAGACCAACGGGTGTAGCGATCTCTTTTTCAAGTGGTGTCCAAGACCTTTTGCATCCAGTAGCAACCAATCTGGGTCGGCGGCAGCACGTAACATCGGCCAGGTCCGGTTGAAAAAAAGCATCATCACATATAATTTTGATTTATAAAAGGGTTAATTTAATAATGAAATGAAAGGTACTAACCAACTAAATAATTATGTCAAAAAACAAACAAGATTTGAGAGAAATGACTTCATATTAATAAAATTTGATATAAAATATGGGTGGTAAGTATAAATTGAACAATGTTAATCATATGAATTTGAATAGAAAATAAGTAAATAATTATTAATCCAGTAAATAAATTTAAATTTCACTTAGTACTTGATTAAATAATTCATTATCTCAAGTATGATTATGACATATCTTCTATTATTATGTACACGGAACATAGCACTAGTAAGTCATGTTCTTAAAGTTTTTAAATTATATTTCTTCTGTGAGCCCAATTATTTGTCCTGCGTCTCTACACATAATTCTAAAGTTGACAATCTTACAGTACCAGGCTGAATGGGAAAAGATAATTAATTAAAGAAAGAATTGTTCATGTTCCTGCAGAATTATGACACTATGATCAGGCCCGGAAAGTACAAATACGCAGGAATTTGCTGGTGGGCCTTCAGCAATTTGCTTCTCCATGCTTTTATGGTGTGTCATGAATCATGAGGTTTATCCCAATATGAACATGAATCATGAATATGGGGGAATTGTCAAAGCAGAAATCTTGGGTTATTCAAAATAGAAAATCTTGGAATTTTCTATTTTCTAGATGTATAGTTTTTCCTTTCCAGCCTAGGTGTTGTGACACGTGATTTTGAAAGCTTAGACTCTTTAGAAAGTTGAAAACCTCCCTTAGATGGATGGATATGCCTCTGGACCAATGTTAAAAACATCACGAAATATTGATGATATATTGTCCATATTTCGGATGTTGGTCTATCCCGATATGATATCAGCTAACAATAGTCGATTAGGAAAAAATCAGATAATAACGTCGATATATCGATAAGACAGCGATATATTGGTAATATTGTAGACTAGAAATCAGCGTGTGGAAACTACGTGCGTGTCGCTGCTGAAGTTTGTAGTATCGATGATATATCGAAGATATATCGGAAAATTTCGAGAATATATCGGTGATATATAGGAAAATATCAAGAAAAAACAGCAATATATCAGGGATATATCGATGACACGTGGACATCTAGTGATTTTTTATCCAACATGCAGAAATGATTTATTACGGTTAAATCAATATCTAACGGTCAGATTTGATTCATAATCAAATCTAATGGCTAGAATTCATTTTTAATGGCTTTTTGACCAAAAAAATAGCTAGTTTGACTCCAAAAATTATATAAATAGTCTAAAATTACTAGTTTTTCATATCAAACTCATTCATTATTGTTGACCTCTTTCTCTCAAACAATTTTTGATTTGTGCAAGTCTTGGATGAGAATTTTTTGATCAATTCTTAGTGTTCAAGTCTTCGTCCAATAGATAATTTGTGAAATTTAAGACATATTTGATATTTGCGATTAATCGCGTGATCTCATTTAGTTTAAAAAGACCATTGCAAAAGGAATTATGCAAAAAAATCATTCTGTTAAATGATATATCACGTTTGATTATTATTGTAATTTATGTTTTATAAAGTATTTTTATGAATTTTAAAGTTTTTATTAATTTTTATACTCGATATTCGTGTAAAAATATCATTCAAAATATTTTAATATATTACATATATCCCAGTAAATCGAAATATCGATATATCGTGTGTTTTATCGCTCCGGACTAAATAACATGTGGTGATTAATGCCGCAGTTAGATCTTACATCAATCTTTTGGAGCAACTTTGTATTAAAAACGTTTACAGGGTAAAAGGGGTGTGTTTGATGGAAATTGTACTTGGGTTGTTAAACTTAAATGCAAGTATGCAACCCCCCAACTGTTTGACAAAAGTGCTCAACTATGGCCCCTCCTTCCCTGTGCCGCATCCACCAATCTCGCATGAGACAAAATGGGTATTGTGGAAGGCCCTCAAGAGAGGCCGGGGGCGGCCAACCATAGAAATTCATGCATGTTATTCCAACTTTCTCACCAATCACCCCCTATTTTTTCAAAGTACATATCTATACGCTAAATTGATGCCCTCTTTTTTTTCTCATATATACTTTCACTTTCTAACCCTTTGGAGAAAGGGGGAGACGGACCCCTTTTTCAAACTCATACATATCCCCATTTCCACTCTCCACTTTATGGGTTGGCCTACTTCTTCTTCCTCATTGACCAATTTCCCTCTATACAATTCGGCGGAAAAGGTGCGAGAATCAGTCGCCAAGACTTCTTAGGGGGGCTTGCCTGGAGGATCACCAACATGAGCTATGGCCAGGGTATATCGATATCCTACGCAGTTGTTATGGCCGTCCTTTCGACATCCATCTTTGTCCTCGGAATCCTCCTTTTCATCGTTTGCCGGAAAAAACCGGCGGATTCTGAAGAAACTCAACCCATCAAGCATTGTGCACAACCTTGTCCTTTAACCGATATCGATGCAGCTACTGATTACTTCAACCACCGGAGAATTATCGGTAAGGGACGGCTGGGGACTGTGTATGCAGCTCTGTCAGCAAGAGATGAATTGGTCGCCGTGAAGAGGATTCATCCCGGGCTTGTTTTGAGCAATGCCGGTTTTGGATTTTCTTCCATACTTAGGTCACTCTCTTTAGCTCAACATCCCAACATAGTATCCATCCTAGGATTCTCCGAAGGCCCGGGGGAGAGAATCATCGTAATGGAGTTTGCAGGGATGGTGAGTTTGGATTTCTATTTGCAGCAGAACTCCGAAGGGGCGTCTCTTTTAGATTGGGGCCGGCGGTTGAGGATTGCAGCCGGAGCAGCTAGAGGGCTTGAGTATTTGCATGAAGGGATAACACCCCATATAGTGCATGGATGTATGAAAGCTTCAAATATCATAATAGATGTGAAGTTTTATGCTAGGGTTTGTGATTATGGGCTGTCTTTCTTGGCACCCCATGAGAAGAGAGGTGTTGTGGGGTGTGTGGATGAAGAGTATTGGGATGATGTGGGAGGGGGAGCTTCAAAGGAGAGTGATGTGTACGGATTTGGAGTGATGTTGTTGGAGCTTTTGAGTGGGAGAAGAAGTGAGGAAGGGTTACTTGTTGAGTGGGCATTGCCTTTGATTAAGGAAATGAATATTACTGATCTTTTGGACCCTAAACTTGTGATCCCATCTGATATGAAGCATCTGCTCAGACTGGCTAAGGTTGCTTCTGCTTGTGTGGGCAATTCAAGGAAGAACAGGCCTTCAATTTCTCAAGTGGCTACCATTTTGAGCAATTTGGAGATGGAGGTATGCCTTTGATTATTCTTGGCCAGCTGGAGACATTTTTGAAGATGGAAAGTTTTGACAACTCATTGAGGGCCCCCTAGAAGGAATCACTGTATATATATGTATACTATAATACCAATTATATTTGGTGACTGATGAAAAATCCTCAGGACCCAGATCAAGAAGCTGGAAGGAAGATCTTAGAGACCCATGTTGGGTGGGGAAGTGATGGTGGTGGGGTTGATGTTAAGTTATAAACATTGTAAAGCCTTCCGCGAATAGAAAAAAAGAAAAAATTTGTGGGGAAATGAAGTAGAAAGGTAGGACGGTGGCTTTATATTTAGGGCGGTGAATTTGTTCTTTGTTTCCGTGTAGAATTGGGGATCTTTTTGGGCACAAAAGAGGGACCCCCACCCCCCAATGTTCCATTCCATCACTTCCCCTGTTTTTCCTAGTCTTTTTGTGCTTGTCATTGCTGCATCATTTGACTCTACTATTGTTTTTTGTAAACCTTTTTGCACCATTGAACATATATGAATACTTGTTAAAATATCTTTATTATAATAATCAATCATGATAATGGAGGGGTTTTTTGGGTTAATTAAAAGTCTGTTAATGTATGGGCATTTGGAGAGATTTTGTTGATCTTGGCAGCATGGGTATCTTCTACTCGTTCAATGAATTAAAAAACGTCAAAGTCGCAGGTAGATCTACCACTATCTGGTTGGTAGAATGTTTTTTCAAAGGATATAATATACCCATAATTGGTGGTTGGGCTATCTGCTATCATCCACCTATCTTCTTATCAACCTACACTGTGACTTCACATGGCAATCATAAAATTTTCACCTTTTTTTTTCGGTATTTGAATGAATTTACCGAGGACTGATATTTTAATTATGTTACTAATTCTTTTTTCTTTGATGGGTTTTGATGAACTGATTATAGGAGAGAGGGTTATTTGAAAGAGGTGACAGTAGAAACATAATACCTAAGTAAAAACCATTGTGAAGGGCCCTTGAGATGAAGCTCAGAGAAGCGTGGTTTAGTGTGAAAATCTTAAGGGAGTCTTCTGAAATAAGAGCAAGACTAATCTCAAAGAATGTCTTCATTAAGGTGTAATGGCAATTTAATTTGGTTGTTGCATTATGTATTATTTTCTTTATTTCTTGAGCCCTTGAGGTAACTGGTAAAAGAGTGAGATGGGCACATGGGATAACTTCAGGAATCCAATTCATTTTTAGAAGACAAGAATCTTATAACGTATTTATTAAAAGTGAATGAAGTAAAAAAAAATTCATTGAAACCTTACATCAAAGTTTTATAACTATGATATCTTGAATAAGGGAAAAAAAATCTTAACATGTATTTATATTGATCCTCCAAAAAGCTTGAAGCTCAAGGCCTGTTTCAAGCTTAGATCAACGGGCTAAAGCATAGTCCAAGTCCATTATTTAGAAAGGTAGGACTACAAGCTTCATTTTATTTCTGACCCATGGGCCCTTAGACCCACCCCTTGCCCTATGTTATTTTTTAAATGTATATTATAACCTAAGTGCAGGACAGGGTCAAGGGTGTGGATGAGCTTGTGAGGCATGTCTTAAGAGAAGGGAATTGTGTGACTGACTACATGGCGAAGCTAGCTTTGAAGATGCCCCACAGAGATTTGATGAGATGGAGCAACCCTCCCGAGGATCTGAAAGTGTTGCTGAATCAAGATATCTTGGGTGGTATGCTACCAAGAAGGGCCCTGGATTAGTAGGTCTCTATCCGTGTCTATGGGATAGCCCAACCCATTTCGGGTTAGTCAATTCAGGTTACGGGACAAAAAAGATTAGGTTAATTTGATCAATTTATATTCGGTTTGGTTTATCGGCCAGAGTCCAGGTCAAAAAAAAACGGGGTTGTAGTAGAAATGGGTTAAGAAAGCGGCAAAAATCTTCTGAAAATTAATTTCTGAATTAAGCCGTTAACTTTGAAATAAAAATAAATAATATCACAAATATATAATAATAATGATTAATATATAAAATGATTACGTCTAAACAATATAATAATAGTAAACAAACTTAAATAAATAAATAATCTTTGAAACGTTATTTATAGTAAGAAATGTATTGCTTTAAGTATCAATGCAGAAAACGATAAAGTAACAAACATGTCACGTCTAAAAAAAACAACTTCAAAGTATCAAATGAAATCTCATATGCCTCTAATCTTCATCTTCATCCTCATTATATCCAATAATAACATGTTGACATTAGAAATGATTTCATATTATAAAAATGTACATCTTCAATAATAGTTGAGTTATCATCATCTATTAATTAATTTAGAATATTAACAACATTCTTTCAAAAAAAAAATGTTAACAACATAAATTTCATTTATATTTGAAATAAAAAAAAATATTTTTTCCAAAACTACATCGTATAATAATAAAATATTCTATTTGTTTGAAAATCCATATTGTTAAAAGATATAATCATATTAGAAAAAAAAAATTAGTGTATAATTTATGTTTAATTATTTTAAAAATAACATTATTTTGTTATTAACACTAGTTTAAGTAATAAAATTATTTAAAATATACTAATAATTTAATTTATTAAATTTAATTTAATTTATAAACTAGTACAACTTCATTTTTATAAAAAAACATATATGATTGAATAAAATTTAAAGGATAAATAAAAAAAGGAAAGTGTAAATATTTAAAATATGATTAATGAGATAAATAAAAATATATTCAATATTAAAACTATAATTTATTTAATTCAAATGCATTCAGTAAATTTTCATACAAGATTTTTTAAATATTAAATTATCATATAAATTAGATTAAAAAGATACATTTAAATATATTAATCATATATTATAATAATAATAATTTTTAAAACACACATCTTTATAAAGAGATAAATAGAAAATGTCAGAATTTTATAGATTAATCTTTTAATCTCGATTATTAAGTGATTCTTAAAAAATTAAATAAAAATTTGGTAATAAGGTAGCAGGGCCAACCATAGGCGCGGCAAAATGGGTCAGTCAGGTGTGATTTTATTATGCATTCTGATGTGCTCACGAAAATTCGGCCGGAGGTTAAAATGGGTTGGCTAGGTAGGCTTCTGACGTATTCTTATTTCCCAATTAATTGGTTAATCTATTTACAAATAAGGATGTCAAAACCAATATTTTAAAAACCAAACTGATGATTGAACTAGAAAAGTTATTGGTTCACTGGTTGAACTGGCGGTCGAATCGTGGTTGAATCGGTGACGTAATAAATAGATAATTAATATATTATTAAAAATAAAAATAATTATAAATGGATTTGTCTGGTTCAACCGGTTTAAAAAAAAACAGTTTTAACTTTTGAATCAGATCGATTTTGTTATCGGTTCATAGTCCAACCGATTGGATAGGCCAATCCGATCCCCTTTTTAAAATATTGGTGAAAACAGTGCCCTAAAATCTGGAAAGGGATGGGTATTTTATGGGTCGAATCTCTGGACTCAGGCCCCGTTACTAAAAGCGTCTCAGCCCGACCCAATTTGTGACTTGTGTCCTATCCGAGGCCGCAACAGGGAAATGGACAAAGGAAAGGAGGCATTATTATCGAAATAAAGAAACAAGTTGACAAAAAACCCCACAAATCCCAATCCATACGTTAAAGATAGTGTAGACGAAGCTTAGGCCCTAAGCTTTAGTTACGTGGCTTATTGAAGAAGTTGAACCCAGCCCCCCTGCAGTATCAATATTGTCGACTCAAAAACATATGTAAGGCTGATCCTGACCTAGCTTCCCTACATTCATCTCCTCTTTGACTCATTCCACCCTCCCATCTTCCCTCCAATTGCAAGTCAGATCAGAATCACTTCACCAGAAATTTGACAACAATTGCAGCGATCGATAAACAAAGTCTCCAGACTATAGCCACCTCGTCTTCTGCATGGTCAAGCATCCAGCTTTTTCTTCTGCATGTTCAGACAGAAATTTGTTTGGCCATCAGAGGTATATATGTTACAGAAATATTGATTAATTAATTAACCTTAATATAAGAATTAACGAATCTGTACTAAATCATTTTTCATGTGTTCATGTACTGAAAATGAGTGGTAAAAAGATGATACGAATCATCCAAAAGCATGGATGACGCTGATCTCCCAGACGTGGACATGAGAAAGAGAGGATTCCTTACTTCAAATGAGAAGTCTAAGCGAAGAAAATAGATAAATAGATGTATAGGTTGGTGTAATATCCGTTTATTATTTTCAATCTTTTTCGTGGGATTTGTAAATATTGATACATAAAAATTCACATAGCTTTAACGACACTCTTTGGTGACACTAGAGCTAAAGCCATCTCTGCTTGTGTATTGGGGATGGGAGGGTGAAACGTCCGAGAAGAATATGAGTTTGCCCCATCTCCACTCTACCCTTTAAGCATTATATAGGTCGTTAAATCTATGGTTTAACTTTCTTGAATTACTTTTTGAATAAACCCAAACCCCTTTCTTCAAACATAATAAAGAATTCAACGACCCAAAAACTGCATTTATCTTATACTAGTGTATCTATACTCTAACAAAACCTAACTTGACGTACAAGCAACCTTTTTTCTTTTTTATTTTAGAAAAATTTTTCATTCTCTACTCATCTTCTTTTACACCCTTTCTCCTCTTCACCTCCCTCTTAGAAAGAAACAAGCTGTGGAGGAGAGGACACAGTTCATTGATGGAAAAGAGGAAAAACGGTGAAGTAAAGGAGAATTAATTCTTTTCCAAACAGCAAGAAGAAGAAGAATTGTTTAACGTAAAACATGCCTTAAAAGAGACAAGCTCTTGCTTTTCTTCCTTTCTTTTTTTCTGGGTTTTCAAATTAAATCCTCTTTTATTGTATATGTGTACTGTCTTCTTGTTGTAATTCAGTTTATTTTGGAGAAGTGGAGGAGCCAGGAGAGGAAATTCCCGTCTGGGATGGGCATAAGGGCAGGAAGAGAGGGATGACATGGTGTAATGACTCAGACGATGAAAGAGCTATTCAGATAATCTCACCTTCTTGTGAAGATAAGACTGTCATCGATGCAAAAGCTGATGAAATACTTCGGACACTAACATGCCCTTCATGTGGCCATCATATAGAACTCCAAGATCAGGTTCCTTTTCCCATATTTTGTTTATTTATTTATTTTAATTAGTCATTTTGTGCTGTAAATTATTTGGTGCTGATCTTTATCGGAATCAGGCCGGGATTCATGATTTACCGGGACTGCCTGCCGGAGTGAAGTTCGATCCAACAGACCAAGAAATACTTGAACACTTGGAGGCAAAGGTGCTGTCTGATACACATAAGATACATCCTCTAATTGATGAATTCATCCCTACACTGGAGGGGGAGAATGGAATTTGCTACACTCACCCAGAGAAACTACCAGGTATCTTCAATTGTCCATGATTATAGCTTGATCCCGTTTTACCATTTTAGATCTGTGATTTTGGGTCAATTTACAGTAAGGTGCATGCATAATGAACAGCTATAGCTTATAGCTTTCTTCCATCACAAGGCCTGTAAAGGTTTCTGGTTGGAACTCCATGGTATCATTCTACTTCCTGGGTTTCCTGTAAAATTTGATCTATAATTAAAAATTACGAGGATTGGGTGTGGGAGACATCTACTTCTTCAACCCCCTTAATTTTCTCAAATTAATAACCTCCACTTGGGCATCTTCAACTGTATATGACCAACTCCATTCTTATGTTACTAGTAAATACTAAAGTTGGTTATGAATTTGGAATACCAACTCTACTTGCTTCTACCTCCATTAGTATGCAGTAACCCCTAGCTAGCTAGCTTGGTCCTGCCCTTTAACCCACTTGCTCCTTTATTGGGTGTTTCTTAAAATGGATAGGGGTGCCAATGTTTATCATGGCTTAATTCTTCAACTTTACTAACATCTCTGATATCCTCCAACAGAATTGCCTTAAGGGTATAAAAGAGCCATATCATGAAAGGAACTAATAGAATTTTGTAAAGTTGTCTTACCATGGACACGTCATACTCAAATTATCATTTGTTCTTCGAGCTGTCTATTTGCATGGACACTCCTAATCCAGCATTCGTAACATAATTATTTTCTGTTGTTTTCTTTCTTTTCTTCCTTTTTTCCCCACTCATCTTTGATTTTTCATTATCATCTTTAAGCATCTGCTAGAATAGATAAGAGTCCTGCACCATAATTGCACAACAAACGTTGGAATGGAATTTAAACATTTTTAATGAGTCATAATTTTTTTATTGGGAATTTCTTCCATTCTTTTTACTTAATTATCAAATAATAATAATAATAATAATAATAATAATAATAATAATGAGTTACACCACTTTCTAACAGATGAAGCACAGTGTATTCTTTCGAAACTGTTTTGGAGATAATCACCAGTTAAGTTCTCTACTAATCTTTACAAATAAATTTTCAGCTTTTTATGGTAGTATTTTAAAATTTTCGTCAATGTACATTTCCATCTTTCAATATTCTTTTAGATTGGAGTCTAGTTAACAAATCAAACCTATCCCTTTATTTTAAATTTAATAAATCACAAATGTTGATATATCTTGTCATGGACATTCAAAATGGACTATTATGAGCAAGGTATATTCTTAACCCACACGAAGTTTCTTTCAATTTTCTCCATCTCCATTATTTGAGATAGTGATCAGTGTAAAATTTTCTTTTTGTTAAGCTAATTGTCTTTCATACATAAAATTTCCTATTCATTTATGGTGAGTTTTATTGACAGTACATGACATGCAGATTATTTTCTATATATGCACATTCTTGATAATGCAGGAGTAAGCAAAGATGGTTTAATTCGACACTTCTTCCATCGACCTTCAAAGGCATACACAACTGGGACGAGGAAAAGAAGAAAGGTGCATACGAATGAAGACGGAGGCGAGACAAGATGGCACAAAACAGGCAAGACTAGACCGGTTTTTGTTGGCGGGGCAGTGAAGGGGTTCAAAAAGATACTGGTGCTCTATACCAACTATGGAAGGCAAAGAAAGCCGGAGAAGACAAACTGGGTAATGCACCAGTACCATCTTGGCAATAATGAAGAAGAGAAAGATGGGGAATTAGTGGTTTCAAAAGTTTTCTACCAAACACAGCCTAGACAATGCGGTTTGAGCATTAAGGATGATAACGGATCGAATAATCGAAGTGGACATAATCAAGGGCATGATACTCATACTCCTATGATTAATACCGCCGGGATGGTAGAATATTATCATCATTCGTTTATCTCTTATGATCACCAAGTTACCCATAATAGAGAAAGCCCACCTCAGATGATTCCCAACTTGGCAGTTCAAGGCGACGGATCTTCCTTCATTCGGCTAGCTGCTGATGCAAGCAAAGCAACCTTAAGGGAAAATAGAGATGGAAGAGCTGATCATATATAGCTATGACAATGACTCCTGGTTGGTGGTGGTTAATTTGTTGCAGTGTAACTCTCATAAATTAATAGCATCAGTTTTTAATTAATGTGGGGGGAAAGGAAAATAAGGTGGATTGATGTATATACATACATGGGGATGGGGTTTCTTTTAACTAAAGAAAACGAGGCGAGGATGATTTTCTCAACTGGGCATTGAACAGCAAGTGGAAGGAGGGGCACTGCTCTGTATACAACCATGCTTATGGGAGAGCCATGCATATTGATAATTGAAGAACTGTACAAACATGATACTTACCTATATTTAGGTAGTTTGGTATATTTTAGGTTCACCATTTCTCTGTATTTTTATGTGTTATGTTTATCAAAACTTAGTTCTGTATTTCTTCTGGAAACTTATGAGTGAAATAATCATAATAAAAGTTGTTCTCTTTAGTAATGAGCAGCGTCGTATAATGTGTTTGTGGCAGGCTAACGGGCTTTCACGGCTTTAAATGAGTCTATTAGGTTGAGAGGAACCCATACTTTTGGGTATAAGATATTTCTCTCTTATTTGATATGAGATGTGATCTCATGGGATTACAAGGCCAAATCGAATAGATAAACACCCCCCTCTAAGAGACCAAATAAACCCCCATATCAGGGTCGGATCGACTCATAATAAAAGTTGTTCTCTTTCTAGTAATGACTTGACCCAATCATATAAATATCGTTTGTCTTGAGCTAAGGGGCCTTCACGACTTTAAAACGCGTTCATTAGGTTGAAAGGAGCTTATACTTCTAAGTATGAGATCTTTCTTTCTTATTTGATATGAGATATGATCTCATGGGATTACAAGGCCAAATCGAACAGATAAACACCCCCTCTAAGAGACCAAATAAACCCCCATATCAGGGTCGGATCGACTCTAATAAGATTTGTAATTATCACAATCCCCAACCTTATAGATATTATGTCTAACTTTTGGCCTGCATACATGTGACTTACAGCATATCTTGGAGTTGAAGGCAATCTTTTATAGTATCAGAAATTTTCTCCATTCTAGGTACTCTTATCCAATGGTTACACGGTGTTTTAATTTAAACATTATAGTATATATCGTTCGTTGATATATTGAGAATTATTATAAAAAGTCATTTCCAAATATAATATTGCATTCTATATTATCATATTGATAAACTTTTCCTATTTTTAATCATTATTTCCACACTTTTTTTTTGTTGTGTAATTTTTTATTTATTTCTAGTAACACATTTTATAGGGATTTTAGTATCTTTCCATTCTTTTAAGAAAATACTTTTAAATATTGTTATTTTTTAACCTTTATCCATCAATCCATATCTATATAACTTAGTCTCTGGGATATTTACGATTATAAAAACTATAGTGGGGAATGTAATTTCTTTCATTTTTGTCTTTCCAAAAAAATACATATTTTCACTATTTATTTATATTCATTCTTTAGTAATCTTATATTTATTTAATTTATCTAGGAAACTATTTTATAAGGGAATATCATAATATCCATTTCCTTGCATTCTATCATCTTTTTAGCAATCTACTAAAAAGGTTATTCCTTGTAATCTTATGGGTATTTCTACCTTTAAATTACATTATAATGTTTGACCATTATATTTCTTAAAAATATATGGGTTTGTTATACTTCATGTCATTTCACATTTATCAACTTGGATATGGTTGCAACTAGCACCAGTATCTATTAAATTTTTTGTTCCTTCAACTTCTCTCTCTCCATTATAATAATTTCCTAATATTAGGAAATGTGAATGTACTTCTTCCCTCATTATTTTTGGGAAACTTCTCTTTCTTATATCATTTTGACTGTTGCTACCTATTAAGGAGTTTCCCTTAAATATGGGTAGATTAATTCTTTGTATATGATTTTCTTCAAGAATATCACCTTCAAGACTTAAAATGTAATTTGTTGGTATCTCTATCCTACCCAACTTTTGAGATTCTATTATTTCAGCAATTTCTCTACATTCATCACTAATTTCTATAAATGGCTTATCTTGGTAAATTCTACCATAGTTTGAATTTGTTAGTGTATATAAGGCACTATAATACATTGATTACATTATTGTCTTCTTTCATAAGATCATTCATTAAGAATATGAAATATAAGCTTAAACTATTATCAAAATCTTTATCTCCTAGATTAATATTATATTCTGGGTAACATTTAAACATCAATTTTGTATAAGCTAAATTTCCTTGGATACTTCCTAAATGACTTTCATGTGTTTATATTAGTCTCTTATCATATAGACTTAGAACTATTGGTGTATTTAGATTTTCAGGGAATAATGCTTTTTATTATTATTTGTACTCCTGTTAAATATACATATTTTATTTTATTTTTTTACCTTTTCATTTTTTATCTTACTTAATGTCTCATTTATAGTTTCTTTTGTTAGTAGATTGGGTTTTATGTGTCCTTGAACTTTATTAATTGTTATATTTTTTTCTATCTTTTGGTATTTATGGATTATATATTTTTTATGTATATTTTTTTTATTTAGGTATTTTAGTAATCCTTCTTCTAAGGCTTTTAAATCAAAATTTTGACTCTGGATTTTTTGTAATTTTTTATTATCAAAGATGTTTTTTAATCTATATCCTTCATAATATTTTTTGCACTAATAACTTCAAATTCATAAATATCACCCTCAATTATTTTCTTGCTTATTCAGATGTATCACTCTCTAAAGAACTATTATCATTCTCACAGTAAACACTACTTATTTCACTCAAAACTTATTATCATTTTCAAGTCATCTTCCTTATTTTCTCCCCATATGATAAATGTCTTTTTCTTTTTTAACATTCATTACTCCAATGTCTTAATTCTTCACATTTACAACATTTGCATTTACTTTTATCTCTTGGTGTCTTTTGTGTAATATTTCTCTTTTTATGATTAAATCTTTTCTTGTAATATTTTTTAAATGATTTTCTCCTTTCTTTCCTAAATCTTTTATATTTTGTAAATCGTCTTCTTAGCTTTCTTATTTGTTTTCTAAATTTTCTTTTCTTATACTCCTTACACCCTCATTTTCCTAGGTTGTTATCTATTTTATCACAAAATATCTTCTCTCTATTTCTTGCACCTTTTATAATATACCAATAGGTGTATAATTCTGTTAATTTTTTCTTTAAAAATCATATTCTGAATCCTAAATTATCAGCATCTTCTTTTTTTTAACCGACATGAAATGTGACAATTTCTCTTCATTTTCACAAAATTATTGATCTATGAAGTAAGGTACCTAGCACGCCTTCTATGTGTTCTAGAAAGTTCTAGAACTCCTAACAGAACTTCAGGCTTGGGCATCAAGTTTCTAGACTTAAAAAAAGACATTAGCATATCATGTGGCAAGCAGGTAGATTCTCGGGAATTTGTCAGCCAGAAAATTAAGGTATTATAATTTTATGCTTTTGAAGGACTTTTGTTGGTTTGGAGTTGAATTGTACGCGTATAAAAATCATCCGATGACGGACTTGATAATCTAGGAATGTTGAGAAGGTTCCTTGAAGATTTCAAAAAGTTAAATTGGGTTCATTATCCGATTGCGATAGGAGCATTAAAATAGGGGGGCAAAAATATGATAATTTTTTACTTGCAATGATAAAATAAATAGTTGAAATCAAACATACATCCAAAAACTCTCCATCCTCAATAGTGATCTAATACATTGATCCATATGATGAGATAAGTTAACCCTTAATGCTAATAAATGAGCATAAATATTTTATTAAATACTAAATGGATTGTTAGTTGAATTAAAGGCGTTGATAGTCTAGATTAGCTTATTTTTCAAATCAAATAAATTTGACGAGTTAAAAGTCAGAATCATTTGTCTAGTAATATGTTGCAATTTTATTCTACTTATTTTTAAGTAACATTTCAAAAGCCAATTTCAATCAGGCCAATGCATGACTGAATGATCGGCCCCACTAACTTGGATGAAAGTTAATAATGGTGGTTTCTTACTCGAAGATTTGAAAGAAAGAGTTTTTTCGGTGATTTTTTGAAATTTCACTTTAACATATACGTAATGATAATTAGAATGATGTGCGGTGATATCATGAAATTAAAGTGTTTTCAAATTAAAAATCACGTCAAAAATCAAATTTCTGATTAGGCAAAAAATAGGTTCATTGGTTCATTTGACAGCTCATCAGAATCTAAGTGAATAATACCATTAAGTAAATTGAATAGAATAAATTGAAAGCCGAAGGAATTATTATAAAAATTGCTAGAAAAATTATTATATTTCACTAAAAAAATTGAAATGAAGGAATTGTTATAGAAATATTTATATTAGAGAAATTGTTGTATTTCATGAGGAAAAGTGAAATAAAGGAATTGATGTAGAAATTATTGTATCACTTGGGAAACTAAAATGATAAAGTACTGCATGAATAAAATAAGCTTGAAAAATTATATTGGAATGACTAAACTGTTATAAGTGATTCATTGTTATTGATTAATCGGTTGTTGGTCTTTTTCTCGTGAGAGTTCTTCTCCTTTTTATAGGAGTCCTTGAATAACTATACAAGTTCTTCAATTCCTCGCTTTTGTCCACTACCTCGCTTCCTTACGTTTTGCCCACGTCTCATTTAAGGAGACTTGTTCCCTAAGTTTTCTCCATCACCTCAAATAAATGTTCACATTTTCTTGTTATGTTCTGACTTTGAGAAAAGTCTCGTTTAACTTCAGAAAAATTTTAAAATTGTGATAAATACTTCTGGACTTTTATATTAACTTATTCAAATGGATCTAAGCCCATCTCTCTTGGATTTTACTCATGGACCTGGGTTCAGGCCTAAGTACAATTTGTAAATTAGGCCAAATTTTAATTTTGATGCAAACAAGTATTAATAAATCTTCCATGACTGCATCCTTGAAAGTCTCTAGAAGTTTTTATTTTCAAATTATTTATAAACTCATAAAGCTTGATTAAATAATCTAAAACAAGTCTTGTCCTCTCAAGTCTGGCTAATTCATTAGTCAATGTACATTTTATGCCTTACAAATGATTATTAAAACTTATAACCACAATCGCAAGAACAATTAGCTTGACTAACCCTCAATTAGTTTAGGTTATGTCTCGATCATTTACGTTGAATTTTCAAAAGCGAAAGAGAGAATTAAAAGGCGCTATCAATATGTGAGTCCAACTAGGGTATAATGTAAAATAAATAAATGTCAAAAAATTTTACTTGAAACCTATACACATTTTCTTAAAAAATTTTTAAGATAAGCTTGGAGAGAGTTTAACTTAAGGTGTTTAATTAAAATACGATTCATTTATTTCTTTTGTTAAAAATAATCACTAAATTTAAAATTGATCAAAAGAAACGTTTACGTGCATGAAAATGTTTTATTATTAAATAAACCAACAAATATAATCTTACATTTCAAGTTTTCAAGGAATCCAAGTCTTTACAATATTGGTCTTCTTCCATTATTGCATGAACTTTCTTTGAATTTTAACTAGTAAACCAAAAGACTTGATTTGAATCGTTAACTTGTTTCCCAAGTTTATGGGACACGCGAAACGCATTAGCTTGGTGCAAGGAAAAGGGTTTCGAGAAATGTCAGCGCCCTCACCTTTGGAATAACATATATATATATATATATATACATATATAAAACTAAAACTTCCTTTAGATACTGATGATCTAATTCTCAAAATTGATTCATCTTAAAGTACTTGGACAGTAGTCCTTAAAAAGGAATTTTGTAGCAGTTGTTAAATGATTAAATACTGAAGATAATGTTCATTATTAAAGAGACTTGGGATTGATCGTCGTAAATGAACAAATGAAAAACGCTTTGAAAAAATCATTCAAAAGCTATGGCAAGCTTGACAAGATGGCCTCCGCCATGATCTCAATAGATTGTAAGCGGCTTCAAGTGCTTAGAAAGGTTTTATTGAAAAGATTAATATGATTGAGATTGAAGCTACTCTTTGTCCCAAGGGAACTCAATTATAATGAAAAATGTTATACGAAGATGGCAATAGTGAAAATTGGCACTGCAAATGGACAAAAAAATATTAAAAAGAAAAAAACAGGCGGTTAATGAGTAAACAAAAAAATGGTAGCAATTTAGTCTTGCTAAGCTGGTTTTCTGCCATAGTTTCTAAAACAGGCTGCGTAAAGGGGAATGTAAGCAAAAGCCAAGAATTGATGAGGTGGTCGATAACCTCTCAAAAATGTCAAAGATTTGTTTATCAAGTAATCATTTTAACAGATTGTCTGGATCGACTTGTCGAGACCAAGACCTCTTCTGAAAAAATCAAAGCTACTGTTAAAAGCTCTGTTATTGATTTAGAAAGACTTATTAAAGATTACACATCTTATAAAATGGTGTTAAGATCTTATTTCAAAGATGATGATAATCTTGCTTTTTCAAATATATATATATGGGCCAACCATTTTTCGGTAGGGGTTAAATGAGTTAGGCTAATTCAGAAAAATTTACATTCGAGTGCTTTCAATCGGTGCTTCGCTTGATATAGGTTGCGAGGTCAAATTAGTGATGAAATCTTAGAAAATGCTAAAAAAAATAGCATTCTTTAAATAAAAATATATAATAATAATTAATATATAAAATGATTGAGTCTAAACAATATAATAATAGTAAACCAACCAGAAATAAATAAAAATAGTATAGAGCATTGTATATAACACAATAGCGTATCACAAAAAAAATAACCCAATATCAAATGAAATCTCACACGTCTTTAATGCCCATCTTACGTTTTAAAACTATATCGATAATATGTGATTCTACAATTGAAAGATATACATCCTCAATGGTAGTTGAGTTTTCATCATCTATTAATTAAATTTTAGAATGTTAATAACATAAATTTCATTTATTTTTGAAAAAAAAAAATATTTTTTCTAAAAATGCATCTTAACAGTATAATAATGAAATATTTTATTTGTTTTGAAAATTCATATTGTTAGAAGATATAATCATATTATGAAAGAAATAAGAGTATAATTTTTGTTAATTATTTTTAAAATAACAATATTTTGTTATTAACACTAGTTTAAGTAATAATTTAGTTATTAAATTTAATTTATAAACTAGTACAACTTCATTTTTATAAAAAAAAACATATAATTGAATAAAGTTTAAAGGATAAAAAAATGAAATTATAAATATTTAAAATATGATTAATGAGATAAATAAAAATATATTCAATATTAAAACTGTAATTATTTAATTCAAATGCATTCCGTAATTTTTCATATTAAATGTTAAATTATCATATAAATTATATTAAAAATATACATTTAAAAATTGGAAATAAAATAGATTAAAAAAAATTTTAATATATTAATCATTTATTATAATTATTATTATTATTTTTAAAACCCCTATGCTATAAAAACAAATAGCCAAAATATCAAATTTTATAGGTAAATCATTGAAAATCTTAATTACCAAGCAAGTTATTTAAAAAAAAATTAAATATAGATTTTAGGTCAATCGGGGTAACATTACTTTATATAGTATGGCCACAGCAGGTTGAATCAGTTAGGCTGGTTTATTGAGATGCTAAATTTTCTGACGGCCCATGAAAATTTAGGTAAAGTGAAATTTAGGCTTTATCGTAATAAATTATGTTGTCGAATTTTAGCATGATTTTCTGAAAATATATTCCTTGTTTTCTTGTAAAAGTAACTAATTTTTTTAAGGGATAAGGTAAATATATGAAATGAAAAAAGATATTTTTCTGCAAAAAAAAATTATTTTTCAAAAAAAAGACATGGGATTTATTAGATTCACAAATCTTACATTATTTGATATCTTTTAACCAAATATTTCAAAAAAAATGTTTGTTCAATGACCCCCTATTTGCAATTTCAACACCTAACAAGAAGTTTTATGGCAGCCTTTGAGTTTGAGTTTGGTAAAATCACGAATATCCTTAACATTCAAATCCATGAATATTCCGTTCCCCCTCTCCCCCCACCCCACCCCGACTAAAACTCAAACCACTTAATAACATCAAACAAAGACAAAATCTGTCGCTTTCCGTTGCTTTTATCCTTAAGAACGAATCCCTAAGAAGGAACTATCTTCAAACACTAAGCAAAATGTTCCTCATTATCAAACACCATTAAAAAAGAATTCTATTATTTATTTTACTTTCATAATGTCCAGAAAATCCATAATGAAGCTGTTCTCCAAAAACATAGTTTAATAAATCATTTAACTTTTTAGGACCGATTTGGTTTTTGTTTTTTAAAAACATTTTTATTCTCAAGGCAAAATAAAAAAATAAATAGCGTTTGATTCCAAATTTTTATTATTAACATCAGCAAATCGAATGTAAAACAGTTTTGAATATATTTTAAAATACATATGTTTCAAAAAATTGATACCGAAACGAGCCGCGATGTTCTCTTAAAATTGTTCTTATCTTCTGAATTTAGTATTTTCATGTTCTCTGCTTTTCAGAACAAAAAACACAATGAAAAACAAACATGTTCTTTGTAAACAGTTTTCAAAAACTGCAACCAAACAGAACTTATGCACGTTCAGGTTTTCTCCCACATGGCCTTAGTTCCTACATAAAATATATGGAAGAGGAAACATACCACAATGAAATAAAACAAAATACAACCCCAACCTCAAATACATTTTTTTAAAATAAAAAATTCAACAAAGTGCTTTCCAATAGCCGCCACCCAAAGGTGCACAACAGGATACAGCGGGGACATAAACGCAAATGCAGTTCTGAAAACTGCCAACCAGATCACACCATCAAATACATAGAGACCTCTGGAAAGTCTACCAAGAAACATATTCTCACACGAGCAGGAAAACAAACAAATGTAAAAGAAGGCAAAAGATTACCTCACCAAAAGGCTTGCTAATGATATGTCAGTGGCAAGCAACATGACAATTTGCACTAAACGATACTCCCCCAGCTTTGTACGTACCAATGGGATTGAAACTGTTCAGGCAGAAATACACCTTCTTAGAGTACTATAGGAACTAGGTTCATAAACTGATCGATTTATCTATCAGGTCAATTCTTGGTAGGGTAGATTACAGGCACCCTCCCTCCTCCCTCTACAATTCCTAACTTACAACTGTTATGACTTTTGAAGAATGTGTTTCTCATACAAAGCAAGGATCTCTCTCTTGTTGGGATTCCTCAGCTGAAGCAGCTCAGCCCCATAATTATGTTTTGTGAGTTCTTGCTTAAGTTTCTGAATAGTGAATTTTGTATAGTCCTCTGTGTTCGTTTGTTGGATGTTGTTGTCATCGTTGGCCTCGAATATTGAACCACCATCTTCAGACTGTGTGAACTTCATAGGGCTAGTTGTGCTCCTTGACTTCTTATTTACTCTTTTTGTTCTGTCATTAACATCCATATCTTGAACAGATTCAATGCCCATGTCATAGTCATCTGCTCTCAAACGTTTCCCATGGGAAGCTGTCTTGAGCTTGCTATCCAGTGCTGTTTCATTCAGACGAACTGATGTTAATTCCTGCTGAAGCAAATCAAGTTTTCCTTGTGTGGCTTGTAGCTGAACAGAAAGAGCTTCTGCCCGGTTGTTTGCTTCTGCGCGTGACACACGCTCAGTCTCCAGAAGGCTTTCAAGGACTTGAACTGTACTTGCCCGCTGCTCATTGTTTGATTTCAATAGTGATTCGATTTCCTTCTCCCTTTCTTCAACCATTCCCTCCAGCAAGGTGACCTTGGAAAGGGCTTCCATTTCAGAAACTCGCAAACTCTGCACTTCACCTGCCAGGTCAGTTTTTTGTCTCTCCAAATTTTCGATAAGCCTCTCAGCCCTCTCGATCCGGGCCGATTTTTCCATATCTGACCGTTGAATCACATTCTTTTCCTTTTGAGCAGTGACTGCTTCTGCTCTTGCTTTATCAGCCAATTCAGTTGCTCTCTTGGCTTCTTTTTCAGCAATTTTACACCTTTCCTGAACTTCCTCAAATCTGTCAAACTCAGAACGGTACTTCTGCTCCAGATGGATTTTCTCCTGTTCTAGCATCCTCGCTTCTCTTTCAGAAGCTTGCGCCTTAGCATTCACAGCCTCTAACTTCTCACCCAACTCTTTGATTTCAAGCTTCAAGGATGAGATTTCCACATCATAGCTCTTCATTTTTGACTGAGCAGCCTGCAGAGAGAACAAGACAGAGCAAATGTATTGTTGTCAATACAGACACACAAGTAATCTACAAAATATTTCTATTTATGAAGGCTATTCATTGCATACTATGGGGAGCAAGAAGTTCCTAAAGTTCATCACCATAATAATCATACAACACCCGCCCCCCTCCTTTTCACTTACATCAAACTACATACCCTACTCTACCATCAAATGGATGTCCAAATTTTGTCAAGAAAGTCCACATGCCCCATCAATCCCAAGATAGAGAGGGCCCAAAGAGAATCACTAAACAGCCTGCCTCCACCCAAAACATTGCATCCCCCAATCTTATCACCACATGAATGTCAAAACTTTCTCTAGACTCTGGAAGGAAAAGAAAATAGAGAGGAAATAGAAGGAAGAAAAAATGAAAGAAACTAATTATAAAATTAAATCCAACATTTTTTTTGATAAGTATATGATGGTGAAATCAGGGGGAAATTAAATCCAACATATTTTATCTATTTACTACTTCAAACTCATTTATTTTAACTTGTCAATATAAAGACTAAATAATTTAGAATATGTAAGTTTCTAAATAATTTTATTTATATTTAATTTTTCTTCAAGAATGTTCATTACATAACCAAACATTAAAAAAAATCATTTTTCTTGGAATTTTTTCTTTCTTTAATACTTATAAGGAACCAAACACAACCTATATGTTTGTCAGGTGAGTAAGGAGAGAAATGGGGAGATAGAGACATCAAAGGAAAGAGGAGAGAGATGGAATGGAGAGAGGTCAAGGGAGGGAAGGATGAGGGGGAGAGTGCAATGGAGAGAGAGAGAGAGAGAGATTGGGATTAAAAACAGTTCATTAGCAAAGCAACTACATTTCCTGTTGCTGTCATCTAGAATTCCTTGTTCCCTTCAAAAGTGTCATTTTTTTGCTTGGAAAGCTAGTAGCGACTAAGTGTTGACCTTGGATTAGATTAGAAGTGAGGTTGAGCTTTGGTGAATAAATGTGTCCTAGGCAACTGCGATGAGGAACTGATTGAATACATTCTCTCATTCATTGTGATTTAGTGAATTCACTATGGCAGCTTCTTTTCTCTTTGTTGGACATTGGATAGGTCCCTCCATCAATGGGGGACACACTTTTAGGGTAGTATGGGTTCCTTTGTAGGGAGGAAATGTAAGAAAGGTCGAAGAGGGGCTCCCCTTTGCCTTTCTTGGATAGTTTGAAAAGAGGGAAACCAGAGAGGTTTTGATGGTAAGGATCCAATTCAAGCATTGAAAAGCTCTTTCCTTTGTATATTCTTTTGACTTGGCATAGCATGTACGAAGAAGTGGGTTTTCTGTCTCTTATTGATTTTGTGGATTACGTGGGTTCTTGGTACAGGTGGGAATGAGTGTTTTCTGGTTGTCCTCTCCCTTTATGGCCATGCTTTTAGGTATTCTCTGTCTATGTCTTGTATAACTTAAAGTAAAACATCCTTGTTCATTGATAATATTTACCTTTGCAAAAACAGTTTGCAAAGCAGATATTTATGAAACTCACATACAATTCTAAACTAAAAAGATGTTAATTGTAAGAGATTAAATGGCAGTTTGTTTGCAACAGAATGCACACATTCAATTATAAACTCACACAAAACATTGGAGAGAAAAGAAGAAGAATAAACTAGCAGTTAGTTATTTGATTTTGTAGATTGGGTGGGATCTCCTTGAGAGTGAGGTGGTCTTTTGTGGCTTCTCAATTTGAGGCCTTCCCTTTACTTGCTTCTTGTATCCATCATGTGTACTTGTTTGTTATAATGTTACATACGCCTCTCTTTGCCCATTAAAAAAAATTTATCTATGAAGGAAACATTCAAGAATCTCAAATTCAGCTCTAAACTCAAAAAGATGTTAGAAAGAGAAGAGAGATTAAATAACAGTTTGTTTAGCAAGGAAATATTTAAGATGCTCAATTCAAGAGTCAAGTCTAAATTCAAAAGGACATTAAGATAGCTGTTTGATTGCATAATGTAAAGATCTAACAAGCTAACCTTTAACTCTAGATTCAGAGTTGTGATACATTGCTCAGCATATTCAATCTTTGCTGCCTTATCCTTTATCTCTTTTTCCTGCATTTTCATTCAAGGAGCCGACACATCAATACTCCTTTACATTGTTGAGAACTGGGGATAACATGAAGAATAAAGAAGATAATAGGTAGAGGAGGTTGTCACCTTATCAGCCAAACTCTCAGAGAATTCTGCCCTCAAAGCATCTTCTCTCAGCTGTGTTTGCTTATTTGTTCGCTCTTGCACAATTGCTGCCTTCTCTAGGGCAGCTTTTGCTTCTCTAACAGCAATATCATACTTTCTTTTCCACTCCTCTGCCTCTTCTTGGGCAGACTGAGCTTGTTCCCTAGCAGCGGCCAGCCTAGCATCAGCAGCACTGCTTCTGGACTTGAGAATTGCTATTTCTGCATTGGCAGTGTCTTCTTCAGCCTTTTGTTTTGCTAAAATCTGTTCATATTTTCTTTTCCAGTCTAAGGATTCCTGCCTGGCAGAATCCAAAGTTTTCGACAAACTAGAACATCTTTCCTCCAGTGAGCTGCCTTTACTCTGCAAATTAGTTATGCGGCTCATATAATCATCGGCAAGTTTCTTCTTGTCATTGATAGCATCCTCATAGCGTTTCAGATATTCAGATTTATACTTCTCACTTGCTTCTAGTTGCTTGCTAAGTAACCCCATCCTATCTTCAATTGAGCGGCATTTTAACACGAGGGAACTCTTCTCGGTTCCAATTTGATCTATTAGCCTCTTGGCCAGGTCAAGTATTGGACCTTCCAAACTGGGCAGTACAAAAACATTAAATGAAAGTTAAGATGCAAAACCACACACCCAAAATAGTAATAATAATATTATTATTATTCTTATTATTATTCTTATTATTATTATTTTAAAAAGAGAGAGAATCAATCTAAACCTCTGCTGTAAGAATATGGACAATTTCCTCCATTTTCCTGGACCATGAGATGATGCTTCATACTCGGAAAGAAGATTATCAAGCACCTGCATAGCATATCAATGCTATATCAGACAAGAAGTATTTGATTATCATGTTAACATGTAAAATTCTCATCCAGAATTTAAACCAGAAGCATTTGACTGTAAATCCTTGCAACCTTTCTAGGCCAACTAGATTTTTATTAGGTAGACAGGAAGTCATCTTATGAGATATGAGTTGTGTTTAAAGAAAAAAAAAAAGAGGAAATGAAAACAAATAGGTCCCAGGTCATATTCTGTTTTGGGGTTCTTTACCTAGTCACAAATCATATTTTCTAGTATACTTTATTTGCCTAGTGTTGGAGGGTATAGTGTAGATGTCTTTCCATCCACGATAGTGTTGGAGGGTATAGCGTAGATGTATTTCCATCCATGGGTGTAAACAAACCCCTTCCTCCCTCTCCCATTTTTTCTCTTCAAGGTCAAGTTGCAAATCGTGCAGTAATTACCATGTGTAGCAATTCTTTCATTCTTAATTTGTTGCAGGTATTTTGTCCCATTTTTTCATGAATCATTCAGAAGAATTTGTAAAACAACAGGTTGTGGAATGGTGTATTATAGTAATTAATGGTTTATAAAGTGATGGAAGACATGGTGTGGAATGGAAGAATAAAAAGATTAGAATGTTCTATATTCCCTCCACCTTACAAATAGTGATTATTGGTTTATCAAGTTTCATCTCCTTTTATTCTTCCATTCCACACCATGTCTTCCATCACTAAAATATTTCTTGCATTACAGTCCCATTTGTGCCATCATCTTAGATTGCATATATCACGCTTAAGAAGATCAAGACCTATAATTCTCTTTTATGGAGAATCTCATTTGAAAAAGGGAATGTCAACATCCAAGGGAAGTGCATTCTACAAAGATCAATCATATTTTGAAAGTGAATACTTACCTTTAGGACATCATCTATTTTTGCATCAGAAGCATGACAAGCAGCTCTCAACTTCTTTTCCATGCTCTGTATTGCATTCGAACATTTTAAGTCTGCCTCCATAAACGCAGTCCTTTTATAATCCTACATCAAAGGGAAATCCAAGTAAAATCACAAAAAGCACAATATATTTGCTAAAATTAAAGATGCACAGCCAAACCAATATCAGCATTTGCCAATAGAAAAAATACTGCATTCTTCCAACACGATAAAATATGAAAAGTTTCCTCTGTGCACAAATAGTTGTCAGCTTGTGAAATTTATAGTGTATTGTTCACCCATTTCAGCATTGAGTATCACGTTGTATTAAATTGTGTTTCATAATTCTTTTTCCTTTTATCATACGTGGGACAGTGGGAGCAAAAAGAAAACATAATTAGAGTATATCAAACACATAATGCAAGAAAGGGCAAAAATATAATTGTACCAAAACTTGCCAATTCTACCCTTTCAACTTTACAAACATTCACAAAAAAAAAATAATAATAACACTGCTACAATCTCCAAGACAAGCATCCAAAGCAATATATCAAAGATGTACAAGAATACCTATATACTTCTACAGACTCTGCACCAGCGCACATGCAGACAAGAGCACAAACAAGACAAATGGGGGTGAATTTCTATTCACCTTTCAATACAAAACGAAGATAAAAAAATATATATAAGTGACAATCTAAAAAACAAAGAAATGTCATCTTTCTTACATGAAATTAGGACCAGAAAATATCAAATGCAAAATAAAGATGAAAAAATAAAAGTGACACTAAATCTAAAAACAAAGAAAGGTCAACTTAATTCCATGATATTAGGACCAAAAAAAAAACCAAATGCAAAAATAAACCAGAAATCTAATAACATATACAAGAGGCAAATTCTTTGTTAAATCATTGGACAGCACATCCACATCTTTTTGTTCATAATATTTTTTGTTATAGTAAATAAAAACTAAATCACCTCAAATGCCTTTCTAAAGAAGTTCTGGAGAAGCTTCTCATATTTCTGTCTTGTTGGACCAGCTCCTACTGCATTAGCATTGAACGCAGCCAGTGATTTTTGCTTTGCTTCATCATGCGCTTCTATTAGTGCTGCCTACAACAAATTGAATCAGAAGAAAACAGAAATATCTGGAAAATTGGGACATAAGAAATACTTACTTCCTCAGGTGGCTTTGTTCGGTCAAAAGCAGACATATAAAATTCAGTTGCTGAATCATAAGCTCTTCGGCACTCTGCTTCTTCAACACTCTGCAAAACAAGGATAATTCAAACCCTTGTGGAGGTATAAAATGAAAATCCTCAATCTTATATATAGAAACTACTGCTGCACTATACCCTTGCTTCCATTGCCAAAATTTCAGTTCCATTACAAGTTTAAAATAAAAAAGGATAGAAAAAAAATGAAAACAACATGATTAAATTTTTGGGTACAAATCTTATACAAATTTTGCATACATCCATATTCATCAGGATATTTTCTTTTATATTTACTAACATTTTCACTCATATGAAAAAAAAAAGGAAGAAGAAGAAAACGTGTTTGGAGTTGTGATTGATAAAGTCGTGTTCTCCAATGGTGCAAGTTGCAACAACATCTATGCTATATATAATATCAGTCCACTACAGAAGAAAGGTTGGTCATATTCTTAAGCCAGGAAAAAACAAATCTTAGTTCCATATTAGCAGCAGAGTTTACATACATGTTTTCCCTTCTTTTTTTTTGATAGGCAAAAGTGCATATATATTAAAAATAAAAAAAGAAACACCCAAGAAGCAGCCTTAAGTATACAGGGGGTATAATAAATGAGCCAAAAGGGGAAACAAGCAAGACGGAGGAAAAGAAACAGAAAACCCACCATCCCTCATGTACAACCTCACCAACACAAAAAGGCCCAACCACCCTCATCTACAACCCAACCAATACAAAAAATCCAGCAAGGTGGAGGGACCATCTGCTATACAAGTATTGGCCCAAGACCACAAAATACCAAAAAGGAAATTTTCATCCTATTAACTAAAATTTCCTCATTCTCAAGCACACATGTTTTCCATATTCATATTATCAAAGCCACGAGTACCCTATTTTTCTGAAGAAAAGCACCAATTTCAAGCTTATGAGATTATAAATTAGTTCATCACATCCACTCAGGGGCAGAGCTATGCAGTGCCCAGGTGAGGCAAATCCCAGATCCTCCCCCCACCCCCCCTCAGGGGTTTGTGAGATTTGATTCCATGACCTCAAGCCCTAAGGGATATGGCAGCCTACCACTACAATATGGAAGTGTTCTGATATAAGTTTGCCCCCGTGAAACTAAGTTCCATACAGTTCACCCTCAACCTACTTTCTGGCTCTGCCTGCGCATGCAGTCACGGATGACATGATGAAATTGAAATATGGTAAATTTAATCATTCCCAAAAACACAAAAACAGCACAAAACATAATAACTAGGAGCAGGAACTCTAGATGTATTACTAACCTGCCATGAGGAAGATATTGTAGGCACTGCACCATTATTGAGAGCGTTCAGATAAGAATCTGTAATACCAATAAGTATGGGCCCAGTCATTACTGTAGACCCTAATTGCTTTGATCTAGTCCTTTCAAAAACAAACTTTGTCAATGCATCCAGACCAGATTTGAATTCTGGCCTTAGTTTGTTCAACTGCATACAAACCCAAGATATCAAGACTCCAATGAGGAAAGAGAGAGGGAAAAAAACCAGAATTGGGTTCATGAACACAAATAAACAAATAATAGCATACATGTGATACTGACCGAAATCTGATCTAGTCGCTGGAGATCATTTTCATTGTTCAGAGGCCGCACAAGGGTAAAGCATTCTCTGTCTGGAAAAAGAGCTCGAATGGAATCCCGAATCTAGTGATCATTATTGTTATATAATTAGGACCTCCAATCGGACATTTACACCAGAAAATGAAAACCAAAATATCAAGCATTCAAGGCTTTGAGACCTAAGCTCAGTGACAGAATGAAGAACTCACACTGGCTAAAAAAATTACAAAGACTGAAACCAATGCCATAAAGTACCTCATTTTTTGCAGCTATATCTCTTCCACCACCTTGAACTGGCCTCAAAGCAAGCTCAAGGTAGTCACGGGGCGTTATTTTTCTATCATCTTCAACTAAGTCCAGATAAAAGTCCTGCAAGTAAGCAGCTAGACGTCAATACCCATCGAAAATTAAACTTTCTACACTATAATATGAAATTGGAAAGCAGTTAATGCACAAAACTAAGCCTACAATCTTCATGGTATGAAAACTCAAAGCAAAAACATAACAAAATGACACTAAAGCAAACATATCACCAGAACAATCCCATATTGTTGCTCCCAACTCTCCTCATGAGTTTGCATAATCCAACAAAAAAATTTAGTAGAAACCTGTAATCTTCATGGTACCAAAAACTCATTGCAAAAACATCACTCCTCATGAGTTTGCACAATCCAACAACAAAGTTCAGTAGAGTTATTATTTCATTGTTTTGGATATGAACACTCTGTTGCATGTAAAAACTTGAGCCCCAAACATGCTGAAGTCGAAGCTAGCATGGTTGATGAATGCAATTTGAAGTTATGGAAGGGCATGAGCTCAAATCGATGAGTTTCCAAGTAAAAACTTGATGGTGAGACACACATATGTGGACTCACAGACTTAGCAAACATAAAAAACTGTAAAACATTCAAATATAGCCAAACAGTAACAGTCTTTTGTATTAAGAGAACAGATAGAAATTGCATAATAAATAATATAATTACCCTTAGAAGCCAAACAAAGATCGGAGAGAACTGCCCCAACTCGGAAGATGTAGTCCTTCCACCAGAAGCTCTAACACGAATATGCTTAGTCATTTGAGTGACAAGAGAGAGGCGATCAAGTGCAGCTTCATCAATACCACCCATCTGAATAGAAGGAAGAACTTAAATAGGCAGAAGAATCAAGAACCCATGAAACTGGATTGATGGGCATGATACACAATGCATGTTGATTGTGAGGAGAAAACACAAAATAAATCAAATCTCAGCAATAAGAAACTATCTACTAAAACCCACACCCAATCTTTGTCCACAAATGATGAGGATTTGAGCATATGATGTACCAACCTGGTTGTATATGAACATACTAGATAAAAGAACAGCCAAGGAAAAAATCTGTGTGCTGTATGTTCCCTGTCAAAAATAGAACAACGAAAAGTAAGAAAACATAGTCGTTGCAAGTAAGCAAGCCAAATATAAAAATAGACAGAAACGATATCAAAAAGCTAAATATTAATATAAAAAACTGATGAATAAGTAAACTGAGATTGCCTGGTGTCCAGGATTAAATTACAAAAGTGAAGAAATAAATCCAGCACAAGAAGTTCATCACTTCGTTAATCAACCAACTAATTGACAAACCAACATGGATTCATTCTTGTGTAGAGGAGAACTGACCGTTTGATCATAAGCATCAATTCCTTCACTGTCCAATAGTAAAAGATTATATTCAGTTCCATCAAGAGCAGTTCTCTTTAAGGGTGTGCTCCACAACCACAGCCCTTTGGTACATGGTCGATGAGTTGATGCAACTTGAAACCCACTACTCCTCCCAAGAAGCTACAATAAATGCACGCAAGCAGCACACACAGTTATGATAAGATACAAAATATTCTGTGTAGATATATAATAGGAAAGAGTAAGAAGAAAGGTAAAGTTTTTCTCCACTGTAATGGCGACATTAAATAAACATTCAAAAGAATCTAAGCTGAATAATTTGCCTAGTTGGAGCCTTGGAGGCCTATACAGCATTATAGCACCCAAATAAACATAATAGAACACAGTAAATTCAGGATGCCATGACCTCAAACAAATATGGAGCTTTATTACACTAAAGTTGTTTTCTTTGTTTTTTCTTTTCTTAGTTTAGTTGGGAAAGTGGGGCATGGGTGAGGGTGAGGGTGAGGGTGAGGGTGAGGTGAGGGGATGTGGGCTTGGTTTTGTTAAAGAACTAACATCACAGTGGATGATTACTGAGAAGCAATTTTAAGCTTAACTTAGAATGTGCAGTTCTCTTATTCCCACCCTCCTCCCAAGCTTGAGAGTTGAGACACCCAACTGTCTTCATTCATTGCCAAAAGAAATAAATTAGGGAAAGAATCTTTCAAAATTCGATCGTCACACCACAACCAAAACTTAACCTTTCTCCTATTCCCTACTATAAACTGGACTTACATCTAATAGTCTCCCAAATTAAGAGTGTTTTTTAACTCTTTTATTATCCTATACTGAGTTAATTTATTTATTAATTTTTTGAAATAATTTTTTTTTTTGATAGGCAAAAAACACATATATTAAAAAGGGAAGAGCCACAAACGAGCACCCCACAAGAGTACACTAGAAGTATACAAAGGGGCCGAAACACGCCACAAAAAAAACAAAGACCAAAAACAACCAACCCACCATACAAGCTACATAAAACCCAACACTCCTCTTATAAAGGACCGATTCACATTCGGAATCATAGTTGCCCACTCACAAAAAGACATTATAAAAAAGGACTTCAACCTATCAAACGAGAACTGCATATCCTCAAACACAACTTTGTTCCTCTCTATCCAGATTGCCCACAACAAGCACAGGGGAGCAGCCCGCCACAATTTTGCTTCTTTTTTTCTTGAGGAGGAACGAACCCGACCCATTAAAAATTTCTTTGACCTGCAGGACAAACCCATCACGCCTTCGACGGGGGAGAAAATGGTAGTCCACAATGTCCAAATCTTAGGACAGTGGATAAAGAGATGCTCTAAAACTTCATCCGTCTGCCCACAGAAAGGACACCTGCTTGCAAGGGAAAATCCGCATTTTTTAAGTTGATCTATAGTCAAAATCTTCCCCCACCACACCTCCCACACAAAAAACCCCACCTTTGTAGGCGCAATAGGATTCCAAATCATCTTGACGAGGCGCACTAGTTCTTTGCCTCCCTCGCCAATAAGTCATAACAAGACTTGACTGAGAACATCTCATCCTTCGCCCCATTCCACCTAAGTCTATCGACTGAGAGGGGGCTTAAGCTTTTGGTACTAACAGTACATATAAATCTCTAAACCTCTTCTAATTCCCAATCATTAAAGTGTCTCTCGAATCTAAAGTTCCACCCTCCACCTGTCTCAGTGCCTTCCCACAAATCCACCACCTTATCCCCTTTCAAACTAGCCACCTCATAGATGGAAGGAAAAGAGGAGCAAAGAGGAACTTCACCACACCAGACATCTTCCAAAAATCTGACTTTACGCCCATTACCCACTTCAATCGAACAATTCTGCCTTATCTGCATCACTTCTTTGTCAATATCCTTCCAAAGACCGACCCCATAACTATCTCTAGGAGTGTTAGAGAACCATCCCATCTCCATACCATACTTTGGAAACTATAATATTCCTCCATATTGAGTTTTCCTCCATAGCAAATCTCCAATACCACTTTCCTAAAAGAGCCTTGTTGAAATTTAAAAGACCACGAATGCCTAGACCACCTTTCACTTTGCTCAAACAAACAATATCTCACTTGACCAAATGGATCTTCCTTTCAAGGTTACCACCTCCCCATAGAAAGTCTCTTTGAATTTTTTCTAATCTGATCTTGACTCTCTGGCGTCGAAACAAGGACATGACATGGGTGGGAGATTGGACCGAACTGACTTCTAATCAAAGTAAGCCTTCCACCCTTAGAAATGTATTGCCTCTTCCAGTTAGCCAGTCTTTTTCGAAACCTCTCTTTGACCCCATCCCTGCCCAGAAACTTCGTTTGCTCCCGTGATGTGAAGTACTCTATTTGGAATGCCAATTACCCTAACTCAATGGCTAAAATTTCCTCGTTCTCAACCCTCCCCACAGGTATCAAAGAGCTTTTATCCAAATTAATTCTCAACCCAGACAGAACTTCAAACCAATGAAATCCACCTCGAGATAAAGCTGAATTTGGTCTTAGGTGTCACTACAGAAAACGAGTATCGTCTATGACAGCAGGTGTGTCTCGCCTTTTTGTGCCGTCCTCCTTAAACTTGTAACCCGAAATAAAACCTCTGTTGCTCTATCCACCAAAGAAAAAGCTTCCATCCCCCAGGAAGCCAGGTAGGGGATAGTGGATCTCCTTATCGACCCCTCGAACTCCTAAAAAAAACATGCAGGCTACCATATAGCAAGGCGAAAAGAGGAGTAGAAATACACCACTTATCCGCTGACCATTTCTCCTTAAAGCCCGTTTATCAAACCTTCTTTGTGAAAATTCCAATTAATCTTGTCATATGCTTTCTCGATGTCCGGTTGCGCACCCGTTTTCCTTCTTGACGTGAATCAATGACTTCATTAGCAATCGAGGCGATGCAGAATTTGTCTCCTTAATGAAAGCATTCTAAGTTGAATTCACCAATTTATTCATCACCTTTTTCAACCTATTAGCCAGCACTTTTGCAATCAATTTATAAATGCTCTTAGGTTAAGCTAATAGATGCAGGAAATCTTTGAATCCTCAACCCCTCCTCTCTTCGGAATTAAAACCAAAAAAGTTGAGTTCAGGCTTCTAACAAAGTTCCCATGCTCATGAAAATCTCTAAATAGCCCCATAATATCTTATTTAACAACGTCCCACCCAAATTGCCAAAAAGCGGCCGTAAAACCATTCGACTTAGGGAGCCTTATCCATTGGTCAACGAAGCAACGTAGAACCTCATCTTGATGGAAACGGTACTTCTAAACTTAAAGCCTCCATGTCATTCGGTCTAGAAATTCATTGCTTGGACTGACCCTCCATTCCCCAGGGTCTCCAAGGAGTTCCTTAAAAGCCTTCACAATGCCTAATTTTACTTCCTTTGAGTCAGTTAACCATTGATCACCTATACGGATCCTGTCAATGTTATTTCTCTTTCTATGAGAATTTGCCATCTTGTGAAAAAAACCAGTATTCCTATCACTCTCCTTGAGCTAGATTTCTCTCGACTTCTGCCTCCATGAAATTTCTTCCATGATCGCCCACTTCTTGAAATCCTCCATAGCACCCATCCTTTCCTAACGCTCTCCGTCGACCCGGTCTCGGCTTTCAAGATCGTCGATGAGCCACATTTTCGGAAGCGAGACTTCTTTTGTTCCTCCACATTACCAAAGACCCCCTTGTTCCACACTTTAAGTTTTACTTTCAGAGCTTTGATCTTCTCCATCAACACATAACTATGTGTCCCCCTAAACTCAAAGCTCTGCCACTAATCAGTAATAAGCTCCTTAAATCCCTCCACTTTAAGCCACATATTCTCAAATCTAAGGAAGGGACCATTTATCCATGTACCCCCTTCGATAATATTGGAGAATGATCGAAGCAGATGCAGGAAAGAATTCTTTGTGTCACCTTACAAGCGCGATTTACTCCTCGATAATTAAAAATCTGTCCAACCTAGCCATCCTTCCATTGTTAGGGCCCCCTTTCCAGGTAAAAAGGCCTCCCTGCATAGGGATGTCTTTCAACTCCAACTCATCCGTAACTTGGGAGAAACGCCTCATTGAATGAGTGCAGCTACCTTCTCTATTGCTTTCCCTAAGAGCTCTTATCACATTAAAATCCCCTCCTAAGCACCAAGGATCTCCCCATAACCCCCTAATAGCCCCCAGTTCATCCCAGAGATCCTCCCTCCTCCCATACACAGTGGGCCCATACACCCTGGTAAAAACCCAGGTGAAATCCTCCTTCAAGGATTTAAATCTACAAGATAAAATTATCTTGGCCTTCCTCCTTATCCTAATAGCCCGAATGACACAGTATCCCGAAGTAAGGGATGCCCAGGGACGCTCCTCGGCTTTGATAGCCACCCACTCCAAAAATCTCCCCACCCCCAAACTTCTTATTATCATGTTAGAGACCTCCTTCAGTTTTGTCTCCTGTAGACAGACAACATCAGCCCTCTGCATTTTAATAAAAGCCTTGAACACTTTTCTTTTCGC
Organism: Tetrastigma voinierianum; assembly: GCA_016808115.1. Classification (NCBI taxonomy): domain Eukaryota; kingdom Viridiplantae; phylum Streptophyta; class Magnoliopsida; order Vitales; family Vitaceae; genus Tetrastigma; species Tetrastigma voinierianum. The sequence continues at coordinate 572,636 of JAEQBH010000763.1, forward strand.
CCCATCGTTAGCCCCCCTAACATTCCACGACAAAATTCTGAGCTTCATTAAACACCATTGTGAGGCATGCAAACCACGCTTTCGGGGCTCCATTCTTCTTCCTCCCACTTTGTCCATCCGCGTTCCCTCTAGTTTCTTCGCTCCACACTATCAAACCGTGGACCACATTTCCCCCTTACCTTTGCCTTTTTGTCTCAGAAATTGAGTGGTCGCAGGCTCCAGGATCTCCTCTTTGAATCATACATCGGGAATCAAGGAACTTCGAAGAATTTAGCCCCAACGGCTCTCTTCCCACGGGGCTATGTCATTTTCCACCCCCCTCTCACTTTCTTTCCCCCCGTGCTTTGAATCATTTGTTGTTCTTCCACCACCACCATCTCCCTGCCAGAGTGTATCGGGCTACATGTTGACGGCACAACCTTCAAAGGCGTTTGCCCACATCCCCCACTCCATACTTTTCGCACCCACCCACCCTCCTGACCAAAAAACTCCCCCAAGGGGAAGAGTCGGTCTGAAACAGAAGGAGAAGAAGTAGAGGGAAGGAGTTGAGATTGGTCATACCTCAAATCCGCGAAATCGTTGCCTGTGTTTGAAAGAGCCAAAACACGCTCCTCTTCTCCCCTTCTATTGTAGTGCAAACCCACTGAAACCCTAGAAATGAACTTAAAAGAGGATCCATCCTCTTCTAACCTCTCTGAGCCTGAGACATGGGCCTTGGGCTGCGATCATTAGAAGCACCTAACTTTGGATTTGTCTGGCGGGGGTGATGGAAGCTGGCCCATCCGACACATCCTCGACCCGAAACGGCCCGGATCCAGCCCTCCGGTTGTACCCGACCCTTTACTACGATGCCCCTTTCTAATTAGATCACTCGCTCATCCTCGGAACTCGAGCCGCTGTTCTTCCTTCTCCTTTGGTATGGTCGACAAGACCAAAAGCTGAATTCCCGTTTCCCACTACACTAAGCCTTTTCACATCATCATCAATGCCTTTCTGCCTTCCACTACACGCTCCCTGAAACGCGCGTAATCTCTACTCGTCTTCCTCCTGATTTTGCACTCCGATGTCTGCTCCTTTCGAAGGAAAAACTCCGGCTACCCACGGCGACAGTTCCCACCATATTTGTAGCTCATAACTTCTTGAACCTGAGAGGATGTTTACTGTACTTGGCCTCTCCCTTCCTTCCGCCTTCACCAGAATCCTTGCCCATGACAGCACCTCGGTCCAACGTATCGTCTCCTCATCAGTAGCCAGGTATCCCCCACACCCATCCCCGATCATTCTCAGAATGTCGCAAGTCCATAGATGCAGTGGTAACCCTACGATCCTTACCCACACCCTATTCAACTGGTTTTTCCTTTTCACACACCCAGAATCTGGGTTCCATCTTTCCAGATTCGGCCTTCCTCCCCGAAACGTTTGACGGCCCCTTTTCAGCGCACTGTTTGCCTCTTCAACATCTTCGAACTCAAAAATCAACAAATCATTATTTAGAAGCAGCTACCATTAAGCCCCTTTTAGCCCCACACAGCCTTTACTTACCGTTACCTCCTTTCCGTGGAAAAACTGTCAGGATGTTCTTTCGACTACCCACTAAACAATTTTGGCGTGATGAGCTCCTAAAGATGTGATACCGTATCCACCCGAATGATGTTATCTCCTCTCCTTGATATTTTACTAAGAGTGACGGACTCATTGACCTTCAGCATTAGCATTTCATCTTTATCTGACATTTGTTGCATCTTTCAACTACCTTTAGGATCATTGACCATTAACAAGGCCCTTTCATGGGAAGAAAATGCTATCTTCTTCCCCTCTTAAATCCCTCCTGCATGCCTTTGTCAGAAGAATCTTCCATGCGTATTTGATCCACATTCTAGCTTGAAAACTCTCATACCCTCCTTCCAATCTTGTCGCCAGTTTTCAGGACCCTTTACTTTACAACACACGTCAATACCCCTTAGCAAAGTACGCACCCCTTCTTCTCCAAAGCGTATCCATGCAGCCACACCTCTGCTGCTGAGTGTCAACATATTTACGCCTTCTCCTACTTACCCGCGATGGCTGGTTTCAGCTGTGCTTAAAAACCGGACCCTTCTTGGTGATGCGAGTACCCATTCCTTACTTGCAAACATAAGCTAACAGGCCTGGAACCCAGACCAGAGATCGATCTCCCAGCATAACACTTACAAAAAGTTTGACGATTCAACTTTCCAATAGTTAATTTTATTTATTAATCATTAAGATGCTATTATAATTTTTGGGTTTTGTCCCTTTGGGTTCATCCCTTTTTCCTTAATATACATGTTTTTTATGGTTTTACCAATCAAAAAAAAAAAAAAAAGAAGATGCTATTATAATCTTATTTGATGATATAAATGAATAAAAATAAAAGAAAGTTAGACAACCTTAATATTTTTTCCTCTTTTCTTCACTTTCTTCTTTCTACCTTTGATTCTAATCTCACAAACCAACTTATACCAAAGTCTCAGAATCTGAATACCTTTGATTCTAGTTCAATTATTTTACTAATGGGGGATGTTTGGAGGCTTTCTCAAAATCTGAATATCTTCAATTGTTGTCATATGTATCCAGAAGCAAATAGAACAACAAATTGTTTAGCTAAAAAGGGTAGTTGTAATACTAATTCAAATATTTGGAGGTGGGATTTTCCTAGAGATGTTAGGAAAGTTGCTTTTGAAGATTATTGTGGTTTTTAGTCTAACCGTTTTTTGTAAGTTTCTTTTTTTTTTTTTTGGATGAATAATCAGATCCGATATATTAAAAAAAAAGAAGCCAGAGGGACACCCCAACAGTATACAAGATGTATGCACAGGGCTATACAAAAAAGGGCGCGAAACAAAAAAAAATAACCAACCCTCCAGAGGAAACTAGAGAATACACATAATGCATCTTACAAAAGAATAATCCACCTCATGGATCAAACTAGCCCAAGAACAAAAGAACCTAACAAAGCAGAGAAGCATTCATCTTCAAGCACTACTTTGTTCCTCTCCTTCCAAATTGCCCACATCAGGCAAAGAGGCACCGCCCTCCATAGCTTGGAATCCTTCTTCCTCCATGGGATGCTAGGCCACCCCAGAATTAGATCATTAACCCGCAAGGATCAAACTCAGCCCCCTCCTAACAAGTTGAAAAGGGTTGTCCACATGCACTAAATCTTTGGGTAATGGCTAATGCTTCAGTCTGGTATAAGAGAAGCATTCGTCTTCAAGCACTACTCTATTCCTCTCCTTCCAAATTGCCCACATTAGGCAAAGAGGTACCGCCCTCCACAACTTGGAATCCTTCTTCCTTCATGGGAGACTAGGCCACCCCAAAATCATATCATTAACTCACAAGGATCAAACTCAGCCCCCTCCTGACAAGTTGAAGAGGGTTGTCCACATGCATCAAATCTTTGGGTAATGGATAAGAAAATGCTCCATAGTCTCTTCAGCCTCCCCGCAAAGAGGACACCTACTTGACAAGGAGAACCCTCTTTTTTGGAGCTGATTCATAGTCAGAATTTTATCTCACCAGACTTCCTAAGCAAAAAACCCCACTTTTATGGGAACAATGGGGTTCCACAGCATCTTAACAGGCACCTGATGCTACATCCCAACTTCCAGCAGTTCAAAACAGGACTTAACAAAGTAGGAACCAGATTTTGTCTCTTTCCACCAAAGCTTATCTCTAAGTTGGGGTCTGATAATCTTAGAATTGACTATGCTAAGGAAGCTCTAAACCACTTCCATCTCCCAATCATTAAAGTGCCTTTCAAACCTGAAGTTTCAACCACCCTCCAACCCTGAAGTCTCCCAGAGATCCGTAACGTAGCTCCATTAGAACCAGTCAAATCATAGAGGGAGGGGAAAGAAGTACACAGAGCAGCTTCACCACACCATAAGTCTTCCCAAAATCTAGTCTTGCACCCATCTCCTAACACAACGGAGCAAAATTGTTTAATCTATGCAACTTCTTTGCTAATTTCCTTCCATAAGCCTACCCCGTAACTACTTCTAAGGAGAATAGGAAACCAAACTCCTTCCTCAGTCCCATACTTCAGGTTGATAACATTCCTCCACATAGAATTGTCTTCTACAACAAACCTCCAGCTTCATTTCCCAAGCAAAGCCCTATTGAACTTGGAAAGGTTTTGAATGCCCAGGCCACCATTCTCTTTACTTAGACAAACTGTGTCCCAATTCACCAAATGCAACTTCCTCTCAAGATTGTCTCCTCCCCAAAGGAAGTCCGGTTGAATTTTTTTTCCAATCTTAGCTTGACCCTCCTAGTAAGGCAGAAGAGGGACATTAGATAGGTAGGCATATTGGATAGTGTGCTTCTAATGATAGTGAGTCTCCCACCTTTAGAGATATAATGTCTTTTTCAAAGAGCCAACCTTTTACAAAGCCTTTCTTCAACCCCATCGCACACACAAGTGGCCTTATGCTTCGCTCCTGAGGCAAACCAAGGTATTCAGTTGGAAGAAAGCCAATGCTGCAACATAACTCAAGGGCCAGCCTTTCCACTCCCTCCACCCTACCTATATAGGCAGCAAGAAGCTTTTCTCCAAATTGATTTTTAGCCCCGAGAGAGCTTCAAACCAAGCCAAGATCCAGCTCGAATAGGTCATTTTCTCCTCTGAATCCTTGCAGAAAGCAAGGGTATCATCTGCGAACAGCAAGTGAGTAATATGCCTCACTATCCCATTCCTTCCCTTGAACTTGTACCTGGAGATATAACCTCTTTCAACCGCTTTATCAATCATTAAGGAGAAGGCTTCCATGCTAAGCACAAACAAGTACGACGATAGAGGGTCCCCTTGCCATAACCCTCAAGAACTCCCAAAAAAGCCTGTTGGACTCCCATTACTAAAACTAAGAAAGAGGCAATGGAAATGCACCACTTTATCCAGCTAGTCCATTTCTCCCCAAAGCCCATTCTTTTCAAAACAAAACTCCAATCAATTTGATCATAGGCTTTCTCTATATCCAATTTACAGAGTAAACCCCTTTCCTTCTTCAGAATTGAGTCAATGACCTCATTAGCAATCAGAAAGGCATCCAGAATCTGCCTTCCTTCCACGAAAGCATTCTAAGATGTGTTGACAAGACCATGCATCACTTTTTTCAATCTGTTAGCAAGTACCTTAGCAATCAATTTGTAAACACTGTCAATCAGCCGATAGTTCTAAAATCTTTTGAAAGTTTCTTTATTTTTAGTCTCCATAAAAATAAAAAAAAGTCTCAATCCTGGAGTTATAGATTGAGCATATCAAATCTATAAATAAATAATATAATAAGTTTCCAAAATTTCCAAGGTTGTTTACCATTTTTTTTTTTTTTTTGAGAACATTAGATTGATAATTTCTATTTCTCCAAGATTTTCAAATTTTCAACCATCAATTTGCCATCGAAATTTCAAGTTTCTTATTATAGTTTTTTTCTTAGATCCTTGCTAAATCCTTTGGACCAAGGAAGAGGTTAAGTGTTGTTGGCTCGCGATTTATTGAATTTAGAAGCATTTTTATGATTTAAAAGGGGTTAGAGAACTTGTTCTAGTGTTTTTTATGTTGATAGAAAGTTTAGAAAGATTCATTCATGGGGTTTAGAATACTATTCTTGAAATTATTTTGTGTTATGACAAGTTTATGTAGATTGATTTGATGATCAATGAACAACTTCTTTGATCCCTTTTTCCTCCTTTTAGAGATCTTAGGTTTACAGTCACTTAAAAAGGTTTTCCTAGTGTTATTCTAGTTTAAAAATTCTCATGATTGATTATAAATACAACTTCTTAAGGGAGATGGCATACCTTAGTTTTGTTGAAAATTGAATGTATTAATTATTTGGCTAAGTGACAGTTCCAAACTTTTCTAAATGGGTAGAGCAAATTCAAGCATGGTCCTCCTTTAGGTATGAAGGCTAAGGAATATAAAGATTGAATATAGGAAGGCTCTAGTATTATAAGATGCCTATGGCACAATATGGATCATGTTCTACTACATTTGATGACTTTTTGATCCATTGGAACATCTGAACATGTTTTTTATTCTAGTCCTCATGATGCCTTACTACTCAACAATTTCATCCAAACATTGCAAGTTTTTTTTATTTTTTATTATTTTATATTGTTACTTAAACTAATTCAATAATATTGCTTATATGGCCAATCCTTTCCATCTTGGGCCATTGACTTTAGAGTTAGGTCCAAGAAAATAAAATATCTTCTCTAATGTAAAACCAATAGTTTTAAAAGGTGTGCCTAGGCTCAAGGCGCAACCACTCCTTAGTTATGGCGCCTTACTTTCCAAAACATGTGCTTTATTGAAGAGGCATGCCATGTAGACTTTAATTTCCTTTAAGCCAAAACTGGGTGCCTCTAACACAAATCCTAACATTCAACCTAACCAACTGGGCATATCAATGGTCAAGAGAAAGGAAAATACTTCATAAACTAACACTATAGTTACCATCTTATTGGCATTTTAACGTCCTGCTCCATTACTAGTGCTTTGAAACACAAGGTAGGAGCACATAGAAGTAAAATCAAATAATCTGAAGTCTATTTAAAAGGGAAAAAAAAAAAGGAAGTCAAATCGTCTTCTTCACCACTGACTCATTCTAAAATCCCAAAGCCGGATGAAGCCATCTTAGAAACCATATGTCTATACGAGAACGTGCACTAGAACAGAAATGCCCCTCAGAGTATCATGTGTTAGACAGAGTTCTCACAAAGAGTTCATAAACTGGATAAGTCAAATGATAGGATAGAAGTCCATGAAAATTGTTAGCTATACTAAAGCTTTTAAAGTGCAAATATACTCCATTTTTTTCGTTTCTGGTTTTGGGATTTTTTTCCCTGTGTAACGCACCACATTATGTAATTTTTTTTTGCGGAACGACACATGTTAAACAGTCCCAAATAATATATTCTTAGCAACACAAACCCTAATTCATGAACAAGTCGAACACACGAAGCAAAAAGAATATTCATAAAACCACCACCAAATATCCCAAAAGGCACACGATGATCTTAAACACAAAACCTAGAGCGCAAAGCCAAGGAAAGAAGAGAAAAAAAAAACCCAAATTGCACTAAATTCTGTAATGTGGAGAGAAAAAGAACAAGAGGGAACCTGATTCAAGATATAGCTCTTGCCCTGGCGGGCGCGACCGCAAACGGAGACAACGCCGATGGGTTCCTTGACAAGCTGAAGCGTGGCGACGGCTTCCGGATCCATCCGAAACTTGCCTTTCTCATCTAAGTAGACGAAGCGGATTGGCCTGGCAGGGCCGGTGACAGGCACTGCCGAAGACGACGGTGTTGTAGGAAGGGACTGAGGCGAACCATCGGAGGATTCTTTCCCTCTGCTAAATAATCGCATCATCTTCTCTTTTCCCTTCTTCTTCTTCTTCTTCTGATGATGATAATGATGATCTGTTTTAGCCCTTTTGCAGTTTCTTTTACATACAGAGAAATAAAAAATAGAGGGATTTAAAATGGGGGAGGGAAAGGAAGGGGTGCGCGTTGTAAAGTTTGGGCCTTTAGGGAAGCTAGAAAGCGATAAGCGTATGCTATGCTAATGCTATGTTTGTGAGACAAAATTTGAATTACTATTCTGTCCTTAATTGATATATCTGTTACAAATCTAAATGGAGGGCGTTTTAGTCAACTACAGAAAGATCACTGGAGACTGGAGAGTGGAGACAGCGTGGTTACCAAGCTACGGGTATAGGAATTGGGGGTTTGAATCCGAAATCCACCTCTGTTACGCATTATATTTGGGCTGGCCCAGTTGGAAGATGCCCCAAGATCCTTGTTACCCGGTGTTTAAAATATAGGAAAATATCGACGATATCCTTGTTACCCAGTGTTTAAAATGTTATGAAATATCGATGATATATCATCGATATTTCAGGTGTCAGTCAATCCTGATACGATATCGGGCCAACGATAGTTGGTTGAGGGAAAAATCGGACAAGACATCGATAAATCAACAACACTATTGACTAAACTCAACGTGTGGAACGATGCGCATGTCTCAACTGAAATTTTTGTATTATCGTCGATATATCGAGAAAAATCAAAGATATATTGGGGATATATAGGTGACATGTGAACCGAGATTCTTTTATCTAACTACGAGACTTTTCTCGTTCGCTTTGAAAAAGCTCCAACAAATCACTCTTGTAGGATCCGACTCGCCATAATTCGGGGCCTGTTTATCCAACGCCCAAGATTCGCCTCTAACAGTTTTAGGTTCCAACGCTTAGATTTTTGTATCTAATAAGGATTTCAATATACGACTGATCCAACGGCCATAAATGATTTCTAACGATCAAATTTGATCCAAAATCAAATTCAATGGTCATAATTCATTTTCGATGGCTTTTTTACCGAAAAATGGCTGGTTTGACTCCAAAAATTCTATAAATAGCTTAAAATCACTAGTTTTTCATATCAAACTCATTAATTCTATAAACGGCTAGTATTTTTGTTAATTTTCTATATATAGATATTCATGTAAAAATATCCACGGATATATTTTCGATATATCCCTAAAATTCAAGTACTTATATATCCGTCGAAACCAATATTTTTAACCTTGTTGTTACCTAATAATGACTTCTCCCATCTATATTTAATTATTTATCATTCTTCCTTTTGTTTAAGATTAATGTCAATGGAGCATTCAAACATAGCTCATGTGGTAAAAGTATGAGATAGAGAACAAGAGGTCCTAGGGTCGAATTCAAAGAATATAGAACTATAATGTAATATTCAAAGTAAATATAAGTAAAAAAAAATTAATGTCAATAGGATAAGTCTATTTAAATATTTGCTTGATCATTGATCTAACGAGATTAGAATGAAGTAAATACATTACACTTAATTTAAATAGACATAACCTTATAATTAAATAAAGTTGAGTAGAATAAGATTATGTTTGTTTCTTGGTTAAATTAAAAAAAAGAAGTTAATATATTTGACTTTTTTTATTTAACTAAAACAATTTCCTCATGTTAATCAGGGGTAATTTACTATATTATAATTGTAATATTTAATATATTTTATTAAGTTATCAATATAATAATGATATCTTATAAAAAGAGATCTATTATCTTGCAAAGAGTTAACTACTGATTTGCAATGGTAAACTATCTAACTCATCTTAGGATATCTTATCCCCAATGGTTCAACGTTCTAATTGACTCATTGGAAGTATGTGATATGGCTGTAATATACTTTGTCACTTGGCCAACTCTAACTTAAAATTTTTTAACCATTTGCAATGATTTAGTTTTACCATGTAGATATTGTCCATTTTGAATCCAATGAGTCTTCACAGCTTTAAAACACGTCTATTAAGTTGAGAAGAATTCATACTTATATAGTGATGTGAACTTTATCCCTTATCTGATGTAGGATGTGACAAACATCCCCTCATACAAACACAACGTCCTCGTTGTTCCTTGAGATTACGAGGCCAAACGGACATACACCCCCTACAGGTACAAATGGAATGAACCCTCACACCGGGGTCAAGGATCGACTCTGATACTATTTATAAGATTTAGCCCAACCATGTAGATATTGTCCGTTTTGGACCAAAGGGGCCCTCAATGCTTTAAAACACATTTATTAGCTTGAGAGGAGCCCATAGTTATATAGTGTCATGAACTTTTTCCCTAATTCGATGTAGGATGTGACAAAGCTTCAACTTGGCTATGATACCACTTGTTGAGAAATTTGACCTACCCTTTCCACAATTGTATGATATTGTCCACCATGGTTTTGTTTTTAGGTTTTTCCCAAAAGATTTCGTACTAATTAGATTTTGTTCATCCTTATTATCTAATGGTTCTTTATATTTCTAACCGATGTTGGACTTTGAACGCACACCCAACACAATGGGCACCTTTGAGTGAACTTCTTCACTTCTTACTTAAAAGATCGTGCCCAAAAAACTGCCCTTTCAACCATATTTTTCTTTCTTCTCTATGATGTTACAAATGTTCTATTTTACTACTAAAGAGATGGTTTCTCATGTTGGGTTATATATAATTCATGTCTCGTGGGTCCATGCCCAATTAAAAATAGTAATGCTTTGTTCACTCCAAGACATGTTGTCCCGGTAGAGGTAATAAATTAAGGATTTGTTTATTAGTTCCAGTGGCTTTCTTGTAACCTGATGATATAGACCCTCTAGATGACCAGCCTTAGGAACCCTTGAATTCAATGGAAGAGAATCGTTCCCAACACCAAGGACAAATTTTGGAGATTTAGTTAGAATCAAAAGGAAACTAAGTCCTTAAATCCTAATCTTGAGACGCGACAAGATTGATCACTCTCTTGATAAGTCAGATTTCCATGCATTCAATTAAGAAAAAAAAAAGAAAACAAAGCAAAAGTATTCTGAATAAACTTTCATTAAACATAAACTGTCTTTTCTCCCAATGGCGTCTGCTTTTTATAGTTAAAACATCCCCAAAAAAACCCTAAAACCCCAAAAACGAATTTGGCCCAATTAGAATAAATAGGGCCAAAAATAAATCATTAAAATAATAACTAAAAAGGAAATCATAATTAAATAACATCAAGAAAAAAGTCCCTAAACTAATAAAATGAAATTCCTAATTAATCTATGCCCTCATTTGGGTCTTCCAAATCTATCTCTTCCACAACAAGATTGGTAACCATGCTTCATGAAGCTATGAAACCTTCAAATTTTGTTATGAAATCTTCTTATGCAGTCTCTTTGTCTTGCACTTGTAAGATCAAGCTTTATAAAGTTTCCTTCATTCTTTTTGTCCTCGCCCAAGTCAATGAACCTCCAATTCCGTGCAACAAATCTAGTGAATATTTGGTCTCATAAACTTGATTAACTTGGTCCACACCTCAATCTCTATTATTCCCTCCCTCCTCGAAAGGATTCGTCATCGAATCACTCGCATCAAACAAAGATTAATCAACAACATTAAAAGTTGTACCAACATTACCATAATTGCTTAACAAATCTAGCTTCTAGGTATTATCATTGATTCGCTCAAAGACTTGGAAAGGTTCATGTCCTCTAGGTTGTAGTTTTGATTTCCTTTGTGTATGGAACCTTTCCTTTCACACGTGCACCCATACCCAATCTCCAGGTTTCAAGACAACCTTCAAATGCCCCTTGTTAGCCTGCTTAGCATATTATTCATTTTTCCTTTCAGTGTTAGCCTGAACTCTAGCGTGTAACTTCTTAACAAAATCCATATTTTCCTTACCATCAAGATTAACTTGCTCATTAGTAGGCAAAGGTAAAATGTCCAAAGGTGTTAATGGATTAAAGCCATACACAACTTTAAAAGGATTAAATAAATAAATAGCTTGAACAGTCCTATTATATGCAAACTCAATAAGTTGCAAACACTTCTCCTACTGCCTTAAATTCTTTTGAATGATAACACGTAACAAGGTAGTGAGTATTCTATTAACTACTTCAGTTTGACCATCCATTTGAGGATGTGCAACAATAGAAAACAACAATTTTGTTCATAATTTATTCCATAAAATGCGCCAAAAATGACTTAGGAACTTAACATCTCTATCACTAACAATTATCTTAAGCAATCCATGCAAACGAACGACTTCTTTAAAGAACAAATCACTAATACGTGTTGCGTTATTAGTTTTAGAACATGCAATGAAATGAACCGTTTTGCTAAATCTATCAACAACAACAAAGATGTTGTCCTTACCATTCTAAGACCTCGATAGTCCTAAAACAAAGTCTATAAATATATCAATCCAAGGTTGTTCAAGCACATGTAAAGGAGTATACTAGCCATGAGGTTTAACTCTAGACTTTGCTTACCTACATGTAATACACTTAACACACACAGACTGCACATCATGTTTCATGTTAGGCTAATAAAAATGCTCATTTAATATGCCTAAAGTCTTATGAAAACCAAAGTGTCCCATCAAACTACCTATATGACTTTCTCTAACCAATAACTCACGAATATAACAAATAGGCACACAAAGTTTAGCTTTCTTGAATATAAATCCCTCATGCTTATAAAAGTCATCAAATGCACGTTCAACACATTCATTCCATACTTTGTGCAAAAATTAGAATCATTGGCATACAAATCCTTAAGTAATTCAAACCCAAGTAATTTAGTATACATTGAAGTAAGTAAAGCGTACCTTCCAAACAATGCATCATCCACTACATTTTCCTCCCCTTGCTTGTATTTGATTACATAAAGAAACATATCAATGACCTCTAACCACTTAGCATGTCTTTTATTAAGCTTTGCTTGGGTTTTCAAGAACTTCAAGCTCTCATGATCAGAATGAATGATAAATTCTCTTGGCTATAGATAATGTTGCCAGGTTTGAAGAGTTCTCACAATTGCATAAGCTCCTTGTTGTAGGTAGGATAATTTAATGTTGCCCTACTTAGGTTTTTACTAAAATAAGCGATTGGTTTAGAATCTGTTATCTTGTTAATAGCTCGACAATCCACACACATGTGTCATGTTCCATCTTTCTTTGGGACTAAAATGACAAGAATCGAACATGAGCTTAGACTTTTCCTTATAACCCTTTTGCAACAACTCGTCCACTTGTCTTTGTATCTCATTTGTTTCCTCGGGATTGACTCTATAAGCAAATCGATTTAGTATGGAAGCACCCGATATGAAGTCTATTTGATGCTAAATTCCTCTTAAAGGATGTAATCCATTGGGAATTTCTTCACGAAATAGATCATCAAAATCCTGTAATAAAGTCACAACACCACTAGGCAAAGATGGGTTACAGTTGTTAGTAGAGAAATAAACATCCTTGTACAGAAGTATAAGTAGTTGTTGCCTTGTCATCATCACACTCTTAACCTCATGTTTTTCAGCAAATGCACTCAATCTTTTATTTTTCTCTCATTTTTGCTCACTATTCTCTCAATTTTTCCTCCAATCTCTCCTTTTATCACATTTCTCTCTCTTATTTTTCTACTCTTATCTCATTTTTTCCCTCAATCCTCTCATTTTCCTTCTCTTTCTCACACTTTTGTTTCTCTCATTTTGCACTCTCTTGCAATTCACATATGATCTTCATAAGTTTACAAGGGTTTGAGAGGGGCTATACAAATTTTCGATTGTTCATTACAAAAGAATAACGATTTTTGTAACCATCATGCATCACCTTCCTATCAAACTACCATGGTCGACCAAGTAAAATATGACTAGCATGCATTGGTGCCACATTACAAAGGACTTCATCCTCATACTTGACAATAGAAAAAGGAATTCGAACTTGTTTGTTTACCTTTACTTCTCCACATTCATTCAGCCATTATAACTTGTACGGTTTAGGATGCTTCATGGTATGTAGATTCAATTTCTCCACCCTCAAAGAACTAAAAACATTAGTACAACTACCACTATCAATGATCAGTGTACATACCTTACCCTTCATGTGGCCTCTTGTGTGAAAAATATGCTCACGTTACTCATCATCTCCATCCTCCTTAGGTTGTATACTCAAGGCTCTCCTTGTGACATTTAATTCACCATGCACATTTTTTTCTACTTCAATATTAGAACACTCCAATGGTTGCATGGATTCGGTGTCATCTTCACTACCATACCCAATCTCACCATTGTCTCTCACTATCGTAACTCTTTTGTTCGGACATTGACTAGCTATTTGACCCTTGCCTTGGCATTTAAAACATTTAATATCACGATTTCAAGCAATGGAAGAGTTAGCTTTACCTTGACTTCCATGGATGGTTGTTTCTTGTGTGTACTCAGTTTTGGACTTTGTTGAGACTAACTTCTCCTCTTTCTTCATGACATTAATGGGTCTCCATGCCGATCCTAAGTAAGGGGTTTGATGTGTTTTGCTGCCCTTTCTCTCGAGTTGGTTTTCTACTTTGATAGCCACATGCACCATATCTTCCAACTCCACATAATGCCGCAACTCCACAATATTAGCAATTTCTCGATTCAAGCCAACTATGAATCTGGTCATAGTAGCCTCTCTATCCTCTTCCACATTGGCTCAGATCATGAGGATCTCCATCTCCTTCTCCTTTTAATAGTCTTCCACACTACAATTACCTTGTGTGAGGCTTTGTAACTTCCGATACAATCCCTGGTAGTAATGGCTAGGGGCAAACAATTTCCTCATCATAGTTTTCATCTCCTCCCATCTTTCTATTTCTCCTCTTGTTTAACAATAATTAATCCCACAAAATAATAGCATAATCGGAGAATTCAATGGTTGCAAGTTTTACCTTTTTAAGCTACGAGTAATTGTGACAATAAAATACTAACTCTACCTTCTTCTCCCACTCAAAAAAAGCTTCAGAGTTGTTCTTTCCTTGAAAAGATGGATCTTGATACTGCCCAAATTATCATCTTCCCTTTTCTAATGCTTCTCCAAATTGTACACCATATCTCATTTGGCTAGGATCACGGTCATCATCTTTATCAAAGCCTTTACGATCAAATTCATCATTTTCAATTCTATATTCCCTTGGTTGAACTTTTTTTCTATGATGCCCATTAGTAGTGTTTCGTAGCTAATCCACTTGGTCAAACTCAATCTGATCTAATTGTTCATGAATCTTGTCCATCTCTCTTTTCATCAATCTCTTCATCTCATTCATTAGAGGCTTCATCATAAACTTTGGATAAAACTAATTCTCATTGTTGGACATCTTTTTTTTTTAAGAAACATGGATTAAAAGAACTAAACTTGCACTCCCTCACATGTTTCCACTCAAAGAAAATTCACTTTATTAGCTTTTACCCTCTTATATGCTCACCACTCTTGCCTTTTACCACTTAAAGCCAAGCCAACTCCCTTCCTGTTCTTAATAAACTCAAAGAGAATCAACAAATCTAAAGAACAATAAGCTAGATATTGGCAATCTCAAAATCATAACTTTCAAAACTTAGTTGTGACAAATGTTGGAATGGAACAAGAATTAAAGATACTCACTCCCATAGACAAGTAAACTCGAATAGAAACCAAATGACAAATGAAAGAACACACCAAAATGAAGTGATTTGATTGAGACAAAACATCAAACGCCTTGTATGCAAAGAACCTTTATTTATGAATTTCAACACCCAACCTTGTATTTTTTTTTCTTTTTTTTGCTCTATTCTCCTTTTTTCTTTCTCCTTTTTTTTTTGTAACAATGGTTGTTAATAACAAGGATATCAATCATAAATTTTGCACAAAACAAGAAAATTGTGAAAAACTTCTTAGAATTCTGATAGAAGAAAGATGAAATTTTTATGTAATGACGTGTGGTAGATGACCTGCACACTATCCAGATTCTTGGGGATTGAAAATGGATTCGATTTGATATGCTACACAATTCGTTTCGATACATGGATCAAAAGTTCTGGCTGCTTTAAGATGGTAGCCCCCTAAGAACAATTTTAGAATTTTGACGGAAGAAATGTGAAATTTTTATCTAAGGGTGTGTAGTAGATGACTTGCACGCTGTCCATATTCGCGGGGATTGAAAAGGGATTTGATTTGATATGCTATACAAACCGTTTTAATACTCAGATAAAAAGTTATGGCTATTTTAAGATGACAACCCTCTCAAGAAATAAATTTTTTTTTTTGAATAAAAAAATGAAACAAAAAAACAAGAAATAAAACCTATTTTCAGCACCAAAAGCTCTGATACCAATTGATATTAACCCTCTAGATGACCAGCCTTAAGAACCCTTGAATTCAATCAAAGAGAATCAATCCCAAAGCTAAGAACAATTTTTGGAGATCTGATTAGAACCAAAAGGAAACTAAATCCTTAAAACCTTAATCTTGAAACGCCACAAGGTTGATCACTCCCTTGATAAGTCGGAATTCCATGCATTCAATCAATAACAAAAGGAAACAAAGCAAAAACTTTATGAATAAACTTTCATTAAACATAAACTGTCTTTTCTCCAAATTGCGGTTGCTTTTTATAGTTAAAACACCTCAAAAAAAGCCTTAAATGTAAAACCCGGGAAAATTCAAATTTTGTGGTATAAAATAGTAATTTCGGGTCAAAACCAAATTTTTCTAGATCTCGGGATGATCTAAACGGACCCCCACCGCTGAAATCGCCCTTCACGAAATCTAGCTACCACGTCGACCTCTGACACAATGAAATTTCGTTTTTCGAGGCAATCGAAAGGCCTGGGCGCCGTATGACGGGCTTGTAAAAGACATGTGATGTGACAAAAGTCACCTACTACATACAAAATTCCACATGTGACACATGCTGTAATGATTAGCGAGATGACGAGACGAATGGCTTGCATTGGCGCTACGTACATCAAATAGTTAAACAAGCGGACAAATGACAATTATTGAAAAGAGTAAGTGAATAAAACAAAAAGAAATAGTCTTCTTCTCCAATTTGAAAGCAAAACGTCACAGTGAGGGTGGGTTTCAAATTTTATAGAGAGAAAGAGTGACTTCTCTCTAGATTTCCTGGCCGTTTCTAATCGTCTGCCTCGTCTACAAGAAGCAAAGTTGTTCTACGCGGCAAGGGCTACGCGTGGGCACTGATTTTGTGGAGTTCCGACAACTCCAAGATGTAGGGATCTTTTCCTACTTGGTTTATTTTTTGGCTAAGAGCCATTTTATGGATGTGGATTTGTTGAGGCTTGAATGACCGCGGCTTTCGTCCCCAAAACCTTTGAACCGAGGAAGAAATCCCTACCAGGTGTGGGCTGAATGCTGTCGACCCGAGGGTTTCACTGTTCACGTGATTGGTTGTGTGATTTTTGTGTTGTTGGGTGATTCAAAATGAATTGTTTGATTGTTAATTAGCCTATGTGAGATAATTTTGGTGTTATTGTTGTAAATTGAATAACATGATTTATGTGAGTTAATTGTGTTAATATATGCATGTAAATATATTAGCATGAATTGTTTGGAATTAGCATAATGCATTTCCATATGCAATCGGCACCCTAGAACAATAGGTGAGTGCATGACACGAAAAATGAAAGAAAAGTGAAATGACTGAAGAAATTTCAGCAAGATTTTCCAAGAATTGCCTCGAAAATCTGGCCCAACAATCTATCCTGAGGCTATGACCCATGACTGTCGGAAATGATCCAAAGAATTCACCGTAGGGTAGTCCAATTATATTTACCGATCTGCAAGATAAGTTTCGAGAACAAAAAGCTTTGAAAACCGGTGATTTGTCTCGCATTTGGCGGCACGTGTGAGTGGAGTCATGAGGACTCTAGACAATGGATCAAAAATGTGACATTCGAGTAGGATTATGTATTTCGCTTTTTGAATGTGATTGTTTGCCATGACATGTGCACTTAGGTGGGAGAACCCATGTAGGGAAATTATCATCATCGGGTATATTGCCTCACCCCGGTTGAGAAACATTATTTCAGGTACAGGAGGCATGAGGACGACGCCGCTAGAGGTCGCGCTTTTGTAGCTAAAGCCGGATTGTGGCTTTGGTATTCATTTTGTATAACATGTATTAAAACTTTAAATTTTGATATATGTTTTGGTTAAGAGTATTGTAATAACTCTTGAACTATGGTATATAATTGATATATTCTTGATGAGTATTTGATGTAATGTTGGCCCAAGTGGGCCGTTTACTATGTATATGTCCTATGATATGACACGTATATTCCGCAGTTGAGTGGTCAACGAGACACCTTGATCATGCCACAACTGGTGGTATCGAGCCTAGGTTTATAAATACCTAGGGCTTGAGGGACTTGGGCTTAGGCCATGGTCGTAAGGTGTGAGAGCACCACAATTTGGTGTGGCTCGATGTTAGAGTTTAGGTATGTGATTACCTAGGCAGTCACGGGATAGGATTAGAACACTACATGCATTGCATTTTTTGTGTGATTGGGTGTATAACATGAATTGTTGTGTATGTTGTGTGATTTGTGTCCTTAGTGAATAGCACATAGGAAAAAAAAAATGATGAGAAGAAATTTTTCTCGAGGTTTTGATAGCAGGTGTAAAACTGAAAAAATACAAATAAAAAATAAATTTTAATGAATTTATTCGGGTTCTACTGAAAATGAAAAATAAATAAATATTTTTTGGTGGTCTTTTAGTAGGTGAAACAAAATGAAAAAAAAAATTGATGTGAAAAAAAACAAAATGTGAGGTCGACGGGCTTTGCCCATTTGCCCGCGGCCGGCCGCGATATGGGAATTGTATCGTGATTGTGGCCGAGGTAGGCCCGGGCGCCGGAGCAGGGAGGCGCCGACACGGCCACCGGGCACGCAGCAGATCGCCGCGACACGCCGTGAAGTCCTCGTGGACACGGCCGGGCTCGCTACAGGCGAAGCACTACGCACGCCGCATGGCCCTCGGGCCATTGGGGCTCATACAAATGGGCGATCGTGACGAGGGCGATTCCGCTGCCGGGTGTATCACAGACAAAGCTGCGACACGGCGCAAGAACGCTGGCACGACATAGCGCGCCACAATATGGCGAGGAGGCGCGCCGATACGGCTAGAAGGGGTCGGCGACACACGGCCACGTCCCCGATCGCGACACGTCACGCGACACTCCGCCGAGCACGGCCACCATATCGACGCCAAGCAGGCGCCACGACATATGGCCCGTACCGCCACCGATGGAGTAGTGCACGCATCACCGCGCGCCACTGGGCCAAGGGTGGTGCATTGTGCACTCGACTCGGGCTTTGACTCAAGGCAATTCATTCGAAGTCATCGTTGGGACACTGCTCTAACACTGCTCATGAGCACGCTCACTTATAGGTTTTCAAAATAAAAATAAAATAAAATAAAATATTTTTAAACATGAAATAAAATAAAATAATTTTTTTTTTGTTAAATATGATTTAATGTATTGTCTTGCATTACCTATGAATGCATGGACACTGTGTATGAAATGTTTTTAGTATGTGAATGTTGTTCCTGGACTGCTTACACCTTAGAGATGTCAGATCATTGTGATAGAGTTGGGCTTAGAGGTTGAGGCCTTGAGGAGCCCTTGTATGTGAGTCTCCTCCCTAGGGATTAGGCGAGGCTAGGGATGATATGTTGTGGTTGGGCGAAGTTAGAGATCTCGATTCTACCTCACTCTGGACCCGAAAGTCATGGACATGTCGAGTCTCGACCATCCCAGGCTGGATCGGGCCGATGCCCATGTGAGTCGCATCGACCAGAGCGTAGGAGGTTGAGATCGCCTACGTAGGGGAGGTTACCGCCACGCCGCTAGGACGGCAACGTGTTGTATTTAAGGGGGACAAGATGATATTTCATTCTCGCATTGTAATGGTAGTTTAGTGTCGACAATCATGTCGGGCCAGCAAGCCTTACCCCTGAGGACAAGGTGAGATTGGACTTAGATCTACCCTCGAGTAGTTCATATGAGGATGTTTTTCCGGATGAGCTACTAGGATTGCCTCCGTAGAGGGCTTCGTAGACTGCATCGAAGTTACACTCGGCATTTCACCCATTTCTATGACTAAGACAGATGGCACCAGTTGAGTTGTAGGAACTCAGAGTCCAGCTATAGGAGCTACTAGACAAGGGGTTCATTAGACCGAGCACTTCACCATGGGGCGCTCCGGTTCTATTTGCGAAGAAGAATGACAAGACCCTTCGACTGTGCATTGATTATAGGCAGTTGAACAAGGTTACGGTAAAGAATCGGTACCCATTACCGAGGATTGACGATTTGTTTGACCAGCTAAGAGGAGCACTAGTCCATTCCAAGATAGACCTTCGCACTAGTTACCATCAGCTGAGGGTTAGGGAGACAGATATCCCTAAGAAAGCGTTCAGGACACATTATGGGCACTTTGAGTTTATAGTGATGCCCTTTGGATTGACGAATGTGCTAGCAACATTCATGGACCTCATGCATAGGGTATTCCAACCCTATCTAGATCAGTTTATCGTAGTCTTCGTGGATGACATTTTGATATACTCCCAATCAGAGAGGGAGCATGAGGATCACTTGAGGATCTTTTACAAATATTGAGAGATCATCGCCATAGTCAGCCATGCCCGCAGGCGCGAGTTTCTCAATTTCATCGAGGTGAGATTTTTCGACACGGTGTCGCGATCGGGCGTGGCCGCTGGACCCGCAGAAGGTCGAGGGGCCGTGATGAGTTGGGAGAGGCCGAAGTTAGTCTTCGAGATACGTAGTTTCTTGGGATTGGCTGGGTACTACAGGAGATTCATTGAGAATTTCTCTCAATTGGCAGCACCTATGACAAGATTGACCTGGAATGAGGTCAAATTTGATTGGGATGACCGATGCGAGAAGACATTCCATGAATTGAAGAGGAGGCTTACTACATCTCCTATCTTGATAGTCCCGGACAGGGGATAGAGGTACACAGTGTATTGTGATGCCTCGAGGGCCTAGACACGGGCTTTGATATAGTCCCGGGGAGGGTAGCCAGGTTCCTGCTAGCTGGAAGAATCATGAGCGCACTACTCCCACACATGACATGGAGTCATGTATTCGCCTTGGAAGATTTTGCGCCACTATTTATATGGTGAATAGCCGAGGTATACTCGCACCACAAAAGTCCGTTCACGCACGGACCTCATGCAAATATGAGGCAACGCAGATGGATGGAGTTCCTAGAGGATTATGATTTCACTTTGCATTACCACCCTGGTAAGGCAAATGTAGTGGCTGATGTACTCAGTCAGAAGTCACGGGGAGTATAGGCTAGTATAGCTTCCCGGGAATGGCGAATGCTCGAGACTGTGGGATAGTTTGGGCTACAGTACAACGAAAGCGTGCCCAAGGCACGTCGGGGAGTCTAGCATACAACTGCCTCTTTTGAGTAGAGTGATCGTAGTCCCGTGGATGTGGACGTGGAGATAGTGTCCATCAGGGACCGGGTACAGCCAGGTACAGGTGACGAGGGCCGGGATACCCACGCAGACATGGTAGTCTTCTAGAGGACGTAGTGTACGTTCCTCACACCGATTCGAGAGAGGAGACTTTCGTGGAGTTTCACTACTCTCGATTTTCCGCAGATCCGTGCAAGTACCTAAGATGTACCCGTGATCTTCGCCGCCATTACCACCGAGCGGAATGAAGAGACACGTAGGGACTTTCGTTTCACATGTTCCACGGTTAGCAAGTTAAGGTCGAAAGCACCGGCTGCCAGGCTACTCAGCCATCGAGGTGGTCGAGTGGAAGTGGAGCACGTCACGATGGATTTTGTGACCCACTTTACCACCCGACAATCGCAAGGACAGATGCATGTAGATAGTGGACCTACTATAAAGTCGACACATTTTCTAGCCGTATGGATGACCTTCACATCGAGACTCCCGCTGTACATTTGAGAGATAGTCCAGCTACATGGAGTACTAGTATCCATAGTGTCGGATAGAGACCCGAGGTTTATGGCGCACTTTTGGAAGAGTTTCCAAAAGGCTATGGGCACACAGCTGACCATGAGTATAGCTTTCCACCCATAGACAGATGGTCACTGTAGAGGACCATGATGTGTTAGGAGGACATGCTGCGAGAATGCGTCCTGGATCATAAGGGTAGCTGGGAAGAGCATTTTCCCTTAGTGGAATTCACCTTACAACAACAGTTATTAAAGTAGAGTATACAGATGGCACCATATGAGGCATTGTACGGGAGGCCATGCAGATCACCGATATGTTGGACCGAGGTGGGAGAGAGCTCCATCACTGGTCCTGATCTGATTAGAGACACCTCCGAAGGTGAGCTTGATATGACAGCGCCTTCTCACTACCGTAGCCTAAGTAAGAGTTGCGTTGACGCACGACGCCGACCCCAGAGTTCGAGGTCGAGATCACGTCTTCAAGGTGATGCCTAAGAGAGGAGTGGTCGTCTCTGGCAAGTGATAAGCTATCGCCGAGGTTCATCGCGGCCCTTCGAGATACTCGTGAGGGTAGCACTGGTAGCTGCATCTGGCTATTTTACCGCCAAAGATGTCGTGTCCACTTAGGTATTTCACGTCTCCACGCCTCCGAGGCATACCCAAATCCAAATTTCATGTAGCTGATTGGGGAGAGATTGAGGTTGACATGGATAGTATTCTGATAGCACCGCTGCACGCGATATATGATCATGTGCCTAGCGGACAAAACTGAGAATAATAGGTGAAAGGCAAAAGATCGCATGGAGAGCTCAACAGCCGAGACGATGGGCCACCTATCCTTTCTTGTTTAGGGATGAAGGTACGGGTTTAGTCGCTTAATACTTAAATGACTAGTTTACATGCATGGTATAGTGCACTTGCATATGCGTAGTGATTCGGTTAGGATTGCATGCACTTCGTGACGAAATTCCTTTAAGGAGGGAGAATGTAAAACCCGTGAAAATCTAAATTTTCTCCGCTTAAAAGGGTAAATGGTACTTCGGGTCAAAATCAAATTTTTCAGATCTCTGATGACGAAACGGACTTCATATCGTTTGAATCGTCTCTAAAATCTAGTCTACCACGTCAAATTTCCCATCGAATTCGAGACGAATTTCATTGCTTTTGGCGCGACTGAAGGCCTAAGTCAGTATGATCCGCTTGTGAAAGACATGTGATGATAAAGTCACCTACTACATGTACCCATGTGACACATGTTGCATGATTAGTGAGATGATGGAGATGAATGACTTAGATTAAGCCATGTGTCAAATAGTTAAATGAAGGGACAATGATGGAATTATTGAAAAGAGTAAGTGAATAAAACAAAAAGAAATAGTCTTCTTCTTCAATTTGAAAGCAAAACGCCACAAAGGAGGGTGGGTTCGTGATTTGCAGCAGAAAGAAATGACTTCTCTCTAGATTTCTACGTCGGACCGCTACCATTTGACCAGTTGGGCAAAGTCGTCTATCGCAGAAGGGCTACGCTGCAAGAACGATTTCAGGAGTCTCGGTTAACCCAAGATGTAAGGATCTTTTCCTACTTGCTTTATTTTTTGGCTAAGAGCCATTTTATGGATGAGAATTTGTTGATGCCTGAATGACCGTGTTTTCGGTCTCAAAACCTTTGAACAAAGTGAAGAAATCCCTTTACAGGTGGCTCAACAGCGCCGACCGAGGGTTTCACTGCTCGATCGGGTTATGTGATTTTGTGGTTGTCGGGTGATTCAAAATGAATTGCTTGACGTTAATTAGCCTCCATGTGTGAGCTAATTTTGGTGTTATTGTTGTAAATTGAATAACATGATTTATGTAAGTTAATTGTGTTAATATATGCGTGTAAATATATTAGCATGAATTGTTTGGAATTAGCATAATGCATTCCATATGCACCGGGGCACCCTAGAACAATAGGTGTGAGTGCATGACACGAAAAATGAAAGAAAAGTGAAAATGATTGTGAAAGGAATTTCAAGGAAGATTTTTCGAAGAATTGCCTCGAGATCGTCCAACAGCTTCATCTCGGGAGGCGACCCACGATCGTTCGAAAAATGATCCAGCAATTCGCCTCGGAGGGTAGTCCAATATATTTACCGAATCTCTACTAAGTTTTCGAGAACAAAAAGCTTTTGTTTTGAAAACTGTATTTTGCTCACATTTGGCTTAGGCATGTGTGAGGGAGTCGGTGAGGACTCGAGACATGAGATTGGGCATGTAGACATTCAAGTAGGATCATGTATTTCTGAGTGTGATTGTTCGCTATGACATGTGCACTTAGGTGGGGAAAGTAACCTATGTAGGAAATTATCACCACCGGGCATCACGCTTCACCCCGTCGAGGATCATTATTTCTGTGTACATGTGGAGCGCATACGATTAGTGCTCAAAAAGTGCTATTTCAACCCCGTTTAATTTCAGGTTTTATACTTTTGTGTACTAATCAAGATAATTAACCCAATTGGCACATCAAGGTCCCGCCATGCTATTGATCGTGATTTTGTGGCAAATTTTACAGCAGCTATTTATGCCAAATTTGTTGAGTCAATCCAAGTACCTAAGAATTGAGTCAAACTCAAAGATCGCAGATCGTGAGACTGTATGAAAGAAGAGCGAAAAAATGCCAAGAAATTGGAGCTACAGGAAAAATTTCGCAGGTTGCACTGTTCATCCTGCGAAATTTCTCATACAGCAGCACTGTTCATGTCTCTTGCACTATTCACCATCATGCTTTTTACCTTTTTGAGTCCTTTTTGTCACTTTTTGGTTTTCTTCCAAAATTGTCGCTTGTAATAGCTTTTGATTTTGGTTATTTTTGTAATTTTGCTTGGCTGGGGCTGTATATAAGCTCCTATGCACTGTAACCAAAGACAACTTTTTTTCATTAATAAAATAGGCGGGAACCTTTCAGCAGTTCCCGCTTCTTTTTTTTTCCTCCACTTTCTCTCATTTTCTCTCCCTTTCTCGGATGCCAAACACCCTCTGAAGATGACAACTTGGAGGATGAGCGGCTAAAACCCTTTCCCTCCTCAAGTGGAAGAACGCCGGGTGCGTGATCCGGGCGCAGGCCGAGGGTTCCATGGTTTTCGCAGCTCACCGGCGCTTTGCGGTTTCCTTTTAACTCGTAGGTTTAAATCCCCGATTCACCTTGAATGGTTATTACTGATAATCTTTCGGGGCTCACTGATGCTTAATGTTGCATCCATTGATGTTTGTTAGTTATCATTTATGATCCCTTGTAAGGTGAGTCAAGGAGAGTTGTTTTTCACTGTCGGAGACCACTGATGCTCACCGAGTACCATTTTTTAAAGGATAATTATTGCGGTTAGGGTTTCTTTAGCTAAACGAAGATCCTGCCGAGATGACTATGTGCCATCCTCCCCAACGCGAGGAAATGACCCTGGAAACCCTTAGTTGCCTTAGGATCCTAAGCCCAGTATACTGATACTTCAAGGAGTTCTATTTTACATTTTAACTTATTTTATTTTCAGTTTTAAATCCTCAAAACCTCATTGTTTTTACCAAACCTGAAAATCCAAATCAAATTCACCATTTTGGCCTTCACTGTAAATCATTTGTGCGAAGAAAACTCATCCCCGAAGTTCGACTCCTTAGACTAATTATATCAAGCAGCCAGCCTTGCTACTACAGCAGAACTTATGATACAAATTTTGTTGATTCCTAAGACACCTACTCGTGGCATGAATCAAGATAGGAGGACTGGCCACTAGAGGCCGCGCTTTTAGAAGAAAGCTCTGATTGTGGCATCGTATTCATTTTGTATAACATGTATTAAAACTTTAAAATTTGATATATGTTTTGCTACAGATTGTAATAACTCTCGAACTATGGTATATAGTTGATGTATTCTTGACGAGTATTGATGTATGGGCCCAAGTGGCTGTTTTTATTCATATACATGTCTCATGATGTGAGACACAGATATTCCGCAAAGTTGATCGTGGTCAACGAGACACCCCGATCAGCGCACATTAAAACCCTAAAAACGAATTTTGTCTAATTAGAATGAATAAGGCCTAAAATAAATTATCAAAAGAACAACTAAAAAATAAACCATAATTAAATAAAAGACCCATACTTAAAATAACATTAAGAAAAAGCTCCAAAACTAATAAAATGAAATTCCTAATTAACCCATGCCCTCATTTGGGTCTTCCAAATCTATCCCTTTTGTAAAAAGATTGGTAGCCATGCTTTGTGAAGCTATGGAACCTTCAAATTTTGTTTTAGAATCTTCTAATGTAGCCTCTTTGTCTTGTACTTGTAAGATCAAGTCTTGTAAAACTTCATTAATTCTTTTTGTCATTGCCCGAGTCATTAGACCTCCAATTCCGTGCAACAGATCTTTTAAATATTTGGTCTCCTCAACTTAATCAGCTTGATCCACACCTCGACCTCTATTACTAGATGTAGCCGATGATATGTCCGGGCGACCATCATTGGAATAATCCATTATATTGAGGTAAAGAAAATGTTGTTACCTTGATTGTCGGAACCTCTGAGCATCAGCAATGCAACGTGAGCCTGCAAAAAAGATGATTCGACGGCGATGTGCCGACCACGCTCTCCGACGATTAAGTCAGTAAAAGATAGAGAAGAAGAAGCAGAGAGTTCTCCCAGTTCGAATTGCTTTACCACGTGGGAGATCTTCCCAATTTATAGGGCATGGTTCACAAATCTCCTCTTAATTTTAGGGATAAAATCTCTTCTTCCCTATTAAGGATTAATCTTCTAAGAAATAAGGGATTTAGAAACTAGGAAATCCGCTGATAAATATCTCTTTTGCGTATTTTTTGCCTTCATGTATTTATCCATAATGAACTTCCCATATGTGGTAGGATGGCCGGCTGGGGGACTCGAAATCCTAGACGGGCCGCCTTGGAGCTAGTTTATGGGAAGACACCAAGGCTTCAAGATTCTCCCCTCTAGGTAGTGCCTCATGGTTTTAATACTAGCAAAGGATCAAATATTTCACAACTCTACAAGTGGACTCCCCGCTCCATCGAGGCCATTGGAGTAATGGGTCTAAAGATTATGGCGCTCACAATGCCCCTATTTTTCCTCGGTTAGAATTTCGTGCTTTTTCAGTCGGGGGAAATTACCATGCTTTTTTTCCTTGGGTGTTGAAAGTTGAAAGGATTGGGAGAATTGATGCGTACCTTGAACACGCCGGAAAGTGAAGTGCGTTTGGATACAAAGCGCGTGGGAAGTGCAATTCTTTCCCTATATATGTTCGCGGGCGCATGTCGGCCCCCACGACATTTAATGCGCCTCGTTGATGTTTTGCCCTATATATGTGGATCAGCTTCTCGAGTGGCCGCCTTTTACGATTTCACAAAATTCTTTGCCTACTGCAATTTCCTTTCCCCCGTGCTCCGGAAAACCTTTCTTTCACAGGAATCATCGGAGATCCCTCGACAACTTTAACTTTTCCGGTGAGTTTTTTCATTTTTTGTTTGTATCGCCTTCTTTGTTTTTGTTTTTGTTTTTGTTTTTTGTGGCTCTATTTGTTGAGTGGTTTTGGGTTAGAAAGTTTTTGTTTCTTTTTGAGGGTGCGGACATCATTTGCCAGTGGGGTTCTTATGATGATGCTCCGGGCTGTGTGTTAGGTATTCCTAAGTTTAGAGACATCCCATTGGGTTCCGCAAAGGTTCCTGATTCGGGTTGTTACACCTTAAGAGGGGGATTTCTTGTGTCTTTCGAGGGTTCTATCGTCTTTATTGCTTAATGGGCCTCAATTTGATCCCTTTTTTTTGTTTGATTGCTTGTGAATGTGCTGGTAGGGGTCACTAAAGGCTTCTACCAAGCCAGCTGGGAGAGGGACCCTTGAAACGCTTTCATTGTAAGTGTACTCTAGTTCGCTATGTCTCGTAGAGGAGTCAGACCTTCAATCAAGTTCCCGTCACATTGTAATGGAGGTGTTAGACGAAATTGTTGTCCCAACCATAGGAGGGGCAGATAATGCAGTATACTTCACCCAAGAGCAGTTTGCTACTGAACTTTGCTTCCCCATCCCGTCTTTGGTGAAGTAGTTTATGTACTTCACTAAGGCACCTCCTATACTTATACATCCGAACGTCGTTCAGATTCTGATAGGTTGTAATGTGCTAAACTTTCTCTACCAACTGGATATTTCTATGGTAGAGATTTGTTTTATTTACACTTTGAAGCTTCCTCGATCGGGGTCGCCTATCTATGTCAAGGCCCATAGCCCTACACTTGTAACTGGCTCCCTTGACTCCCTAAGACCGGTTTAAATGGGTTGTTTCGTTAAAGGTCCGTGGTACGAGAGACGCCAGTCTTCTTGTATTTCATTTGATTTGAAACGACCTTCTCATTTCCAAAGAAATTGATCTCGTGGGGTCAGACTCCCATAGGTTGTCTATGTTTTGACATGCCCCTATTTTTTGAAAATTTTGTGTGTTTTGACATGCCCTTCTTTTCTGAAATTTTTGTAGGCAGGCATAGGTGACGTCGACTGGTTAGCTAGGTAGAGAAGGCTAGTTTGGATCGCATCAGATGGCTACTCGAGATCATTGAGGGGGAGCGTAATCACGAGCTCCTCTTGTCTTTGAAGAACTTTCAGGAATTAGGCGCCAACCCCTTTCCTTACATAGTCTCTGTCATCCCTCGTTCGTTGCCAGAAAAACTTACTAAGGGTAAATTTTTTGTTCTCACTGACCTTATGAAGTCGATCCCGAGTAGCTCTTCACAAGCAGGGTCCTCTTAAGAGCCTCAAACTGAGATTTCTCAAGGGGCCTTGGTTAGCTTTGTCCTTCCTAATCAATCATAACTGTACAATATCCAAAGCCTGCCACCTAGGTAGAGAAAAGAAGAAGGGAAAGAGGGGGAAGAAGGTTGGGCAGGTAAAGGCTGTCGGCGCGGGATTAGAAGGCTTTGTGGATTAGGTGGATTCAATTGTCAATGAGCTAGCTGAGGAGAGGGAGGACGATATGTCTAGTCTCGTAGCTGGATTTTCCACGTGATAGTTTAAGCTCACAGCGCCAAGCAGGAAACTACCTCGCTCAATAAGCACTGGCGGCAAGCACCAAAATGAAGCCTGGGTCAAATGAAAGGCTTAGGCAAACCGACAACACCATTGTGACTCTCCGTAACGAGCCTGATGCCGTGGCTTGGCTTGGGGTTTCGCCTAGGATGCTTATAGGAGGCTCAGGCATACCGATGGGACGGGGTTCCACGGAGGACCTCCCAACACTAATCAATTTGTAAGTGAGAGTCCCTCTGCAGAGACAGTTGTTGGTCCGCCGCTCCTAGCTAGACGATCCAGTCTCGCAACTTCCATTGCCTGCAAGGCAAGACTACCTGATATGTAAGACCCTGAATTTAAGGTTTCAATGAATAGTAAGTTTCATTTTCGATAAGTATGTATTTGACTATAAACGGTCGAATAAATAGTAAATTTTGAAAAATGAGCCTCGAAGAATTGAAAATGTTCAGAATAATGTATCGAGTCTAAAGGAATTGAAACAGATTAAAACGAAATTATTTTAAGGGGTGAGAATGTAAAACCTGGGAAAAACTTAGAAATTTGACTTTTTGCTAGGAATGGCAAAATGGTAATTTTGCCTGAATTCTTTCTAGATCTCGGATGAAGAAACGGGCTTCACCGTTGGAATCGTCTTGCAAAATTTAGTCACCCAGGCAAATTTCGTTGAATTCTAAGATAGTCCAATTTTCACGAAATTCGAGGCGACGGGCGTCGAGTGGACCCTGAAAACTAGATTTTTAGAAAAATCTTGAAAAATGTCATATATTTAAAGAATATCCATTTAAGATAGATGGAACTGAAATCGGGGCAAAATAAATTATTTCGGGGCGAGAACGGAACCGAAGAAGTGTGACATGTGGCGTGACGTGAGCATGTGGTCCACACTATAAATAACCTAAAATATCAAACATGCCAAAAGATCTCATTTTTGGTCTAAGACCAAACCGTAAGAGAGAGAGAGAGAAAAAAAAAGGCAAGCTTCTCTCTACGATTCACGAAGTTTTCTGGCCATTTGACCGGGTCAGGGGTCAAGAGTTAAAGTTGTCAGACGCTGACTCAGAGTCTGCCGGTACCGAACCACAAGATTTTGCCAAGGTTCAAAGTTTGGGTTTTCATGAAAACCGAGAAAAGGTCGTGTCCCGAAAAATCATGCTATTTGAGGTAGGGTTTTTCTTTTACTTCCTGTGTTAATTTAAGTGTCTAAGGGGCATAAAAGTCTAAGGGAGATGCCGGTCTCCAAGCTCTTCGACCCCATGATCAGAAAGCTGCCATAACTTAGCCATCACTCATCCGACTTAGTGATTCAAATTTTTGGGTAAACTTAGGATTGGATAGGAGAACATATCTCCTTTGAAATAGGTCTATCCAAATTCCTGTAATCTCTTCGAACTCATAAATGCATTCAAAGTGAGCTAAGTGTTCAAGCTCGTTTCCGCTTTGAGGACCCTTACGGATCGTGGGTTTCGCCATAACTCGCCATCACTTAATATTTGAATCCGGGAAAGTGGATTTAATTGGTCGTGGATGAATTAGACTGATAGGAGAACATATCTTTGTGAAATAGGTATATCCAAATTCCGAC
This sequence comes from Tetrastigma voinierianum, assembly GCA_016808115.1. Classification (NCBI taxonomy): domain Eukaryota; kingdom Viridiplantae; phylum Streptophyta; class Magnoliopsida; order Vitales; family Vitaceae; genus Tetrastigma; species Tetrastigma voinierianum. The sequence goes on from JAEQBH010000763.1 coordinate 602,655, forward strand.
ACTTTGGGACTTAGAAATTCATTCAAAGTGCACCAGCACACTAATTCCCAGGTGGGACACAATGGTCATGGCCTCCAACTTCGGAAGGCCTTAACTTCTTCGTCTGAACTCCGTTTTTGGTGTTTTTGGACTCTATGGAAAGTCCATTGAGTCAAGATTCCAGACATGTGCCTGTAGAGGACAGTGGATGATTAGAACATGGCTGAAAATTTATGTTTTACACCAAGTGTGCAGGTTGCTTGGTTATGTCGTTGTGAATAGTCGAGTTTTGACATGACCATTTCATGGCATGTTGTGGGCTATTGTATTGAGTAGTAATTGTCATGAGTTAGCCTAAGAAAAGCATGAACAAAAGAAAGAGGCAGAGTTCAATTGATTTTAATCAATTGGAAGTGATTAAATGCTTAAGGGTTGCTTGAAAGTATATTATAGTTATGGTTTAATTGAACATGATTAATGTATGGATGTTAATGGATTTTATGGATAATGTGACTTGTAGGAGGAAAGTGATAAAGGACAAAGGTGGAGGTGGAAAGTTTTGTTTAAAGGAGGAAAAAAGGTTTAAATTAACTATGTGCTGAAAATGTAAATGTTTATGAAAAAATATATAATATATTAATGTTTACAAATATATATGTTTTCATATCTATGTTATAAATGTTTAAATGAAAAGGAAATGTGGGCTCTCTTTGACTTTACTTATATGTTGAGTGTACAGAAATGATTTATGGCTCTATAGTTTCTAAAGCATGATTTATGGTTCCATATTAAATAAAATGTTTTTGAATAAATGTTTAAATGAAAAAGGAAATGTGATTTTCTTGACTTTAAATTATGTTGAGAAAATATGAAAGGATTATGGTTTCCATAGTTTTATAAAGCATGATTTATGGTTTCCATATGAAATGAAATGTTTATGAATGTATATATAAAATATACATGTTTATATGAAAATGTTTATGATTGAACTTACCAAGTAATTTTAATGTTACAAAGATAAAGTTTAAAGGAAGTTTTAATTGTAAAGCAATTTTATATGCGGCATGGTACATGGGAAAGGGATAGAATTTTTTGTTTAGCGTATATAAGAGCGATTTATATCGCTACGCACGCAAATGCATTTAAAGGTTACCAAAGCACAATGTGATTTATTCCATATGCAATGGTATTTAAAAGAAAGACACGATTTATCTGAGGTTCCTTTGGGCCACTTGATCGTAAGACTGCTTCCTGAGGTTCTTTCAGCTGACTAATCCGCTGTTAATCTGTGAGGGCGTGTTCCATCGATATGACTGGATTCAAAATGGAAAAGAAAGTAAAGTAAATGTTTATTGAAAGGATATGTTTATACAATTGTTTTGGCTACATTGTATTTGAACTATATGGAAAAGAAAGTAAAGTAAATATTTATTGAAAGGATATGTTTATACAATTGTTTTACACATTGTATTTGAACTATATGGAAAAGAAAGTAAAGTAAATGTTTATTGAAATGAGATGTTTATACAATTGTTTTACACATTGTATTTGAGCCATAGTTGTGAAAGGCTCGCCTTAGGCGCGCCTAGGTGCAAGGCAACGCGACTCCCAAATTTTTAGCGCCGCCCGAGGTCAGCGCAACATTTCAAAGAGGCGTAATTCAAAGTAAGGCAGCCTTCTCCGCTAAGATCGAGGCTCCAAAAAGGCGTGCTTTTCTACTTCCCCTCGCTTCTTCCCCCCTTCTTCTTCTTCATCTAAGACACCTGGGCCTCTCATCGTATTTTTCTTATCGAAAATGTTAATTTTTTTGCCGAAATAAACAGAAAATGCCCTAATTAGGTCGGAAGGAGGCCGTGAATCGAGAGAACAAGAACAGAAAAGTTAAGCCTGCATTAGGGCCGAGAGTGGATCGAAAGGAAGAAAAAGAGAAAAAAATTAGGCCGAAAGTATTCGCGAGAATAAGCAGTTAAGAAAAAAGAATTGTGGTTAATTCGCTGAAAGTGATCGCGAGAAGGAGAAGAGGAAGAAGAAGGAGAAGAAGCAGACCGCGTTCATGTCAATTGCATCGGAGCCACGATCTCTTTGTGGTGGAGCCACTTTCCTTTTATATTATTTGTAATTCATAAATAATTAATTAAAAATATTTTTAAGTATATTTATTTGCTTAATCTATTTTTATATTATCCACTTAGATAATTTGAATGAGAAATTTTACTTATTTATCTAGTTAGTTATTTATTTATAAATAAATAATAATAAATTCTTATTCATAAATATAGGTGAAGACAAATTTCTTTTATTTTTAAATAAGTAAAAATAAATTATCTACTTTTAAATAAATAATAATAAATTATTTATTTTATGAATAAATTAATAAAAGTTATCTATTCAGAGATATAAACAACTATTTATCTAATTATTTATAACACAATGAATGATCTATTTATTGTTAATAATAAATCTCTTCTATTATTGTTATAAAATTGAATATACTATAGAAAAGTACCTTTACATAAAAAAGCCCGCGCTTTGCGCGCCTTTACGCCAGTTCTGCAGCTCATACTTTGGTGCGCTCATAATTTAGTACTTTGCGCTGGTGCGCCTCATACTTTCACAACTATGATTTGAACTATAACTTCGAAAACATTATTTTCTATGAACCGAGACTCCTCATTGAGCTCATTTTAGCCTACTTTTCCAAATGTTTTATAAAATGTTTTCGTGGGCGTGACCGATCAGCAGCCGAGCATCCTTCGCCGCTGACACTTCCGCCACGCGACGACCACCTTCTAAAATGTATAGTTTTTGTTGTAAATAACTACCAGGCACCTTTTATTTTCAGGATATATATATATATATATATATATATATTTTAAAGAAATGAACTACGAGAGCTCTTGACCTGCTTTGCAAAGAGGTACGTAGGCAGTTGGGTGTAATTCCCGAATCGAGCCCAACGGTTATAAAAAAAAAAAAAAGTTTTTCCCACCATATTTTATCAAATCCGTAGGAGTGCCGGGAGGGTCCCTCGGGTTAGGAAGAGGAAACCCGGGTTGGGTCCCTTCATGATAGGTTGGTGTTGTGCTCTTATGTTAAGCCGATGGAGTGGGCCTGTCCTTCGGCGTCGGCTCCTGGTCCAGATGCTGCCTGGTCAATTATTGACCGTTGGAATCCCTTAGACAAGAGGAACTCTTTTGTCGCACATATGTGCGAACTCTACCCCAATAACCTCCTAATACCGGTGGTGGCTCATGTCGAGGAGTATTCCATCCCCTTCCCCAGCTATATGGATAAGAAATCCTACCAGTGTGTGGCTAAAGACTCCGATGTATATCTCGCGAAGTACGACTTTCGACGGTATGGGTCGAGTCAGTATGGCTAAACTTCAACGCTTCGAGCTGGGCTTTATGTTGTGATTTTCCTAAAACTTCTTTATTGTGTTGTTGTCGCTATTCTAACATGGCGCCAAAGATAGGAGCTTCAATTTAGGCCGGAAGCGATGTTTAAGAAGCTACGACTTTATGCTTAGTCGGCCGTTTCCAAGCACCACGCCTTAGACGACGCCTTAGTGAAGGCCAAAGCTAGGTCTAAGCACTGGAGTTGGAGGCTAAGGCTGGTGCAGAGAAGATTGCAGGTGCGGAGAAGGAGAGGGATGAAGCCAAAGAAGAGGCGTAGCTCGCCCGAATAGTTGCAATTACCTCACGCGACGAGAAGGCGCAAGGAGGACAACCCGGGCTGGGGTGGTCCAAGATGCCTTGGTAGTCATGGATATACAGCAAGGCCGAGATTATACCACAAATTTGGGAGGTTGAACGAACTTCACTTATGATGGAGATCGAGGCGGCTAAGGATGAAGTGTCTTCTCTCCACTCTCAGGCAGGCAAGGACAAAGAGGCCATGGAGGAGAACTACCAGAAGGCCTTGGAGCTAATCTTCGCTATGGCTACGGATGTTGTGTGTTTAAACACAACATTTCAGGGTGATCAAACTGTAAGTTCCGTAATATTACTCTGACTCCTCCGCCACTCCTCTAGGAGTCTCTTCATGAACCCTGTGCCCCGCATTTTTGTAATCTTACCTCTGCCGGCAACTAAAACATATGTATTTTTTGTGGTGTTACTGACGCTATTGACATATTTATGAAATATAATTTTTGGTTTACTTATGTAATTGATTCCTTTTATTTCACAACTCCCTTCCACGAATCTTGACTAGGATGATCTCTTCACGGATATCAATGTTAAGTTTTTTAAGAGCTAAAAGCTAGTAGGGTTCGCACATGGGCCAGACAAGTAAGGCACCATTTCTGGGCTTTGGCTCTAACTAATAGGCTAAGAGCCACTGTCGTGCTTTAGGCATGTGCCAACAGGCCAGGAACCACGCTTGGTCTTTTGAAAACACCAGCGGGCTAGAAGCCACGTCTAGTTTTTTTTAAAGTGCCAGTAGGCTAGGAGACACGCTTGGTCTTTTGAAAGTGCCAGTAGGCTAGGAGCCACGTCTGGTTTTTTTTTAAATGCCATGCTGGCTAGGAGCCACGCTTGGTCTTTTGAAAATTCCAACAGGCTAAGAGCCATGTCTGGTCTTTTGAAAGTGCCAGCAGGCTAAGAGCCATGTCTGGTCTTTTGAAAGTGCTAGCAGGCTAGGAACCATGTCTGGTCTTCTGAATGGAGGCAGTTGCGAAAATTGAATGAAAATACTTTAAAGAAAACTTTATTGATAATACCTCTTAAGATGCATAGCATTCCACATTCTAGGCATTGGCGCCTCGTTTAGTTTATTTAAAGTGTATGATCTGACAGCCCCAATTCTTACTATCATGTATGACCCCTCCTAATTTGGTTGGAATTTGCCAGCCGTTAGGTCGATCGTATTTTCAAAGACCGTTCTCAAGATTAGGTCTCCGACTCGGAATGAACGTGGCTTTACATGCCTGTTATATAGGTTTTTCAGCCTTTGTTGGTATAATGCTATACGCACAGTTGCAGCTTTACGAAGTTCGTCTGTCATATCTAAGTCTTTGGTGATGGCTTCGGCATTAGCATTTTCAAGGATTTCAGTTCGAAGTATGGGCACCCTAATCTCTGTAGGAATTATGGCCTCCATCCTATAGGTAAGGGCGAACGACGATATCTCAGTTGGCTTCCGGCTGGTTGTTCTATAGGCCCAAAGAACTCTGGGTAGCTCTTCTACCCACTTTCCCTTAGCCGAATGTAGACACTTTTTCAAAGCCGTTAAGAGAGTCTTGTTAAATGCTTCCGCCTAGCCATTACTCTATGGGTATCGCAGGGTTGAGTACAAGTTTATGATTTTCAATTCATGGTATAAATTTTTGTATACTATGCTCTCAAATTGTGGCCCATTGTCAGTTACAATTGACTGAGGTATTCCAAATCGGCAGACAATATTCTTTCACACAAATTGACTCCACATCCTTGGTTTTTGATGGAGGCGAAGGTCGCCTTCATCCATTTGCTAAAATAAATCATGCAACCAACAATAACTTCTTCGAGTTGGGCAGAAAGTGAGTCCAACGATATCAATTTCACCGAGCAAAGGCCGGGCTCAGATAGTGGTTAGATTCGGAAGCTAGCACCCTTGAGACTCCGGCTTATCAAGCGGCAACAATCATACTTTCTGACATAGGTGGTTGCATCTGCTCTCATGGTTGACCAATAATACCCTTGTGTATGGGCCTTGTGAGCCAAAGTTCTACCGCCTGGATGGTTTCCACATATCCCTTAATGGAGTTATGCCAATATATGTTGTACTTGCTTAATGATGAGAAACTGAAGATACAGCCCATCTAAAGATCGCTTATATAATTGTCTGTTTACAAGGGAAAACCTAGCCGCCTAGACCTGAATCTTGTGGGCTTCAATCTTGTTATCCAAAAGCTCTCTCGAGCTCAAATAATGCATTATAGGGGTCAGCCAAGAAGAGCATGCTTCGTCTATCTGACTTACCTGGTTGGTTGTAATAGACGAGGTCGGCTGGTATTAGACAAGAAGGAACATCGTTTCTTTTATTGGGATGGATGCGACCACTGCTACTAAAGCGTCTGCCTTTTCATTCCAGTCCCTTGGGATATGCTCAAGCTTCCAAGCCGCAAAACTCCCTAATCATTGCTTGACCGTACATTTACGCTCTAACCATGCTACCGTCTCACGCCGTATTCTCCGTTTAATTGGTCCTACTACCGCTGAGAGTCATCACAGATAATGAGTTTTATGAGGATACCTGACTATGCGAGTCGATCCCTGAATTGTGGACTCGTTTCAGATCTGGGCCTCATTATTAGACGCGGGGAAGTCTAGCCGTATAACATGTTTTATCCTTTCCCCAGTTAGGGCTTTAAGTTGCAAGCCGACTCCAGCCTCCCGCCAAAGGTCATGAGAAGTCATTCACATTAAGGGTCCACCTAGCTTACGCACTTAGCCAACATTTGGTCAGTAGTTCGCTTAATCTTTTCCAATATATGCCCAATGCCAGTTTGACATTTGTAATCGACTACCGAATTTAGGGTCGGGTAACGAGGCCGGTACCGAGCCGAGCTTGAACATTTCGAGCTAGGCTTGTTAATTTATGGAGGAGCTCTCGAGTCCGAGCCGAAGCTTTTGAACGTAGTTTAAAATCGCCCAAGTCGGGCTTGATTTAAAAAAAGCTTAGTTGAGCTCATTAGGCCCGCTTTTCCATGAACGAAGCCTCGAAGCAACTCGAGCCCAAGCCCAATCCCGAGCCTAAATAGAAGGACCAAAAGAAGATAATGATATGGATGTTTTAAAAAATAACATCCATATCATCAAGTAAATAGGTATTAAGGTTAGAAGATAAAATTTTGATGATAATTAAAAAAAGATTTATCTCATAAATAAATAATAAAGAACGAAGATAACACGATAAAAACCGAAAAATTTGCTAAAAAGATTGAGATAATGAAAATAAATAGATAAGATGAATATTAATCTAGATTAAACAAAGGCTACTGACATAATTGTAATTCCCAAGTTTTATACAACGTTAAAAACAATGGAAGCTGCCTGGGTCGTTATCTTCTTAATGATGCAAGAGCCAAAAAATAAAAATAAATACTAAGACAAATTAAAAATATAGCTAAAGTCATGCTTTTTGGTTGAAAACTAAATCGCAATCGCAATCCCAACCTTACCTAGCTTTTGATGAGGCCAAACCAAAAATAAAATAAAAATACCTTTTTAATATATAGAGAAACTAAACCAAAATCGAAGGCTAAATTACATAATAATGCTTCTCAGTGGTTATCTATACCCAGATGACAATATTAAGCAAGGAATTAATATGAAACAAGGAATGAGCATTCGTCTCTGCTTCCTGCACCAATTCCCAAATTTTTTATACAACCTAAAATATGTAAAGCTAAGTTTTGGTCGCTATCTTTGTATACGCTTTGATGAGGCATGAGCCAACAAATAAATTTAACACAGGCAAACATATAGCAATTGGTTTGAACTGAATTTTTATCTCAAATAAGGCTATTTAACTAAAAATAAATATAACAAACCCAAATATTAAAATTAAAATAAAATAAAATAAATCATTTTTTAATATATGTGGTTGAGGAAAAAATTCGGCATCCTAAAGGCATAGAAACTTCACACGCAAAGAAAAGACATCTCAAACTCCTGACAAAGAAACTAAAACTCGAAACTAAGAAACAGACATTCAAGAATGTCAAGTAAGAACCCACTACAAGATTAGGAAACCAAGTAGTTTCAATCATACTTTAGCCAAATATTCAATCAGAAATATCTTTCTACAATTACTAATTAGATTCATTGTACTCGATTTCAACCCAATCTAACGATGCCCTATTCGACCTTGTAAGTAAACAAGCCTAAAGTGTTTTCAATACAACTTATGTAAGCTGGGTACGGAATAAGGCTTCTGTATAAAGTTAATAAAGACAAAGTTGAAAATCTTTCAACCATTTTAGCTAGTGGTTCACTTCTGAAGTGAAAGAATAAAACTTTTCTTTTTCAAGTATATGTGTTTCGACAAAGAAACCTTAACCGAATCAAGGTGTGAGCCACAACTACCGTAATGCTTTGTCTCTAAGATAGTATTAAATTTGTCGATAGCAAGACAAGTTCACACTAGGATTTGAGTGAAAAGAGGAATATCTCTTGTAGATGCTTCACCTCATTTGCATATACCGAAATTGGAATGATGGAAGTATAGACGTAAGAAAAATTGGTCAACTGGTCGGGTTCTCAGACCTGATTCCGATCCCGGTTCAACCAAAGGGGCTTCTTCCAACCCCAACGGATTCACTTATGTACGATAATTTGCACAGCTTCCTCGGCTTGTGTCAAAACCCATTCTCGGCTAGAAATGCTCTCAATTGCGCCCGAAAGTCACTCTATTGTTTTCAGGTAATTGGCCCACCCTTTGAAACTGAAGGAGAAAAAAGTCACTATTCTATTAAAAATGGACTAGGTTCAATCTTCATGCCAATAGAATACTACAACATTGTAATGGCAAGTGAATAAAGACTACCACTCTTTAACAAATTGGAAATAGGCATTGAGTTATGACCCACCTATCCGAGAGTCATATAAATGGAAAATTAGGTCATCCCATGCTCGACCCACATAATCCCGTTTCATAACAACAGAAACTATTTGGCAATATACTGTTGCAACAACATAACATAATGCAATTATTAACAAATTTCGCAATAAATTGCTACAACAACGCTTTATCAATAAACATATCTAAATTATAACACCAACAAGCTTATCACAACCACGTAACAACAATCAGAGAATCCAAATTATAAATATCATAATCTTTTCGGCGCTTTATCAATAAAGCTTAATCTTCAAAAATAAATGTACGCACATCATAATTTCCCAATATTAAGATTAGATTTACACAATCCCAAAAGAAAATTAAGATCCAAAATAAATAATACTAAAGATTATAACATTCAAATTCTCAAGTCAAATGAAATTTTAAACACATTTCTTCATTAATGACTTCAAGTCAAGGTGACTCAACCTGCAAATTAAACAAAAATTTAATTAGGATCTATTATATCTTTCTAATTATATATATATATATATATATATATATATATATATATATATATATATATATATATATATATATATATATATATATATATATATATATTAACATTATAAAAATACTTACGCTTGGTGAAAAAGCTCCACTCCTAAATCACGACGTAAATTCAATCCCCATACAAATCAAAGCTTGAACATTTTGGGCTTACAATGAACTGACATCAAGTACTCTTCCTCCAACACTGGGCCGGCCTCAAGTAAATGCAGTTATCGGAATGGATAGTACATCTCGAGCCATTTTTAGATAAGCATCAAAATTTCATAGCATTGACTTTCCACCAATTCAAAAGCATCAAATTCATCATAATTTTCATCACTAGGCTTGCAAATCTCTTCTTTGGGCGATAAATTGTCCAATCCTGCTTTTATTTTCAGGAATGACATCAAATGATTTTCAGCCCACGCATCAAAGGCATCCCTTTTTGTTTTCTCCTTAGAAACATCATTTATCACTATTGATATTTATAATAAGACTTGTCTCGGCTCTTCATAGATGGCTAAACTCGAGTAAAGTGTGGCTGCAAGGATTCACGAACCTCATTAATATGACTATCACACTCTTCAACAGAATAAATATGTGGAAAACAAAATTTTATGAGCTGCATTTTGTACCGAGGATCCAACATTGCTCCAATTTCCATCAATAAATTACACTCTCCCCAATACTTTGCAAACTTTTCATTCATCTTTGTAGTCATTTTTTTCATGAAATCTCTAGTGTCTGAGGAATTTTCATTCATTTTCAACTTTACTTTCCAAATTTGACGAAGGAACAAATTTGAGGTCGAATACTTACTTCCGGAGAAAGCTTCTATAGCTTTTAAACACTTCTAAAATTTAGAAACCTCAAAGAGCTCGTGTCCAATCCTCCCTACTGAAACCATTTATAATTAGGAGTCCCTTTCCTCGAACCTTGGAAACACCGTTTAAACTCGGCGTCGACTCAAGCATTGCATGTGTTGAATTCCACCTAGTATAACATCAAGTATTGTATGTTTGGGGAGGTTGACAACTTTAGACTTGCTCGACAATTTCATTAAATTTATCGCTTCCTCAAGGAGACATCTTCATGTACTTCACACTTTCCCGATATTCTCAATCACATCACGAATCTCTCGATAGTCCATTTGCACCAGTGAGATTTAAAACATGTGCACAACACCGAACATGAAATATCTTATCGTTAAAGTAGTTTTCTCTCAGAAATGATCCTTCAAGATTTACCGCGAATCATTTGAAGATGCATTATCTAATGTAATAGTGGAAGCTTTATCTTCAATATCCCAATCAGATAAACATTGAAGAATAAAATTGGCAATTGCAATCCCAGTGTGAGGAGGAGGCAAGCAACAAAAATTCAGTATTCTCTTTTGTAAATTCCACTCAGCATCTAAGTAATGACAAAGTTAGACACACGCATTCTAGTGTTTGATTCGACGTTCATAAATCACTGGGTTGAGTCTGATTCGCCAACACTTGCTAACACCCTTCAATTTTTCCTTCTCAACTGCAAAGTTTTATGCAATTACTTCAAAGTGTGGCGTTTGATCGGGTCGGAGCATTCGGGCTGAGATTTTGGCAAAATAACACAAATAACTCGGTGCTCCACCATCCCGGGAAGGGTACTGCGGCACAATAAACATCTTAGCAAGAAGCTCTCTAACTTTGTCTTTGTCATATTGATAGGTTGATAACAAAGTTTGCCTTGATCTCCGTAGAATCCCAAATGACAACAAAGCTTTAGTTAGACCTTTATTTCCCGTGATTCAAAGAACCCTGACGAGGCACACAAACTTTCAAATGCCTCTTAGATGACTAGTGGCACCTCCTTATAAGCTAAAAATATTCTTGTAGTGACTGTATTTTGCCCCTTATCACCCCTCGTCTTGTCACCCTGCTACAACAACATCAAATTCATCCTGAACAACTGATTTTTCTTGGTTTGGCTGGACATTAATGAAGATGATTAATCCCCATTTCTTCTTAATTCATCCATATCATCTGATTTGACATTTCATCCGTATTTGACATTTTGGTATCTATGCACTAGCAACAAAAGAATTCCAATCTAAATTAATAATTAAAAAACAAAGTGGTAAAAACAAGAAATTACACATGCATGCAATTTTAACACATCCTCCTTTGAAAATTAAGAGAGAGGATCATTGAAAAGGTGAGGGAAATTATTTTATGAACTAAAAAATTATTTCATCAAAAAGCTACCGTAATTCAAGAGTAATAAATTAGTTGAGTTCTTCACTGCTTCACCAAGAAAATTATAAGAAAAAATAAAAATAAAACCAACATCAAACTGAAATCTATTACAGAAATCCTCAACAATTTAAGAGTATCAAACAAAACCATTAACATAGAAATTACAGAAATTACAGAATTACACACACATTGGTATCTGGAAAATTTATATCAACGTGGCAACATTTTCTATTTCAGAGTAGAACCAGCTGAAGGTTTACTTGCTTCAAGTTCTGTGCATGAGATAGTGATCTCGCACTTTGGACCCACTGACACCCCTAACTAATCGAAGGAACCACCAAATCGCTCAATAATATCCAAAGCTTCATTTATCATAAACTGATCAAACAAATGACCACTCAGAGACACCTATTAGTTTTCACATCAGGAATGTTAAAAAAAGGATTTACTGCAAAAAAAAGTATGAGATTAGAATGATCAATCAATAATAGCTAAAATTCTGATATCATTTAATATCTGATAGTTTGCTTCACATATTAATGTTTGCTATGGAAAAGGAAGCAACATTACAATGAAAAATTGAGAAACCTACCAATATATTGTACTTCTTATTTGGGTGGCAATTGGCAAGAGTTTCTGGTAATTTTCTGCAAAACACAAGTGAAATTGACACTTACAACATGAGAAATAACATAAGGGTATCATTTGATCAAATAACTTCCCAGAGAATTCTTCAAATTTTAAGCAAACATTTCACTGGGTTTAATATAATGACCGCACTCCAACAAATCAATATGAGGAAAATCTTATTGATAAAAAAAGGAAAATAAAATCAATGTATATATGAATAATGAAATGTCCTTCTGTGTGAACTAAAAGAAGAAAAGAGCTTAAAATACAGCTGCCAGTGCAATAAAACAATACTCAACAAACAAAACCCAACCAGAAAAGACATCTCAGTAATCTTGCAGAAAATTACTATTACTAACTCCAAAACTCAAAAGGCACCAAGGAAAAAATAATAGTCAAGTGCCGCCCACCGGAAGGTTGCAACCTACCTGAGGACACCATACCAAACCTTCCAGAAAAAAGTTAGGACTCCACCTCAATGACCAAAAGAAAGAAAAAAACAAATAATAAAAAAGGAAATGAGGATTTCACTAGTATCTCTAAACTATCAACAAATCCCCATCTACCTAGGGTTACCCAGTGAACAACAATTCGACATTTCGACTCAAGCTTGAGGCTTTCCACATGGAGAGGGATCTACTTTTTCTAATAATAGATTTCCTCCTAACCGATCACCGCTCACTCTAGCGTGACTATCTCGTAAGAATGCTGAAGGATGATTTGGTAAAAAATGCCCAAATAAAATAAATAAAAAATAGCTTACAGATCATCAATGGATCTCTTCCTATGAAGCACCTGTGTTGACGAAGAAGGAAGCCGCCTGCTAGGGCTAGTGCGGTGGCCGGTGGGTGGTGCCTTCAAAGTATAGGAAGAATTTGGGAATAGGGTTTTTGATTTTCAAATTGGCGAAAATGGCGAGGAGGGAGAGAGAGGGTTGAGGGAGTCAGGGAGGCGTCGTCAGACAGGATTTAGGGCAGCTATCGAGGGTTTTTAACTTTTTATTTTGGGTTAAGGCAATTAGGCAAATAATAAAAACGACGTCGTTTTTTAATGTCCAGGCTCGGCTGGGCTCGGGCTCAAAATTTATCAAGCCTAAATTAAGGCTCAAGCTCGGCTCGTTTAGCTAACGAGCTAAGCCCGAGCCGAGCTTTTTTCGAGCCGAGCTCGAGCCGAGCCCGAGTAGCTTGGCTCGTTACCAACCCTAACCGAATTCACTTAGCTCAATCGCCCACCGAGCCATCCTTCCTGATAGGTTAGGCTTGTGTATAGTGCTTCGCAAAGGGAGATTGGTCGGCACGATGACAGGGTGTGCTTGGAAGTAGGGGCAAAGCTTTTTAGCTGCCACACGGAGGGCCAGTGTTGCTTGTTTGAGATGGGTATACCGGGTTTATGCTTCAGATAGAGATTTTCTTATGAAGAATATCAGTCTCTATTTTTGGTTTTCATCTTCTTTGAATAAAGCTGTACTTACTGAGGCTTTTGAAACCGCTAGGTAAAGATACTGGGCAAATGTAATCAAGGGTTTGGTTAGATATTGTTTGATCGCCATGAAAGCTTGATTGCATTCCTCATTCCAACCAGCCCTTTTCGCTCCTTTTAGAGTGATAAAAAAGGTTTTAACTGATCTATGAAGCGAGATATGAACCGCCCAAGAGATGCCAACCGGCCAGTGAGTTGCTGAACTCATTTTCTAGAAGTAGGAATCTGATAATCCATTATAACTTTGAGTTGAATAGGGTTAGCCTCTATGCCTCTCTGGGTTACCATAAAGCATAGAAATTTTCCCGAACTTACTCCAAACACACATTTCAAAGGGTTGAGCTTTATGTTGTACTTATGTAGTAGCTCAAAGGCTTCTTGTAGATGTTTGCGTGATCGGGGCTGGACTTTGGCTAAGCATATCATCGATATAAGACCTCCATGGTTTTCCCAACGCGCGGGTCGAATATCTTAGTTACTAACCTTTGATAAGTCGCCTCGACATTCTTCAAACCAAAAGGCATCACATTGTAGCAAAGATAACCCGTATGCGGTAATGAAGGCCGCTTTCTTCCGCTGGGTTGGCGGTGTACGGGAATCGAAGGATATCTAGAAAGCCGCCTGTAAACGCTGTCCCGTGCCCAGCTGCGGCATCAACGATTTGATCTATGTGCGACAAGGGGAAGCTATCTTTTTGGTAGGCTTCTCATGTTAGTAATCTACACATACTACATTTATCGCCTTTTCAGAACCACCACCATGTCAAGTGCCCATTCGGGTACTTCACTTCTCTGATGAAACCTGTTCTTAGTAAGTTGTATACCTCCGTCTGAATAATCTGATGGCGGGTTGAATGGAAACGCCTCACTTTCTATTTTACTAGTCTGGTTGCAGGAATAATATTCAGTTTGTAAGAGGCCACCGTTGGATTAATTCTAACCATATTTGAGTGGCTCCAAACGGATACATATATATTATTTAATAGTATGAGTTGTAAATGTTCCATTTTTTCATTGGATAAGAGTGAACTGACGTATGTGAACTTTTTTAGCCCGTCCAGCGTTACTTTTTCCAGGGGATCCATAGCCAACATATCCTTCTCTTCTGCCTTGATCTGGGCGACGAACTGTGATTGATACGCGGGGCTCGACTGGCGGGAGGATTGTCGAGCTTTCTCCCTATATGTTCTACGCCGTATAGCTGATAACACCGTCGCGCGCTAATCGACCGCTTAAAAGGTCAACTTGCCTAATGTTAGTCAAGTAGCTGACCGTTTGGTGGTAGGTCGAAGGGATAGCTTTCATCGAATGCAGCTAGGCCCGCCCCATTATGGCATTTTAAGGCCCCAAGTCATTGACGATTGAGAAAAAAACTTGTTGAGTGACTAGCCCGACTTTTATAGGGAGCGCAACATCTCATGGTTTTATGGTAGTTGCACCATTAAAACCAGAGAGGATTCGCCCGACTGAGTTCAGCACACCTAAAGAAAGCTTCATCTGCTTAAAGGTTGGTAGTTGCAACAAGTCTGTCGCATTACCAGGATCTACTAGTACCCTATGCACATCAAAACCGTTAATACAGTGGGTGAGTACCAGTGCATCATAGTGGGGCACAATAATCCTATTTAGGTTGACAGGAGGGAAGGATATAGGGCCATCTATTAGCTTGGTTTCTTTATGTCCGCCTTCCCATGGATAACATTTACTCTAGCCTTAACTGTGGCGGCTCTCAAGAGCTTCTTCTGTTGATGCTTCGACTGATACTGGTCGTTCGACGGGTCACCTAGTATATAGTTTATGGCTGGTCTGGATTCTGGTGGGATTGCTGCACCGGCTGTAATTCTGTCCGTAGCTTGCCCTAATTCCACCCCGTGGTCAACTTCTCTGATATACCTCCCGAGGTGTCTTGCTTTGATAAGCTTTTCCACCAAAAACTTTAGGCTTTGGCACCTGTCGGTATCATGCCCATGAACTCTATGATAATCGCATTGCAAAGATTTGTTTCTTTGGGAGGGATCCGTCTGGATTGGTGCAGGCTATTTAAACTCTGGCAAGTCGCGAATGATGGGTAATAGCCTCTCATATGAGACGTTCAGGGGAGTGAATTACAGGAGCTCTCTCTTTTTCTTTGACTGATCACGAGATTGCTTTCGTATTCGTCTGAATTTTTTGGACTCGACGCCTCTTCCTAGCGGCTTATTTCTCTCGCCCGGGCCGGCCTGTAATCATGATACCGGGGTTGTCAGACGGATATTAGACGCCCCAACAAGACACGGTGTCAAGTGAGGGTGTCATTTTTTTCTTTCCTGTTTACTATAAACTTATAAACTTTAAGCTTGTTCATTCATATAATGTTAAACATTTAACTTGTATCATATTCTGTAGCAGCGGATTACAAAATATTTACAAGCTCAATATATGGAAGTGTTCAACATTTACAATATTTACATTGTTTACAAAATAAACAAAATTACATATACAAAATAGACCAAAAGGTCTTCCAGTAGGCACCTAGTGATGCGTGGCCTTTGACTACTGATGTGGATTGTCCTGTCCTCTAGTTTCTTCTTCTGTACCTACACGGATGAAACACCCGTGCTAAGCTTCTTTACACTTAGTAGAATAAATACATATGGACGAGACCCGTATACATCATCACACTTCTATACACATGCATATACTTATGACAAATATAACATTTACATATATTTATCAATTTCATATCTACTTTTTCATAACATGTTTATTCTTATCATATATTTCATATACTTTTCATGTCATTTTCACTTTACTTTTTGTTCTCAGAATCGTATACTATCATCACATAGCAAAGAAGTATTTCATATCATATCATATCCTTTTACATATACTTATCATTTTCTTTTATGTTTCATGCCCGTGAAACCTTAGAAGCGGATACGGAAATAACCGTATAAAAATTGGAAGGTACTATCACGCATTTGCATGTTGATCCTATCTCAGAGCAAAATTTAAGGTACTATCATTGTACGAGCACAATGATCTCTATCTCAGAGGACTCAAACGGGCCGCTTATAAATGATCCAAACGGGATCTACGCCATCGACCCAACCCGTGGCTCGGAGACCGTGAACCGTATGCCGCAACAACTATATCCCTATATGCATGCCTATTTATCCAACTACCCTAAGCATAAGCGTGAAATCAGTTTTATTTTTGTTTTCTTAACAATCTTTCAGTATTAGAAAATATATCTCTATATACATGAATAACTACTCGATATCTTGTATACTTATGAGATATTCATTAATAAATAATCTCTCTTATAAACATTTAACTCGTACTTTTCATATAACAAAATTATATATGTACTAGTTTAACTTTCATAATCATATTACTAAGGATGCGTTATTTCATATAACAATACATTTATATAACATTTTATACAATTTCGCTTATAACCACTTGCTTCAACAACTCTAGGCGCCTAAGTCCATTTTCGACTACAATTTTGACCCTACTTTCTTCATGAAAGTTGTTCTCCCCGATGTCTAGTTTGTATAGAAATTTGAATAACCTCATTTGGACCAGTACAACTCAAGTTATGATTTAAACAACAGGAATTACCCGGCCGTGGAATTGTTCGAGATCGCATTTCAAAATCAAATTGTTCCCTTTACTACCGAATTTTCTAGTCCAATGAGGTCCAAATTGGATATACTTATTACTAGAATATTCGTTTCTCCTAGAAGTTCTATCACCCAAAAGTTAGAATCATACTCAATTTGGATGAGTGAAACTCAACTTATGGCCTAAATACCAAAACCTGCTCCTAATAACCCAAAACCGACGTAATTGGACCAAAATAGAGTATCACTTTGACGAATTTTATGGGTCCAATGGAGTCCAAATTTGGATATACTTATTTCATGAATATTTGTTCTCCTAGAAGTCTAATTTACCCTTGAATTTGAATAACTCAATTTGGATTAGTGATGACCAAGTTATGGCCAAAACAAAAACATGGGTTGAAAAAGGATAAGATTTCTAAACCCAACATTTTCTATACAAATTCTTTCTCCTATTGAGGGACCACAAACCAAACCAAACAAGGATTCTACAAAAAAAAAAAAAAAAAGGTATGCCAAACCTCCAACAAGTATCCATAAAAAAAAATCCATACAAATCCATACTAACACTTTCCTACAAGACCATGAAATTCCATACCTTTTTGGCTCTTCTTCTTCTCTTCTCTTCCTCTCCTCTTCTCTTCTCTTCCTCTTTTCTTCTCTTCTCTTCTTCTTCCTCTCTTCTTCCTTCTCTTCTTTCTTCTTCTTCCTCTTCCTTCTTCTTCACGTTTTTGGTCTCCCAAAAATGAGAGACCAATTGATCTTATCCTTATTTGATATTTTACATTTTCCTTTAATCGTACTTTAACTTTAACTCCTTATTATTCTCAATCTAATCTCTTCAAATTCTATTTGGCATACTATCTTTTATCATATGACTTTGTGTCCCATTTGACAAATTACCATTTACCCTTGCTTATTTCCTGCTTCGTTTCACGCTTTAAATTTAAATTACGAGAAATTTCCTAATTATACTCATAAAATACCCTAAACATGTTATAAAACAACTAGGGTATATTTTGGGGTGTTACAAATATTGTCCTCCAGCATTAAGTATCTATTAGCCCGCCTGTATAATTCTTCCATTGTCGCTGTCTAAAGATAGTGACTAGAAGAAAGGAGTAGATGGCCCAAAGCTTCTCCTAAAGTTTTGGAGGACTACATCCATTCTATATGACTTTATCTGCTGGACGGCTTACCCAAACCTCCTAGTGAAATCTTGAATAGACTCCCCTTCCTGCTTTAGAATAGTTTGCAAAGAGCTAATGTTCCTCTTTTGTTGCACCGGACAAAGATATTGCGATATAAATGCGGCCTATAGTTCATTGAACGAATTTATTGAATTACATGGGAGCTTGTGAAACTTAGCCAGCGTAAACTCCTGTAAACTAGCTGGGAATACTTTGCATAACAGCCGATCGTTGCCGGCATTTAGTATTATCGCCTGATTATAATGGAGCATATAATCATAAGGGTCAATCGAGCCATTGAACATGGCGAAGACTGATACGACAAACCCTCGAGGTGGCTCATAATTAAGAATGTGTTACCCTAAGGGCGAAGAGAGCATGTCATCGGGTCTCTGAATTAAGGTGACATATGGCATATAGAACGGGCCGTCTGGCACTTCAAAGCAAGTGTGCTGTACAAGCTACATTGGTGGCATCATGCCCGTTGGTAATATTGCGGCACCGCATCGGTAATACCGATGTTCCTGTAAATCGAACCGGTTGGTTCTCGTCCCGCCTACCTCTCTCCTTGCCTCAGGGGACGCAAGCACAATCCGCATCACCGGCGTGGTGACGCGGCGCTCATGCGATTCGCTTTTGTGCCATCCCAAGCATTCTTCGCGGAGAGACTCAAAGATGGGACTAACGGGACAACTCATCCGTCAGTATCGACATCGTCAGGGATAATGGGCTCCTTCCCTCTAATGTGAGAGATTGGATGCACAACTCGATCGCTATTTTATACATCTTTTCTAAGATCGCGACTTTTTTTTATCTGAGCCCGCAACTGGTCATTCTCCCGCTGCAAGCGTTTGACATGATCCTGCAACACCTTCATCTGTCTTACTCGCTCCTCTTGTTTCATCTCCATGTCCTGACGCTAATGGAGGACTTGATCCTCTGGCGAATGGATCATCTGATTGGTCGACATTAAGACTCTAGGACTTAATCAGATGCGGGAGGGAAATCGGTAGAGCTCTAGCTATAGGCTATTAGACACCGCCGAAGCCAAGCCCTTGCGGGCCTCGTAGATGAGACTTTCGTTTCAGTCCCATAGATTACGCTAATTATCAATACCTTAATCGTCGAAACCCTAAGCGATCAAGAATGCAACGCGTGAACCTTGCAAAAAGGTAATCCAATGGCGTGTGTCGATTACTGCCCGATGATTAAGTCGAAGAAAAGACGGAGAAGAAAAGCGTAGGAGTTCTCCTGGATTTCTTGAATTGCTTTACCACGTGGGAGAGATCTTCCCAATTTATAGGCATGGTTCATAAATCTCCTTACTTTCAAGGAGAAAATCTCTTAATTTTAGGGATAAAATCTCTTCTTCCCTATCAAGGATTAATATTCTGAGAAATAAGGGATTTAGAAACTACGAAATCCACTGATAAATATCTATTTTGCGTATTTTCCGCCTTCATGTATTTATCTATAACGAACTTCCCATATGCGGTAGGATGGCCGGTTGGGGGACTCGAAATCCTAGACAGGCCGCCTTGGAGCTAGTTTATGGGAAGGCACTCGGGCTTTAGGATTATCTTGTTTAGGTAGTGCCCCTTGGTTTTAATACGGTAAGTGGGCTTGAGCCGTTTCACAAAACGGGCCAAGCGAGCCATGGGCCTGTTAAGGCCCATTGAGTAGTGGGTTTAACGATTATGGCGCTCATAGAAAAGCCATCCACTCTCCCCAAAAATAGACTTGTCTGTAATTTAACATAACTTGTACAAGCTTGAAGATATTTATTCCTTGCATTGTCTGATAGGAGGAAGACATTTTTTTTAAAGGTTTTTCCCTATTACTTACAAATAGAGAGACATATTAATGGAGAAGTAGGTAAATTGAATAGGATCTTAGGAGAGATTATCTTACCACCATGAACTGGCGTTAGATCATTGTTGGCTTTTGATATATATCATGCATGTCCTTCCATGTTTGGTTTACATGGTTGTAGGTACCATGGGTCTTGTGCCCACTACTCACCCGCCTAGGTCGCTGTCCATGTCATGAAGCGGCCCAAGCCCACTTACCATGTCAAAGCTAGGGGGCGCCACCGAGATGGGAGAATCCAAAAGAAAGCTAGGATGTCTCCCCATAGACTAGCTTCATGGCGGCCCGTCTATAATTTAAAATCCCCCAGCCAACCATCCTACCGCATATGAGAAGTTTGTTATGGGATGGGCATAAGGCGTGAAAATACGCAAAAGATATTTATCAACGGATTTCCTAGTTTCCAACTCCCTTATTTCCCGAAAAGATTAATCATTGATAAAGAATAATTAATCCTCAATAGGGAATGAGAGATTTTATCACCAAGATTAAGAGATTTTCTTTTCAAAA
Source organism: Tetrastigma voinierianum (assembly GCA_016808115.1). Classification (NCBI taxonomy): domain Eukaryota; kingdom Viridiplantae; phylum Streptophyta; class Magnoliopsida; order Vitales; family Vitaceae; genus Tetrastigma; species Tetrastigma voinierianum. The sequence continues at coordinate 623,258 of JAEQBH010000763.1, forward strand.
ATCAAGGAGAGATTCATGAACCACTTTCTATAAATCAAGAAGATCCCCCACGAGGGGAAGGCAAACCACTACAAGAAAAATCGAAATTAGAGATGCATTACCTGTCTCTAACTGCCTAGAAACCAATTCCTGACGACAGACGGAATTTTCTGCCTTAAAACGCTGGTATCTAATTGTGTTCGCCCCTAATTCCGGCCTCTAATTAGAGATCAATGAAATCTGCCTTCGATCGCGATCGAGACGGATCGTGAGACGAAATTATTCCGTCTCTAATTTTTCCGTCCCTAATCTAATTAGACACATACTTGAGCTAATTTTCAACGTGCAGGTTTTAGCTTTTATTACTAATTGAACCTATTATGACTGAAGATTTCAATTATGTGTAATCATAAAGTTCTAGATTTAAGAATTAAATTAATAGATGTCATTAAATAAGTTGAACCGCTATAATTTTCATTAATTATAAAATCAATAGTACACGTAGATAATAAAATAGTAATATTAATGTCAAATGTACTAAATACAATATACTAACTACTAATCAAACTACAAATTCTTAATGTCCTCAGAACGTTTTCCAAGTATACTGCCTTCAAGTCGTCCCTTAAAATCTTGATGGCTTTCTATGAGCATTTCATGGGGTACCGTGATGAAAATTACTTTCAATTGCATTATAAGCATAGAAATTACCATCATTAAAACTTTATTTTATTTTAATAAAAGTAATGAAATGCACAACCGCAAACTAAAGTTGCTTATCTATAGCTCAATCAAAAGCATTTATTAATACAGTGCCACTATAAGAAATTGTTGACTCATAAATATGATTAATTAGTACACTTATGGAACCTAAGTATTATCCAGGTGCAAGCAAATTAATTACAATTGAGGAGAAATATTTCTACAACAAAAGAAGGGCTAGGGAGCCAAGTCCTTCGGGTCGGACGCTAAAAGCAAGAAAAGAGAGAGTAATTCCTATAGAATCAGACATCAAGACGCTCTCCATAAACATAGAAATATAGATGATTTCACTATACATCTATAATCACTATGTTCTTCGTAGACAAAAAAATCAGAAAAGGCATAAAATACAAAAGCATACCCACGTCTCCTTCAAGCATGTCGAGTGAACAATACGTTGGAACCAATTGCATTGCTTGATTCAACAACTTGGAAGTGCACAACCTACAAATACCATATCATCAAAAAAAGACTTTATACAAATAATTGCATAGACCAAAAGCTTCGACATCAGAGGCCAATTAATTATTACCATCGGGAAAAAGAAAAGAAATACATTTGCAGACCCTCACACTTCCTTTAACCGGATCATCATCCTACAAAAAACAAAAATCATACCAATCATAGCTCAATCAACCAATCAAGTAATTAAAGATGACAACCTCCATAACACAAAGCCTAATAGAATCAACACAAAGCCTGAGGTTCTAAATCCTTGGATGTGGAGTTGAAACTAAAAAAGAAGAAAAATCATTTGGTTTTTCTTTTGTAAGAAAGGCATTATTCTATTTGATGCCTGAACTGCAAGGGAAAAGGGACCACCCCCTGAAAGAAATTAATGAGAAAAATAATAAAAAATGAAAAGTTTTTATTTTTTTGAAACAGAAAAAAAAAGGAAAAATTTCCATGTTCATATTATCTCTTTATACATTATCACAACAAGATAACACTTTCTCAGATATTGGCCGGGAATTCAGCCAACTTGTTTAATACCATATTTCCTTGCATGTTTATGTGTGTTTTCCAATTCCAAATGAGTCTTTGTAGTTATTTCTCAGACCGAAGTTATCTCTAAAACCTAGCATATAAATTTGAACTTTTACATGAAGAGCCTAGGGCTATATGCATGATATTTCTGAACCCCGAGTCCTTCATGTAAGCGTCTCCAACTAAAGCCTTATTTCAAATAGATTTTTTGAATGACAATCTTTTCTATATGCAGATTTTTACGTAGAATCTCACAAAACCACAAGCTGTGTCATAATAAATTGCAATTCTCAAACCAAGTTGAAAGCATGGAGTTTCTAATAGCTGACATCAATAGAATAACAAGACATCGAGTAAAAAACTAATAAAATCGACTTTTATGTTTAGAGCATAATGCAACTCACATATTCCCATTGATTCAAAGAATTGATTTAAATAATATGCTCAAATACAACTCACTAGTTCAAATTCAAATTTCAGAATTTTCTCACCTTCATCATCTCGCCTTATCGACGCATCTAAGAACTGGCAGTGGAAAGCCATACAGGCGATCCTACAAAACCAATAAACAAATGAGCATTTACCACCAAAAGTAACTTAGAAATCACACTTTTTTTAACTTACTGTTGGTGCAGTATCAAAAACGATCTGAGTAAATATACCATATTGAGGTGATTCAATAAATTCCATTACCTGAAAGCAACTTCAAAGTTAGGAAGAGCGCTGAAAGGATGATAACACTAACTACAATTTAATTAAATAAATTCAGAAATTATAGGAGTCTATACATACCTTGGAAATTGGCGGAAGAGTGTCCAATACCTCTTCGAAGCTTAGTTCTCCTAACTATTACAATGTAGAAAATATTCCAAGGGGCAATAAAACAAAGAGTCCAACCAAAGCATATAAGTGGGAATGTATTTATGGAGTGCATACAAGAAATAGGCACCAAAATTCACTTAAGACAACAATGGAGTCGAGGGGTTTCTTATTCAAAATCTTCATTCTTAGAAGCTCGAGTTCTTATAGCCATGCTAAATGGTGATAATCAATCCCTTAATTAGGCTTCCTATCAAAAGGGCTAAACTATGATACCAGTCAAGTATATATAACAAGTTATTCAAAGTATTATTGACCATGATCAAATATGGATCCATCTGGAATTTTTTTCGAAAAAAATCCTCTTGAATTGTTGTGGAACTCATAATGTGGTCCAATAAGCCAAGACTTAGGCAAGGAAGAAGCCTACTTTCATAAGTCAATCAGTTCACATATACTAGAATGTGATCCATAAATCAAATTTCACAAGGTAATGGCTTGGAAGCAACATAAAAATTAATCTATATAATGACAAACTTGGGAAGCATAAAATTCTTTACTCAGTAGCAGTGGCTAAACAAGTTTAACTAGGTAATCTTGCATCCAACCTATAAATTGATATTATGCCATGAAAGCAAAAATATATTACAACCATGACCCCATATGTGCACATATATAAAGAGATGTGCTAGAGGTAGAAGTTACTCAGAGTCAAGTTTCAATCAGATACAAATAAAACATTCTTATAGTGTTTGGAATTTCATCATCCAAATTAGCACCATTAACCCGCCGTAGCTCATTATTATGAATGATATTCACATCAACTAAAGCCGAAAGCATGATCTTAAAAAAGAACAAAATGCAGAAAGCAAGACACTTCATTTCCAATAACTCATGCTTTCATGTGCTTACAAAAAGTAAAATAATATTACCAATTCATGGAGGCAATGCATGATTTTCCAATTCAAACCTTTTTTGATAAATGCATCAAACTTGCATATGCTAGCTACTTTATTTAATTGCATGTTTCATGTTTTACTATTCACAGATTCCCATTCAACTTTCTACTTTATCTATTCTTTTTGACTTTTAGCACGGAATAGTAGCAACTCTAAAGACAAAGCACTTTAGTAATCAGACTTTGATCTTATTATTCATCCTGCTCAGTTTGGGTACATTAGAAGAACCTTTTTTACCCTCTAATACTTATTGCCGCTCATATTTTTCATATAATGACCATGCATGATGCCCCATTAGAGACCCTTTTCTCGGAGTGATGGTCTGAATAATCAGTCCAAGTCAAGGCTTGGTCACTTTAGTAGATTGGTGTGGCATGTTCTTCCTATTAGTCTATGTATGAAAATTCCAAATAGTACAGTGATGAGGAGCTTCCTAAAAAAAAAAAGACAAGTAAAGGGACAAGGGGCGTAGAGGGGGTTATGGTCCTTAATTACACATAAAGACTAGAGCACCTACCTTAATAAATAAGTGGTAGCAGTCAAGGTGTGAATGGCTAGATGTTTGATATACCCTCTTTCACATTATTAACTTCACTCTTAGGCCTTAAGGGGGATGTGCCCCACAAGGAGGGATTGTTTTTGGGGGTGAGTATGGTCACTATGAATCTGAAAACAATATAATAATCAAAACTTCTCAATTCTAAATCCATATGCAAAGCCAAATCTGGAGCCAACCTTTGATTTACATTTAAATAAAAAATTTCTAGAAACAGAAAAATACTAGAAGCCCCAAAAAATTTGAAATCATAGAACAAAAAGCCTACATAAATCAATATTATTGAAAATTTATGATAAGAAGCCCCAAAACAAACATAAAACAAAAAGGAAGATCGATGCAAATTTGAAATTCCAAGTAGTTTGGAAAATTCTATAGGCAAGAAGAATGGGTATCAATCAAAATCTTAGCCACCAAGATATAATTTAATCAACAGATCCTTATATCATTTCACAAAAGTAACAGATTAATTTTGTACCTTAAAATTAAGCCACCCACTAAAGAGGTGAAATTGGCAAAGAAGCGCACATGATGGATTTATTGAAAATGAAAACACTTAATCTAGAAATGAAATCGATAGGCTTCAAGAATCCCAAAAGAAGATGGAATAACAGTGGTGATGACAGCTTCCATGTTTTTCAATATTCGATATATAACGAGTCTTCAAATTATACTTGTCTTCAAAGAAAGATTGGCAAAGACAGAGGAGAGGCTCCATGGAAACTCATCATAAATGAGTAATTTTACAATATGGAGCTCTCTAGTCAAAGCTAGAACCCTAGAATTGAAGGAGGATTAAGGATTATGGAGAGAGTGAACAAAGTGATTTTCATAATTAATATGAGACACAGTAGACAGAATCGGAAGCCATTTCATAGGGGAAGGAGTTTAAGCATCAAAAGAAAGTGCTGGTGACAATGTCTTTAGTCAAGTAGTAATAAAAAAAATATTATACTAAAATGGCAAGCTCCTAGAATCGCCAGCATTGTGATCGTATTCAAAACCTAAAATAAAATTTTCCTTGAATTTTTCGGGGTGAGATTTTTTAATGAAAGAACTAAAGGGAAATGAGAAAATTACTTTTGAAGCAGGGCACCACGCAGGCTGTCATCTACAAAACTAATACTCTTCAAGCCTTCATGTTGTAAGAACGTCAATCGTGGTTGTATGTACGACACCCGATTCCTAGTATAACGACCGATCTGACTCGGGTCCCTAACTCACATCCCGTCGAGCACAATCGCACCACTCCTCCCGACCCTTCGAGGGCTTAACAACAACTTTTCCTCCTCTTTCCTCTACAAGAAAATGACATCTTTACCACTCATTAGACGGCTCTCCGATTCGTAGACCGAAGCAAGTTCAATCAATGCAAATTAAATCCTCGCGATAGAGGACGGTGACGAAGACGATGAAAGCCGATAAAGTGAATAGATATGGAGAAAAACGAGCCTTCCTAAGAACAGAGGAAGAGGTCGGAGATGAGAGAAGTGGTTTCATCTTTGCTGTAAAAGATGTGGACTTTTGTTAGGGAAATTTTACATTTGTTAAAAATTAAATAAATTTTAAATCAGAGACGGAACTTTTCGTCTCTATTTAGAGACGGAATTTTCCGTCCCTATTTGATTCGTCCTCATTCTTTTCTAAATAGAGACTAGAGTCCCTCAATTAATTTGGGAGGGTAAACCGCCTCTTAATCCGTTTCTCGGGCTTAGAGATTCGATAAGTGTCCGTTTCCTGGCTTAGAGACTCCGGGATAAGTGTTCGTCTCTCTAATTTCGATTCTTGTATGTGCAAGAGTTTTTTTCCTTTGATATGATGCGCGGGAAAATTTTGGACCATTTTATAATTTATTGTTATTGGGTATGTTTTCGATTGAGCTAACTAGATATGTTGTGATTCTAGACTTTCATTTAAAAACAAATTATTTAGTTCTTTTATTCATTTATGTTTTTTACAAACATTACTATAAAAAGTAGAAACAAAATGCATAAATATTATAGATCGAAAGATAGATGAACAAATATGATATTTTCTAAAATAAAACAAATATTAGGATTTTCAAGAAGTTTCACAATCGAGACGGAAATTCGGCCTCACTGTTTCAAAATAGAGACGGACCGATTGCTTAAATAGAAAGATCTGGGAATTAGAGACGGAACGATTTCCATCCCTAATCTGAGACGGAAATTCCGTCTCTAATTAATTTGTATGTAATCCGTCTCTAATCCGTCTCTAATCCGTCTCTATTTAGAGACGGATAAGTGTCCGTCTCTATTTTTCTTGTTAACAAGTCCAACTGCGCAAACTTTCTTCTTCTTCTTCTCCATCTTTTGCTGACTTAATCATCGGAGAGGCGGCTGTCCCACCGTCGACGAATCGCCCTCGTGTTCATATTATGTCACGATACCTTAGACGCTAGACGATCAAGGTAAACAACAATTGGACGAGTATGTGGGTACGAAAATAAAGTCGCTCACGTCGTAAGGGCTTGGCTCTAGCGATTGTCTAGTAGCCCTTCCCCACCTAGACCTCTGTCAATCCCCTTCCATGTCTAATTCGTTTGAGGCAATCGCAATGTCAACCAATCCGGTAATCCAATTTCTAGAGAACCAATTCCTCCATCAAGGCCAGACAATGGAGAGGAACAGAGGAGCAAGCGCGCATGAAGGAGCTGCAAGGCCACGTCGAACGCTTGCAGTGGGAGAATGACCAGTTGTTGGCCCAGATTGAGAAAAACCATGGTCTTGGAAAAAATGTACGAGATAAAGAATCGAAGGCGCTCCAACTCCGCTTGTAATAAAGCAGGCGGAGCCCGTTTCCCGACGATGTCAATACCCCAAGATCGACGAGTCAGTTCCTGCAATTCCCATTTTTTAGTCTCTCACTAACAAAGAACGCTCAGGAGGGCGCGAAGGCCAAGTCGTACAAGAGGCCTTCACATCATCCTGCCTTCAACCATGTTGTTAGTGGCGCGTCCCGCAGGGCAAGGAGGGAGACAAGCAAGAGGCAGAACAAGCCAGTTTAGGGCCCTAACAACGCTTCAGTATTACCCAAAGGCATGATGCCACTAGTATTGCCCGTAGGTATGATGCCACAAATGTCGTTTGTACATCCTACCTTTGGTGCAGGGCCAACATTCTACATTCCGCCTGCAACCTTAATTCGTAGATCCGATGACATGCTCTCTTTGCCCCTAGTGTAGCACATCCTTGACTATGAGCTGCCTCGTGGGTTTGTCATACCAGCTTTCGCCACGTTCAATGGTTCTGCTAACCCTTATGATCACATGCTCCATTACAATCAAGCAATGATCTTAAATGACGGCATTGACCGTCTATTGTGTAAGGTGTTCCTGGTTAGCTTGCGAGGGCCTGCGTTAGTCTGGTTCCACAAGTTCCCGCGTAACTCAATAAACTAGTTCCATGAATTATGAGCCACATTTGTATCGCAGTATCTTTGTTCGGTGTGAAAAAATAGGAACATCGCCCTGCGTATCATTTCGCAAAAAAGAAGAAAGAGTCTATTCAGACTTCACAAGGAGGTTCGCAAGCCGCTTCCAATAGATAGAGTCGCTTTAGCATGGATGCAAATTCTCCAAAATCTTAGATGCTTCAGCCATCTACCCTTTCTTCGATTCATTATCTGTAATTCGCAGCTTATTGCCGGAAGAATTATACAAACGAGCTACTAAGTACTTAATGCTAGAAGACAATATCTCGTGCGCTGACCTGCATAAATATGATTTACAAAACCGGGCCGACCGAGGGAAATAAGTCGCCTGGGAATAAACCGTCCGAGTCCAAGGAAGGTTAGAGTAGAGACCAAAAGTGATCCCGTGATCAATCATAGAAAAAGAAAGAGCTCCCGTAATTCACCCCTTTGAACATCTCGTATGAAAGGCTATTGCCCATCATTCGTGACTTGCCAGAGTTTAAATGGCCAACATCGATCCAAATGGATCCTTTTTAAAGAAACAAATCTTTACGGTGCGATTATCATAGAGATCATGGGCATGAGACCGACAGATGCCGAAGCTTGAAGTTTTTGGTGTAAAAGCTTATCAAAGCGAGACATCTCAGGAGATACATCAGGGAAATTGACCACAGGGTGGAATTAGGGCAAGCCGCGAACGAGTCGCAGCCCACGTGGCAAATCCCATCAATCTAGGACTACCATTAACTATATATCGTAGCGGGACCGTCTGATGACCGAGATCAGTCGAAGCGCGCCTAAGAAGCCTTGAGAGCGGCCAGATAAGGCCCGGGAGCAAATGCTATCTAAGCCGAAGGCGTATTACGAAGAAACCAAGCCAATAGATGGCCCCATATCCTTTCCCCCCGTTAATCCGAACAGGGTTATTGTGCCCCACTATGATGCACTGATACTCACTCTCTGTATTAACGGTTTTGATGTGCACGGGGTACTGATAGATCCTGACAACGCTACAAACTTGTTGCCACTACTCGCCTTCAAGTAGATGAAGCTTTCCTTAGGTGTGGTGAACTTAGCTCCGCAAATCCTCCGGTTTTAATGGTAAACTACCGTAACCTAGAGATGTCGCACTCTCTATAAAGGTCAAGCATGACTCAAAGAAATTCACTCAATCGTCCGAGATCAGGACCTTACAACTCCATAATGCATGACCGCCGCACTAAATGAAAGCTATCCATTCAACCTACCACCAATCGGTCAACTATTTGACTAACGTCGCGTGTTAACTCCTTAAGGCCACCGGGTCGCACGATATGTTACTCGGGCCATTTATGCAGAATGTAGAGGAGAAGGACACTGAAAATCCTCCCCTCGAAGATCAAACCCCTGCGTAGCAATCACAGTTTGCCACCTAGATAAGGATGGAAGAGAAGAATCCGCTGGCCGTGGCCCCTAGAAAAAGTGACGTTGGACGGGCCGAAAAAGTTCACTTACATCAGCTCTCTCTTGTCCAATGAAGAAAGGGAGCAACTATGACTCGCACAATTGAATAATATAGATGTATTCGCCTGGAGCCACTCGGATATGATTAGGATTAACCCGACGGTGGCCTCTCACAAACTAAATATTATCTTTGCAGCCATACCAGTAAGACAGAAAGTGAGGCGTTTCCACTCAAATCTCCATTAGATCATTTAAACGAAAGTAGACAACTTGCTGAGGGTAGGTTTCATCAGAGAAGTGAAGTACCCTGAATGGCTAGCCAACGTGGTGGTGGTTCCAAAGATAGGGGGTAAGTGGTGAGTATGTGTAGACTACACTAGCCTCTTGACGGCACTGAAAGGATAGCTTCCCTGCCACGATAGATCAACACTCAAATTGTTGATGCGTGAGCTTTCCGCACAAATACTATGGTTTTGGGGACGCTCTCTAGGTATCACCAAATCCCCATGCACCCGTCGATAGAGAAACGACCTTCATTAATCGCGCGTGTTATACCGCTATGATGCATACTCGCTTAAAGAATGCTCGAGCAACTTATCAAAGATTAGTGACTAAGATACTCCGACCGCTATTGGGCAACATAATGGAGGCCAATATTGACGACATGCTCGTAAAATCCAAAGAACGCCTCAACCACACCAAGCATCTATAAGAGGCCTTTTGAGCTGTTGTGAAGGTATGACATGAAACTCAACCCTTTGAAATGTGCGTTCAGAGTCAGTTCGGGCAAGTTTTTAGGCTTTATGGTTACCTAGAGAAGGATAGAGGCCAATCCCATTCAACTCAAATATATTAGACCTCATCCCAACCTGCAAAGGAGATATGAATTGATTGGCTGGCTAGCAACCCTCAAGCGGTTCATATCCCAAGCCATTGCACTAACCATTTTTTATCACTCTGGGCGGAGCCCAAAGTGGTCGCTAGAATGAGGAATGGGACTGGTTTTCACAAATGATCAAACAATATCTTACCAAACCGCCAATTTTAGCTAGCCCTGGGGCAGGCGATACACTCTACCTTTACCTGGTGGTGTTAGAGGCCTCAGTAAGTGCAACTTTGTTCAAAGAAGACGAAAACTGAAAGTAGAGACCAATATTCTTCGTGAGCAAATATCTATTTGAAGCAGAAACATGGTATACCCGTCTCGAATAGGCAGCACTAGCCCTCCATGTGGCAACTAAGAACCTTCATCCCTACTTCCAAGCACACCCATCGTCAGGCCGACTTCAATCTCATGGGCATTATACATAAGCTCAACCTATTGTGAAGGATGGCATGGTGGGCAATTGAACTATGAATTTATTCAAGATAAACCTCGCTTGGTATCAAGGCAACATCGCGCATTTTTTAGCGTAACTACCCCAACCGTGATATGGACCAAAGATAACGCCGGGTCGGTGAATTTCACGTAGACGGCGCTTCTCCAAAATGGAAGCTAGAGAAGCTTGTTACTTAGAGTCTCCGATCGGGAAAGGATAGAACATACCATATGACTAGACTTCCCCGCGTCTAATAATGAGTCTAAATACAAAGCAATCCAGCCAGCCGACCGCAAAGTCCGATTCTCAAAAACTCATCATATGCAAATTCCACTCTCAACTGGGTAATGGGATGTAAAACGTAAAATAGAAACGCGAGACCAGCACATAGTTAAGTATACAAGTCTGGTCAGGCAACGACTAGGGAGTTTCGTAGCTTGGAAGCTCGAGCACATCCCAAGAGACTTGAATGAAAAGACAGATGCTTTGGCAGCAATGGTCGCATCCATCTCGATAAAAGAAACAGTGTTCCTTCCTGTCTACTACCAACCGACATAGTTTATTAGAATTGACCAGGTGAGTCAGGTAGACGAAGCATCTCCTTCTTGGCTAACCCCTATAATGCATTATTTGAGCTTGGGAGAGCTACCGGATAATAGAGTTGAAGCCCACAAGATTTAGGTTAAGGCGGCTAGATTTTCCCTTATAATCCAATTATATAAGGCCTCTGACCTGTTTAACCTTATGTCCCACCTCAGTGGACACATATAATGGCAGAAATCCATGAAGAGAGCAAACTGCCTATGTCAGAAAGTGCGATCACTGCCAACGACAAGCTCCTATCTTAAGGACGCCGAATCAAGACCTAACCACCATCACGAGCCCCTGGCTCTCGTCAGCTGGGAATTGATATAATAGATTCACGCTCACGCCCCAACCTAAAAGCTAATGTCAGGTTTCACCACTTGATTTAGGCAGAACGGATTGGTGAGCCGAGGCCTTCACTCCACCAAAGCCGTGATCGCATCCAATTTGTGGAAATATTGTCCACCCGTCGCATTATCTTAGCTCATCAGAATCGATAACTACGCTTTATAGAAAAGCATACAAATTTTTCGCTATGAGTTGAAAATCAAAATCCTGTACTAAACCCGGTGCTCACTGAGTCGATGGTCGCTACATCTATCAAACCCTTGACTCGCTTTGAAAGCCGCTCACATTCTACTCAGTGGTGCGGGTAAAGAGCTACCCCTGAGTTCTTCGGGCCTATAGAATCATCCAGAAGCCTAACGATATCGCTGCCTCGCCTTTACTTATGGGATGGAGGCACACCTATGAGATTTGTATACCCACGCCGAACCGAAACTCGAAAAGCTAATCGAAGCTTATCACCAAAGACTTGGGAGGAGGATGGGGGATGAGCCCATAGCCTACAACCCAGGCAGAGAAGATCGTACTAACAAAGACTAATAAACCCATATGACAGGCATGTGCCGCAGGCATTCTCGAGCCTGAGACATGGTCTAAGAAGGGTCTTACCACGGTTGACCTAGTACGCAACCCAACTAAATCGAGCGGCCACACGGATCATAAGAGTGGGGCCACCAAAAATATATGTATTAATAAACTAGACGGCACCCGTGTCGCACGCGGAACTATGCACCTTGGCAAAGGTACATCGCAAAGCTTTCTTTAAGGGGGTCATCAATAAAAGTTCTAGTTAAAGTATTTTCCTTCAATTCTTGGAATATTATCAATCAAATTTTATTTAAAGGTATTATCAATAAAATGTCCTTTAGAGTATTTATCTTCTTGGAATAGTCCCTATATCAAAGACCAAATGTGGCTCATAGCCTACTAGCACTTTCAAAAGACTAGATGTGATTCATAGTTTGCTAACACTTTCAAAATACCAAATGTGGCTCATAACCTGCTGGCACTTTCAAAAGACCAGATGTGGCTCATAGCCTGTTGACACTTTTAAAAGGCCAGAAGTGGCTCCCTCACCGCTAAAGACATGCCTAAGCCGCATGGGCTCTTAGCCTCTATTGTAGAGCCAAGGCCCGAAAGAATGGTGCCTTGTCACACCCACATGTGTGCAAAACCCTACTACCAAATTTCCTAAAAGCTTAACGTTGATATCCCCGCTAACCATCCTAGTCGCATTCGTGGGAGCGGAGTCAGGAGATACAAGGAATTAATGATATAAGCAAACAAAAAATTGTATTTCATAAATACGTCAATAGCGTAAGAAAACTACATAAAAGTTTTGGTGGCCAAACGGGGCCGATTACAACAAAAGAAGGGGGAGAAAAGGAAAGAGGGACAAAAGTTAGCCTTGATCACTGGCAAGAGCACTCCTCTCGTTCGTCATTGGGCCATTTTTAATCCACCGCCCATCGTGGCCTTAGTGGCGCCTGGGCCTGGGCACTTAGGTCCATGAAGAACTCTCGGTGGGAGCAGTCGTGAGGAGTCGCATCCCATTCGAACCTTTGGTTTGTCTCCCCACTGCATGTTGTGTTTGAGCACAACATCCGTGAGCCGTATGCAAAGATCAACCTGTGGCCTTCCGGTAATCCCCTCCTCTACGGCCCTTTCGTCTTACCCGCTTGAGAACTGAGAGAAGACACTTCATCCCACCGGCTCTCGATTCCAGCCAGGAGTGAAGCTCATTTATCCTCCAGGCGCTTCAAATTTCACCTCGCAATTGCCAGTACACTGACCCCAATCCGCTTTGTTCGCCGCTCACGCGCACCGCTGAAACAATCCATTAGCCTGGGCGAGTCGCGCTCTTCTTTGGCTTCATCCTTCCTCCCTCTTCGTTCCAGCCTCCCGCACCAACCTACTTCCCGTCCCAAGCAGACCTAGCTTGCCTTTACCAGTGACTTCGCTAAGGCCCAGGTTGAAACTACTGACTCCAGCATATAGTCACACTCTTCCCAAGATCCCCCAGCCTATGGTGAAGCTCCTTATGCTGGCGCGCCATGTTCCGAATAGCAGTGACAGCCTACAAAAAGAGAGGTGTTAGGAGGGAATCACAACATAAAACCCAAGCTCAAACGTTAAGACGCCAGTAATGCCAGCTCAGCCGTCTCGTCAAAGTCATGGTTGAAATAAACATCCCGTCCTCAATCGCCTGGTTGGATTTCTTGTCCATGTAACTTGGAAAGGGAAGGGAATACTCCTCAACGCGAGCCGCCACGGGTATCCGGAGGAGATTGGGGTAGAGTTCACGCATATGAGCGGCCAAAGAGTCCATCTTGTTAAAGGGGTTCCAGTGGTCAATAATTGACTGGGCTTCCTGATCAGAGTCAGGTGTCCAATCGGCTGACTAATTCTAATTCCATCGGGTTTCACATACGAGGCCAAAGATCACCGTCTGCAGCCGCCCAGAGTAATCGAATTGTGAGATTGGATCGCTTAGCCCATCAAGTGATCGACCGGATGGTTATCTCCATGCCAGGCGGCTTCTCGCCACGGGGTTTGATTGGCCGGGAGGTCCTCCGCCAGAGCCCCATCCTCCAACGATGCACGCTTCCCAGAAGCATATCACAAGACTCCCTCTAACAATGCTGCACTCTCCGAGCCTCTTTATCTAAGCTAGATCGCTTTGGGCGCTTTCCGCCAGATACTTTAGAGCCGAGGGTAGTCTCCCCCTGAGCACTGCACATTACATTCACAAGTGGCAAATCCAGTATGAGACTGACATGTCCCCATTTCAATGTCACTATCGTTTGAATCTATACAATCCATAAAGCCCTCTAATCTTGCACCAACAACTATGATCTTTCCCTTCTTCTTCTTCTTCGCCACCTGGGCAAACTTGTCTGGCCCAAAGGTGATTACCTAGGGTCGAACAACAAAGACCAGCCGAGGTTTCCTCGAAAGGGGCCCCACTGAGGTTTCGAGTGACCCCACAGTAAACCGCCAGGATTGGGACTTTTTTAGGAGGTCAATGAGAGTAAAGTGTCTCGCCCTAATAATCTCTATTGGCAATGGAAGGATGGATTTTGAAACTATGGGGAGCGGGAAGGGCCGACGCCTAATTCCCACAAATTCTTTGCGTATAAGAGGAGCTCGTATCGCGCCTCCACCTCGTTGATCTCGGGGAGCCGTTTGACGCTTCAGACTGCATCTTCCACCTGCAACTAACTACCGGGGCCTTTCTGGCGTTTACCTACAAAAATTTCAGAAAAGAAGAACATGTCAAAACACGCACAATTCCATAAATGAGGGGCATATAAAAAACATAAATGACCTAGGGGAGTACAAGTCCCACCAAGGTGAAACAAATCTGGGAATGAGAAAGATTGGTTCAGGTCAAAGGGAAGCCTTGGAGAGCCCAACGCCTCTGCACTACGACCTTTAACTCAGTCAACTTTCTCTTCGCCCCTTCGGGAGTCCGGATCCCGTTAAACAGCCAGGCATGGTCGACATAGATAGGCGGCCCCCAATCCTAAGCTTCAAAGTGTGAATAAAATAAATCTTTACCAATGAAATATCCAACTGGTAGAGAAAGTTTAGCACACAACAACCCATAAGAATCCGAAAGACATTCGGATGTACGAAAGCGCGATAGTTCTGAGCGGTGGAACCGCTTCACCAAAGAAGGACGGAGGTAAAGTCCGGTGTTAAACCGCTCGTGTAAAATAAACGACATTATTCGCTACCCTATTGTCGGCAGGTAGCCGTGATCGCCTCGATTTCCAACTGATGGTGGCAGGGACTTGTTTGAAGGACCTTAAGTCCTTTACAGACATAGCAGTAACTAGGCTGCTTACCGTGGGCGTTTCCTGGGGGGTCCCCCTCTTACGCCCAGCCTGATTGGTGGAAGCCTCTTCGTGACCTATCGCCATTCTACAGGCAAACGACCAAATAAAGAGGGATCAACCAAAAGATAAAAGAAATCCTCCTCTAGAGGTTTAACAACTCGCTAGCGACAAAACCTAAGAACCCCACCGGTGACGATGTTCGCACCCTTAGGAAGAAACGATAATTTTCTGACCCAAAATACTCAACAAACAGAGACACCAAAAACCCAAAAAAGGCAATACAAACAAAGTTTGAGAAAACTCACCGAAAAATTGAAAGTAGTCGAGGGACCTCTGATAATTCCCTTGAAAGAAAAGTTTGCAGAAGCATAGGAGAAATGAAATTGCAACAAACAAAAGACTTTGTGAAATAGTAAAAGAGGCAACACTCGGAGCCCAACCCCTATATATAAGGGTGAAACATCAACAGGCGCATTAAATGCACCGTTAAAACATCATGCGTCCTAGACATATTGGGAAACATGCGCTTTCCATGCTCTTTGTATCCAAACACGCTTCACCTTCCGAAGCGTTTAATGTGCGTATTGATTTTCCTAGTGCTTTCAACTTTCCGCACCTAAGGTTTAAATATTAATATTTTCCTTAACCTAAAGCATGAAATTCAAATGGGAAAAGGGGGCATTAGGTACTTATGGTCTTTAGACCCATCAATTAATGGGGGCCCAAGGGCCAGTTGTCTATGTTGTGAAGCCGCCTAAGCCCACTTACTCATGTCAGCTTTCTTTTCAGGGGCGCCACTCTGCACGTGAGAATCCAAAAGAAAGCCAGGATGTCTCCCCATGGATTAGCTTCAGGGCGGTTTGTCTAGAATTTTAAGTCCTCTAGTCGGCCATCCTACCGCATATGGGAAGTTTGTTATGGATAAGTATACGAAAGCGAAAAATACGTAAAAGATATATATTAGCGGATTTCACAGTTTTCAAATCCCTGATTTCTCGAAAATATTAATCCTTAATAAGGAAGAATTAATCCTCAATAAGGAATGATAGATTTTATCCCTAAGATTAAGAGATTTTCTTTCCAAAAATCAAGGAGAGATTCGTGAACCACTTTCTAAAATCAAGAAGATCCCCCACGAGGGGAAGGCGAACAATTCTAATTGTGCAAACTTTCTTTTTCATTTTCTTCATCTGGCTGAATTTAATCATCGGAAAAGACGACCGCTCACTCGCCACCCTGACGCCTGCAGATTCATATTGCACTACCGATGCCTAGAGGTTCAAACGATCAAGGTAACAACAATGATAACTTGTTTTATGTTATACCGGTAAATGAGAAAATCATTATTTGATCTACCTTAATTTAGGAATTTTTGTAAAACCCGTGAAAATGTTAAAATTTTCAGATAAAAGGGTAATGATCAGAAGTTTACCTAATAGTCCGGAAAATTTGGGATTTTTCTAGATCTCTGATAAAACGATTGCACCGCCGTGAATCGCCTCACGAAATCTAGCTACCTGGGCTGACCACTCCGAGATAACTGACTTCAAGTATTTCGAGGTAATTCAGGTCATGACACATGGCAAGCCATGGGTGTGACATACATGTGTCATACGCATGGCAAAGACATGCATGTGACATGGCAAGCCATGGGCAAGGACATGGCACACATACGGCTTGCCATGTGTCAACATGGCGGCTCTTTCTTGGCCTATATAAGGGGCTTCACATGGCCGCTTCAGAGGAAGCAAGGAGAGCTCACTTCGGGCCATGGGGGAGCAAGCATGAGAAGGAGGAGGAAGTGGAAAAGAGAAGGAGGAGGAAAAAGGAGAAGAGAAAGTGAGGAAAGGAAAGGAGAAAGGAGGAAAAGAAAAGATAGTGCCAAAGAAGAAAAGAGGAAGAAAGGGGAGGAAGAGAGGAAAAGAAAAGAGGAAAAGGAAGGAGTAAGAAGAGTAGAATCTGACTAAAAGAACCTTCGGAATCGCGCTTACAAGAGGTAGAATACCGTTATTTACGCCTTAAATGTAATGGCTTCGCGTGTTTCGGCCCTGCCGCTAATTTGTATGTCAGGTGGTTTGTTTAGATTGTGATGGCTGGCGACCGCTTTATGGGGTTTCGGATCGTCTCGAGACCGAACACCAGGTTCGGGATGGAAAATCCCGGCGTAATGGCAAACGGTGGCACGCAAAATTTCGCACACCTTTCGCGAATCACCCGCATCAACTTTAGACGGCTATAATCTTTTCAGCCCAAACTCCGATGAGGCTGTTTGGACTCTACTTAAAGCTTTTTCGAGTCTAGAATTTACTAAGAAAAGTGTCAGCCAAAATGTAGGCTAAACACGGGCTGGGTCACACACGTTGAGGAATAGTCCGCTCGCTTAACTCGTTTTAACCTACTTATAACCGTAAAATGCTTCGAGATCGCATAATATGGTCTGTTGAAAATTGTGTGTTGGATGTTTTGTGTGGGTGATTATAAAACTAGACTTTCTCGATTGTCAGATTATTTCTTAGGCCAAGCATGACCTGATTATGGTCGGAATGGCTAATGTAAAGTATTGCCATAAATTCAATGACATATCGATTATGTGAAATTATGACATATGTGTGATGAAGATGGAAATAATTATATGCATTTGGTCGTATGACTGACACACCATGTCTCAAGATGGGAATATGTTATCATTTAAGTAATGGTCGAATTATATTAGCGGGCTACGCTTGAATACGTCGACATGAATGGAACCGAATGATAGAAAAGATGTAGCGATGCTTATGTGACGACTAATTTGAATGTATTGAATATTAACATGACTGCATGTACGCTGATGTTGAACTCGAATATATGGAATGTCAGGTAGCGCTGTATTATGAGTGCTCATAGCACACACATAGTGTATGGTGTAGTGAATGTCCATGTAGAGGTCTTCATACATCGTCATGGGCTCGAGCGCAGCAAGTACAAATCGCGATTGCATCGTGTGCGGTAACACCGCATTACGGGTGTGTGTACACGGTAATCGGCTCAAGTAATCGCTGGGCTTCGTGCGTAATTGTTGGCTTGGAAATGGGACGAAGTCCACCGAGTTCCACAAAATATTTAAATGAAAACGGAAAATGAAATGTGTCAGTGCTAGAGATGTGATACCCTCGCGTGAAAAGCCCCGAAACCTGTTAGACAACAGATCCACCTGAAAGCCTGGTACCGCTCTGAGGGTTACAGCACCCGCTGAGACCTCCGGTGTTCAAGGCCCAAAAAGACACGAAACGATTAAATAACATCACATAGACTACGAAGCCAGAGACGGGAGCCTGGACTGACTGGTGATGATTTCATTGGTACTTGCATGGTGGGCCTGAGGTCAATCTGATACTCGTGCATGTAGAGTGTCGCCTCATACATGCATGTAGTTTCTTTTTCCCATGATAGGAAAAAACATGTATACCCGATTGTTGTTAGTTTGATCGTGAAATGATTATTTGCATGTGCACATATGAGAATAACCCTTATAGATTTATCTCTATTTGGCAAGTACTTACCTCCCGTCGTGACTCCTTTCAAAAAGTGCATGGCACAGGCTGAAAGTGCACGACCCTAGAGGCTCCAGATTATGAAGCGGGTCGACTGTACTGATTCTTGTTTTGTGTATATATTAGAACAAATCAGTTTTAATATATGTTTTAATAGGAGTGATGTAATAACTCTTGGATTTATAGAAATGTATGGTCTCAGAATCGTATAATTGAAGATAATGCATTTCGCCCTATTGGGTCATTTTATTTACGACGTCTCATTTTAAACAGACACATTGTAAGCCTGCGAAGCCGACAAGGGTCAACTTAATTCGCTTTGGGGGTGTCACACTTTAGACCTAATTAGAATTATCTCTCGACCAGAACGGTTAATTTCCTAGGAGAATTTCCCACTCTTTCATTGATTCCCACCGTGTCATGATCAATGGTGCAATTTTGGAGATTAGACGACCTGAAAAAAAAAAAAAAATAATGCCTTAAGGAAAGCTTATTAGTTTATGAAAGCTGCTGTGGTAGCTGAAAGTTAAAGAAAACAATGGATGACTTATCTATCAAATTCTATTTTAAACAGATCAAACCTCAAACATCCCATGCATATTACTAAACAGATAAGCAATTTCTTCAGAGTCTGTCCACCTCAATCAATGTTTTTATTAATTATAAGTTTATAACCTTGAGATTACAGTTTGCAGTAGTGAACTAAAACAATGACCATAGCTATAGCCTATATCTGAAGCCCCCCTGCTGCATTTTGGAAGCAACTTGAGGGCATGGGAAACTTTTGATTGGGCAAAATAATTAATTAGACTAACTAACCTAACCTTAATTATTCCATGACAATCATTCTGCCCTGGAATTCATCATTCATGCCTAGCTAGCTCAACTTAATGTAAACACAAACAAAAATATCCATTTAGAGAGAGGAAGTCAAAGAAAAAACTAAACTGCAGAAGTCAGACAACCACCTACACTTACTGATCATATATAAATACTAGTATTTGTTCTACGGGGTGCTCAACTGCCTATCCATGTTTATCATATCGTGACCACAATTAATGACCTTATAATTGCAACTTCCTTCACGGTTGATGGGAAAGGGGAGATGGTAGATAGAAAATTTAAGGACACCTAGAAGGAAAAGCAAAGAGGAATCCGAGAAAATCGACTTGGGTTGCCATGGCTCCCCAGGATTAGGGTCCTATCAACCCTTAAGAATTTCTTCTATTCATTTTTCTCTAATGCTCTAAAACAATCATTTTCTTTATTTTACTGCTGCAAAATTAAATATATCAAAGAAGTCAGTTCCGTGTTCCAAAACCTGAACATTATGCAAGGAAATATGGGTATATACACTACGAGTTGGGTCGGGTGGAGGCCCCGCAAAAAAGATGGGTAAAACTGAACATAGATGGTTGCTTTAAAGAGGACAGAAATTTTATGAGAAGTGGTGGGATCCTAAGGGGCTGCAATGGCTTTTGGGTCAGCGGGTTCTCAATAAATATTGGAGTATGCTCGGCAATTGAAGAACTGTGGGAAATTTTACATGGCCTCAAAGCTGCTTGGGACAAGGGCATAGGACTCATGGAAGTAGAGACAGATTCTCTCCTAGCCTATGAATGGATCACCATGGATAATATGGAGAATAATAGACATAGAAACCTGCACAAGGAATGTATCAAACTCCTCAAGAAAGACTGGGTAGTCGACTTCAAGCATGTATATCGTGAGACAAATATTCAAGCTGCAGATATTATGGCAAACCTAGCTATGGGTCTTTCACGTGGAGAATTAATTATCTAGCCAGACTCCACTAAGGAGTAATTCTTCGACCCTGCACCAGGAGAGGCTGGGCATCCTTAAACCAAGGAGAGTCCATAGCAGCTCTTCCTAAGTGTTTACTTGTTTCTGAGAAGACTCCTATCAATCAAATAAATAATAATAATATGCAGAATTGGACATAAATAATCCATATTGACATTTTTTTAATTACTTCTATATATCGACATTAATCCGCGAATAATCTCGCAAGCATAGCCTCGTATCTCATTTGGCCTGTCATCGAAAGCTGATTAAATTTAAGAAAAGAATGCATGTCATCGTTTATTCATCCCTAAAATTTTTATTTTTTTATTTTTAAAATAGCTTAATCTCTACTCACTCTCTCCTTCCTTTTTCTCTCTACACATCACTATCTAATTGTCCACAAAAGTTTTAATTTTTTTAAATCAGTTTTTATCCTGCCTCTCTGACACCCCAAAATCCACCACATGCCTTATTAGGGTCTGAGAAATTGTCAAGTGCTTGCATTTTCTTGAGAAAAATGGAGAATTAGAAGCATAAGACAAGAAAATTTTCCGTCTGACTTCCTCTTTCTCAAATCGCAATCAAAAGTTGAATCAATGAACGGACCAGAGTTTCATCTTTCTCAAAGACGACAATCGTAAATTTGATGTTTTGTCTAGCTCTTTGCTGATGCCTAACCAGAACAACAAGAAAATTTTGTACACATTCAAGAAAGCCAGTGCGCCGATGAGTGACTGACATTTCAGATCTGGAGCTCAAACGAACACGTATCGTTCCAGGGCATGGATACAAGTGAAGGCTGAACTTGTTGGAAGAATAAATTGTGGAATCAGAATATTTTGCCCATTTCCTATTTGGGCGAGTTGAAATTTAGAACTTGCCATCGCCGATGAAGACCTTGAAGACAAAGCATACCTCGTCTGTGAACATGGATGAAACAAGTTCTGATGCGATTTCTGCGCTCTAGAACAAAATCATGATCCAACAGAGCACCAATCTTAATTCAATTTGCATAGTCGTCGTGATTTCATTTCCTCATTGTCATGGGATTTCAGTATCTTTGAATGATTTTTGTTCCTTGTTTTAGATTTTGAAATCACAATCGAAATCGACGTTGAAGTGAACAGTGCTACTGCTAGTTTTGCGGGTGTAAAATTTGAATTGGGTTTGATTTGGCAAATGGATGTGTTCTTAATCGTAACTATAATGTGAAAAAAAAAAGTGTTGTTCTTGGACGATTGTTTCAGATTTGGTTCAATCCTTATTCTAAGGATTTTAATTTGAATTGGGGGTTGTTCATAATCAGAGTTTCTGAATCGGTTATGACTTATGATAATGAATGTGTTATTCAACCAAATATAATTGCAAGATATTTGAACTTTGCAGGATTATAATTTCAATTTTTTCTGCCTTTTTTCAAATTCTTATGGTAGGGCTTTTGAATTTGAACTGTGTTTCTCTATTTGCTGAGAATCAGGTTTATTAATTGGTAGTTTTGCTTGATTGATAAATGAGGTCCTTGATTGCGACTGCAATTGGAAAAAAATGGTTGTTCTTGTTTGATTTTTTTTTTAAAGATTTTGTTGAATTGGCTAGGGTTTGGTGGTTGATGATATAATGATCTAAAATGATGCGATAGAATACTGATATATGATGCCCAAAAAACATACAGAAGGGCATATAAGAGAGGGGTGGGGATAAATGATTTTTATGAAAAAATAAAATTTTTAAGATCAATTAGATAGTGACATGCGACGAGAGAAGAGCCGAGAGGGAGTGTGAGGATCAAACTAGTTTTTGTAAAAAATAATAAAAATTATGGAACTAATTAGACAGTGGGAGCATGCAAATACATAAGATTATTTTAATCCACTTACCGATCAACAAATGCCCCGACTGGTTATAATATGATTCTCACAAACGCGATATTATTCCTGGGCTAAACACTGGGTAAACTAATAGTACAAGACCTAATTAAACTACTGATTATTCCCCGTTAATTACCCCTAATAATAATAATGAATTATGTTACATTTTTTTATATCTATTCACTTTGCATATTAGTACTATATCATGGATTCAAAGAAGGTTCTCTCGTATGTCTATCACATTCCTTTATCATTTGAGTCATGTCTTAAAACTAAAATAAATTAACTTAACTGATCTAATTCCACACCGAAAGTATTGGTAGGAGGCAAATGCCTCATCTAACTATGCATACACCCTTAATTAAACTCAACAAGATTTACGCTCACAATAATTTAAAAATTTTAACTCCTATCCAAAAATCTCGTGAATTATTGAAATCTTTCAATGATTCTAATCTTTACTTTCATTTTTTAAAATACATTTCGTGACTAATTTATTAAAATAAAGTTAATAAAGAACCAGAAACTATTCACAATCCCGTGTTTTCACGAAATCACTTATAATAAAAACGTTCGTACACGAAAGAGTACAGCAAGAAAATACCACAATCTCGCTAAGTTGCTTTATCACAATCGACAACTCTGCTTTGTATTTAATTCAAATGCGAAAAACAAGATGCATCATCATTCATATATAAATGCCGAAAATAATTAATCTATATTTTCATTAAAATTTATTTTTTATTTAATTCGTGAATCAACGTTATTTTATTAAAAGCCACTGTAACAGAAAATTTTTACCTACTAAATGCGCCTCTAATCATTTTACAACCCAACTCAACAATAATTGGGTAAAACCCCGACGCTGAAATTTAAGGATGCTTAACCATTGGTTATAACCCCACATTCATTATTTTTTACCCATAACAAGTAAAATCCTGCCTATCTATATATAATAGGGTTCTATTTTTCTTAAATCTACGTAGTCTAGTGTCATAGACTCCAACTAACGTCTTGAATGAAAACTCTGCGGTCTTAGCACGTTGTTTTACTTTCTTTGCCAAGTCAATTTATAAGAAGACCAGACTAATTTTCACGGACCTCACATAGAATTTGTTGATAGGAATTTATTGTATACAAGAGAGGAATTTGTTAATTTGGTTTAAAATTCAAATTCTTTGACTGTTTCTTGCCGGTTTCGTGGACTCCCAATCCAAGTCACTAGCATATTTAAGAAGGCTTTTTTGGGATGTCTCATTAAAAATCAGGAAAATGTAAGACATCAAGTTGATAGCTTGCGACTAGTAATTAAAGTGTGCAGCCTATTATGCCTTGGTAGATGGTTCAATGTTTCACAAAGATAGGGTATAGACTATAGAGAGGAGAGAGGTCCTGTGTTCAAGTTTTAGTAATTATATTATAATTAAAATATTTAGCTATAAAGAAAAGTGTTCAATGCACAATTTGACATTTAAATAGATGAAACTATACAGGATAAAAAGAAATAAGACTTGGAAAGCAAAAACAATGGAACTTAATTATACATGAAATAACATTTAGTAAAGACTCCTTTCAAAATGTAGTTTTTTGTTAAAATGAAAAGAAAAAATACTTTTGATCATCAAAAAATTATTTCTATCTTTTATTTTTCAATATAGAAAACAAGGTATTTTGGAAAAAAATATATTTAATTTTTTTATGACTATTTCAAAAACCAATTATAGAAATATCTAAATTAATTTAAAATAATATATTAGGTATAAAAATAATATTTAAAACATACTTATAATATTATTTTTTTTCACAGTAACATACTATAATATTTAAAACATACTAAAAATGTCAAAATAAGTTTAAAAAACATTTTATATTATCAGAGAAACTTTTATTTTATAAAATACTCGGGCCAATTATTTTCAAAATATTTAAAAAAAAAAATCAAACAGAAGCTAATCGCCATACAAATAAATAGCCCCCAAGAACAAAATTATGAAACATAATTAGTACATATAGCTTATTTTTTATGGGGATGAGTAAAGGTACCATGTCAGTGAGTCCTAAAAATTAGTTTGACAGTGGACAAAAGTCTATTTCCGTCTTCAATTATCCCAACAAAGGCTCGACAGAGTATTAAAGTCCTACATCAAACCTTTCTAAATATACACAAAACTCAAATAATATATCTCAACTAGGAGGTGGAATATAAAGATTGGACATATTTTCTGTAGCAATGTTCATGCACTTTCCAGTGAAAGCCAAAGGCCATTAAACATCGAGGAGCAATGTTGAATTAAACCCTGAACCTGACCATATAATTTGGTGCGAATCACAAATGTTCAGAGGCGCATGTGCCCCACAAGGAACGTGAACACTAATGCAGGGGTTAATGCAACCTTATCCATAATTACATGATCTCTGTGTTTTCCAGTGAATCCTAAACGTCTCCCCAGTTATTTTTATCTTGACTGCTCTGTTGTCTATAATATCTTGCAAAGTGACGTCATAGACTTTTTTTTAGGATTCTAGTGATGGGATCAAGTTTTGATAAACTTAAAAACCTGTGTCATATTTACTCATAAATGAAGTTTTAACATTATATAATAATACAAGTTCCTTTTAATATTGCTAAACATGCTTTTAAAACTCATATGATCCTTTATCTAAAATGCATAATAATTATAACACATGTATAAGAAGACGTCGTCCATTATTAATCTGTATTAGGATATAAGTTTATGCGAATATATGATGTATTTTTCAGAGGCTTTTGGAGATCACATGTTGTAATACTCAAACTTGTTTTATCTACATGTGAAATAGCTTATTTCTATATTTCTCCTTCTTTGAATTTGTGTGTTTCTTGGATTAGTATTTTATTCCCGTTTATCTTTTAACAATCAATGTGTGCTTGCTGTAGCTTGACTTGAAAGAGTGACAATGGGCATCAGGATTAGTGCCTATGTATGAGTTTGCTCGGTTGTGAAACGAATGGAAATTGGCTGGAAATCGAAAAGGCCAAGACAAGTCAATTCGGTATGAAATGTCAAGGAATAGTATGAACAATTGAATTCATCCCTTCGACATTAAGTGTCTCTTCTTTTCAACATGTGACTCTGACCCAACTCATCTTTTTTATGGGATTCCTGCAATTTTGACTTTTCTCTCTCTATTAATTGCCATGGAATGAGTCATGCTAGCTTTCAAGAGACTGAACAATCATTCAAGAGAAAGTCGAAAATACTGCCGCATAATTCTACCATTTATCTATGTATACCCCGTAAAAGGGTGGAATATATATTATATGCATATGTCTGAAAGTTATTCATGAAGTACCCACAATAAACCCATAGTAGGATCTCAAACACCTACTTAAAATAATCTACTGATCTGATTGTTTCTTTGTGTTAAAAATTAATTTAGATTACAACTTCAGAAGGTATCATATATCCAAATTAATAAAATAATCATAAAAATAAAAATATATCCAAAGACAGATAGTTAAATCTGTGATAAAGCTGAGAATTTATAATATGTTAATTGTAGATTCACATCAAATAATATATCGACTAATTACACTTTTATTTAATAATTTAATCATTGTTTATTCCAATCATTCATACACAGATAAAGATTTATACATTTAAAAACATCATATCATAATGCTCAATCCACAAACCAAACGCTAAAATAAGACGACACAAATCAAACACAAATGTACACAACAATATTAAAACAAAGATAAAATTCAACTTTATTAATAACTATTTACAAGTAAAAATAAATAAAAAATGATAATGAGAACACTTACTAAGATCGCCCAAAAACCACCCTCGTCAGAGTGAAAAATGGCTGTGGGTTATAAATTAAAACGAGATCATAAAAAGAGATGATTAAAAGGTCTTTTGAAAACTCAATTTGAAAATTTGACCCTTCATCAATTTCTTAGCTAATGCCTTTCATTTTCTTTTGTATAAATAAGCCATTCCTATAAATGTAATATATGAAATGAGAAAGAGCATTTTCTAAACAGTTATTTTTTCATAAAAAATATAGGAAATGTTAGATTAACAAATTTAATGTTCTTTGATATCTTTTAACTAAATATTAAAAATAAAAAATAAATTCAGGTATCGTTATCAGGAAAATATGAATGCTATATGTTAGAGTAGGATAATTAAGGTTTTATCCGACCCGACCAGGAATAGTTTTTTTATGTGCAATAATATTGTTGAGAGATTTTTAGGCTCAGTAGTGGTAGTGGTATGTTATAAATA
Organism: Tetrastigma voinierianum; assembly: GCA_016808115.1. Classification (NCBI taxonomy): domain Eukaryota; kingdom Viridiplantae; phylum Streptophyta; class Magnoliopsida; order Vitales; family Vitaceae; genus Tetrastigma; species Tetrastigma voinierianum. The sequence continues at coordinate 649,770 of JAEQBH010000763.1, forward strand.
TGTTATGTATTTTATGATTTAGTTTTCATTATTTTATTAATTAGTAAGATCTTAACTTTGTACTTATATTTGAAATAATGAACTTTTCATTTTTTTATGTTCATCTTGTTACCTACTTTGTTTTTCTTTCTTTCAAAGCGATGGTTATCTAAGCAGGGAGTGAGAGGGAGTCAATATTAGATGAATTAATGTGGTTGAAGGAGGGCGGTCTAAAGAGAAAGGAGGGGGAGTTGTTACTTCAGAGTTCAAATCAATCAGTGTGGGCCGTACCCACGTGACCAGTGGGTGCATGCATGAAAACGAAGTCATCATCCCCAACTTTCTTCCTTATCACAAGTTTCAGACACAGATCTCTATAAATCCTTTCCCACTTAGGTTTATTTCACACAACCAAATAATTTAAATTAGCAGATGGATTCTTCCATCTCAACCCGAAAATACCAAACCCACCAGCAAGAAAGGCTTCACCAAAGACTGTAAGGCTCTTAGAACAAGCTTCGACCGAAATAATAAGTCTGACTCTGACCGCAAGCTCCAGCTCGCCCAAGAACTCGGCGTCCCGCCACGGCAGGTGGCGATTTGGTATCAAAACAAGCGAGCCCGGTGGAAAAATCAGAGCCTTGGAGCTCGACAACAAGGCTCTTCAGCTACGCTGGATTCTGCATTGGGAGATAAGAGAGTAAAGCTTGAGAAAGAAGTTGGGCGGCTGGAACAGGAGCTGCAGAAGGCTCAGGAAGTTTACTTTCGTGCAACATAACTTTACTTACTCTTACTTCTCTCTCAACCTCCGCCGATGAAGATGGCAGCTCGAGCTTACTCGGAGACTCCAAACTCGGCTTGGACAAGGAACTCTACGCTTGTTTAATCGGCGCCCCCGGAGACCAGTTTCCCAAGTCCGATGATAGCCATGATCTCTTCACTTGATCTTTCTTCAATCACAGTCACTCAGTCAGAAGTAAATTTGTGGATGCTGATTTATAATTTTACCATCTTTGTGTAGTTTGTACATAAGAGTGCTTATGAAAATTATGTTTCCATAATTTTTGGCTGGTGAAACTTCCACTTCATTGCAAAAGTTAATAGGTAACAGAGGCGTTCTTGCTATGATCATACACAGTTCTGGAGAAATTTTTAATTAATATTTTTTGTTTATATATATATGTATATATAAAAATTGTAAGATAATCCATGAAGGTGGTTGTTTCGATGTCCTAATCTTATTTTGTGTATGAGCTGAAAGGTGTTAATGATGCAGGATGCAACCAATCTGGTTGTCTGCATTTAGGATAGATCAGTCCCACTTGAGGATTTTGCTTCATTGACCATATTCAAGTTTGCTTTTTTTTTTTACTTCTTATAGATTGGGAAGCAACTGGTCTTATTTTCTCTCAATATTTTTTTGTTAGCCCTTATTTTTCAAATAAGAAAGGGTGATTTTTGGTTATTCTTGACATAAAATCACCCCTCTACACCTCTTTCCATTTTTTTTATTCTCAATAAAGTGATTATTCCATTTAGGTATAGGTTTTTATTTATTTTTTTGTGATGTAGTCATCATCACAAAGTGTTTATTTTTTTTTTTATGATTGGGATTATTCTCAATAAAGTGATTATTCAAGTTTGGTTTTTTTTTACTTTCTTTATGATTAAAGCAACCTGGTCTTATTTTCTCTCAATATTTTTTGTTAAATTTTTATTTTTCAAATAAGAAAGGGTGATTTTATTATTCTCATAAAAATCACCCTCTACACCTCTTTCCATTTTTTTTATTCATAGTTATTATCCTACTGCATATAGTTATCTATTTTCATATATCAATCCAACAGCACGATGATTATTTATCACTGCAGATGCAGATGATTACTACAGCATGGCGATCAGATTGCCTCAAGACGACGCTTTGGCTTTTATTATCACGCTCGACGTTTATTCACTCAGCCGATTCAAATAAATAAAGTGACGTACGATCAACAATAAATCAAATCAACTGGTCATTAATACGTTACGTGAACCCAGCCATACGTATTCTACTACAATAATAATATCAAATGATAAAACTCACTATCAAATACATGTACTTTTTAATCGATTTATATTAACAACGATATCAAGCTTCATTCATTGCTGCTTTTAAGAATTTTGATTTTACTAATTTGAATCAATGAAATTATTTTTCTCTTAAAAAATTATTTTAATGATTTATTGCTAAATTTTTTATTGATTAGAAATTACCAAAATATTTGAGTTTTTTAGTTTTTCTTAATACTTTTTCTTGAATTTTTTCTAGAAAAAATTAGATATTTGAAGAAAAAGTGGCTAATATACTTTTTATCAAATTAAAAATCTCATGATGAGTTTCTACAGTAATTAAATAAAAATTTATGTATTTATAAATTTTATTTTCTCAAAATTTTATTTTCTATTTAACATTAAATAAAGAAACAAACCCACCTAAATCTATTAGCCCAGCCAAGGATAGAGAGGAATAAACTATAAAATATGGTCGTAGCAATGGGTCAGGATACTGGCAGAGTGTCAACGTTTTTTAGGATAAGTTACAGCACATCCCGAACAAATTGGGTGGAGCCCATTTGTAAGGACTGACTAAACCTTCTGAAGAGTCCTTTTTCTGCGTCCACAATTCCACAATTCAGAATTCAAAATTGGAGTGATGTCCAAAAATATATATATTTTTAAAATCTCAAATTAACATTTGTTTTAAAATAATACTCAAACTTTTTATCCCACCTAATCAAATAATAGAGCTCAATGCTAAAACAACAGACAAAAAGCAAAAAGAGGGATCTTGTGTAACACTCTTATTTTTCATTAATTGAATTAATTGTCAAGTATAAGGATAAGTTCATAAGGGAACCTTATGTATAAAAAGAAAAAAAAAGATTATTATTTATAAAAATTTCTTTTCTTTAGATACACTCTTTCGATTTCTAAACTTCAAGAACTTGAGAAGTCATACATAGGGTTTGAAACATGATTACAAAATGTAAGATTTTCATAAATCTAATTAAAGAAAATAAGAAAAAAAAATATTTTTGTTCTTCCCTGTTGAGTTGTTTTCCTCGACTGTGAAATTACGGTAAATCTAATACTAGTAGATCTAGCCATTCGAAGAATTAATTCGAAAGGTAAGATCTGTCCTTATTTATTTTTCTTAGATTTTATTGGTAGGGATTGCTTGATTATCTTGGGATTTCATCAACCCCCAAAAAGCTCATAATCAGATTAAGTTTTATTAAAAAAAAAGATGAAAATAACTTCTCAGAATCGGATTTTTGGGATGAAAAGGCGACAAGAACCTTTTTAAAAAGAAAAGTTTTGAGATTTATGTAGAGAGATTATTGACCTTTGAAGAAAAAAAAAATCGGATAGGATAGATTGGAACAAAATCTCATATTGAAAAAGTGAAATAAATAAAAGAAAAGAAGTCTTTAAAGGTAAAACCATGTTTGGATAAAAAGAAAAAGGAGAATTGTTGAGATGATGAGGTATTGTATGTGTTTTAAGTGTAATTTGAAAAGTTAAAAGTATTGGATATTGAGTTTTGAAATTTAAAAAAAAAAAAAAGAGTAGGGGATCACTAGCTTTAAGTATGAGAAATTTAAAAAGAAAAAAGTAGGGGACTACATTTGAAAATAATAATAATAATAATAATTTATATTATAAAATTTAATTCAAATTAAGAATATAAGCCAAATAAATTTTGTTGAGATAAGACTTAAAAAATTTGAGTTCAATAAAAAATTTGAAAACTAAAGAAATTTAAATTATTATCATTAGAAAATTAAAAATACCTGTAAGGATAATAATAACTATATAAGGATAAATTAAAAAATACTTGTAAGGATAATAATAACTATATAAGGATAAAATATTAGAATGTAATTTTTGGAAAGAATACAACTCTTTATGTAAATTATAAATTTATGGACTTTTACTATTGGTGGAATGGATTAGAAAGTTAAAAGTATTAATAATTAGGATTATATATTTTCCTTAGAGAAATCGTTCGGATTTGCTATTTAAAGGTTTTCGCATTCTCGATGAAGAGATTCTAATACAAATAAAATTATTATTTATATATGCGTGTGTGTGTGCGTGTGTGTGTGTGTATGGATATTAATGCATTTTAAAAAGAGAATTGTTTGTTTTACGTCATTTTGATGATGAAAATTTGTAAACTGAATTATATATAACTTTGGTTTATGAAAAAAAAATTATTTATTCGATTATCCATCATCAAAACAGTGCAGTTTTGTATAATAGTACTCATGAGATTTGTTTACATTTAAAAAAATGTGGAAATACGATGTTTTGTGATTTGAATTTGCTTCAATGAAATATTTTGACTCTGCCATTTCGACTCTCACAACTTTAAACACACTCCACACTATTCTGGCCATAACTTAATAATAATTGCTAATATTTACATTCTCGTCATAACGACCGATTCAACCCCCACCCGTGGTTTCTAAGTAGAAATTACAAGATTAAGAATGCTTCGTCTGCCTCACCTTAAAAGAACAATTTACTAAGCAAAATTACCCATTAAAGTCCACATGGTCGACACCATTTTAAGATTTGATGATCAGAAAAAAAATTATTTGAAATTGGACTTTGATATGAAAGTTCTTGAATCGAAATTGATATAAAATCGCTTGGAACACATTCGATATGAAATGATTTTTAGAACGTTTTCAATGAATTTTAATGTTACAACTTATTTTTGAGTATAAAGTTTGGTGAAAAACATCTACTATTTGTTTTGTAATTGAAATCTTTTGATCCATGAAACTGTTTTAATATTTACTCTGACCATGAGCTTATCCTATCTCTTTCACTTCAAAATTCTTAGTTCGCAAGAGTGTTGGCTAGGATGAGATTTGTCATTTAGGATTTGATTTTGAAATTGGTTATGGACTTTGTTTAGTTAATGAGTTTATGCTCATTCGGATTGTTTCGTTTTCGAATTGTGTTAATTGATACTTGAATATTTAGATTGAAGAAAATTTTTGTTAATGCAATATCGAATCGAAATCACGACCCTGTAAAGTCGCTACATTTTACTTTCAACAGAATTTGGTAATCGACACCATTCAATTACAAAAGAAAATTTGTGTCTTTCGATTCGAGCCTTTTCTCGAAGCGATAGGGAAATGACAAATATGCCCATGGACTCCGTTTCAAGCATGACATCCCGAGTTCAAGTCTAAGTAGAGATAGATACTATCTATATGCTAAGTGCATAATTTGTTCAAAAAGAAAAAAAATTAATACTTAAAATAGTCTTTTTTATTAAATCATCAAAACTATAGATAGACTATGGTTTCGATGACACAACTTCAACCGCAACAAGTCACGACAAAACATGCCGCAACAGGTTAGTGACAAAAACATGAAAAAACAAAAGCAAAACCATATCGATGTGGAAGAAACCACTTTATTGAAAAAGAAAACCTAGATTTGGAAAAGAAAACGATAAAATTGGTGATTTTAGACAAAAAATGACCAAAAAATCACTCTTCATTTTTAAGGAATAAGAGCTAGAAAGAGAGAACAAAAGGAGGGGTGACTAGGATTTCTAGAGAGAAGTTGTCGGTGAGTTTATAGGAAAGTTGGTTGTTTAATATGATGTCAAAGCTAGGTGTAACACGACATTCAGGGTTTAAGATATCCCTACAATTTGAATCCTTATTTGTTAATTTGAAAGTTCACAAAAGACTACATTTGGTATGTTTGATTCTTCGTGTGTAGGTATAAGGAGTGTGTTAATTAAGATATAATATTAAATGTAAATATACGAATCACTATAAACTTGAGCTTGTAGGATAGTTAGTCGTTTGATGATTACATCATTAATTGTATTCTATTCTTGGGGACTCAATCTCATTCGACCTTAGTACAACTTTGATGGAAAGATTATCTTTTCATATATGAAAAGCGAAATACCGTCTATCTTTATACACAAATACAAAGATATATTCTAAGAAAGAAAAAAAAATCGAATCTACACTATTCTAGGCTAGTATACAAATATTAAGTAAAAAAGGAATACAAGCAAAGGAAATCCCTATAATCTCTCCGCAATTGTCTATATTACCAACTTCACGTCAACACTCCCCCTTACATTGGTGCGTAGATGTTTCTTATGACCAACTTGTCTAGTGAGTTGAAAAAAACTTTGCTAGAGACAGCTTTTGTAAGTATATCTGCTAATTGATCTTTTGACTTTACCAAAGGAAATTGAACTATCTTGGTTTCAAGTTTCTCCTCGATAAAGTGTTGATCCACTTCAACATGTTTCGTTCGATCATGTTGAACTAGATTATGAGCAATCTCAATAGCTGATTTATTGTCACAATATAGGTTCATTGCAAAGTTAGATGAATAACCAATTTCCTCTAAGAACCTTTTTAGCCAAAGAAGTTTACAAAGTCCTTTAACCTTATCTCTGAACTTAGCTTCTGCACTAGACAATGCTACCACATTTTGTTTCTTACTTCTCCATGTTACCAAATTTCCTCCCATGAAAGTGAAATATCCTGAGGTAGATTTTTTATCAGTGTTACTTCCTGCTCGGTCAGCATCGGTATAACCACCAATGTTTAAATGATTATGCTTCTTGAACGCAAGGCCTTTCAGTGAGGACTTTAAGTATCTCAAGAATTCAAATCCCACTACATTCATATGATCTTTGTTAGGATTATGCATAAATTGGCTTACCAGACTAACATCATAGGCAATATCTGGTCGTGTGTGGGACAATAGATAAGCTTCCCTACAAGTCGTTGATACCTTTCTTTGTTTGTAGGGATTTGATTCGAGAACTCTCTCAATATATGATTATGAGCTATAAGTGTGTTTGCAGGCTTATAATCAAGCATTCCTATTTTAACAAGCAAGTCAAGTACATATTTTCTTTGTGATAGAAATATGCATTGACTTGATCGTGTTGCTTCGATACTAGAAAGTATTTTAATCCATCAAGGTTCTTCATTTCAAATTCAGTAGCAAAGTGCCTTTGCAAGCCAGCAATTTCCTCCTTGTCATTCCATGTAATTATCATATCATCGACATAAATTATTAGAGCTATTACCATTCTTTGCCGATGTTTCAAGAAGAAGGTGTGATCTGAATTGCTTTGTTTGAAACCTTGTTGATAGGCTGATTTGTGCTATGTAAAATGTGTACGCCTATGTGCGCAAGTGTACGCATTGCCTCAAGTAATATAATGATAAGTGAGTATCGATTCGCGGAAGGGAGTGGGTTCTTAAATGCTTGGCGCAATACAGCCTATGCTCTATTTGGATGGTGGAAAATCTATAGAAAAACTGAAAGATACTAATCTAGGCATGCGAGAATAATTGTATAAAGAAGACTAAAAGCCTTAGGGCATAGATTTCCCTTAAGCAATGATGTATGAACATCTAACCTAATTAATCGATGATCAGATTTCATCATGAAGATGAGTGATTTCACTAATGTATATTCGAGATCTCTCTCAAGCATTCGCACACTACCCATAAAAGGTTATCTTGCATCTGCCTCAAACCATCATGTAGGATGCATTGAGCCACTATAAATCTTAATACAAGCGCTTAATCTCACTTATATCTCTATCTCATGATAATTAGGATGGTAAATCATCCATGGTCTAATTTTAACTCTCACTTCTGGGATTTTTTGAATCAAACCACAAATCATGCAAATATTGGCGAAGCCACCCACAAGCATTAAGATCGAATGAAATACTAAACATAAATATGAAATAAAGCATCAATAAATATAAATTAGGAGAATTCATACAAACATGTCTTTGGCTACATCTAAACCCTAAGAAACTAACTAAAACATAAGGAAAAGTAAATACAACCATCAAAAGAAAGAGCCGAGGAGAAAAGAGGAAGAGAGAACAAATTTGGCATTGAAGCTCCCTTCTTCTCCTCCATTATCTTCTTCTTCCTCAAGTGTTCTTCCTCTTCTAAGAACGAACCATGGAAATCTCTCCAAGAACAAGCCCTAGGGTGTTTCCACCCAAAGGGAGCTTGTTCTCCCTCAAAAACGCCCAAAATCCGTCTTCCCCTTGTGTTTAGTTTGCCTCCTAAGAATATATCGAATCCACCTCCTTCGTTGTTTCGGGTTGAGCTTTTAAACCCCCCCGGTGAGCTCAAAATGGGCTAAAAATCGACCCAAAATCAACCCTAAACGTCACGACGTCGTGCAACAACCATAATCTAGCATTCAGGTTCGCTGCGGCGTAGGCTCCCTTTGTTGCGGCAAAGCGCTACGTCGCGGCGAACCCAAGGCCTGATCCCACTGTTTTTCTTTCCGAGGTCGTAAGGTCGTAACTTTGTCATCGAACTCAGGAGTTGGGTGCTTGGGTACCGTTGGAAAGATCTTGAAGTGTAGAAACTATATGTCTAGAAAAAACACTTTGGAAATTATTATAAAGACTTAATGTACAAAATGCTCCAACTTGTCACTTTTGACTCTCTTATAACCACTTATTCCAACTCTGTGAGTCATAACTTGATCATTTTGAAGTCCAAATGGAGTGAATAAGGTATCTTTGGAAAGCCTTGGAAGTATCCTATCCATCCATATAAATATTGTAGCCATTTGAGATCATCTTGTAGCTAAAAACATCAAATCATAGTAGTTGTTGCTGCATGTGTAATTTGCTGCTTTTTGGGCTTTATCTCTTTGTTTTTGCTCCATATTGGCTCATGATTGACCTAATCACAAATTGAACATTTAGAGCATTAGATCACTTATTTATATGATAAAACTACTAAAAATATGAGTAAAACATAGGGATAAAATGAGTATAAAGTATACTCATCACTTGTCTCTTCATAGCCAAGCTAAATCTTTAAGCACTCTTATTGTCCTTCCAACCAGCAAATGCTTTATGCAGCTTGCATACGACCTTAGTTTGTGATAAGGTAGTAAAGCCAGGTGGAATATCCATATAAACCTCTTCCGCAAGATCTTCATGTAGAAATGCATTTTTTTATATCAAATTGATGTAGAAGCCAGTCTAAGTTTGCAACAATAGATAAGAGAACTCTTAAAATATTTAGCTTCGCAACTGGTGAAAATGTCTCTTGATAATTTATACCATAGATTTGGGTATATCCTCTAGCTACAAGTTTTGCTTTGTATCTCTCTACTGAGCCATCTGCCTTGTGCTTGATAGAGAATACCCACTTACATCCCAATGTTTTCTTCCCGTTTGGTAGTGGTACAAGGATCCACGTATCATTCCTTTGCAAAGCTGTCATCTCCTCCACTACTGCATGGGTCCACTTAACATCATTCCAAGGCTTCCTGTATTGTATTTGGGATATATGGTTCATAGATAGCTCTAGCACAAATATTTTAAGAAGGATTGTGACAATTTCTGAGTCGGCATATGGTTGGCAATGGGATATTTGCCATTTTTCTCCTTGTCTAGTGAGTACCGATTTAATTGGCTTCCCACGATTATAGCTGAAGGTAACTTATAATAGGAGTCTCTATAACACTTATGGGAGAAGAGTTTAGAGATTGTACCTCAGGAATATTTTCAAGAGAAGGGTTGTTTGGTACTAAAGTTTGAGGAGTGGGCTGCTCAATATCAATCTCTGCATTATCCCTTTCTGTCCTCATTTCCATTACAGCTTCAGTTTCTTGTTGAGTTTCAACTAGATCACCTTGAGTTTTATCAACTACATGAGGCAATAAAATAGTTGGTGACTATGTTCCTTCAGATTCAATTATGCTGCCATTTTGTTTTTCCCAGAATTTGTGTCTTCAAAACCAGCGAATTTTCCCATTCCCAATTCTGCTCTTCACTTGATAGCTCCCCTTGAAGAGATGAATGTGAATCTCTATTTGAAAAAAAAAATTCAGATTCAAGAAATGTAACATCCATGGCTATGTAAAGACGCCTGGTGATTGGATCATAGCAATGCTAACCCATCTTGTGAGTTTCATAGCCTACAAAAATACACCGTACAACACAAGGATCAAGTTTTGTTCGTTGGTTTTTATGAAGATGAGCATAAGAAACAGAGCCAAATATTTGCGGTGGAAGCATTAAAACAGATGGCAATGATACATGATGGGCAAGTGATTGGAGTAGAGTTTTGAAGTTCAAAACCCGACGACATTCGATTCAGTAAATAAATAGCAGTGGCAACTGCATCTGTCAGCTGTATCCTTTGAGGGTGCTTATACTCCAGTTAAAAGTGCTCGAGTCGTTTCTAGGATATGTTTATTCTTACACTCTGCAAATCCATTTTTTTGTGGTGTTTGAGCACAAGTTGTCTCATGATAAATACCATGACCCTGAAAATATTCTTGAAACTCATGGTTGTCAAACTCCCCACCATTGTCTGATCGAAAAATCTGAAGTCTAGCATAAAACTGTGTCTTTATCATATTATGAAAAGATCGAAATATTCAACACCTGTACTTCTTTTCATCTGATGGCCAATCATACGTGTATAATCATCAACAAAAATCACAAACCATTTAACACTAAAAAGAAACTGAAATGGGAGCAGGTCCCAAACACTGGAATGAATGAGTGTAAATGGTGTCTCACATTTTAAAACTCATTAGTTAAGGGACACGATGACTTTAGCTTGAATGCAAGTCTCATCGAATTTGAATCGTAAATTGGAAAACAAACTTGAAATAAATGGCACAAGTGACGGAAAGATGGATGCCCTAGTCGATAATGCCACAACCAAACCTATCGTTCTATGTCACTGGTCTGAATTACAATATTTTCTCTTGCAAAGTTGAAATCATCCATGTAGTACAACCCCTCCCTTTTAGTACCACAACCAATAATCTCCTTGGTGAGAATATCCTAAAATAAACAAAACTTGGATACATTAGTGCACAACAATTTAGCTTAACCAACAAAAAGTAATTTATTGGAAAGTGATGGGACCAATAAAGTGTTGTTTAATGAAAAACAGAGGAAAAGCCACTTTTCCATCTAGTAACTGGATATTTCACCACCATTTGCATTGTAGTAATGTTCGTTTCGATTGCATTGTAGGTCAACAAAATCTTTTGGATCAAAGGTCATATGGTCAGTTTAACTCTAAATCAATAATCCAATCACTGAGAACTACTGTTAGTTAGATCATTTGAAGTATTGGGTTTATTTTCAGCAAGAGAGTCCCCTCGTAGTATAAGGGATAGATGAGGCTCAGTGCTCTAAATGCCGCTTGACTAGTGTTATAAACGCCTCACATTTCTTTTTTCGTTTGAGTTCATGTGCCACCACTCACAGGTCACCCATGTAGCCAAACTTGCGTTTCTCAGGTATGTTTCATATTCCCACAATGAGTGCATCCTCCCCCTTCAATTTATTAACCACTGAAATTATGCATATGACTTTCCTACCGTAGATGAAGACTAATATTGGATATTATTTGTAAAGTGGGTGAGTGTGCCTTGAACCCTTTTGAAATCATAGCAATTGGAGTATTTTCTGTTTCAGTTAACATGACCGCTTACCGAACAACCTCTCTTCGAACCTGAGCATAGGCTTGCTCAACTGTAGGAAATTGTTGTATTTGAAGTAAATCACCACGAATCTTGTCAAATGATCCATCAGTCCATCTAGGAAGGTGTAAACTCTATCTTCCTGAATGTTGGAATTATACCTTCGTATATCATCAGCGCGCCTGTTGGATTCCGTCTTTGGAAATTTATCTCTTTCCATAGGCCTTTGAGAACCATTGTAGTATGATTCAATGGATCCTCCAGCTTGTCTCATTCTGGCTACACGCTTATTCAATTCGTATACTGAAGTGTTAAGCCAATAAAAGTTAGCAATTGAATCCCATACCAGTTTAGCTGTTGGATAGCGGATGAAATTGCCCTAATTAGAGATGAGTCAGTGGGTTGATCAACCACCTTTAACAATGGCGTTTCAGTTCTCCACTTTCTGAAAGTTGGGTCCATCGGTTGGTTTCTGTAATATATCTAGTTTATCACGCAGAGATGTACATCTCCATCACTTGAACCATAAAGAAAGCATAATTTGTCCCATTTAATTTTATGCCAATTTGGATGGTGGAAGGATCATGAGTTGTTTTCTGCGTTTGGATCTGGTTCTGAGCAAGAGCTTGTTGTATCCTGGTTGTTAAGTCTTCTAAAACAGCGGCAGTGGAATTTTCGCTTGCAGCACCAAGTCAGCCGGTTCAACCATGATTTAAGACCCGCTCTGTCATCGCGAAACACGCCAAGGCATGGCTGTCGGTGTGTACTCAGCGCTTGACTGAAGGTTTGAAGTGTGAAAGCGGCAATGGCACTGCTGCTGCTGATTTTTGTCAATTCTGAACACGTATTCGAGTAAATCTGTAGCCTTACAGATTCTTTAGATTATAAAATTAATTTAAATGCTGGAAGTAAAAATTACTAAATATAAAATCTCTAATATGCATGTCAAAAGTACCAATTACCAAGTACACATTCGAGTAGCGGAACAAATCTAAAATCTCAATATTAAATTCGAAACTAAAGCATCATTTATCAAAATCGTTTGTCGAATATTTGTAAGCTTAAACAATTCAGGTACTGAACAAATTTCGGAATCTCGAAACTCAACTTTGATCTAACATAGAATTTGAAGGATCAATATCCAAGTAACTTCTCAATACGAGAAGATTAAATAAATACAACTACACCGGTTAAAGGCAAAATCGATATAAAATCTAAATTCGAATTCTAATGCGACCATTCCTCTGCCTAGTAAGCCATTTCCGCAGGGGCTAAAGAGTGCGCACGAAAGATATGTCGAAGCTCGCCAGATGGGAATTGTTTAAAGCTCGATAAAATCTTAATACGGGTTTTATGGATCGAAAGTTTTGATCGTATAACAGTGGAGATGTTTTATTCAAAACTTTTGATTCAAAAATGGATTAGGTTTATTAACAAAACATACTTCAAAACATTCTCACATCCATTTCAAATCGGTTTCATATCAAATGTGATCAAGCAATTTGTGTAATTTCGATTCAAGCAACCATCATCAAATAAAATCAAATACATTTCAAATATATTTTTTACGGTCATCAAATATCAAATGGGTGCCGATTACTTTCATATCAAATCAAGAAATCAAATACATTTCAATATATTTTCTCTGGTTATCAAATATCAAATGGTCTTGATTCTTTCGTATCCAATCCAAAATCGAATACATTTCAAGTATATTTTCTCAGTTGCTCGAATATCATTAGTGCAGTTATCGTGGAGACTTTCAAATGGGTAGGTAGCGCAAATTATTATTTTAAGGGTGGGCGAACCAAGCTACTAGTCACTAATGTCTCCCAACCAAACCCTAGAGGCTAGGGTTCAAATCAATTACATTGAAAAATGTAAGGTCATTGTGTATCACAGATTGTGAGGGCCGAGATAGTGTCGAGCTATTATATCGTTGACAAGAGTAGAATAGTGTCAACTATTATTCCCGTTAGCGAGGGGGCCGAAAGAACTAACAGTCAAATATTTCATTCAAAATTTCAAATTACAAACATCATATCTCTCACATTTCTTTACAATAAACAAATCTCAAAAGTACAATCATTCAAAACTACTTTCTTGATCCATGGATAATCAAATAAATAAAAAAGTAAAAACTTCCACAAACCAAGACTATATATATAATTAGAGTTTAACAGATTTCATCCTCGAATGAAGTAAAAACAAACAATTTTCTTTTAGATGCGCATTAATATCCCTTTCAGTACATATATGCCAAAAATAATAATTTTTCGAAAAGGCTGTATTAAAGTCCCTTACCTCAAAAGTCTTCCAAAAGCTTGAAAGAAATTTAATCAGAAAATTCCTTTCGATAAATATTTCTTCTAAGAAATTGTTCTTCAAACCATAGATTCAGCGAAATCGTCCTGCAGAATTCTTAAATGGAAGAATTCGAGAAGAATAGAAAGATTTCCTTCTCTTATTCCAATTTATACTAGGGTATCTATTAGGAAAATTACCTTTTTACCCCTCTTTCATTAAATTAATTAATTAATTACTAATTGAATTACCATTATTATTTTCATAACGTCTTTTCATTAGTAATTAATTAATTACTAATTGAATACCATTATTAGCATATAGCGTCTAATTGGATTATCATTGTTCCATAACGTCTAATTCAATTTATCATTATTATTTTCCTCTTATGTACCTATAAAGCATTCTATATTATTATTTTCTTTGCTAACTTATATCTATGCAATTCCTGTCATTATTATTTTTACGTAACTTATACTATACAAATTCCACTATTTATTATTATTTTCCTAGCATTTTCTTGCAATTCTGGGTGTTACATTCTCCTCGGCTATAAAAGTTTGTCATACAAGCTTGACTTGCAATTCTTGAAATAATTGAGATGCTTTTCTCTCATCCTTTATTCTAACTCCCAGTGGCTCTTGGATCTTATGATTGCTCACATTGACTTTTACCAACTTTGACCAAATGAAGACGTCGTAGAATCCTTATTCATCACATCCACAATTTGAACGGAACTCCTTCATAGGTCAAGTCCTCATAAATCTATTCGAATAGCTCCAACTCCACAACACGGTAAGATCGAAACATATTTCCTCAAGTGCCGAAATATAAACATTATGAATCTTAGACAGTAATGGGGCAAGGCTACTTTATATGCTATGGTACCTACTTTAGTTTTCAACAGCCCACAAATCAAGGACTGAGTTTTCCTTTTCTCAACAGATTTTCAAACTTCCAAATATCTTAATTTAACTCAATAAGCAAACTTAAAGATAACATAATCACCAAATTCAAATACCGAATATTGCTTGGGATTATCAACATAACACTTGTGTGTACCTTGATTTTCTTCCAAATTCTCTTCAATCAGGACTATCCTTTCAGTAGTCAATTACACAAGTTCATGTAAGCACTATTTATCATTTTTCTCCAATATGATCATAACATAAGGGATCATAAACTTCTACCATAAACCTTCAAGATATAATTTCATTGCTAGCTTAAACTATTCTACAAGAAAATTTAACCAAAGGTAAGAACTCATTCTCGACATTTTCAAGTTTAAAACAATATATCTCAACAAATATTTCCAACTCTATGATTACTTTCCTCAATTAGCTCAGATTAAGTATGAAAGCTACTATCAAACTAACTTAATATTTCCTGATTTTTATTTCTATTTTTCGACGGTCAAAATCTAAAGTAAAATAAGAATTCTTATTACATACCATAGAATCAAATATTTTATACATTATCAAATCTCCTTAA
Organism: Tetrastigma voinierianum; assembly: GCA_016808115.1. Classification (NCBI taxonomy): domain Eukaryota; kingdom Viridiplantae; phylum Streptophyta; class Magnoliopsida; order Vitales; family Vitaceae; genus Tetrastigma; species Tetrastigma voinierianum. The sequence goes on from JAEQBH010000763.1 coordinate 665,091, forward strand.
TATCGAGAAGTTAGTCTAATAGAAAATTATTAGACTCTTATCCATAAAACAAACCATCATAATGAAACATTGTCATCAACTAAGGTTCTTGGTGTAACCCTATCATAAAATCTATGGTAATAAGTTTCCACACTCATTTAGAAATATAAAGTATTGCATAGTACTATTAGGTCTTTGATAAACCTCCATATACCATCACACTAAACCCAAAAGTCACAAATAATGTAATACCTTACTTCAGCATTCGACCATCCAAATTCTGTCTTAAATATTTAAACTTTTGCATCCTTTTAGGGTAGATCATAAGCTTAAAGTAATAAACATCTTTCAAAAGTTGTCTCTTTATGTCTCCATTATTTAAGACATTAAGTCTAATCCCAAATTTCAAGATCTTATTATCTTATTAAACACAAATAATTGTTCCAAAAATTCAACTAGTTTCAAAGAATTTGCAAGATCTTTAATTCTCCAAACAAGTTTAGTTGCACTATGTTTCAACATAAGAACTCTAAAATCCAAAGGTATAACATAGACTTGTAAAACATCTCAAATCATACACAATTGTTTAACCTTAAATGATTTCTAAGGAATCAATTTTTTTTTTTTCTATTTAAGACATAAATCACAAGATTCTCTACTGCTTTATTGCTGGGCTGAATAATGTCATCATAACTTAAGTAATTGTATCAATATCTTCTATTTCTTGCTTAAAAATCATTTTAAGAAGACAAAGACTTCTAAACTCTCATAAACTATGAGTATATCATAATTAAAAAATGTCTTCTATATCTTAAGTGCAAAATCATTTTACCTAACTTCAAATCATAACAAGGTAGTTTTCTCTATCTTAAATTTCAAATGTCTATAAGTATATCAATTTTTTCCATGTTGCATAAGAACACAACATAAATCCTAATGAAAGGCATCATGCAAACAAATCTTTGCGAACCCAATGAAATAATCAAAATAAGAGTTGCTACCAATTTGCTCTTCAACTCGCGGAAGCTATCATCATAGTTATAAGACCAATCAAACTTAACTTCTTTCTATGTCAGCCTGAAAATATAAGATAATCTTAGAGATCTCTTAATAATTTATTTGTAGTACTCAATAAATCCCAAGAAACTTCAAACTTTAATAACAACATTAGATCATTTCAAATTTCAAATTGTTTTCATCGCTCATCACATTGACTTAAAAGACTTAACAACATTTCTAAGCAAATAACTACCTTGTAAGGCTTAGCTTATGAGTAACAATTTATCCACATGATTCCCTTTAACTAAACTTAAGATAACTAAGAATATGGAAAGACAATATTTTCCCAAAACAATCAACAAATAAAAGGTAGTAAGCTCCTTAATTCATCCTCAAAATCAAACAAAAACCTTAATGTTTAAGGAGTATTAAGTCAATTCAATATCCTTCTTACCAATTGTTATAAAATAACTTCAAACCACCATATTGTCCATAATGACATGTTCCATAGAAGTGACAATTAAATCATAATTCATATTGATAGTATATTCACTAAATCAACAAACCATACAAAGGAAAAGAGTGTAGTGAACTTTACTAGTCATCAAGAAATCATTTATCTAACATACCTTTGTAAAGAATGCTAAGAATACACAAACGGATATGAACTATCAACTAACACGTCACTCAACTATCCCCATACACAAACTTAAACAAGTTCCCATTAAGATAATAAATTTGGCTCTGATTCCACTTGGTGCCGACTTTTTCTGTACTTTGTTACCATGAGCACCATCACTCCTATTCCTCTTCCTTTGTTGTTTCCTATACCGGGTGAAGCTCTTTCATTATCCTTTCCGCAATAAGGGCCTGGCTTCACCACCTCTAAGTAAACACCCAACTTCAGAATTGATATCTTATTCTTCAAATAAGGCTTTAGTCCATCCCCAAACTTTAATGCTTTTTCCTCTCAGCAATCAACTGTGGGGCAAAACGTGATAGTTCGGTAAACTTAGCCTCATATTAGGCCACTGTCAAATCTCTTTGTTCCAAACGGACAAACTCTCCCACCTTTTGTCGTCGAACACTATCAGGAAAGTACTTCTTATAAAATGCCTCCTTAAACTGTCTCCAAACAATAGGCCCCTAATCCTCTAAAAGCCTCTTAGTCATGAGCCACCAATGATCCGCCTCTTTGTCTAACATAAATGCTAGTATACATTTTTTTTTTTTTTTTTGCTCTTAGAACAATCAATGACAATAAAGATTTTTTTTTCATCATCATAATCCAAGCCTCGCCTCCTGGATTTGAGGTATCGGAAAACAGTGGGATTCAACTTAAAGTCTCAAAGGAGCTACCCCTACTAGATGAGGGTTGTCCTTGACCATTACTTCCAGTAGCTCTATCCTGCCTCTCAACCAATCCAGCCAAAGTCCCTAAATATCTATAAAGCCCCTTCAGTACTCATAGGGGGCAAAGCCTCAGGTGGAGGAGGTATATCATCATTAGCCTGACTATTTTGGGAAGATGCAAGTCTCCTTGGCGGCATGGTGTTCTATAAAGCAAAAGGTATAACTAATTTAGTCATTAAAAAGCCAAGTAAGCAAGTTAGAATTGTAGGGAATTAAAGGAATAAGACTAGATGAAGTTGAAACTGCCACGCATCACCATATTCCCTTAGTTGCAAACTAAACTAGTTCCCATCAAGATCATAACCTAGGGCTCTGATACCACTCTGTCACGCCCAAACCCACCTAGTGGGCATGGATCACACCACACCCTAAGCCTTCACCGGTTTGAAGTGTGAAACGACACTAACCTTTCTTGTAACTGGATTTTTGTCCAACTACCAAACACATATTCAGAGTAAATGCACAACCTTCTAGATTCTTAAATTCTCCAAATTCAAAATTTCATGCCGATAAAAATTACTTCTAAATATCCAAATCTCACTTATGCATGTCAAGGAAATTACCAATTACCAAGTACCTGTTCAGAGTAGCGGAACAAATCTAAAATCCTCAATATTAAATTCCAAAACTAAAACATCCACTATCCAAATCCATTGTCCAAATATTTGTAAACTTAAAACAATTCGTGCATTAGGAACAAATTTTAATCTCCAAAACTCAATCTTTGATCTAACATAGAATTTGAAGATCAATATCCAAGTAACTTCTCAATACCGTAAGATCCAAATAAATACAACCACTTCGCTAAAACAAAAATCCAATATAAACTTAAGTCAAATTCTAATGACGACCATTCTCCGCTTAGCCATCACCTCGAGGAAACTAAAAGCACCGAAAAGATATCAACGTATCGGGAGGAGCTAAAAGCTCAATAAGAAATACTAATACGCTTTATGGATCAAAAAGTTTTCAATCATATAACAAATAGGAGATGCTTTCATCAAAACTTTGATTCAAAATAAGTTGGAACATTAACAAACATACTTCAAAAACATTCTCACATCCATTTCAAATCGGTTTCATATCAAATGTGATCCAAACAATTTCATATCAAATTTCGACTAAACACTTTCATATCAAATTAAAATCAAATACATTTAAATATATTTTTTCTGGCTGAATATCAAATGGTGCCCAAGCATTTATATCAAATCCAAAATCAAATACATTTCAAATATATTTTTCTCTGTTAATAAATATCAAATGGTGCCTGGGCCATTTTCTATATCAAATCCAAAACTAAATACATTCTTCAAATATATTTTTCTCCTCGTTATCAACATCAAACGCGCCTGGGCTATGCTGACTTTCAAATTTATGGTTAGTCGCAAATTATTCCTTTTAAGGTGGACGGAACCAAACACTACTAAGACTAAGAACCTTCTAACCAAACCCCAGAGGCTAGGTTCAACCAATTACATTCCCCACCGCAAACGTGAAAGGTCAACTATTATATCCCGTTGACAAGGGCCTAATAGTAACAACTATTATATCCCGTTGACAAGGGCCGAATACACAAACTATTATCTCGTTGACAGGCCGAACTAACTGTGAGTCAAATATTTCATTCAAAATTTCAAATTACAAAACATCATATCTCCACATTTTCTTTCGTAAACAAAACAAATCTCAAAAGTACAATCATACAAAACTACTTTCTTGATCCATGGATAATCAAATAAATAAAAAAAGTAAAACTTTTCACAAACCAAGACTATATATAATTCAGTTTAAACAATTTTCATCCTCAAATGAAGTAAAAACAAACAATTTTCTTTTTAAAGATCTGCATTAATATCCCTTTCACGTACATATATATAAAAATAATAATTTTTTCGAAAAGTTCGTATTGTAATCCCTTACCTCAAAAGAGTACCTGGGGTGCCTTTGAAAGAGCTAATCCAAGAATTTCACCTCAATGAAATATTTAGAGAAATTTGTTCTCTTCAAAACCCTAGATTCGAAAGCTCAGACGCATCCCAATTCTTCCAAATTGTAGAGAAACTCAAAGAAGAATAGAAAAGATTTCTTCTTATTCCACTTATACTAGGGTATCTAATAGAAAATTAATTTTTTACTCCTCTCTTTCATTAAATTAATTAATTAATTACTAATTGAATTACCATTATTATTTTCATAACGCTCTTTTCATTAAAGTAATTAATTAATTACCATTTAATACCATTATTATTTTCATAACGCCTAATTGAATTATCATTATTTCCATAACGTCTAATTCAATTATCACATATTTTCATAACGTATGCCTATAAACATTCCTGTCATTATTATTTTCCATAACTTATATCTATACAAATTCCTGTCATTATTATTTTCTGTAACTTATACCTATACAAATTCCTGTTATTATTATTTTCCCTAACTTATACCTATACAAATTCCTGGGTGTTACAACTAACCTTCTTCCAATCAAGATAATAATGGGAAGGATCCCTGGATAGTCTACTCTGATACCATGATGGAAGATTATCTTTTTCATATATGAAAACTGAAATACATGTATTAACACAAATACAAAGATATATTCTAAGAAATAAAAAATTGAATCTACACAATTCTAGGCTAGTATGACAAATATTAAGTAAAAAAGGAATACAAGCAAATGAAATCCCTATAATCTCTCCGCAAGTGTTTCTATTACCAACTTCATGTCAACATACCCATCTCCTGTACCATTTGAGTCTTGTGTCAGATCATCTTCTTTACACTTAAAGCTAAATTTAATTAGGTTGCAAGCAATAGAGATTTTCTCCTTTTTGTCAGCATTTTCTAGTGGAAATGTATTAGAATTAAGCCCAGATAAGCAAACTAGAGTTTGAATTAAGTTGGACCATTGAACTTATATGGGTTAATTATAGGCCTAAGTATGTAAGTGGATTCAATGGCCCACTAAACCCTATTATAAATATAACTTATATTTAGGTTTAGGATTAAAAAAAAAAACTATTTTTAGAGGAAGAGAATTTCTCTATCCCAGATCTAAAAAGCAAAAGGCCTTGGATTGTTCTTGGAGTCCACACTCATGTCAAGACCTCGTAAATCGGTTATCGCTGCAAGATTCACTGACCGGGCTCCATTCCGGTTAGTAAGTAATTTTATTTTTTGCTTCTGTTGCATATGAAATCATAGATTTCTCCGGGATTCTAACATCTAGTATCAGAGCGCGTTTCCTAGATTCGAGATTTGAGATCTTGAGATTTCATAGATTAATAAAAATGAAAAATCATTTTTTTTATTTGATTTACCAAGAGATCTTCTCTCGGAATCCTAGATTATAGATTTGAAATCTTGAGATTTCATAAGTTAATAAAAATGAAAAATCATTTTTTTTTATTTGATAGCTGGTTATTATTTGTTCCGGTGGTTTCGCATAACAAAGAGAAGTGCTATGAAAAAAAAATGTGACATCGTTGAAATTTTTAAAACTCCACTTGTTAGGTTTGAAAGGGAAAACATATACAACCTGCACTTTGAATATCTTAGATACATGAATTTTATTTATTTTGGATTATCTCATTTTCGAGTTTTTTTGTGACAAAAATCTTAGATAAATTAATTTCATTAATTTTGTGATGAGGAGGAATTAAATGATATTTTAACAGGACATTAAAAATAAATTATATTTTTAATAAGACTTATCCTCTAAAGGATAAATGTTAAGTAGATATATAATTTAATTTGAGTATTACTAGGAATTAAATTATAGCTTCTAACAAGAATTATCCTTTAATGGATAATTATTAAATAGATATATAATTTAATTTATTTATAAAAATGATGGATTTAATTAAGACGTGTTGTTGTTTTAAGATATTTAAATTATTAAATTAAAGTAAACAACTTACATATTCAAGAAATTTATAAGTGGTATGTTTGTAGTGTTTATTCTAGAATTAGTTTGATATAGAAATTTGCTGGGAATGAGAAATTGAGAGATCAAATTGCCGAATTTAAGAACAAGGCACAAATCACATAACCTTCAAAACACTCAAGTTTTTAAAATAATTGTTTTATATGCTTAGCAGTTCTACGGCCTTCCACCGAAATATCTTGAGATTCATACTCGATCACCAAAGTTGGACAAATGTGAGGATCCGACTAAGAGACTCCCTTATAAGAAGCACAACATTTTAATGGTGAATCAACCTAAAGTTAAGGCTCTTACATAAGAAATATTGAAACTAAGATCAGCATACACTTAATTTCCAGAAGAAATAATAAACTATCAAAATAACTCCTATTTATTTTCTCAAGAGGCTAAAGTTTATAGGGTAAGCCAATCACCTAGTCAAAGGATAAGTGACTTTTGAGATTGATTAGATTATATATCTTATTAACTTTGAGAAGCTAGCTTTGCCTAAAGTAGGATAGCAAGTTCATGAAAGACTTGATCTATACTCGATGTGTGTAATTTTGAGTGTTATATTATATGCTATCAGTGCAAATTGTATATATAATTATACATGTCTTATGCTAGTAATGAACACATACAGATCAACACCAATTTGATTCTCAGGATAAATGTCTGCCTTCAATCCATTAGCATCACTCTTTTCGAACAACAGGTTAGATGGAACCAATTATGTGAGTTAGAAGAGGAATTTAAACATTGTCTTAACTTGTGAGGGTATAATTTGGGTGACCTTAGAGTCACTTCATGTATCACCCACAGAGAGCTCAACACCTAAAGAGAGAGCTGACTATGAGGCATGGAGGAAGGATGATGAGAAAGCAAGGATGTATATCTTAGCTTTCTCAATGAAGTGTCATGGTTAGCATCAATCCATGAGTACCCCAAGTGCAATGCTCAGTCTTCGTGGAGATGTTTGGAGTTCAGAGTAGATCAGCTAAGCAAATGGTAATGAAGTAGATAATGAATACTGTGAATGTCCAAGGTACCTGAGCGAAATTATATGATAAATGATCAAACTCTTTTAATGAATTGGGAGACCTAGGAAGTGATATTGACTAGGAAACACAAAATAACATGGTCCTTGAGCACGCTCCTTCCTTCCTAATCATTTCAAGTTGAATTATTCTATGAATTAATTAGAATGGTCTGACGAATCGATTTAACAACTTCGTATAGCTGAGACAATTGTAAAGGGCCAGCCAAATGTTAATTTTGTGTCAGGTGGATCCTACAAGCCTCCCGAAGAAATGAATAAAGCAAATCAACAAACATGCAAACCTAAGATTGGTAAGAAAGCTAGACCTTTTGATCCTAATAGGAAACCAAAAGGAAAGTGCTTCAAGTGCGGACAAAAAGAGACATTGGAAGAAGGACTGCCATAAGTTAAAGGGACAATCAAGTAACTTCTCTACTACAATCATTGAGTCTTGTTTTGTGGCTGATTATGCCAATTCTTGATGGATATATTCAGGAGCTACCCAATTATATTTGTAACTCTTGCTAAGTGGCTCAAGGTGACAAGAAGTGTAAAACCTCAACCTTATTGAATGTTATAATGGTAGTCAGTTGAACTGATTAGTCCAATGATAGAAGAGGTAGATTAGAATTTAGAACGCCCGACGCCAGTTTGGGCATGCGAAATTTTTCGAAAATTTTCACCTGATGCCCTAATGAATAGTAATTCTTCTTATTATATCCGGATGGAGGGGGTTTGCAGAGAATTTTAAGAAATTTCGCCCTATGACTTTGAACCCAGATATTTAGGAAGAGAATTGGAGATTTAAGTGAATAGTGATTCTGACCAAATTCGGAGCTCACACAAATTTTCGAAATTAATAAAATACGAAACGTCCGAATTAATCATAGAGCCTAAACGAAACTAAACGGAGGAAACTGAGTCCGCTTGATAGTTTTCAAAGCATCCAATCGTAATTCAGCCTAATACGCTATCATTCTAGTTCCGATTTCTTACCGATTTTAAATCCGAGCTGTGATTTCGTAACTGAATCCACTGTGAAGGATTTAATTAGAATATTTCATGGTCAATTTGAAGTTTAGACGACCATAGAATATTTTTGACGTTTAATCGGTATAAAAGCAGTATAAGGCGAAACTGAGTAAAATCTGATATAAGTGAGATATTTTCTTGTGAGAGCCAATCAAAACCTTTCTTAATGGCTAAGTTATGATTTAAATAATAGATTAGTGGATTTGTGACTCATAAGAATGGACCAATGACAAGGTGACATGGGTAATTCACTTTGCATTAACCAATGAGCTTTCTTTGCCTACAGCAATTTGCAGCCAAGGTCAAAATCTAAATTTAAGAGATTAAATTTGCTCAAAAAGAGGAGAGCTCGGCCATGAGAGAAAAGAGAGAAGAAAAGAGAGAAAAGAAAGGAAAGAAAAGAGAAGGAAGAAGAAAACGTGTAGGGCCAAGGTATGAGATGTGATTTTTCTCCTCATTCAAGCTTTCCAAGTGATCTCCAAGTGATATCAAGAGAGAAAAGCCAAAGAAAATCAAGAAACAAGTAAGTTTCTATTGGTAGGAAAGTTGGTTTTGATGTTTTTCATGACTAATGTCTTGATTTTCTTGTATGGATGTTAGATTTGTGGTATTTAAGGGTGAATCAGATGATTTTGATATAAAATGAGAAAGAAATGGATTTAGGTTAGGGTTTGAAAATAAAGTGAGTGATGGTTAGGGTTTGAGACAGGCGACATGTTGAAATTGGTTAGGGATTAGTGAAATTTAGTTATAAGGCATTAGATTGGAGTGATTAGAATGAAGAAAATGGAAGAACAAAAATTGAATATGGTTTGTGCATAATTCGGCCAAAATGGAAATGAGAGGGGTCAAGGGTAGTTTAGTAATTTCCATGTGTTTTAGGGTGAATATTAACTCTAGAAATGCATTGGAATTGGTTAGAAAAGAAAAGGATTTGAATTGAGGACATGAAGGTCATTTTGTAAAGTAAAGGGTATTTTGGCTGTTTCTTAATTATGTATTGTGACGTGGTTCAATGGGGATTAAAGTGAATGTAATGTGGTCAGTGAAATGAATGTGTATGGTGGGTTAAATGAAGTTATGGTTAATGGTTATTGTGGTTTTTCTCAAAAGGTGAAATGACTATCTGACGGAAACGGAATTCGACTTTATAAAGAAGTTTGATCGAAAGGTGAACTGAGGAAAAAATGAGAGTTTCTAAACTTGAGTTTTAAAAGTGAATGGTTTTAATATTAAACTAAAGTTTAATGAAATGTTTATATAAATGTTAAGGCATATGGAAAATGTTTTATCTTGCCTAAATATATTTATATTAAATTATATATGTATGTATATGTTAAGGCATTATAGAAGTTTAAAAATGTGTGTTGATGTATATGTATAATTGAGTATCTATGTGTTTTAATGAGAAAACAAAGGATTTAAATGGATTTATAAATGTATTTTGATAAATGTTTTACCATGGTTACCTCTAACCCTATATGACTGTTATGACTGAGCACTGGAGAGACCTTAAGCGTGTAAGGATTTAGAGGGAAACACAATTAGTTACTAATGCAGAGGGAAATAAATTTTTAGTGTAATATCCTTACACGTGATAAGGTGCTGCGGATCGAACCTCACGCAAGACGGAGTTTCTCCGTAGCCGTAGTGGTTATGACTGATTTGAGACTGCCCTCACCGTCAAGATTTAAACTATTCTGTGTTTACCCCGGGTTCCATTAGAAAAAGTTTAAAGCATAAATTGGTTTTTTAATTGTATAAGTATTTACATTGATATATACTAAATGTCAAGTAAATGAAAATGTATACTCACCGAGCCTTTAGCTCACTCTTTTCCGTATGTTTCAAAACATTTTCAGACTCGAGACAAAGCGCCAGAGCACCGCAAGCAAAGGAGTCAAGCCATCGAGGAGACGCATCGATGTGACCGTGACATATATATTTTGCATATTGTGTATGTTGAATATTTTGTCATGTATAAATGTATATATGTATATATTTTGAAAATGAACTACGTGGGCTTTGATCCTCAGTGGACGAGGTACGTAGGCGGTCAGCTTAAGTTCGGCTCAAGCCCAATCCTTTTTATAAAACTGTGCATGTAATTGAAGAAGTTTTGAATGTTTTGATGATTGAAGTAACAATGTATATACGCGATATTGTGTGCTTAATTGGGCCGTAATTATGAGTCCTAAAATGGAAGTTGAGAATTGAAAGATTAGAAGTGTTTTAAATGTTTTCGCAGTAAGCCAGGAATTCGGGAAAGTCCAAAAACAGAGGAAATTCGCCTGCTCGAAAATCTAAGGGTTTGAAAGAAAGAAAAGAAAAGAAAAAAAAAAAAAAATTTACCACTTCGCTCAAGACATTTTCTAAAGATATGTTAAGGATTGTAAAGGGGTTTGCCCCATGGATTTTAATTGATTGTTTCTGAGGAAAAAGTTTCTATATCCGTTGGAGGCCGAGAGGTCCCCTGCTCAAGTGAGGGGTTAATCCGGGCCTGATCCTTCAAGAAGTCTCAATGAAGGAGAGATGTGTAGTTAAAGATGGCTTTCAACTTCATCTCAATCATAGCTATAGATCTTAGTCTTAGTTTTTCAAATAATCTAGTCTTAGTTTGCATGATTTTTTATTTGTGCCAGACTTAAAGAATTTAATTTCAATTTCTAAATTATGTAATGACAGTTATTCATTTTCTTTTAATAAAACTTATGTTTCTATTATGAAAGAAAATGAAGTTGTTACATGTGGCACATTGGTGGATAATCTATATCATTTTGATTGTGCTTATTCAAGTTGATAATGTGGAAAAATCATTGAAAAGAAAAGAGCCTAGTATCAACCAAACTCAGCTATGGCACTTAAGGCTTGGTCATAAATTTAAAAGAATACAAAGACTAGTGAGTTAAATATTAGTTCTTTGACCCCGGAGCAACTATCACTATGTCAGACTTGTATTCAAGGTAAAAGACTAAGAGATCATTTAACGCCAAAGGAGTTGAGTCAGTGGATGTCTAGATTTGATACACCTGAGATGTATACGGGTTGTTTAGCGTCCATGAAGAGGTGGCTATGAGTATTTCATCACTTTTACTAACGACTACTTAAGATATGAATATGTGTACCTAATGAAGAAGAAATCCGAGGCCTTGGATAAATTCAAGGAATTTAAGGTTGAGTCAGAAAAACAATTAGGGGACACATTAATTCACTTCGTTTTGATCAAGGTGGTGAGTACATGTCTATTGAATTTGTTTCTTTCCTTAAGGAGCATGGGATTTTATCTCAATTTAGTGCTCTAGGAACTCCACAACAAAATGGAGTGGCAGAAAGAAGAAATCGAACTCTATTAGATATAGTAAGGTCAATGATAAGTCTTTCCACATTACCTTTATCCTTTTGGGGATATGCCCTAGAGACAACATCTTACATTCGATGATGGTGGCCATCCAAGTTGCACAAAGACACCTATGGAAATGTGGACAGGTCGAAACTTATTCAAGTCATATTCGCATATGGGGTCATTTCGCTTTATAAAGTTAAAGCAAATATCCGACAAGTCGATAAGTCGAATTTGCGGTTTGGTTTGTCGGGATATCCAAATGGTACAAGGGGTTACAATTTCTATAATAAACTGACATGAAGGTATTTGTGAGTACAAATGCTAAGTTCATGGAAGAAGAATACATCATGAATCACATAACGCGGATATGAATGAATTGACTAAAGACCGAATTCTAAAGATCCAAAATATTGTCTCGGATCCACAACCACTAATACCGATGACTGATACACCAAATATGCCTCGTCATAGTGGGAGGGTCATTAGACCACTAGTTAAGCTCACATTGATGGGAGAATCATCTTTGACAATCCCAGAGTCACATGAAGATGATCCTAAGGTTACCACGGGCTAACACATAAGATTTGGTTTTTGGAAAGAGGCTATGAAATCAGAATTAGAATTTATGTATTCTAATAATGTGTGGACTCTTGTGGATTTACCCCTAAGGGGTTAAACCGATTGGTTGTAAATGGGTGTACAAGAAAAAGAAAGGAGTAGATGGAAATGTTGAGACATAAAAAGCCAGGCTGGTGGCAAAAGGTTATAATAAAAAATCACGTTTTGATTATGAGGAAACTTTTTCACTAGTGGCCATGATCAAATCTATCAGAATACTTCTATCAATTAAGATATTATGATTATGAAATATGACAAATGGATGTCAAGATGGCCTTCCTTAATGGCTATGTTGAAGAGAACATCTATATGATGCAAACAGATTGTTTCATAACCGAAGGTCAAGAACACATGGTATGCAAGTTGCATAAGTCCATTTATAGACTTAAGCAAGCATCGAGATCATGGAACAAACGTTTTGATCAAGTAATCAAATCTTTTGGTTTTGATCAAAATAAAGAGGAACCTTGTCTATATAGAAAGATGCAGGATGATATAGTGGTTTTCCTAATTTTATATGTGGATGACATTTTGTTGATTGGAAACGACTTTGAGATGTTGTCAAAGGTAAAGATCCAGTTAGCTACTCAATTCCAAATGAAGGATTTGGGAGAGACACAATATGTTCTAGGTTTTAAGATAATACGAGACATAAAGAATAAGATTATTGCACTTTCTCAAGAAAATTACATTGATAGTATATTGTCTAAGTACAACATGCAAGATTCCATGAAAGGATTTACACCTTTTAGATATGGAATCAATCTTTCTCAAGACCAATGTTCTTTGATAGCTGAAGAGAAAGAATGCATGAAGACATTACCATATGCTTCACAGCTTGTTAGTCTATATGTGATGCTATGTAATTAGACCGTATATATGCTATTCAGTTGGAATAGTGAGTAGGTATAAGTCTAATCCAGGTAGCGAACATTGGACTGCTGTGAAATATATACTCAAGTACCTAAGGAGAACGAGGGATTCTATGCTAGTTTATCATGGCGATGAGTTGGCCCCTATAGGATATACTGATTCTGACTTTCAGTCAGATGTAGATTTGAGGAAATCCACCTCTAGATATGTTTTACATCGGGTGGAGCAAACTGCTAGCCGGAGGAGTATCAAGTAATCATGTATTACTGATTAACTCATGAAGCCGAATATGTGGCAACTTTAGAGGCAGCTAAGGAAGCGCTATGGCTTAGGAAATTCCTTATGGAATTAGGAGTCATAGCTAAGGCTGTTGATCCTATGATACTATACTATGATAATAGTGGGGTTGTTGCTCAAGCAAAAGAACCAAAGAATCATAAGAAAGGCAAGCATATTGAAAGAAAGTATCACCTAGTACAAGAGATTGTGTAGAGAGGAGATATTATAGTAGAAAAGATTGCATCTGAGGATAACCTAGCAGATCCTTTTACAAAAGCACTTAAGACTAAAGTGTTTGACTCTCATGTATACAACATAGGTCTCAAATGTATTCTTTCTAGGTTTTGGTTTCCATGGTTTATAATGTAATTAGTTTGCATTAATAAAATTGGTGTTTCCGTATACTTCAGATTATCAGAATCATTCAGCCTAGTTCAAGCACATTGTATATGTCTGGGTGTGTGTGAATGCACAGAGGACACAGATATGAGTTCCTCGTGTTTGAGGTCGTTTCACGACTTGGCTCATGGATGTTGGCAACTATATATTGTGTATGATATCTCGCTTAGTTAGGAGTAGTTTTGTCACAACTACTAGAGTGGGTCTTCGTGGATATCATACCAAAGATGTACTTGGTACATTGAACGAGACTTAGGAGGTGTAAATCGGTCACATACTATATTTGACCATTAATTTCTAGCTACTATCTCATGGGTTCTTTAACCCCGAGGGTCATCGAGAGCCGAGGGGAGTACGTTATCATTTTGAGGTGCTCCTCAGACCATTATTAGTGATAGTCACTGTGAGTGATCTTGACACTTCATGTTCTTAGCCTATAGATTCTCGCTTGACCAAATATGGGAACAATGATGACCCTAATTATAGGGCAATATACAACCTAAGGTAGCTTAGAAGGTGATTGATCATAGTTGTCCCTGGCCAGGGCGGCCCCACTTGAGTTTAGGGCTAACTTACAATCACGATCGTTTCAAAATGCTGCTCAGAAATTCTTATAGAAAAATGGTGTTTCAATATTTTATAATATAATATATGAAATGCCAGTACTCCATTCATGGGGAGGTGGTGTGAGTGATTAGTAGGGCTTGGTAATCTTCCACAATGATTTGGAATGAGAAGTTTTCACTCTTGGAGGCTGGGTCTGACAGGTCTGATTGACCACCAGGGAGTTATGTCTTAATTGATTCCACTTATAGCCAAAATTGGAAAGTATCATGGGTCCCTGGGCAAACCCATTTGTAAGTGGCCAGTGTTATGAGCAGTAATGATCCATATGAGCCTTCAAGTTTTCTTTAAGGCTAGTGGGAAAATGTTAGAATTAAGCCCAAATAAGCAAACTAGAGTTTGGAATTAAGTTGGACCATTGAACTTATATGGGCTAATTATAGGCCCAAGTATGTAAGTGGATTCAATGGCCCACTAAACCCTATTATAAATATAACTTATATTTAGGTTTAATGTAACAAAAAAAAAACTATTTTCAGAGGAAGAGAATTTCTCTGTCCCAGATCTGAAAAGCAAAAGACCTTGGATTATTCTTGGAGCCCACACTTTGCTGTCAAAACCTGTAAATCGGTTATTGCTTGAAAGATTCACGATCAGTTCCATTTCGGTTAGTACGTAATTTTATTTTTTGCTTATGTTGCATATGAAATCATAGATTTCTGGATGGATGTCTCAGGATTCCAACAAAATGTGTCTCGGTGCACTAGCGCTGCTAATGAAATAGCACGAAAGTGAAATACTACTTATTTTTCATCTAACGTGAAGGAAAGAAAATCATGGTGGCTCTCCACTCGGTGAGGACGAGAGTAGGTAACCATGATTTTATTTTAATCATCCACCAAGAAACAAAAACATTAAAACAGATGATGAGAAGCTAATCACTTAATTTTTATTTTTCTCCAAAATTTTTATTTCTTACACTTTACTCCTATCTTCTTTCTCTATTTTCTTCTCTACTTTAGTCACTAAACTACTATATATCATATTATAATATAAAATTCTATTTAGGTTATATAACAATATTAGGATTCTATTTAAGTTTATAATACGGAAGATTGACTTTTGTTTAAAGTCTTTATGAAAAAATTTTCCTTCCAACCATCAAGGGTATTAAATTTTTAGTTTTTCAAAGGGGGCATTAGAGATTTTTAGGGGCATAGTTGGACAAAAAATTTGAGGGGCATATAAATATAGATAAATTATATAAAATTTATCAATTTGTTATAAAATAGAAGAACAAGAGAGCGAGAGATATAGAAGAAACAGAGATTTCTTATTCCTTCACGCAGATTCATGACTCATACAAAGTGCTCCCTATTTATAGGGTTTAATATGATGAATACATTAATGTATATAACACGTAACCTACACATTTGTAACCTACACATTCATGTACCTATTAATATCGATTACGGGAGAGTCGAGGACATCCACACATGTTCATAATACTCCCTTGATGTCCATGATACCGTCATTAAAAACCCACTGTGAAAAACCCAAATGGACAAAACCATATGGCTAAAAGAAAGATGATAAAAAATTTACTCCCTCAACATCACTTTATTCTCTTCCGTAAACCCATATATATAAATACATAAATATTAATACTCAGAATAATTTTATTCATCGGTTACACTATTATCGCATTAATTATTCATCTACATAATATTAACCATAATAATTATTCACCGGTAAATGTGTGGTCATTCACAGTTATAAATGAATCATTTATAACACTCCCCCTTGAATGATCATCACTTGATTGTTAGTACTGTCTCATTAAAAACCTTGCTGCAAACCTAAATGACAAAACCTCGACGAAGGGAAAAAAAGTACAGTATCTAACATCTTTATACATACTCCCTAAGAGTGACACGACTATATTGTCTCTTAAACCTTTCAATTTGAAGACTTTAAGCCGGGCATGCCAAATCATGCGAATGCCGGTTCGATCACCTTTAATATATCCTCATTTGATTCATGAATACGCAAAGATTGCTTATATAATAATGCCATTATTTTTAATGTGAAGATAACTACAAGATTCTCCTCGATGTGTTGTAATTGCCGAATCTCAACCAAACACATTCTCTACTAGCTTCATGCATCGCAAGACCTGCATGGGCCAACTCAAATACGAGTGTTCCATATCCCGGGCCGGATATCATTCGCTTCGCCCAACTTTATGTGCCTCACGTTTAAAACGCTGGCCAAACTGGGTAGAGGGAGCCCTACAATATAAGGCGCTGGCACTGCATGGAGCCGGCGTGTGGGAAGCTACAAGCTTCACAACACACCCCATCGCGACCGCATGGCCACCATCGTTGCTTAGAATCGATCTCCGTGATATTGCGCATTTTCATGGCAATATATATCCGCCACATTTGTTTCTAGGAGGGTCCAAAAGATATCCCGTGATCTACAGCTGGCACTGTGGTTCCATTGCTTTGGAATAAAATAATCCCATGTCACTGGGTCCCACGGAGATCTCAATATATGTTTGATTCCATTCCAAAGGCCTTTTAGTCGGAGTCGAGCTACATCTACTACAAATTTAACCGAGAAAGCAAATGTCCGGTCGAGTATAATTTGCAAGATACATTAGTCCACAATTGCACTAAGATATGGTCACTGTGACCAAGTAATTCATTTTCTTCCTTAGGCCTGAATAATCTTATTACTTCCGCTTTACCTAACAACCATGGGGAATTTGTATAGTGTGATTTACCTATATAAAAGCTGCCAGGACTTTTTTTCAGATATGATGATTGATGAATCAATACACCATTCAAACAATACTGACATCTGCAGGCCGAGACACAATATCTGCTTTCCCAAGATCTTTCATCTCAAATTCTTTTCTTAAATATTATTGTTTTAGCTTGTTCTTTAGGAGTCCCCAATCAAATTTAAATCATCTACATATATTGCTATTATTGCAAATCCATTTTCTTTTCGATGAAAACACAATGGACAAATCGAATTATTCATTATCCTTCTTGAGTAACACTGCTTTTAAACGAGACACACCATTCGACCGTGACCGTTTTAACTACAGAATGATCTTTTGCAACTTGATTGAATACATGTCTGTGAGTGCCTTGAATTCATCATCAAGCAATGTGAATCCTTCGTGATTTTCATATATACATTAGCATCTATAGATCCAGTATAAATAGTGTTGTGACTACATCCACTGACGATATCCGTACTCTTCCTGAGACTCAAAGCAAAGTTATCAACATCTAGAATGTGATTGTTAGCCCATTACTAGAGAATATGTCTCTCATAGTTAATTCTAGGTCTTTATGAGAGAAACCTAGCCACAAGGCGTAGTTTTTATATTGCACTATTTACTTTTTCTCATTCTTTCTCGTACAAAGACCCACGATATCCAACATGTTGTATATATTTGTAGGTGTTTGAACTACTGTCCAAATACCTCCTTATTTAGCTGATCTTAATTCCCTTGCTTTGATTGCTTTTTTCCCTCCATTTTAACCAATCGCTTCGAAGGTCGATTCATTCACATTTTGCGGTTTTGATCTTCATCATTTATGATGTCCATAGCTACTTGGAAGAAAAGCATCACGCATGTGTAGTATTGATCCTATTCTTCCCTCATGTATAGTTCGAGCAGAGATTCTACATTGTTATGTACCGCCATCATTGGGTAGATAACTTTCGACCGGTATTCTCGGCAGTGGCTACTTGTCCATCGCACCTAGGGCTGGTCAGCTGATATGCTCTTCGTGAGCTGCAAATATAACACTTTTCCTTTTCTAGAATCAGGTCTTTTGACACAGTCTTCCACGCTTTTAATCGCGGGCTTAGGTTTATTTGTCATGTCGCTTTGTAATTCTTCCTATCAGATTTCAACTTCGATATTTGCACCGACATGTGATTTTTGTAACTTCAAGAATCAATAAAGCATCGTGCAATTGATTCGCAAGACCTTGTAAATGAATTATTTTCTCGAACTTAGTTCGATTGCTTTGTACAGGACTGGGCGTGAGATAAAGATTTATCATTCCATGTAACTTCTAGTTCGTATTGCTTGGTACGGATCATGCGAGATAAAGATGACTCATTCCATGTAATTTCTCGCCATTCTTCTGAAATTGGCTTATCTCCCCCTAATGGCGGGAAAAGATTTTCATTCTCAAAGTGATAACTGCTATAAATCGAGCAAAGAAAACTTCCAAAGAGGCTCACATAATTTATACAGATGCAGACAAAGCCACTATAATGCACAAGACTGGCTGGTGGGACCTAACTTAAGCTTCCATGTGTGGGGGCAGTCGTGAACAAGGTAATAACACAACAAAATTTAAATGCTAAATATTAGGTTGATAACCTTTAGCAAGCTGTAATGGTGATAAATCATGATTGGTCAGAGGACGAAGGCTAATTTGAATGTGCAAAGATGTATGATAGCATACCTCATGCCGATAAAGGCACTGGGTTTTCAAAAGTAATGGTCTAGCAATCAATCAGAGATGTTTATTATAAAAGATCTACCAACTCCATTCTCAAATGAACATGATAAATGTGATGCTGAACATCTGTCAAATAGACATATAATAATCAAGTGAATGCTTGAGATGAGAATTACTAAAGACATCAAGAATAAATTGTCTTGATAGGTGATAAATTGTGTTCTCAGCCGAATTATTTGAGCCAATAATCTAGTAAAGGCAACATTTACTAGAAATAAGGCAGGCAGATCGTGACCACTATGGACGCGATCAATTAAAACCATAAAATAACGCGAAAAGGTCCACTAGGTGTGGGTGAATAACAGTCTACAACATCCCTGAACACGCCTAGAAAAGCTGGGATTCAAATGTAACTCAGAAAAGATAGTCTAATACACTCCATCTTTCTAATACTGAAGACAAGTACGTATAAGGGTAAGTCGCTCGTGCTAAAGTAAAATGCATTTGAGTCATTGAACTTCTGGTTCAAGATGTTAATAAGATTCCACAGATCTAATAACGGTCTGATATAACCTAAGGAGGATAAAGAAGACAATTGTTCCAAGATACATTTTGCCCGAGAATAATAGAAGAATGAGTAAATACTCATTGTCATCATGATTCAGTTCCAATATGATATCCATTTCGCAAATATCTTTGAAACTGAAAATTTCTTTACCAGATTTATTAGAATAAAGGCATCTTCAATTTGGAATTAGTGCCTTTGGTAGAAAAAATGGTGGCTCTTTTCTTGAGCCTTTAATCGTAAACAACAACAGACTCCTAGATAGTATGAACATTAGATCGGTTTAACGGGCGTCAGTAATATTTCTTATCACGCAAGATCGTGTGGGTCAGGCACATCAAGAAGACATGCATCACCAACTGATGGCAGCTATAATTGATCAATCTTAAGGAGAGTCCATATTTCAAAATAAAAACGTAAATTTAAATAGAAATCAAAGTTCTATTATGTATAACCTGCATTGAAAAACAAGAGAAAGAAAATAACATAGAAAGTAATGTATCAATCATATGTCTCGAATCAAGACATATTGCCATCCTCTAATCGTTAGTCACCTTCAACACTGTATCTTCAAAACGGCAAACATCAAAATGTTTTAAAGGTAATCAAATTTTCATCATCATCAAAGAGTGATTATCAGATCCATAGTACTCTCTTCCACAATAAATTTGCTCAATTTGTCATTTTTTCCTTTTACATACCGACAGCGTCAACCAAACGTCATCGCACGATGCAATGGTGACTAAAGGACTCTTCATCCGCCGCTATGTAACATCTGCACCATAAACCTGAAAGAGCGCGGCCTTATCGCTTTCTCGAGACTGAATTTGTCAGCAAACTTCTGGGCTGCCGGCGTGATTGCTCTTTCAACCGCCCGGCGATCACCTGATCCTCGACTGCTAGATATCTTATTTTTCTGCTCTCCATCAATATGGGATGGCTTGGCGGAATATTAAGGCCTTAGCGATCTTGTGGATGCTGAGATTCTCCTTTGATTGTGTTTCCAAGATCTGCGTATCCAAGCGTATTCAAGACCAGCATCCAAGATAAATAATTTTGCCCGAAATATCAGGCAGCAAATTCGAGTTTTGGCAGATATTGGACATTTATGGTCCAAATATCAAGCTTGTGTTTGAACATCTGCATACTGCGTCAAGTCCCGCTTTAAAAGAAAATATTCTTCATCTTCGCTGATCGCTCAATATTTCAAACGTAGGCTTCGTGTTGGTTTTTTACAATAGGTTCGCTTTCAGCTTAACTCAAAATTGAAGTTCAAAAATTGTTAAAAACAAAAAAATTTTGTATCACGCAATTGAAATGTACCTTCGCTTTTATGATTTTGTAATATCGTCTGAGGTTCGAGTCTTTGATTTGAGTTCGAATTTTGTGATTATTCCTGCCATCGCTTCGATAACGCCATATAAACAAATAATCGGCAGAGGTAAATGGTGATATAAAGAACAGCAGGTGAGAATTTCTTATTCCTTCGCCAGATCATGACTCATACAAAGTCTTATTTATGCGCTTAATACACATAATTATTTCACGCGTATATAAATACGCAACCTACACATTCGTAACTCCACACATCTTGAATGACTTACAATATCGGTAGATTAATGAAGAATTTACAATATCCATAATATTGTTCATAATACAATTATTATTATTATTATTATTATTATTATGTTTCATTTAAAACAATCACATAAATGTTTTTATATTTTTAAAATTATTTAAAATAACTGTAATATTAAAATTAAATATATCATCAATCGATCCATTAACAGTTGGATTAAGAATCTTACTCATTAGTCATAAAACTGACCGCACGCGGCACGATGGCTACCTGTGGAATCATGGCCGTCGAGAGAAACTCTGCGAGAAATCATTGACAGCACCTATAAAGTTTCGAGCTTCCATGGTACGTGGCTTCTTGCCCTTTCCGACGACAAACGCAACATAGTTGACAATGCCCTGTACAGACTCTCCGATGAGCCAACAGTTCTCCGATATGCGGGTACATAGGTAGTGAACGAGAGTAATGCAATTCCCCTAGGCCGGGATTACATCTGTTATGTTGGTTAAAAAATAAGTATAAGAATACTATAGTTTTTAGTTAATATAAATTATTCCATTGGTCATGATATTTAAGCATAAGAAGAGTTGCATTTTTGGGCATTTAACGTGGTAAAAGCATTATCGTATTCATCGACAGAATTTTCAAGATTGTGAACATTATATTTGAGAGAACAAATCATGTTTAATGAGTGGATTAAACTCAATGAAATGTTACAAAACTTATAGTTGAAGAAGACCTTGTTGTTTTGCAATAACATATGACACGTAGCCTCACGTTTAATGCGCATTAAACTTATGAATAAAAATATCGATTGTTACAAGACTTACGGTTGATGAATTTTAAAATTTATAACATTTGGAAGTTAAATAGGTTGTTTAAAGTGAATAAAACATATATTTATGTTTTACATGCTATAATCCTCTCAAAAGCTTAAGGAAGACGTATAAGAAATCTTCTTCTCTTTGTAGTCACATTTTTCTATCTTAAGAGTGTTTTATTAAAGTGATTTTTCTTCTTTTGAAATCTTATGCAGAAAAGTGAAAAGGTTTGATCAATCCCAAGATTATTTCCATTTTAATTTCCAAAAAATTATTGAGAGAGTGAGGAAATAGAGTCTTTGGATAAAGTTCTAAGAACTTGTTTAAGGCTGCTTTGGCTACATTTGACCTAATAAAAACTTGAAATAATTGGTCAATAAGATTTATGCGACAAAGATTACAACATGTTTGTTTTTAACACAGTAGAAGAGTATTTCTGAATCTTACTTATTATTTTCAAATTTCCCGTCTCCGCCGCTTCCAACGACACATGTTTAATTTAATTTTAATCCAGCTTTTTAACGTATTGGAAGTTTATTTTCTAAACTGGTGACGGCCGCGATTGGTACTTCAGAAACCCGGTAAAATTAAAATTTCAAAATAAAGAAAATGTTAATAAAATAAATAAATTACGCTGCCACCGCGTTAAAATTTTTTATCTCGATGACGGTAAACGGACAGCGCAGATTAAATTTGTCTCATAAATCTAATGACTCAGAAAGTTTCATTTAATTTCGAGATAAGCTTAAAATTTTTCCGATTTTTCTCAATGAGCAGTTAATAGGCTGATTTGCGAATTATTTTTACGAAATCTCGAAGTCTAATCGATTTGCCAAGCTTCATCTGTGTGCAGTTTAACCTAAAATAATTAAATCATTTTTAGAAACGGATCCGAATTAAGACATGAACCATGTGATCCAAAATAATACACAGTTCTCCATCGATTATATTTTAAAAATAATTTTATTATTTTATTTTTATACTTTAATATAAATAATAATAATTATTATAAATGTTAATAAATAATTTATAAAATTCATAATATTTTTATTTTATGAAAATATTAATTTTAATATAATAAAATAAAAAACAAATATAAAAATAAATGGAATGTATTAGTTTGAATTTTTCCTATCTCTCACCATGTTTAATTTTTAAATAAGATAAGTTTGAGAATCAAAAATAACGAGCCGGCCTGATTGCACCCGCCCGTCCCAAACCCTCCCACATACATCCTCAGAAATAAGATATTTGCAATTTTTCTTCGTGGTTTAATAACGATCGAATCTTCTTATTTTTTGTAAGGCACGACTTTTTCGAATAAAACCAAATATTTTCACTTTTCTATCTCGTAACTTTTTTTAAAAATTTGTAATAATACTTAAAATTTTAAAAATAAATGGGCTTAATTCAAAATTATTAACTCAAGATAAGAAAAACACTACGCTCTTATTGTATTATTATTCTTTTCTTTATTTATATTTTTAAGATATTGTGAGTATTTTTATAATTTGAAGAGTCTATTATATAGAATGTGATTTTATGTTTTTCTCTTTTCTCCTTGTATCTATCTATTTTTTCCAATAACAGCAAGCCTCAACTTCTTAAATCACGGAGACGGGGAACCGCCAGAAAGGAAAGGAAGTGGAGGTAAGATGCAAAAGGAAACTCATTAATCATCCTCACACGTAACAAGTAGCTTTGGAGAAAATTTTAATTATTTTCTTGTAATTTCTGACCCATTTTTTTTCATTAAATCATAGTAATTTATTCCTCATAATTTTGTCTCCACCCTTAACCCCTCTCAATGGCCGCCCCTTAGGTTGGAATCGTTGGATTCCCCAAGATAAAAACTTCTGAAGAAAAAATTCATGGAATACTTTCTTTCCTTAGGTTCTCCTCTTAGAAATAAGGATAATGAAATTTTGAAAAAAAAAATAGTGTCCTAAGTTCAATTTTCCTTAAAATAAGGATACCTCTTTTTTTTTTTTAAATTAGGGCATACTTCTCTCTTCCTAGGTGGCTGATCTCTCAGAAATAAGGATAGAAAATTTTAAAAGCAAAGTACTTTTCTTCATAGGCTGGTTCCCTTAAAATAAGGATAAAAATTATGAAAAATATTTTATGTTCAGACCCTTAAAAACATATGATAGAAATCTTCTGAAAACAAAACAGTGGTATACTTTTCTTTGTGCTCAATTCTTAAGAACAAGTAGATAAAAATTTTTTATACTTTCCTTCTTATGTCGGCATTCTCTTAGAAAACAAGGAAAAAATAGAGGGCCATATTTAATTCAAGCCTTAGTTGTGACCCTCCCTATATTCATCATAATTTTAACTGCTTTGAATTGGGTTTATTGACACATGATAGATCCACACACAATTCCACAGATTTAAAATTATATGTTGAAGCTGATTTAGGGAAAGGAGATAGAAAAATGAATTTAAAATTAATAACTTTTGTTTTCTATGAGGGGTCTATTCATTTTTTATATATATTACAAACAGAATAGGAAAGTATGATATGAGGTTTGTAGAATCTCATCCGATGACAATATTCAAAGAAAGCAAGAAGAGAAAGAAGTATATTATGAATAACACAGATTTATCGAATGGTGTTAAACTAACCACTTATATATACGTTACAATTTTATAATATTTGGTGGTGAGGCATAGAGGATATAGTATCTGTTACACCATCATCGGTCAAAACTCCATTTTCAGGTTATATACCGTTAGTTTACAAGATGTTTCCAAAGAGCTAATGGGCTTATTAATATGACCTGCGGGTCAAAGAAGTACACGTAAAGACATCCAGCGCCCGAACCAAAAACCCCATTAGAAGCAGACAGAAACGATGAATGATGATATGAACTGGGCAAGAGGTTTTGAGTGCATTAATCGGATAACACAGCAGTGGTGATGTTGGTGGATTAGAGGTGAATAGTTAATGAATAGAGGTGGAGGGAGACTGTTCAATTTCAATGATTACTTCATCATCCTCTCATGCAGGGATTCCACTTTAACTATTTTATATAATGACACTTACAGTTGACTCAAGGGAAGGCTTGTGGGGAAGGTTTGGACTCACCACATAATTCTAAATTCTAATCCTAAACAAGTATTGGGTTTGGACTTTGGATAGATTAGGTTGTACTGAATTGTTATTCTAGTATTCATTGTTTGGAGTTTAAAATACTTAAACATGGTGAGAGAGAGAGAGATAATGTAATTACTTAAATAAACTTTTCTTTTATGATTTTTTCCTTGTATTTATAATTTGCTGTCCACTTATATTTGTCTTGTAAGATTTTTTTTCTTTATAATTTTATTTTAGAGAAAAATGAAAAAAATAAAAAGACTTACAACTTATTTATGAATGGTTTAAAGTTCTAAATATATATTCAACCATTTTTTTAAGATTTAGGAAAATATTTTGAGTATATTGTTAAATTTAGATTTGATTTGACTCACTACATACTATTTTGTAGGAAATAAATAGGCAAAGAAAAGTAGCAGAAGAAGAAATGTAAGAGCAGAAGAGAAGAAGAAAGAAGAAAAGAAGAGTAGCAGAAAAGGTAGAGTAGAAGAGAGGTAGAAACAGAGAAAGGTGCAGAGAGGTAGAAGAGCAGAGTCTGTATGTCATGAGTCTTGCTACCAATGATATTTCCCCCCTTCAAGAATAACAATAATTTATTTAAGTACTTGACATTACACATAGGTGTTCAACTCCTCAATCCAAATTCAACCCCAATAATATATACATATAGCTAAGATTAACATTAATTACGTCTTGAATCTATGCTGACTTTGTCTCAATTATTCCAGTTCAAAGAATTTAAAAATCAATAGAAAAGTCCTGCCGATAGACAAACAAAGTAGAGCAATTAGCAGACAAAAGTTAAAGCCTTTGACAATACTAGATTTGTTGGGGAAAATGTGAATGGAGTACTAGTAGCGACCAGAAGGTTTAATATATCATCTATAATAGAGTAGTTCTAATTTTATTTTTTATTTTTTATTTTTTATTTTTTTGGTAATTTTGAGTGAAAGATAGAATGGAGTTGATTCCGCGTATGAAGTATGAAACCGCCCACATGTGCATTATCAGTGCATAGTACAGAGTACAGAGACCCTCCAACAAAACACACAGTCCTCATAAATGATCTTTCCCTCAATCATGATTTCTGTCCTAATCTCATTCACGGACAAGTCCGGCTGGTCTGGCCTTCTGCTAATGCTCTATCCCAAAATCCTCCTAGTCATAAGGCATGTGTCTTCCCAGAGTTTGATGGCCCGCCCCCAAAGGTCCACGCCAATTTCGTCATGTATTTCTAGAAACATGCATTTTATATTTCATAAAAATATCTTAATATCTGGCGTACTGCGTATCACACTTATCATCAAAGTTTCAAAAATCAGATGGTTGCCAAAATTCAAAAAGTTATTAATTAAAGCTTCAATGCATTGACTACAACTGAATTGATCGAAATATCACAATTGGCAATTCGACATTTAGTATGATCCGATTTTTAACATATATTCGCGATTTTCTATGACGTACTAACTCAGAAATAGCCAAAGGACAGATACCAGATCAATTATCGCGCCTCCATACGCGATAATGGCTGGTTAGCCAGATCCTGACCTTTACCACATCCCGACGGGAGTGACGACTGGCCCAGATCATTCCGTAGTGAAACCCATTTGACCCCGCTTACTATAGCTGGCAGAAGTTCATTCCCATTCCTCATCTCATCCGCTACTCAGAAACCACGTGTTTTTCAATTTTTCGGTAGCTGTTTGTCAGCGGTGAAATTGGCAGAAGATCAAGATCGCGATCCACGCTCACTTCGCCTTCCTCATCGACAACAAGGCTGGCCACTCAGATCTACCCAGTCACTGAGGATAATCCCTAATCCCATAATTTATAATATCTTTGATTTTCATTCAGATGATCTAGATCGCACCTTCAAAGAAGATTATAGGTTAACTAATTTTCACTGCAGACGTGAACACTTCAAGGTCTACGATGCTGATCTGCAAATCAGAATCAATGAAATCGTTGATCGCGTAAAAAAAAAAATTCATCGATAAAAATATATGATCATGCATTTTTCCTAAGCTTATGTAATGTTTTATGGATGTGCTTTATGATGAATTTCTCGAGTCGTCATCTCAATCTTCATATGTAATTTTTATTCGCGCCCACGACGTGATCATTAAATTTGTTTAATTATTCACTAAATATTTCCATGTGAGCAAAAAGGATGACTCAAGAACTCCATGTGGTTCGTATTCCTCCTCCCCATTCAGTCCTCCCGCATGCAGAGATCCTCCCATGCAGACCCAAGATCTTCAGCCGCCTATATGAGCTCCCAAGACGCCGAGGTATCGCACAAAGACCACAGTGCATTTCTGATTGCAAGGCAACACGGCCTGGTTAAGCATACTGGCAAATAAGCTCACACGGGAAGTCAAGTGCTCATGCAGGAAGAGCAACCATTTAGTGGGGAGAGCAATCCGACGGGGAGAGGGGGAGGGACGGTGTTTCTGAATTTCAAAACCCTGATTTATTTTCATTAAATGTCTAATTACTTATATTTAATAATCTATTAAATAATAGTAAGTCTTATTATATTAAATAACATAATTATGTCATAAAGGTTAATTCTATGACGTAATACTTTGAACATATATATATATATATATATATATTTACGTGTTAAATTACAATAAATCTTATAAAGGTACACAATTATATTTGAGATTAAAATTGGTCACCTCATCACCCACAAAGGGAAGGACTGATAAATAATAACAAGAATATGATCGAATATAGGTTGTATACAATGAGATTATTTAATGGGTCCCTATGCTCACAGTACGAGAGATTCCATTAGCATTAGTATATCACCTCCATTAGCTATATATGAAATAAAGTTAGATAAAATCCTATGCAGAGCGTCTCACCAAAGGAGACACGTGATTTTTATCACTAGCTAATTAGCGTGGTTAGCTATTGACAAAGTAAATAACAAACATAATGCTGGCTTAATATAAATTGCTTTACACTAATAGTAAGCATATAATTTTGTTCTTTCCACATTTAACACCGCCGATCCAACTCGCTTTCAGAGTTCCCATTTTGTCCTACGATAATTATAAACTATGGAAAGATAAAGTGCTTCGCTGCTAGGGTGTATGGGATCTAGATCCGCTCTTCAGATGGGATGAGCCGTGTAAACTCCAACGCGAGCAAAGCACTCAAGCCAATCCTGCATTATACGGAAATGTAATGGGAGAGATCCAATCGCCTCAAGATGATGGTGATCAAGACCCACATCACCGCAGCATATGATCTATCCCTAATGCGAATCGTTAAAGAACCGACGTGGCCATTGGATGAATGGGGCCAGAGCTCCGATAAAGCCAAGCTAGCACCCTGGGAATTCAATAATTTATGTTTCATATGCTGTGCGACACAAAAATGCGAGAGGACATATAATGGAGATGAGAGATATATCCACAACTCAAGTGCTCGACGTCGATTTTTCGTAGCTTCGCCCTAGTTCATTTTATCTCGACATCACGCTGTAACACTATAAAAGATTTAAGGTCTCCACATGACACACACATAAGAGATGAAATGGTCACACGAACCGAACACAAATCAGATAGAAGGTGTGTTGAAGCAAGAAGATTGAAATGCGAATCTCAGGTCTCACGCCAGGTGGTCAAACAGAATCAAAAGTGATCCAAAGATAGTTGCAGGAGAAACGTCCCTACAAGAAAACGGTGGACAAAAGTCGCATCAATTTGTTTTTTCCGTACAAAGTGCGGTCAGCCACAAAGAAGAATGCATCAAGTACCGTATATGGCTCAAGAAAATGAAGGTATGATATCAAGTAAGGTGTTAGGAATCAACCTTGTAAATTCTCATGATTTACATAATATGGTGTGGATTCGACTGTGTTCTACAATCCATGTTTCTATCATATACGTGTTTCAAAACCCATGAAACCAAGTGAGTTAACCACGCTCATCCGCAAACAAGAGACGCCACTACTAGCGTTAGACATACGCCAATGCCACACACCGATAATGCGTCAGAATTGGACAAGGACTCTTATGAGTCTCAGTTCTCTAAGAAACGTTAGTAATCCAGATTTTATCAGCTTTTCCGGCTTTGATTTTCGCTTTCTAAAGATTTATCTTTTCCCGACATTAAGATTCAGCACCTATCGGGTTTCGGTAAATTAACCGATGTAGTTTATATTTGGCTCAAGTCTCGATCCAAAATGTGCTCACCACCAATCACAATCGCATAACAATAGGAAATAATATCGCGGTAATAAATAATCACCTATCTAAATTATGGTACAGGGAGATTAGGGTCAAGAATCTCAATAGAGCGCCTAAAGAGGCATGGCGCGGTGTCATTCGCACACTTGACTTCACATCACTTCATACTTGTCATAGTCAGATAAAGGGTGTTACAAACCAACAAGTTCAGGCAAAGGAGCTTAAGAGAAGTGATACAAACCTAAGATAACACCACACCGATATTCAGGGACCATTTACCACCCAATGTCTTAATGGTCGTGCCATTTTATTACTTTCATCATGATTTTACAAGATATGTATCTCTCTATTCATTAAAATAATGACAAATCTGGAAGCACTAGATGCTTTCAAAGTCTATAAAGCAGGTAGAGAAACAACTGATCGAGCATCAAAATTGTAAGATCCGAATGTGGCAGGAGATATATAGGTTCACGCACTAAGGCCAAAGACCGGTCCATTTGCTAAATTCCTTGAGAAGAACATAGCTCAAGATACTCACACCTCGGCACGCCACAACAAAACGGTGTTGCCGAAAGCAGAATCGCATTGATGACATGGTATGAGCATGACGTAGCACCAAATCTCCTCCCAACATGGAGGAAGCTCAAGACAGCTTGTGTACATTTCGGACAGGTTCCATCAAAGTCGGGCCTTAAACACCCTTTGAGCCATGGAATGGATGAAGCCTAGTTTAAACCATGTACATATATTGGGTCAGTTAAGTAGAGTGTAAGGTACAACCCACATGAAAGGAAAATTGCACTCCAAGGACGCTCGCGGTTTCTTCATTGCCATGCGTAAAAGTCCAAGGGCAGGTTTCCATTGTCCCTTCCCCACATCATAAAAGTTTGAAGCACCTAATGCCGATTTCTGAGGATTATAACACCGATGAGAAATGCTCATAAAGTCGCGGATAGAAGAAGTACGGTGATTATACACTTTCAGGTCGCGGCGTTGAACCCGGGCATTGATATTACTCACTATGGTTCAACAACTCCCTCATATTCGCATCACAACCCATGAAGGAGTTTGATAACCGGCCCTATCCGTAA
Source organism: Tetrastigma voinierianum (assembly GCA_016808115.1). Classification (NCBI taxonomy): domain Eukaryota; kingdom Viridiplantae; phylum Streptophyta; class Magnoliopsida; order Vitales; family Vitaceae; genus Tetrastigma; species Tetrastigma voinierianum. Next base: position 695,423 of record JAEQBH010000763.1, read on the forward strand.
TCCCTCATGAAGAAGTAGTTAGTGAGCTACCATTCAGAACTGACAACAAGCGGTTCGCATCAGACCAATCACTGTATTCAATCGACTTAAGAAATCTCAAGAGTCAAAGCCTGGCCATTCCATCCGGACGTAGCGTTGCATACTTACTGAGACCTACTACATGTTCGACTCAATCAAGACCCCATTTTTTTCGCAGGCTACGAGCCGCATGAGCTCAAAATGGTCCGACAAGAATATGATGAATTAAACTCAATGGCAAACAATCAAGTCTCGATCTAGTAGAAGGTCGTAGTAGTTTTCGCAAGCAGAGGTCGCAAGGGTCTATAAGAACAAAACCGAATTTTTCCCGTAACATCGAAAGATATAAGGTGTGACTTACCGCCAAAGGTTTCTTCAAAAGGAGGGTATTGATTATAGTCAAGACCTTCTCCAGCTTCCAAGAATAATTCACCATGATAATCGATGGGCCCTCAGCCTCATTTTGCAGATTTGTGAAATGATCGATGGATGTCAAAAGGGCATTCCGACACGAGAACTGAGATGAAGTATACATGACTCACCGCATGATTCATTTCAAAAGGCGTAATCATCTCTGTCTCGCAAACTAGCAAGTCTATATACTCAAGCAAAATGTTTCTCTGTACGACAATGGTATAGATGAAGTTTCACAATATCACTACCTCATTCTGGCTGAGGAAAATATTGTAGATCATTATAGCACACCAAAGGCTCGGGCAGAGAGCAAATTCACGCTTAATCGTATGTCGATTTATATTTCACTACAAAGAATAACTGTGGATTAATTAGTGAGACCGCATTTCTCTTCTCGTATCTGACATGAAAGATATAGTGTGGGAGGCTTCCTATGTTTTAGGAATCAGATACATAGATCTAAAGATCTTAAGTTATTCGTAAGGCCTATATCAATAAAATTCTGAAAGGTTTGAATACGAAATTGTTCCGGGTCCAATAGTTCTATTTGCTAAGGGTGACAATTCGCCTTTGTCACAATGTCCCAAGACCTCTGAATTAGAATCCATGAAGAATATTCATGACCCAATAAAACTGGTTCATTTGGGAGGTTTGCACTAGACCGTATTATCGTGATCGTGGGAATGTCGGGAAGATATCAGCAATCCCGGGATGTATATCGACATCCACAAAGAAAAGCATGACATCTCCAGGAAACCGGGCAATTATATGCTTGCTATTATTTAAACATTTTTAAAACCCACAATGTTGAACCAAGTTTGGGGGGGGAACAAAGCATTTTCTATATCTGGCCATCCTGTGAGTCAGATAGTATGATTAAGAGGCAGATTGAACACATTGTACCATATGCTGATAGGTAGTTTTCTACAAGTGTCAGATTCTGGACTCCTTGCATTCACATCCTCTGATTATACACGCTCAGACATTCAAAGAAACCCCACTGGACTCCCGGTTTAATATAAAAGTGAGAGAAAGCTCATCTGCCTCATCTCATCCGGGCCAGAAACTGCTTCCACTCTCGGCATGAGTCATTTATCATGAGAGCTGAGAGCAAGACAAGATCGCGATCCACGCCCACTGCCTTCCCTCACTACATCAAAGGCCACCACTCACACCACTGAGCACTCAACCTATAATTTATGGGCCTTGATTTTCATTCCGATTAATCTAGACATCAAGACCTAAAGAAGATTATAGGTTAACGGTAATTTTCTAAATAATATTCACTTTAGTATTATAACAATTTGCAATATGTTGTTATTATAAAAAAATTTTAATCTTATTTTATTTTCTTAGTCCCATCCAATCCGTATGACCCAATGTTTAAAACACTATTGAATATTTTCTTGTTTAAAATCGTAAGGCTCACAGGCAATTTTAACGCATGAATTTTGACAACCCGTGTCTTATTTAATTATATAAAATGGTCAGAACATCCATTTCTTCGAGAAATCCGTTCAAATCGAGATAGAATTCATAGTCAAATTCCAGCCGGTCCGCCGTTCATTCACCACTGTGTACACTAATAAATTCATTTGTAGATTTGAATTCATCACAGGAAATCATAATTTAGAATTAAATTAAAATCTCACAACAAAGAAAAGTGGATAGCGAATTTGATGATATATTTGAGAAGCAAACTATGGGGCAGCACATGGTCATGCAATATCAGGAGGATTACACTGCCTCGATGCTTCCGAAGCTTTTGTTGTGTCATCAAATAAGAGGTTTTCCAATTCCGAAAAATGATGAAAGCAAAACAAAATTCTGCATTCCTCCGAAAAACAAATTAACAGAAGAAAACTGAAGGGTGAACCTGAAATCAAAGCCAGAGCGCCCTGGCCCTTTTCAAGATGGGCACCAATTCACCGGAGACAGGAGGGCCATCACTCTTCCAGCTCTCCAAACAGCTGTCCTCCCATGAAGACACAGCTGGGAACTGCGGCCGGCCTTCTTTACCGTCCTCGCCGGCGATCACTGACAATTCGTCGGTTCACGGCGGCTCATCGTCATCGTCAACTCCGAACACAGTAGGGTTCACGTCGCAAACCCAACAGCGCAGCCGCCGACCACGGGCACATGCAACACCCCTGTCTCCCGGAACACTCATCACTGCGTTCTCTCTGGACACCATTTTCTTCACACACGTCACGTCCTTCATACCCATTCCAGGAACAGTAGTCGCCGTCACCCGCCTCCTACTAAAGTCCGTGGGCGGCGCCTGGCGGCGGCAGGTGCGCTCTGAACCTATGTCCGATAAGGAAGTGCTTGGTACATGGCAGACGGTATACAAACTCCAGAGTCCAGACAGAACAACAGAGGAGGGAGGAAAGAGATGGGAGAGCTGGAGGCCGGGTGGGAGGGCGGTTTTATCATCGGTGAGGAAGGGAAGACTCTGGGTACGTCAACGCAAAGTTACGCACTCTACTGCGTCACAACCACTGTGGGTGACGTATATAAACGTCACCCTTGGTCGACGGATTCCAAGTAGTTACGTACCACCCAGATATGACATCTTCCACCTTGACATCCTTGCCCCACGCGCCTTTCCTGACCTCTCTTCCTTTCCTCGTCGCTTCTTCATTCTCAAATCCACCGCGTAATATTCAAACCCATTTTTTATTTTTTATTTTAAAGGATTCAATTTCTATCCCTTTTTTTTTCTCACGAATTCGATATCTTTTAAGCAACGAATCTAGATCCAAGGGACAAAAGGGTGGATGAAAAGCAATGTTGAATACAGCCGCCTGCAGGGAAAGGGAAAAAAAAGTAGGGGGACAAAGTTTAAGCCGGAGGGACCAAGACGGACAGGTAAGTTGAGAGATAGAGCTTTGACGGATTGTATTTTTTTTTAATTATTAAAATAGTTTAGGAAGCTTCAAATTAATAAGAAAATAGTGTATACTGAAAAAAAAATCAATACTTACTAATTATAATTATAAATGTTTTAAATTGTTTTTAAGTTAATACTGTAATTAGGCATTATGTTTTTTTTTAATTAAATTATTTTAATAATTAAATTATAAAAACACTAAGTGCTCGTTTTAAGAGGTAGAAATTTTCATATTTTATTCATAAACTTTTCAAACAGTTTAAAACGCGTAATACAGAACAAAGATTTAAACAAATTAAAACAAAAAGAAACGTGAATTCCACCATTTTCATAACATTTATATACGATCCTAAAACGCGCAGTTCTGCTCGTTAATCAACTAACCAACGTAATGGTAAATCAAAACGATTAACCAAATTCGCGACGTAAACGTATTTTCTCCTCGAAACAAAACGAAAGATGTATCATACCAAATTTTCATATTCGACTTTCGATAAATAAAATTTTCGCGAACTAAATGGCAAGATAAACGTGTCCAAACGCATAGGTTATGTGGTTTGTCGCGATCGTGCGTCATCCTCCACCACTGACGACGTCACTTATTGTCTTACCCTCGTGGCACACAGATAACATTGATACATTTCCTACCCGCCTGTCCTTTTCTAACATATGCTAATATGCTGATTGAGTTGATAATTCACCATCGAGGGTGGCCCTAAGGTTCATCCAGTTATCTTGGCTTCCTCTTTCCACGTTTTCAAGGCAGTCTGATATGTAAGTTTTGCTATAACACTCATCGTTGCATTTTAATATCATATGTCATCCCCCACTATCACTTCTTTGCTGCCTTCCATCACATATTAATTACCTCATTTAACGAATTTAAAATGATATTAAAATATCTGTCAGATGTTTGAATAATTCCACGCAATCATATATGAAGGTAAATCCATTTAGACGTGTGTTGAGGTGTGAATAGGTCATTTAGGCAAAAAGTAAAAACAGATAGCGAATTTATTTTTGCACATTAACTTTTCCACTTCAATGAACTTCTTTTAACATTCTTTATCTTTTTCATTCATAGTGGGTTTACCAATTATTTTCTTTCCACTAAGTAAAACCGTTTGAGTTAGGTTGTGTGCCCAAGTTGACTCACCTAGATCCGGTATATGAGAACATCAAGATGGATTCCTCCCTTTTTTTTCACTTCACCTTAACAAAAGTATAAAGATAAATTTCTTCAGAGTCCGATTTTGATTTTCTTCATAAAAAACACAGATAAACTCAAGAAATAATGGTTCTATCTGTAACTTCAAATTAGAATTTATCAATGAAATAATGTTTTTGATACTGGCATCTGCAAATTAACCCAAGAAATTTATCTTAACACAGAACTTTACACTTGCAGATAATATAACTAAAAATTAAATTTAAATAAAAAAAAACCTTTCATGAACTTCTTAACAATATAGGAAAATAGAATCTAGTGTGTGAGATTGATTGACACAAAAACATGGAGATATTCCTTGTGTAATTAATAAATTTAAATATTAAGTTTTTTTGATACATTTTATCAGCCTAAGTAGGCAAAATATGTCACGTTAAAAGCATGGTCGATGCCTGCCTCTCTTTCGGCTACTTTAGAATGACGACACCTCTGTGCTTTAAATATGGGGGAGAAAACAAAAACCAAGCAGAAATAAAACTGTTTGCTTTGAGCTGTAAACACACCCCCATGATTATAGATTTGATATAGTCTAAAATCCATCTAGAAAGATGGACAAATATGAAGAGAATCTAGTTAGTGTGCCACCAAAGGAACGGTGCCAAAACTATATTTTATCAGAGAATGGGAGGAGGATAAAAAGCTTTGTCTGATGAGATCAAGTAAGTTTGAATAATAGTGGTGGGACATCAAACCACGGTCCACAATTTTGTTATTATAGTAAAGCTATGTTTGATTGATTAAGATTGGATATATATCTAATATCACATCCAATATATACATATATGTTAGGATATCATGTCCGATTGAATAAGAAACATATATTATAAAATATGATATTTGTCAAATATTATATGCATTGAACATAATATTTTTTATAACATCTCATATTGGAATATTGGATATTGGATAAGAAAGAAATTTTTTTATATTTTATATGTATAGATTGCTTTTAATTACGCATATATACTTTAAAACTATAGAACCCTCTTACATTAGAAATCCGAAAAGGAGTGTTATATTATATTATATATATATATTTTTTGAAGATAATTTCTACTCACATTCAAAATAATAATACATTACATCTTTAAATATAGAAATCAAAATATTAAAATATTAGGATGATGACATAATAACTTCGGCTATGCAAGAATAAACCGACCAAGCACCTATATAATCGATACCCTAAGACGCCTACCCAAGATTCTATATCCGCACGGAAAGACACGAACACGACCTGATATTATTTCATCCGACGAAACATTTCTACCACAAACCAACCATCGTACAACAATACAACCACATGTGGAAACAAGTTGACAAAAAAAAAAATCAAACAAAAACTCAGATCGGGTGGAAAAAAACCATTTTATTGAAAGAGAAATTCTAGATTTCGGTGGATGAACGATGATAAATGTAATTTCATACCAAAAAGAATTAAAAAACCATATTCGCTTTCTTGTAACGTAAGATGAAAGCAATTGAAAGAACTAGAATTTCTAGATAAGAGAAGAGGGACAAATTGACATAACATTATTTCTGTAATAAATATTCCAAATTTCAAAGGTATTACATGTCAGTGAATATTTTCTTTTATTATCTTTTCTATGTTATATGGAAAGTTAACAAATCTACGTAGAAATTTGATTTCATCTGTTGTATGAATATTGTTTAAGGTATAGTGCGATCTTTTCAAATTTATAATTTTTAGTGGATGAAAAGTTAGAGTGCTTTATGAATTATACACCAAAAAGGCATCTATGTTTTTAGTGGATAAGTAGATTACTTTAATGAATTTATTTTGTAATAAAGTCTCTCTATTGTTTTGAAATTTGAATATGGGACTCCAACCCAAGGCAATGTTTGTCTCATTGAAAAGGCCTTTCAGCACTGAATCATTGGCTATAATTCACAAAACGTTGTCAAATCTCAAACAGTGAACTGTGTCGTAAACTGAGACAAATGTTTGGTGCTATTTACTATGTGAGTGTATTATATTGACATTTTCATTAAACATTTACTAAGTAAGAGTACCTATACGCTGAATGACATTTTCATCGTAAGAAAGTTTCTATGTATGGATGAACTCACGTTAGACTAATTTTTAATATGAAAGATCAAACTCTACAACAGAATTTATACATGAACGAAAAATAAGAAGTAAAAATAAACATAGAGAAATTTTCTTTAATATTTTTATTTTTGTATGAGACAATATTTTTTAATAGACAGATATTTGCCTTTCTATGTTGTTGCATAAAGTAATGTAATATGATTATTTATATTTTCGCATAAGAATTCTAATTTTTAGAAACGTCCAATTTGTGAGCTTTTCTTCTTAATATGTAAGATTAATCAATTTTTAGTTCTTCTGATAATTAGAAGTACTTAATGATTTTGTTAGAAGTCATAACAAATAAGAGAGTATTTCTAAGCATAGATGGCTACATTGGTGTCGGTTTTTGATATTACTATCTGGGAATGAAGTCAGGGATTGATTTAACTTAACTATATAGCCTTACACTTAATAGTACCAAGTTATTAAATCTAAAACTAAATTAATTTCATAATAAAAGTTTTTTAGCAATTTGAGTCTACTAGAATCTGAAATGAAGGAGGATTATCATTGGATTATGATATTTTGTTTCATTTTGATTAATAGCTGAAGACAGAGGGTGCATGCAGAGCAGTCACTTATTTTAGTCGATTAACTTATTTTATTGTATAAGCACCTTTGATGTAAAACTAGGTGTTTTTGAGTGTCAACATATAAAACAACTTAAGACCTTTCCTCATATTGTTATTTTAGCGCTTCTATTTCAATAAGCAAATAAACTTTATAGTTTTTAAAATCAATCATTTAATACAAATTTTTCATTTAACAAAGTACATGTAAAAAGAAAAAATTGTAGAAAAATAGAAAAAAGCTCCAAAAGAGTAAACTTTTTCAGAAAAACATAAAAGAGGAAAAATTCACACGAATATATAAAATAGAAAACAACTAAGTTTATAAATACATAAATTTTTGAAAAATTTATAAAAAATAGGAAAATTTGACTTATATAATTAAAACATAAAAATTTTGTTGATAATGAGAAGAATAGATATTGATGATGATTTTTTTTTCTTAATTTGATACAGATGTATATGAGGTTAGATTATTTAAATTAGAATTTTATGCATAAACTATTAATGATGTTCTTTTAAATGTTTAATGTAATGTAAACACCATGATGTTTGAGCTTTATTACGCCTTTACTTTATTGTATTTATTATTAAATAAAAACTATAATACATTGTTAAGGCTGTGATATATACCTCTTATTTATATAACAGCTATGAAAAACTGCTCATACCTTATTTCACATTCACAGCTACGCCTGGGAGTGACCTTATGCCTCAAGACTTCAAGAAGCTGTTATACTCACAGACAGCACTTTACGAGCCGACATCACGTCGTTTCTAATTTATAAAGCGTTAAAGATTTTAATAAAAAACTAGATGCATATGAAACAAAAGCAAAGAGAATTATTCTATTAGTTATTTTGTTCAGAGAGATTTGTATATAAATGTTTACATATAGCAATCTGATTATTTTCTAATTTTTTTATCATATTTCAAGAGATACATATAATATTAATTTAGTTTTCTAGTTTTTTTTAAATTATGACAAGTGTTTATTTATTCAAACACTTTAATTTTTATAAGTTCTGCTTGATGTTTCCTTCCTACCATCCTAATTGTTATAAGTACTTATGAGAGTAATGCATCCAAACACAAAATAACTTATAACAAAGTGTGTTTATGATATAAACTCTCATTTAATAAACTCTTATAAAATAAGTGCTAATTGCTTTTTTACTCCAATAAAAGTTTCGAGAATCCATGACTTAATAAGATAGATTATAGTAATTAACTAAGTCTTAAATCCATAGTATGTATTAAGTCCTTGACTTGAGCACCAGAAGATGTGACAAACAAAGATTTCAAAATAATGTCATAAATATGAGACTTCCAACTCAAATATTTAAAGAATTTTAAGATTTGTATGTTATACATTTTGTAATCCATCAGAAATTATACCTCCTCATAAAAATTCTTCCAGAAAGATATATGTTAGAAAAATGGTTAAATTTCATTTTTCAAAATTTGGTGGTAAGCAGGTGAAAATAAATTTGTGATAATTAAATAAGGACCAAAGACATATGATAAAATAAGCTACATGTCAAATAAACATGATAAGTTGGAGCATGGGATAAATGTATGAGGACCAAAAAGACTGTAACAGCCAAACCTCATAAAGCCAAACATCTTCATATACCTTCCATTTTATTAGCCAGAGTTCAGGCTGTGGAGAAGAAGAAAATTTGAGATTTCTATCCTCCATCTTTTAGTTTATTTATCTTTGGTAAGAAGAAAAGAAGAAAATAGAAGTTAGGTGGGTTTAAGAAGATCTCTGTGGCTGGCAGCTGAAAGAACATGTAAGAAAGAATGTCACACCCCGATCCGTAATCGCCTGGCTTGCTTCACAAAGGGGGAAAGTAGATCTACTGACTCCCTGCACTTATTTTTCGATATCAGGCTCAAAGCCTTATAATTTAACTAAAATATCAAATACATGATACAAAATAAAACTACCAATTAGGTAGGTCATGTTATTTGCTACATATACTCAGTCCCAATGAGACACTAAGAAGAATAAAACTACATTTATCACATTTCATACAATCAGAAATAAAGAAACTACAATGATTTAAACTCACTGAGTACATCGTCAAAGATGATAGAAGATCACACGTCCTCCTTTCACAGACTCACACCATTAAACTCAGGTAAGCTTGGGTTTAAAGGGAAACATGACTGATACGTATACACAAACACACACTTTACTGTAACTATATAGCAAGAATAAATTTTCTGGGAGAGTAAATATCATAATTTCATCAAAGAATTCATACAAAACTTATATATAACTACTTGAAAATGTAAAAATTGATAATATGTTCTGCGCTTCCCAGAGGTTATTGATACTGGCTACAGGTACCGTAGGGTACTACAGACCATATCACAGCAGGTACCGAGGCACCATAACTTGACTATAACACGGTACAGAGGTACCGCAGGCAACATTCAAATGGCAACAACAAAATTTTACTTACCTGGTCTGTTATTGGGACTTCATTATATAACCGCTACCTTAATAAGAAATGAGCAGACACACCAAGTCAGGAACCAATAAGGTACTGGCGATGATCAGGTGTCCGCTTCATCGCACGGGTGGTAGTTAGGAAGGACGGCAGGAGGCCGGAAGGAACATCAACGAGACGCAGGCTTCAACACGAATGTGTTGTCGTGCGATTACTTGTGCTGGCCACACCATCAAAGAGCGTTCACACATCGCAATGGAAGTGTTGAGTAATCAGCAAAGGAGGTCAAGACCGACATAGAGAGACGATCACTGTTGGTATGCAATAGAAGCACTGTCATTCAACATCCGGTCTGTAATCTACACCATATATGTGCTTAGAACTAGTATATTTTTTCCATAGAAATGAGTTTGCTAACATCGAACAAAGCTTCACCAAAGAAGGTACGACATAATTTTTTCCTTTATGACATGTCTAAGGCATGAATCCCTTCATGCATAAACTTAGTCCTCATTGTTCAACAGCAAGTCTCTATAACTAAACGACAAAACAAAACAAACAAAAAATCATATGTCAGAATAATGGTTACTGCCATATTGCACTGGTGTGCTACTAAACTTTTCATTTAGTCATCGCTATGCATGGCGTTATATGTTATGCCTGGTTGGGATCCCTACACCAATAGGCGCAGGACCCCAAACGCCAGACCATTGTCATTTCAACTCCTTTTCTCTTTTTCCAAAATCAAACCAAACAAAGATGCCCAGCAGATTTCAAAAAACATCTCCAGGTGCTTAATCACCAAAACCAAAAGACAGAGATTAATTAGGTTTTTTCCAAACCCTTAAACTCAAATACTTGTGTTTAAAGGGTTAACTTCCTAACACTTTCAAAACCGGTATCCATACATTCATAAAACCAAGAATCCTTACCAATGGAGGCATCATATATCGATTCATGGTAAAACTATTTTTCCAACCCAGCCTTCTGGAACAAACGGAAAGGCGCATGATCTTGGCCCAATCACATAGAAATGAACAACCGCACTTATCCAAACTTATCCAGTAATCCATAACAAATCATCATAAATTAATCCATACAACCATAAGGCCCATACAAAACTTAAGCCCATGTCTTTCTTCTCTTTCTTCCTTTTTTTCTTTCTCTCTTCTTCTTCTCTTTCTTTCCTTTTCCTCTGATGCTTGGCTTTCTAACTATATAGACCACCTGTCCATCCTCTATTCTGACCTATTTCATCTTTATTGCACTGGTCCTAAGTTCCTCTTCATTTGCACTAACTTCCACATTCCATCTTCGCAGAGTAATCTTATTATCTTATTGACTTATATATTTACTTTGAATAACCGCACTACATCCTTAGTCTATAATAAATTTGGTTTATCTGTCACGCTTGAATTTAAATCACTGCACTAAATTAAACAAAATAATTCAAACAACACAAAAACGACTAGGTATATATTTTAGTATATAGATATAAGAATGAATGCTTCCAGTTTTCAAGTACATAATCCCAATCAGCACCAATCCCAAATCCAAAGATTTTATCGTTGTAAACTTAAGGACCCATATTACATGTTCAGAAGAGACTTAGATCTAATTTTTCCCTAAGACCCTGAATGAGCTTGAAGTCAAGTTATCTAATGTAGCCTAACTGAGATTTTGATTGTTTAATTAGAATCAGTTTATTTTGCATCCAAATAAGAGATCAATTTCTATACAAACTGTAGAAGGTGTAAAGTGGCTTAATCCAGAGAGGTGAAAGGCAAAGTAAGAACATGCTGGAACAGCAGGATGAAGTAAGAGCCAACCCATAGTACACAAAGGTAAATAATATATCCAGGTAGGGGTAAATTAAATGGAACAGGGGGAATAACACATAACGGTAGAAGGGTCAAATAAAAGTGCAGCATGTGTAAGTAACGCTTTAAATGATAATTTATCCTCAAACTCATCTCGTAAAACCCATTCTGAACAAATTTGATAGATCGAGCCTCCCAATTTAAAAGTCTAAACGACCTAATTTGGTGAGCTATAGGAAACTTAAAACATAGGGAAATATTTGATTAGAAGATAACTTTATCTAAAAACAATCTTGTTTACAAGCGTTAATTAGAAGTTGAAATTGACTTGAGACTTGTTTCAGATTCGTTCAAGGTAATCAAGTTTATAATGCAGATATTTGTCAACTCTTTAGATGATGCCTGATGAATTAATGCATTAATGTTGCAATAGAATTAATGCAAGTCCATTAAAACGATCACACGGAAACATCATGTGAAAGAAACCTTAGGCTTATAAATGTTGAAAAAAAAAAAAAGGCGTCAATGAATATTTCATGATTGGCATATGGACCCGCATCAATCAGATGTATGATTATTGCATGATCATGATACCTCGATTTAAGAATGGAATTTATGTTAAGAACATCGCGGCGACTAATTCAGAAACAAAATAATTGAATGTCCGCTATGTCCGAGTAGTGGATAGATAGGGCATGCCTATAGGACCTCTCTCGGATGTCGCTACTATCACTATAAAGCCCGCTGTCATTCGCCCCGTTGGCTTGCATTTCTTGTTCGCTATCACCGTGATTGCGTACAAAGGATGTACCTACGTACCGCATTGCTCGTCGCATATCCATTTCCATTGGAAGATGCATAAGGTTTCAAGTATAAAAACAAAATATATATAAATAATAATGAATAAGCAACATGCAAGTGCTTCAGATATATGTGGCTATGAGTAATGAAATAACAAGAAAGATGAAAATGATATTATACCGAATTATTATGGTTTGTACTGTTATACTTATTTGTTAATATGCTATGTCAAAATGAACATGTATTGTCAAATATATGTCTATATATACGACGAGGTTTATGACATCTTTACAGGTGGGCGCCCATGTATATATCCTCTACTAAGCTATAAGCTTACATTACGTGTTTTGATTGCGAGGGCTTTGGAGCTAAAGCTGATCAAGCAAAGACATTCTCATATCCGCTCGTATTAAGACACTAGTAGGACTATCAAGGTAGATATTGAATTTTGGAGAAATATTGGTACATATCACATTTTAGGCGATATGGGTCAATAATTTTACATAAAACCCTATATGCCGTGATTATTTTGTGTAAGAATATGAGCTTAAACTTTTATTATTATAGATAAGAGATTTCAAAAAATTATAACTGATTAGAAAATTATTGTCGGAGTATATGTTTGATCCGTGGTTTTCAAGCTTCTGCAATTGTGATGTTCCTCACTGACAGTGAGTACTTCACATCTTGAAGGTACAATGTTCCTACTGGGCAATTAGGTGGTATCAAAGCCACCAGGTCGAAGTGATTCTCGGATGTTCGGCAAATTAAAATGCATGTATAAAGCAATGTGCTGCATCGCATGGAGCGGTCCTGTCAATAGGATGTGCACCTACCTCGACACCGTCGCTAAGCCGCTTGAAAGGTCAATTCTGGGGGGAACTGGGTCCATCAGCCTCCGATCCTTCCGAATCGACAGGAAGGACTGTGGATATTCTGCCGAAGCCAACTAAAGCTTTGCTTAAGATTTCATGATATGAGCTGGGTTTTATGATTAATGACTGTTCCAAAGCCCACTGATACAGAAATACATAGCTGAGTCGCACTCATAGAACAAGCCAGAGAATAACCATAACAGTCAAGGCCAGGAGAAGCTATGAGGGTGTTAATGGCGAGATGTCCTCCTGAGCGCAGGTTCATGTGTGCGGTCTCACTTCTCGCAAAGTAGCCTATGATTAGTGGAAGCTATCCCAGCAGCGTCCACGCCCCAAACTGAGTGCCTTAGGATTTCTTTGTCCAGAATTTCATGCATGTTACTGGAGCATGTGTATAAAGAGGTCAAGTGGAAGCAATTTTTGAACTTAGCGTATAAATTTATCAAGAGCTGAATATGAAAGGAGTCAAGCCACCTCAGAATATGCTCATAGTCCTGTTACTAAAGCATTCCCACAGACGCTGAGGATGGTTTAAATGAATCCATAAAGGGTATCTAGCACAGTACTTATGTAATGAATTTCTATCAACTCGGTGCAAGGCTATGAAGGTAGAAAAGTATGAATGAGTAATTAGAAAGAAAATCAAGAGAAAGTTTTAAGGAGGGAGGCTTTTCTCTAAAATATCTAGGCGAAGTCCCAAGCCACTGCAGAGGTCTGTAAAGAAGATTTAGGCCTAACAGAATCTAGTTTGTATAGATGCATCAACCTATTAAGCAGAAATTCGAAATTCCTCATCACATGAAGCCCATTTGGTATGCTGGATCGGAAGGATGCTTCATATGTGAAGTATGCACCATCTTCGTGGAAAATTGTCCAGAGAATTAGAGAATTTAGGAATCCTCAAGGCAAGCAGGTGAGGATCAATGCACCCACAACAACTAGAGGATCGGGTGTGAGGTCGGCGTGTGCTCGAGACAACAAAGGCGCAGGAGGTATCAGACGTATATCAATAGATCGCCCTATTTACAACTCCTCTACACAGTTTCATGCATAGTGAAGATCCAATGCTCCAATATACCTGATTCTTCTACGATACAGATACAGCTAAATAGATCCAATGTGGGTTACTATTCCATATACGATATAGTACCGGCGAGATTTGTTTGATAAATGCCATCAAGAGAGTAATGGAATATGACGTGCATGTGACCAATCTCTTGGGGGCATAGTGTTAATAAAAATCAACAAAAATATAAGACTCGCCTATGATTCATGATAGAAAGTTCTCTACGTAATCTGATTGCTTTGGCCTTTGTGAGTACATGATCAGATATGGGGATGTATTGGTCATCTAAACATCAAGCTGTTGTGCCGATTGTGATAAGAAATACAGAGAGATTTAAATGTCCCGACACTAGTCGACTCAAGTTACAACACAGGTATGATTCGTCCACTATCTAATAATTCAACTATGTAAGTCTGTCGATTTCTTAGAAAGGACGAGGCCTTTGAATTGGTAAGCTGACTCAAACAAGAACGCAAACTGAAAATATTCAAATGGTAAAGAATTTCCTATGTATTTCTGCAGAAAGCTACGGAAAGCTCACAAACTTAAAGGAAGTTAATTTGTCTCGCTGGAAATTTTTTACCGATGGCTCATTTCCATATACTCATAGATGGCTCCAACGGAATTAAAGCAGTTAAAAATTCAACTACAGGAGCTCCTGGACAAGGGATTTATTTGACCTAATGTTTCTCCCTGAGGTACACCTATTATGTTTGTTAAAACAAAAGATGTCATTTCCTACCATGTGAAGGCTAGGGAGATGGTGTCTTTTTCAAAGTAGACCCTTCGATCTCGGATATTACGCTTCAGTAAAAGATGAGGATGTGCCGAAACAAATATTTAGAACCCGATATTGTAACTTCAAAATAATATTCCTAGTATTTAATAATATTATTATATTAGGTATAATTGAGCTAAACTGAGAGCTTCCAGAAATTGAGAAATGATTGAATGATAATTGATAAATGTTAAATGATATATGATTATATGGTTAAATGCCAAGTGTAAATAATATGAGTATAGAATAGCATATGTTAATGAATGACCAAACCAAATAACCTGCGAAAAAGGGCAAATTTGGAATTTGTAAAAATCGACCCAAGGGTCATTTCTGATAAAGAATAAAGGTCTAAGAGGAATAATAAGAATTGAAGTGCAAATAAATGCCAAGAAATTAATATATGCAAGTGCTATAGCCATTAGAGAATCCTGTTCAAAATGAGTTTTTAAGGGCTTTATGATAGAATAAGTGGTATTAGACCACATTTGGTCTTAGAACACCTCATTTGAGCCAAAACGTTTTGGAGCTTAGAGATATAAAAAACCCAGGGCTTGCAGCGAAGATCAAGATTGCTGCAATCCCCATGTTCGTCAAGTTCTAGCAAGAAGAAGAAGAAAGGAGCTAAGGCTTGGAGAACAAGTGATTCAAGGTGCAACACAAACCCTGGGCTAAGTTTTAAATGACGCTTAAGTTAGGAAAACCCTAATACATCCATAGGTTTTACTCTGCCGTTGTTCTAGTCATGTTATTGGGAGAGTTTTTCTGAGTTTCTGGCTGACTTTGAGGCTTGAAGAAAATCACACGAAGAGTGGAAAAACAAGATGGAAGTTTCAAAATAGAGATGTCATAAAATTTTCCAAACTCATATTTTTGTTTCGTCAAGAACTAGTCATTTCTCCTCCAAATTGAGCTATCTGAAATTGATGGCATATTCGCACGCTCAGAGAACAAACTCCTGAAATAGGTGTACCCGGATTTGGACTATTGGACCCAAAATTCATCAAGACGTCATTGATAAAATTTTGGTTCGCTATGAATGTTATGTGTTTTGGAATATTTTGGTATTTAGACCATAAGTTGAGTTTCACTCATCCAAATTGAGTGATTTAAAATTCTGGATAAACTAGACTTTTAGAAGAATAATTTACTTGAAGAAGTATATACAAATTGTAACACCAAAGTTCCCAGAAATCCATCAAATGAGAGCTATGTGTCAGAACAATATGATTCTATTTTGCAAGTTAGAGTAGTCTAGATGTAAAAGGCAATAACTTGAGTTTTGGTGATCCAAATTGACATTCGTAGTTGAGAAGAAACCTTAGAACCATAGCTTCAAATGAGTGTATGGAACTATTATCACCATTAGAAGCACCCCAATGGGAATACAAGAGGTAACGAGTGAGCTGGCAGTCACAATGGCATTAAATGCTGAATTTTCGAAGTTTCAGCGATCCAAATGAGACGATTCCAATTCTAATAAATAGGACTCATAGAGACATAATTTTCTTGAAGGAAATACATGAAAATATGGCCCATGTCCCCAAGAAAATTTTCAAGTGGAAGCAGTATCAAGTATGACATAAACCCCACCAATAACTCCCAATAACCTACTACTATGGATTAACAGATTGAAATAGGGGGCTGACGAGGAGGAAAGCCCCAAGATTGAGTTAGATCTGCAGACTTGAATCAAAGCCGATGATTTTGGTTTGCTCCTATCTTCTCCTATTCTCGCTTCAAGATTTGAAATGTTTCGTTTAAATGCATAAGAAAAGCATATTGATTTGTTTATATTGATTGAGGGCAAATGATTGTGAAATGTTTGCATATGAAAATTAAGCTTGATTATTGAAATGTACATATTGTACTTATTTTATATAAAGATTTGAACGCCTCTAATTGCAGTTAACTGCTTAATTCAAGTGATAAATATAGATCGTATACCAATAATGGTCAAATTAGCATCAAGCAATATAGATTGTTGTGTCATCCGATCCAGAAGCTCCTACAGAACAATATCTAGAGTGTTCACGCAATTGATTTTTATTAACTAGTCGCCAGCCAACGGACTGCATCGAAAGTTATAGAACGCTTTTTATACCATCGCAACTCCACGGACTGCGTCTGGTGACTTCGATATCCTTTATACCTAAACATAGGTTAAATTAAGGCGTAATCGAATTATGCATAACTGAATGATAATTAAATTGTGCAAGCATGATTGTAATTGAAATGAAAAGAGAATTGTGAAATGTGCTAATTGTTATAAATGATTTACTGCACATGAAAAAGGTATGCATTTGGGATAATCAATGAACCATAAATGATTGTATGTGAAATGTATATGTATTGTATTGGACATTGATCATCCAAAAACATTTGAAAGTTTTGTTTATTAAAACTTCATGATTTGACACAAACTGAAACGAATGAATGGAATTGTATAGAACTAAGCATATGAAAATGCGAACGTATTGTTTCATCACGCGTAGGTACCGAGTGCGGATCGATAGTGATTGAAAGCGACTCCAAGCAAGATCTTATGAGCTCAAAGTCTATGGCAGTCCACTTAAGTGTATGTTCATTAGCAAGATCCACTATTTTTGAACATGATAACAGCTTTTATACGATTTTGTAAATGCATTTTGTTAAATGTAAATGTTTATGGCTTACCAAATTGAAATTTTTGAAATCGCCAAGAAGATTTCAGAAAACGAAACGTATATGAATAAATGATTCGACGATGGCTTCCGCTCGCGTCACTCAAAGCCTTCTGCCAGATCCGCCAATTCCGTTGACCGGTCGTGTAAATCCCACAGATATATATCATGAATTTTTAGTAATATCATCGGCTTACTAATGCACCAACATCATTTATGGATTTAGATGAATCGAAAAATCGACCTTTACTTGGACCGCTTGTGGTAGTGTTCATAGATGATATCCCGTAATATTCAAATGAACAAGAACAATAACATTTATGAATAGTTTTGTAGACTTTGAGAGAAACATGAAGGTTAAGGCGCGATTGGCTTAAGGAAGTTTCATTCTTAGGCCATATTGTTTTCAATGTAAAAGCATTAGAGTGATCTTACAGCTAATTATCAGACATTGAAACCGCCTCAAATGTAAATGAGAAAAAGTTTATCAGGGTTTAGCCGATATTTATCTACGATTTGTAGTGGATTTTCTGTCATAGTTTCTCAAATACTACATTATTCGAAATGGGTGAATTTGAATGGATCGATAGATGTTAAGTCGCTTGAGCAATTGAAGAAAATGCTCGTTGAAGCACCTGCCGACTGACCTACTCCCGTGAAGAGTAAACTCAGTACAGTGATGTTTCTAGAACGGAACAGGATGCGGTATTGATGCAAATAATGGCAAGTCAGTAGATATTGTCAACTGTAAATATACCATAGTGCGGTTTTATAACATGTTTAGGTATACACCAAAATTGTATTTTCCTAAATTTATATTGCTAAGAATAAAATGATCAAACCTGTAATTAATACAAGAGTCAGGTAAAATAGTCAAATGTCACATTAAGGACTCGTACAAAGAGAATAAGCTTATATGCTATTAACATCTGATAAGTAGCAGCAAATGAAAGATAAAAGGAAAGACTTTAATGTAAAAAAACCAAGAAAACTTAATAAAATGACAAGCCAAACATGGCCTTATGGTATGGCGAGATAAGACCAAATTTTAATTTGTAAATGAACATTTCCTTTCTGGGTTTGAGAGCTGAAGCACATGAGAGAGTAAGAAGAGTTGATGATTTTAATTATGATCAAGGATTTGGTGGATCAAGAAGAAGAATGAAGAAGAAAAGAGAAAAGAAAGATTAAGGCAGAACATTAAGAAAGTGTCAAAAGACTTGAAGCGGTATCAGAGCCGCACGGCCTAGGGCTAGCCCGCATAGAGCCATAGATAGAAAAGCATGTCTAGAAGTTGCAATATGTTGTAATGAATGTGGATGTACCTATGAGTCTTCAGTGGTTTCTGCAGGATGGATCACCCTTTGAATTCAGCTGAAGAAGCAACTGAGAGTGTTAACCGAGGAGATCAGGGGTTACCTTCTGAATATGTCAGGAGTGAAAGTCATGTTCCAAAGAGCCAAATGAAGTTTCTATTTAAAATAATATCTCAAGACATGGTCATGTATTGAAAGATTGATAGTCTTAAAGCCCCGATAGACATGATAAGGAGACATTGTGGTCGAGGAATTTCAATGGGTCAACATGGGAAGAGTATGATAAAGCGAATTTTGTTAGAAAAGTCAGTAAAGGTTAATGGAGGAGGTGAGATGTCCTCCGATCAAAGAGTGTCCTGCAATTTCTTTATTAAAAGGCAAGGCTTTATGATTGGTGGGAAGTTAGTGTTGAGGAGTCCGAGGCCTGCATCCCATATCATGCAGAATTTTTCGTCTGAAGAGTCTCGTAGCCAAATATGTCCCGATATGTACACAGTGAAATTAAATGGCAGCTCTAATCTAAAGTAAAGGAACTTATCCATGGCTGAACATGAAAGAATTCCCACAATCTTAGGTACGGTCGAATTGTCCTCACCGAGGCATTTCTGAGTAAGCACTTGAGGATGAAACTAAATGAGTCCATAAAAGGTATTTATAATATGTTAACATCTAAACATGTGAATTTTACACAGGAAGCCGCAATGAATGCAAGAGAAATCATAGTCAAGCAAAGAGAGAGGCTTCAAAAGAGAAAGTTATCAAGATGAGCTTCTTCCTCCTCTAAAAGAGGTGAGGTCTCAACCTGCCGAAGGTAAGGTTCATAATAAGGGGAAGAAGACAAGGCAGTACAGTGGTATCAAGTACTGGTAGAGGCATGTCAGCAGGACAAGAAGAAGTCCTGCAGCGCCCTCAATACCATAGATGACATTGCGTTTGTGATTATCGACATGGGACGCCTGTGTGGAAGCACATATCATTTTATAGCGAATTGTCCCAAAGAGTCAAGGGATAGTAGAAGTATGCAAGGAAGTGGCAGAGGGTGTAATACCCCAAAATATTCTCAACGCTTTATAACATGTTAGGTATTTTTGTAGGTATAATTTGGAATTTTTCGTAATTATGCACTCTGCTAAGCGAGAAAATTTCCCGAAACTCCGTTCCAGCACAAGATACAAGGGTATATTAGCAATTTTTCAAAAAGCCGATATAAAAGGCATAATATGAGAAGAGGATATGCCATTATAGAAATAAGAAAAATCGTCGCAAAGAAGAGAGTATATGACCTAATTGTAAATAAAGAAAAAATTAAAAATATAAAAATGAGATAAGCAAGATCATTTGGTCTCTCTATTTTTTGAGAGACCAAAAACTCAAGAGCAAAAAGAGGAAGAGAGAAAGAAGAGAAGAGTTAAGAGAGAAGAAGAAGGAAGAGAAGAGAAAAGTATGGATTTCTTATGGGTTTCTTTTTAGCAGGATTATTTTGGGATATTTAAAGAGATTTCATGATTTAAAGGAAACAAACCATAAACTCATTTTTGACAGAATTTGATCTAAAAGAACCCTACTTATATATTGGTTATAAGCTTTGGACTTGGGTTGGTTGATTGTACTCCTCAATTGAGGAATATTTGAATTAAAGAAACACAGCCTTTATGGAGATGCCACAAATTTCTTAAACTATGCTTCCTTGTTTTGGCTATAACTCGTCATCACTCATTCGACCAAGTTTATCTAAATTTCTGCAAGAACTACACCCTATAGGAGAACATATATCTTCTGAAATAGGTATATCCAAATTCGGAACTTTAGGCTTAGAAATTATCCAAAGTGAGCAAAGACGCTATGGTGGTGTAAGAATGGTGGACACTAATTATTGCTACCATACTTCCAACTTCTGGACATTTATCATATCTCTTCGGGTCCGAACTCTGCCGTGTGTTTTTGGACTCTATGGAAAGCCCATTAAGTCAAGATTCTAACCATATGCCTGTGGAGGACAGTAGGTGATTCGTGCCATAGTAGGGTGATCCCAATCACAGAAATTGCACCCAAATTCCTCCACTCGCGCCAGGTAGCCCTGCTAACGTGTAGTATAGTGGCTCTGTGGTCAAAACATGTGACGTGGTTTTTTCAGATAAATGACTTACAAAGGAGGTTCAATTTGGTGAATTCAATTTGAATTTAAGGTTTGATGAAAATAGTGGGTTGTAATGGTTGTGAAAACTAAATAAAAGAAAAAAGAAATGGTTAAGTATCATGCACAGGTGTGTCTCAAAGAATCGAGGTTTAAAATTTTTCTCTTGCATATCGGGAGGGATGACCTGGGGCTCACTCGAACCTGTTCGCTTCCAGCTATAAAACCTAACCTCAATAACTATCCTAAAAATGGTATTCACCGTGTTATTAGTGGTCTCCACTAAAGAAAACAATTCTCCGACTCACTTTACAATGATTAATGTAAGGTAACTACGAGAATCTCAAAGGATCTAGCACAAGCATCCATCAACCCTAAAAGATTACCAAATACAAATATCTGGGCGCAGAACTCCAAGGGATCAAACCTCAGAGTTTATAAAGGAACACAAAATCGCCAAATGAGTACCAAGGCAGAGAAACATGAAACCCCAGTAGCCTCTTTAAGATCCGTACACCCAAATCAAATCCTTCCACTTCAAGGAGGAGTTATTAATACCATCCCTCCGTAGTTGTCATCCCTGGGGTGGGGTTTACAAGGAGAGTGGTAAATGAAGGAAAGCCGGCTAAGAAGAAAATATGAACTCAAAGGTTCCCACCCCACTTTATTAATGAGAAAAGTGAGGTCCTTGCTAAAGATTGTCATTTTTGGGACACTTCTAAAAGCCAAGCTAAACATCAAAATAACCAAAAGTAATGGCCATTAAACTATTATATGGACAAATGGGAAGAAACCAAAAGGACAAAGAAGACAAAAAGTCAAAAGCAACACAAGTGAACAAAGTATTAAAATCGTAACAACGCGCAGAAATGAAAAATTTGCAACATCATAAATTTTCGCATCCTACAAAATTTTCATGTAGCGCTCCATTTTTTCAAATTTTTGCCTTTCTTTCGATGCGAGAGTTCAACTCGTGCTCCTCGTGTTTGAATTGACTAAAATTTCAACTTCGATACTATCTTGCAAAAAATACAAAAGAAGCCACAACTCAGTTCGCAGAGAATGGACCATAATGTGCCAATCGGGTTAATTACGCTGATACACACAAAAAGTGCTCAAAACTCGCACAACAAAGGTTCGGGGGGAAGACTTTTGAGCACTAATCACACCTCCCAATCGACACATTGCTAGTCCCTTAGTAATGAAAGAAGAAGAAAGCAATCAAAAGCAAGATCTGCTTTATATATAAAAAAAAATTGATGTTTTAAAAAAATGAAGTGATAATGCCCAACGTTCAACAAGAGTCATCAAAATCCTACCCAATGACCGCCCCAAGAAGAAAGTAAGTGTTATGCAAAATCGCATCAAAACAAAGATCAACTCCTAGAGAACCAACCTCGACACCTTCCACAAAAACCCAAGTGTTTGACGGATTAGGTTTCACAAAAATAATCACAAACTGCCCTTCCCTGAACTAGCCCCCTCTTGTCTAAATCCTTACAGCATTAACCAACCTCAATAGATCAGAACCCACTTTTATTCCATAACTCCTTTTTTTTTTTTTTTTTTTGTAGGGGTACAATGCTGAGGGTATCGAACTCATAAGTGTCCATGTAACGGGGGTCCACCGATGGCTCCCAACCAATTAAGGTTTAGTGCATCAAGTCATAAGGATCTTTCGACCACTAACTCTTCGGGGTTTCAATTCCCACTTTAATGAGTTCTGTCCTGTACTCTACAATTTTTACAAACTCTACCTATCCACCCATAACGAGCACAAAGTCGATGACCTCAACCACCGGGGTTTAGGGCACCTGCTTACCACATACCCTGACCGTGTTCTGGTGTCAAGGCAAAGCGCCACAATTTATCTTTTCCTTTTTTTTTTTTTTTTTTTTGAAAGACGATTGGTCTTTTTTTATTCGGGGGTCCTAACCTATTGGTGTACAAAAGTACTGCCGACTTTGTGGGGCTCTTAGGGTGCTGCGCTTCAACCCATAAATGAAATCTAATGTGCATGCTGTGTGGTTAGTTCATCGGAAGAAAAAGGTTGAATACCATAAGAATTTCAACATGTTAATAACTCAACTAAGCATAACACCATTCTACAATATTACACAATCATTAGCAAAATTTCAATTTCTCATACTATAGGCTAGGCAAAACATAACAAAATTTTTTTTTCTAAAATCAGAAATTGAAAGGATGAATTTGTAAACTAAAAACACATGAACTATAGGCGGTAATAAAAAACTAACTAACTAGCAAGCCATTCAATTAAACGAAAAGACTTGGTCAAAACATAAAACAACACTTTCCTTAATCCTCCCCCAACCAAATTCAACATCATTCTCAATGAGGCTGCGTGAGTGTGGAATTTAAGGGAGGAAATGATACCTCCTGATGAAATGTACCCGTTGTTGACAGGACTTCATAAGCTCATCGAGACCTTATTCCACTCAATTCCAGCCTAAACGAACAAATTGGAAGAAGAAAAGAGAGAAAAAAAGTACCAAGTTGGAGTATTTTGAAAATTAAACTCATAATAATTTCAAAGTGTTATTTCTGGTTACATTTAGATTCTACACTCTTCAAGCTTTCCAATCCATACAAAAATACCAAAACGTGAGTTCGATGAAAAAGTTATGGCCAAAACAAAATCGGGCTATGAAAGTGGAGGGGGTTGCGAATTAATACTTGTTTATAAAAATATTTTCAAAGACCAAAATTTTTTTGAAATATATATAAAAGAAATTTTTTTTTTTTCATAAAAGACAAAAAAAATCTACTGTGCTGCTTGGTTTGTCTCTTCCTCGATATCGTATGAGAGCCACATGCTGGCAGGAAATTTTTCATTATGTAATCACTCTCTTCCCAACATAAAGCAATTACTAGAGTTGCAAAATTTCAAGAACCCTTGCGAAAATTGTTTGAGCAGAGTTTGTTCTTACTCATAAGCCTGGTAATCTTTGACACAAACTCGCAAAACAAACATAGAAAAATAATGCAGAAAACAAAATAGGCTAGAAACTAAAATTAATCCTAGAATTAGAGAAAATCTAAAAAGAAAAATAAATAAATGAAAATAAATAAAATAAAAACAGTGAAATCAAAACAAAAAGTGGGGGAGATCGAGTCTCTCTCCAAACCAAAGATTCTGCCTCTGGAGGTCGTTGGAACTGCTGAAGCAATGGAATTGCCGAGGTCCAAAGTTCACATGTTCAATCAAAGACAAAACCATCTCTATGCCATGCAGTGAGCACCGCTAACGTCTTTGAGGAAAAGCGCTGGTATCAGACCACTAACTTCCTCAAGATTTGCACAAAAAGGGCAGATGGGATGGCCCCACTTAGCGTGCAGGAGCTTTCAGTGATCAGCCTGTATAGGTAGGATATATACTGTCAAGAGAGGGCGCTACGGGCAATATTGCGGCTCGCGCACTAGGATTCAAAAGTTGGAAGTGGCGCATGGATGTTCGGGTCTCTTCCATTGTTTTTACGCCTTCTTCAGTCAACAAGGGAAGAATTTCTTCTTCTCTCCTCCATGGCCCATAGACAACAAATGATTTTGGGGCATCCTGCAGTTCCTCAGAAGCTTCTAATGGTTTCTCTATCAAGTCTTCCTAAAGTTGTTGCAGTTGAGTCTACTGACCCAAAATAGTGTCAATCAGGCACTTTCCCTCTGGATTTTCTTCCTCTCATAACACGTTAAGCCGATCGGTAAGTCTTGAAATTGATTTCGCAGTTGTGTCAAATCTCTCGATCAATTTGCTTCGTCCATCAACCCTCTCGTCCAGAGAGCTTCCACTCGCAGTGTCAATTTTTGACTGGCCCGACATTCACTCCGTCATTCCTTTCTATAAAAGTATCCACCAATTTGCCTGCCCGCATTGCTTTTGCTCAACTAAAGAGGATAACCGTGAAGGTGTGGTTGAGGAGTTAAAGCATATGGAGGAGCAAGAGGTATACTGTGGAGGTCTTGATTTCATGAGAATGAGTGTTTCCAAACTATACTATTAAAGTACCACATATGGCATTAGTCGGAGGATTGGTAAAAGGGTGCACCTCACCATGAGGGGTTTCTATAGTCTCATGGACCTATATGTATTGGGGCTTTCCACCTGAGGGCACAACACTATGATTACATGGGGGTTCCATTTGACCACAATTCAAGCCCATTGGAACATGCACCTCGCAGCAAAACAAGGCAAGCACAAGATACCGCAGAAACAACTCCCATTTTAACGTGAAATGAAATAACAAAAAGCCGAACAAAATACTAAAAGAATGCCACTACAAGAAAACACTGTGAATTGCGGATGAGGATCACAAGTGTTCAAACTTCATCACTGTACTCAAGGCACCATCCGTCACACTCATTCCCATCCGACCGACGCTTTGATTCCGAACCGAGTTCTCGGCGCTGAGACTATATAAATCAGACTTTTACCCGTTTTTTTTTTTATATATAATAGATACATATACAAAAGAACTAGCTTCATCGAGCGGTGTCCATCAATCTATACACATATATCGTAGTCCATTCACATATACAAAACTGCATTTCACATTATAAATCGTGAGCGACATACTGATGAACCCTTACTGATGGTACGCCACCGGATGCGAAGATCGACGCCTCCTTCCACAGATCTACACGGATTAAAACCCGGCGTTAAGCGCACGCTTAGTGAAACATATGACCTTTCTATACAGTAAACACATGCACCTTATACCGAATCATAATAAACATAAACAGAACATATATCAAAAATCTTCCGAATTATATAACACATTTATTCATACTATCTCGTGAACAAACTTATGTTTTTTCCCATATCTCTTCGCACATGCGCATTCAAACTTATACTTATAACAAAACTTATACTTACTTTAGATCTTGCTGACCGATAAAGCATTTATTCTTATTCCACTCCCGTAAGGTACATACTTTTGTCAGATTATACTGCAATTATTCGTATCTCCTAAAGGACATATACTTGAAATTTTGTCGACCGATACTTATCCACATACTGCATTCTATCTCTCTCAAATTTCCATAGAGTTCACGTAACTTATGCTTATACAGAGGTACCCTCAGGTACAACAAAGGCGACATTTATACTACTGAGTTTACACTTTGTTCTGAGGCACCGAGTAAGTACTACAGGTGAGATTAGCGACTAAATGATAACGGGTATCACAGAACTTATTATTATACTAAGTACCGCAAGTGCTACAAAACTTATACCGGTACTTTATCTTATACTATATTTGCTGCAAGCACATATCCTCGGTCTTAAAGAACTGAGACGCATCACTTAACTCGTTCTTGTATTTCACATCTTATACTTGTATTACAAAACCATAGTTGATGTATTTCTCGTATCTTATAATTGGGTTTTGCATGTAACTATACATGTATTTCTGGGATTTATACTTGTCTTGGCAGAGCATACATGTATCACAGACTATACTTGTTTTAATGAGCATATAATTTGCTCTAATGATCTATACTTGTGTTACATAACTTATTCTTGTCTTACTGGATCTTATTCTTGTGCTAAGGTATCCAGAGGCAATGAGTAACTCTAATGTGATTCAACTCATATCACCTACAAGTTAGATCGTATTTCTATATGTATACTCTGATATTAAATCTCGTGTAGGTACAGATCACATCAAATACATATACTAGGTTTATACAGATCTGTAACATATCCCAAAACAAATGAGTTATTGTTGGTTTATATCGAATCATCTTTGTAATTTACAATTTCTACATGCATATAACAAAGCATGTGCTATTCCCAGATTCCCGTAGAAGTTTCAGAGTTTATTTCAAGAGTGCCAAAAGTACTCTAGGTACTACACAATATTCATTATTACTAAGTACCCACAGGTACTAATGGACTTATGTCATATTACGTAACTCTATACTTATTGTACCGACACGAGTACCCGTGGGTATTACGTAACTTTATACTTATTTTATTTCCGATACGAGAGTACTGTAAAATGCTTGGGTCCTTATACTATTTTATCGATACGAGCACCGGTACTACAACTTATACTTATTTTATCGACACGAGTACTCCTGGGAGTACTATGTAGAGGACACCCAGATATTAAGAGTTCAGTAGTACTACATACCGTGACATACAGAGCGGTACATCTCAGATCTTCACCTTATTCTTCTTTATTCGCAGTCTTATCATATAATCTGTTGACTACCCTGACCAATCATAAGAAATGAGTAGACGAAGATAATAAGTACCCAAAGGTACAATACAATACTATAAAGCCGTAGTTAACAGCAGGTGCCAAGACCAACAGAGTGTCAGAAGACTAATCAGAGTACCGCTACTCGAGCAGGAGGTCGCGAGTAATTAATCAGAGTGCCATTATCATGCTCAGCAGACACAGCTCGCCATGTACAGAGTGTCGTGAAGATTCACCAGGAGTACCGATGTATTAATCAGAGTGCTATAAGATTAATCAAAACGGGCCCACTCATTCATCTCTTTTGGTCCCTTTGCGGTGTCATACTATCATATGTCTTTCGCAACCGAGCAACCCATCTTTATCAAGCATTCTGCTCATGATACATACTTTTCTGTATATCCATGTCATGGTTTCAGCTTGCTGCGTTTCATATCATATCCTTTCATGCCTATTCCATATGGGCATTTTCAAAGATACTTGTACTGGGTGATGATGCCTATCCACACATCATTCCGCGGCCTTGTCCCTCTATGAATTTATTTTACATAGAAATTGGAATCATTCCAAATTGATCATCCAAACTGTTGTATGGCATTCATGCCAAACGAATAATTTACTCCATTTTTCACTAGGGGACGCTTGTGGCCACTCATTTTCCAGTGTCTTGACTCCATTTTTGACATTGGTTCTTTGTACTCCTTTAAAGTAGGTGTTATGGACTTCCCAACTGAATCACCAACAGCACCGAACTCAAGTTATGTCCTAAACAACCTGGACCACCTATTTTGCAAAAACTGGAAGGTAAATTGCTTGAACATAACACTTTTAGAATTTTTAAATACATAGGAGTCAGAATTCGAGGTAATTAATTTCTAAGATGTTTGTTCTCTCAGTTCAGTTTCAAGTAGCAAACTTGAATCTACTCAAATAGAGTAATGTCTGAGTGAAAGTTGGTGTCAAATACAAACACTGGCTGTGACAGAAAAATAGGAGTTGACTCATCTCGCATTCCAGAGAATTCGACCTGTACCGACATGCAGTGGTTCCAGAACACTCAAGACAGTCCAAAGGTGTACCAAGACGTCTTCGAAATGCCCAGAATGTGTGTTTTTCATCCATTCATATGTTGATACCCAAATCAACTCAATACTCCATATGCGCTGATCTAATAAGCCAACTCCAAAATCATCTCTCAGAATCTCTTATTTTACTTCCAAATCATCTTTCATCATTTATCTTATGCACTCTATCAACTCAAACATGTTTTCTATTCATCTCTTATAATAAAGCCTGTGGCTCATACTCAACCTTTAATCCTCTACAGAAATCTAGGTTCTTATCAAACCCAGAACAAGAACAAACATGTCTATGCTTTACATAACCCTTCAGAACCCAAAAACACATGTACAGACTCTAGGTCTTCATAAAAACCCTAGAAACAAAAGTAAAGGGACTTGTGACGATTTAGCTAGGCTGAACTCATTCTAGGGTTAGGATTTCCTACAACCCACAACCCACAAACATGTATCTATACAAGAAACTATGTGATCGATACAATTCCATACAAAATCCATATGATCCATAACAGAATCCATACTCAAGAAGCCTATACCTGTCAGTTTCTCTTCTTCTCTTTCCTCTTTCCTTCTTTCTTCTTCTTCTCCCCTTCTCTTCTCCTCCACGGTTTGTCTTTCTTCAAAATGAGACCACTCTTGGTCTTAAATGTACATCTCTGTGCCTTGCTCGACTCTCAAAAACCCATTTTTTTGCCAGTTCAGCTGCATTTCCAGTCCTTAGGTTCTTCTTTTGCAAATCAACTTAGACATAATTTATTTTTAACCCATAGCCTTTTCATCTTTAGACTTCCTCTATGGTCTATTTTTACAAAATTACATATTTGTTCTAAGTATTGCAAAAATAATTTCTGTGTCTCACTTCATGTTTCAGATTAAATCACTTAAAACATTCAAATTATGCTACAAAATGATACCCCAATATGCTCTAAACGAACAGGTATACTGGCGTTACACCATCCTCGGCTGAACGTGCGCCATTTGATTTATGCCACAGTAGGGTATGCCGGAATCAACAAAATTTATAAACCTAATTTCCTACTGCAGAAAGATAACCACTCAGAGTATGGCTCTTAGTAATCTAACAATGTGGATGGGTTTTCTTCGTGAAAATGATTTACAGTTTGTTTAAATGGTGAATTTGATTTGGATTTTGGGATTAGAAAAACAAAGGAGGGTGAATTAAGCTAAATTGATAATAAAATGAAATAAAATGAAAAAGAACTCCTCAAGCATCTGCCACCGGGTTCAGTCCCAAATAACTGAGAGGTCCTGTGTTCTTTTTCCTCAAGGCTGAGAGGATAATCATAGTCATTTCCGTAACCTGATCTTCATTTGGTTATAAACTGAACCCTAATAATTTTTCCTTTGAAAGATGAAATATTTACGAACTAAATGCTCCGAACATCAAAATTAACTCCTTGGATCACTCCCACAAATGATCATAAAAGATAACTAACCAATATCACGACGAAGTAATAAGCATCCATCGCACTCAAAAGATTGCCAAGTACCGGGTCAATCAAGGCACATCAAAGGATTTAAACCTAGGTGAGAAATATAAGCATAAATACTAATAAATGCAACATTAAAACATGAACCGTCGCTTACCTGCCCAGTTTGGCAATTTCTTCTCTTCAAGGATTTAGTAGGTTTAGCTTAACCATCCTCAGCTATTATCCTCGCGGTTAAGAACAAAAGGCTGGTGGAGAAAATGAAAGAAAAGGAAACTGAGAAAAAGAACTGAAGAGTCGAAGCTTCCCACCCAAAAGTTTTAGCGCCACCAAGAAGAGAAGCCTTTACTAAGATGTCGTCTGGGGCTTTTATAGCCAAACCCCTTACAAAATACCAAAAAACCAAAAAGCCAGCTGATGCATGAGGGACAAAATGGGAAGAAGAAAATAACAAAAGGTCAACACGTTAAAAGTTGTAGAAAGGTGAACAATGGCAGAGGGTATTTCAGAATCTCGCGAAATTAAGACGTTATAAATTTGGCAGTTACGAAAATACTACAACCTGCAAACTTTTGTTATGGTCCTTTTCTTCGTTTCTACCCTTCCTTCGGCTTCTCGACCAGAAGTGAGTTCAACTACATTTGCTTGGATTTGTTATGATCTAGTCAACTTGAAATTGCATGATTAGCCAGGCAAAACTATGCATTTGCCACAAAAATGCGATTAGGTACAGCAGGATTCAGAATGTTAATCAAATATTGTCGCATTAGTGCACAAAAAGTGCTCAAACCCACAATAAACAAAGGTCCAACAGCACTGGGGCACTAATCACTCTCCCAATCGACACGCTGCTAGTCCTTTAGCAATGAAAGAAAGAAAGAGAGAGCGATACAAACAATAACAAAAATGATGTTCACAAAATGGTATTTCAAAAAGGTGAATGATAGGCCAACCTCAAATGAGAATCATCAAACCCTTGCCTAATAACTATCTCTGCAGAGAATGGATGCTGTCATCAGAATTATATCAAAAGAGCTCTCCTCTGTGAATCAACCGTAGACTTCCACTAAAACCTGCGTTGCTTGACCGCCAACACAAACCCGTCCAAACCAGACTCTCCCCCAACTAAGCTATCGCTTCCACCTAGACACTAAATTAACGCAATAGATCGACCCACTTTATTCACAACCTTTTTATGTCAGAAGTAAGCGTCGAGGAATCGACCTCACTAAAGTCCATGAATAGTGATCACCTGATGAGACTCCTTAACTACCAAGGTTAGGGAACCAAGCCATATGATCTTTCCAACCATTAGTCCCTGTGTTTCACCCCGACTTTAAACACTTTGAGACTCCAAAGACCTATAATCATAAATTACCATCCACCCATACGAGCACAAAGTCGTGATCAACCAGTCGGGCTTATGGCATCTTAACTTTAAAGACGCTCCATATACCCTCTGATCGCGTTCTCGTTTCAAGGCAAAAGCTGCCAATTTTCTTCTTTTCTTTTCTTTCTTTTTCTTTTTCTTTTTCTTTTTCTCTTCTTTTACTCTGAAGACACATCGCCTTTCTTGATTCGTGTACACACAATGTGGTGATCCGAATCAACAAAATTTATACTTGGGTTCTTCACTGCCGTAGCCCGGCTACCGCAAAGATACCGCTCTAGGTCAAACACAGGATAAGTTTTCAGATAAATGACTTACAAGAGGCTTAATTTGGTGAATTAAATTGGGATTTTATGTTTGATGAAATTAGTGGTTGTAATGGTTGTAAACCGAAGAAAAATTAAAAAGAAATTCTCGAAGTATCGGGGTTACTAGATGTAGTTCAAAGGTAATCAGGGTTTCTGTGTCTTTCTCAAGATTGGGAGGACTTAATCTATAGTCATCTCCCCTAACTCGGTTCTTCATTAGCTATAAAACTCAACCCTAATAACTATCCTTGAAAAATGGTATTCATCGAGCATTGTTATTCCATGAAACAATTCTCCAGACTCACCTGCAATGATTAATAGAGGGTAATTCACGAATCTTAGTGATCTAGCAATAAGATCCATCGAACCTTAATGATTACTAACACAGTCATTCAAGGTGAATTTAAGGGATCTAAACCTAGAGTTTAAAGGAAACACAAAATCGCCAAAGGAGTACTTGCAACAGAGAAACAAACCCAATTTAAAGAACTACACCAGTTTTCCACTCTCAAGAGTAGTAAGGTTTAGTTCGCCATCTCGAATCAACCTCAAGCCCACAGAAAGGGAGAGAAACTGGAATAAAAGTAAAATAGGAAAGAAAAGAAGCAGTGAACTGGCAGAAAGTGTTCCCATTATACCTTATTAATGAGAAAAAAGGAAGCCTTTCTGATGTATTTGTCAGGGCTTAACATACCAAAAGCTACAAAATACCAAAATAACCAAAAGCGCAGAAACTATTTACAGACAAAATGGGAAAAAACCACAAAAGTGACAAAGAAGACAAAAACTGGGTAAAAGCAACAGAGACAAGTGAACAATGGCCGAAATCAGAACAAGGCGCAGAATGGCAATTCAAGCAACATCGCAAATTCTCGCAAAGTCATGGTACTTGCAATCCCGCAAAATTCCGCCGCAGTTGCTCCATTTTTTTCACTTTTTGCTTTTCTTTCCATGCACCAACCTTGCTTCGTGTTTGAATTGACTCAAAATTTTGGCCTCATTATCTTAAAAACTACAAAATAAACCCACAAAATACGATCAAGAGTATACGGACCTTAATGTGCCAATCAAGTTAATTATCGATTAATATTATCAAGAAGTACTCAAAAACTGTAATAAACAGGCTAAAATAGCACTTTTGATCACTAATCGTAGGTAAAACAACCCTGCTAAAATCTAGTGTTTTCTAGAGTCGTCGAAGAATTTCACTTTCCACTAGATTGGCTACTCAGCGCGTGTGACTCCAACTTTGAATCTATTATGACTTCTGTCTAACTCCGTTGGGGCGTTTTAATTTGCAAAGCCTATCGAAATAAGAATCAGCCATATATAGCATGAAATAGAATCATATTAGGTCCAGATAAATTATGAAACAGTAGGCAATTCGTTGGTAAATCATATGGTTCACGACAGGCAATCTAGATACGAAAATGTGATAAATGACAGACATATCGTGATATGACACATTTATTAATAATTATTCGTAATATGAGATATGTACTAAACATAAAATACAATGTGCATTGTCTCGCTTAGAACTCGTAGAAGTTGATAGACGTGACATGTCATAGAAACAAGTCGATAACATTAGCGCCTTAAAGTCATTAACGCCTTTCGCTTCTTATAGATGGCTCATTGTCTGCATAATGATAATACAAGGTTTCAAAGTTCTTTATGATGGTCATTGTCTCTACAATGATAATAGTCATTTCTAGGTCTCTTATGTAATTAACGCTACAAGGAGTACAAGACTTTCGCCCTTATAGTTTCTTTTATCCATTTGTTTATGCAGCATGAAACATGAAAAAAATGACAAGTATATGCAAATGATTCGAAAATGATAAAAGTACATGACATGATATGAGAAGCATAACATTGCTATGTGATGATATGTAAACAGTGACAAGTACATGTTGACAAGAACAAGAAGAAAAATGTAAACGACATGAAATAAATCATGATATGATAAGAAAGTATAAGATTGCATAAGCATGTGTAAATTATATGTATGGAACGTATATAAGCATGTGTATATGACAAGTATAGAATATGACATAAGTATATGATATGTTATATGTATATGTGAATGTGTAAAGAGAGATGACTCTTACATGGCCTTCCACTTAGTTATTCACCAAACATAAAACTTAGCATCTAAGCCATCCGTGTAGGTAACAAGGGAAGGCAGGCAAAGAGGATAGATTGGTCGACATCAGTCTCCAAGGTCAACACATCATTAGGAAGTCAATTTGAAGATTTTTTGTCTATTTTGTATATGTAATATCCTTTTTTGTTGTTTAAACAAATGAAGCAATGTAAATATTCATAAATGTTGAACACTTCCATGTATGGAGCTTCAGAGTATATTTTAGTAATCCGTCATATAGATATAATACAAGTTATGTTAACATTATATGATTGAACAAGCTTAAAGGCTATAAGTTTATAAATAAAAATGATGGTCTCTCGCTGACACCGAAAAGCCGTCAGGCGCTGGGCTGCAGGGAGATTTGTTGCATCTTCACTCCTGGATCGAGGTAGGGGTCGAGGTGGCCCATTTCAGCATAGAGGATGTGGAGGTCTAGTGTCAGAGACTGTGGACCATTCTACGCCTACAACTCCAACTCGAGCTTATGCTATGAGAGCTCACGAAGATCAGGATGCACCAGGGGTGATTTCGGGTAATTTCACCCTTTATAATACAGAAATACATGCTTTGATAGATCCTGGCTCTACACATTTCTATATATGCATTGAACAATGAAAGGATAAATTGGCTATCAATAGAGCCTTGGGTATATGACATGCTTGTTACTACCCTCGGGGCATGTTGTTAGAGTCAACCGAAAGGTAGTAAGAATCGCCCCATAACAAAGCCATGATAGAGTTCTGAGCGGACCTAATTGCTTTACCCTTCCATAAATTTGATTTGATTTTGGGAATGATCGCTATCTAAACATCACATAATTTGATCGTGGATAAGAAAACAATATCGCTAAATGTTCGACATGTCAAAGGTACATTACATGGTATCCGATTCGAGGTCGCTTTCAAATGTAATTTCAAATGATACAAGTCGACATTTTCTGGTAGTGTCAGTTACTTCAGTTTGGTACTGAATTAAAAAAGGAACAAATGAATTTAGAAAGATTCGTGGTCGGAAATTCGATGTGTTTCATGAGTATCACCGGAATACCACCCAGAAGAGAAGTAGACCCGTTTCATCGGCGTACATGGAACCACTCCAATTTCAGGCACCCTACCGTATATTCCAAATCAATAACTAAAGATTCAAGACTGACTACATTAGCTATTACCGCGGTTTCATCCTCGACGAATAAGATCACCTCGCCACGGCTTATTCATAAAGAAAGATGGCACCTTCTGATGTGCATTGATTATCGACAACAAATAAAGTAACAAAGAATATAAATATTCGCTACTGAACAAGATCTATTTGACAATACTGGCAGTAAACGCTTTTCAAAGATAGACTCAGTAACGGCAAGCACATCAACCCTCGGTGAAAGATGTCGATGTCCCGAAAAATGTTTTAAAACCTTTCAAGTATGGCCGCCGCGAGCTAGAATATTTGAAGACATCACAATTCACCGCATTTATGGATTCATGAATACTGCTTCCACCCTTATTTGGACGTTTTGTAGTGGTATTCATCACATGACATCCCGTATCTCTAGATTTAATGCAGAATGGCGAACGTGATCTGGGTTAGTATTATAGATTCTGGTGAGAGAAACAGCTTGTTTACAGTTAAGTAATGTGATTAGCTTAAGGAAGTGTCATTCCATGCCATATCAGACTACGTAGGTATAAGAGTCGACTCCTACAAAGATCAAGCAGTTTGTAAGTTGAAACCGCTCGAAATGTAGACCGAGGTGGAGAAGTTTCTCTGGTTTAGCACGATACCATCGACATTAGCAAATGAATCTTCCATCAGCATCTTCACTGCCATTTCCTGAAAGGGGTAAAGTTTGATGGGACGACAAACGCTTAAGTTTTAACAGCTAAAGAAAATATCGGTTAGCAGACTTCCAAGGCCACCACCTTACTTCGTAGAGAATATGCTATGTATAGTGATGTGTCAAAAAATTGGTCTGGGATGTGTATTGATGCAACATGGAAAAGCAGGCATATGCCTCTGTAAAATTAAACCACATGAGCCAAAACTATCCCACACATGAATTAGATTCTGCAAAGGGTAGTGTTCGCTTTTGAAAATATGGTGACATTATTTATATGTAGAAATGTAGAATCTTATAGATCACAAGAGTCTCAAGTACTTATGACTCAAAAGAGTTGAATTTAAAGCAGCTGAGGTGGTTAGAGTCATGAAGATTATGACCGCATAATAGACTACCACCCGACAAAGCAAATGCAGCGTGATGCTTTGCCAGAAGACAAGGCGTTGTTGTCAAAACAAATCAGGATTGGAGACTAAAACGAAGATGGAGCTTTTATTAGCTCGGGCTAAAAGCACAACCCGTTTTAAAACAAAATGATTATGATGCCCGAAAAGGATGAAAAGTTGGAAGAAAAAGTATGTTAAATTGGTTTGTAGAGATAATGACATGACTAATTTTTAGTAAGAGAAGATGGAAGTTGTATTTTCGTAGAATAGATTATGTGTGCCAACTGATAATGAGTCACAGCAGTTGTTACTAAGCTCATAACTCGTTGTTTACTATGATCCGTAGGTAAAACAAGATAAAACAGGATTGGAAACAAAAGATATTGTGGAGAGGAATGAAAGGAGATTTGACAGAGTATGTGTCTATGTTTGACGTATCGCAAGTCAAAGCCGAATACCGCGCCATCAAGTTTGTTGAGTCCCATTCCACCTGGCCAATGGAAATGGGATAATATAGTTGTGATTTTGTGTTCAGTCTTCCTCTCACGCAAAAGAAGCATGATTCAAGATAGTGATAATCGATAGATTCACAAAGTCGACTCCATTTTATACTAGTCGATTGATCATTCGGTGATCCACTCAACAGCTATATATATGTGGATGAGATTGTCGATTGCATGGTGTTCCATCGTTTCATCGTGTCTAATCGGACCCAAGATTTAAGGTTCAGATTTTGTAAGGAATTACATTTACTGGGTACTAGGTTGAATTTCGCACAACATTCCATCCGGTAGACAATGGACAATCCAGAGAGGTTGATTCAAGTGCTCGAAGACATGCTTCTGTGGATGTAATGAATCTCATGGGAGTCGAATAAGTATGTTCCATTAATGGAATTTGCTTATAATAACAATGGTCACAAGCATCGTACGGCACCATATTGAGTTTAGTATGGTCGAGATGTAGAACTCCCAGATATTGGCGTAATTAAATTATCATAAGGTGATTGTCCAAATGACAAGAAAAGATACATAAGAGAAAGTTTAGGTTATTCAGCAAAGGTTAAAGTTGCCAGTGATCGAAAAAAGTCATATGTTGATATGAAGAGGAAATATATTGAATATGAAGTCAGTGATAAAGTGTTCAAAGAACTTCCCTATGAAGGAAAGTGCTTAGGTTCGGGAAGAAAAGGAAAAGTTGAGTCCAAGATTCATCTGCCTCAGAGTGAAATTTTAGAAAAGAGTAGACTCAGACCCTATCTGGCTGGCTCTTCCTCCAGAGTCACCAGCTACATGATGCTTCATGTCCATACACATATATTAGATGAATCACATATCTTGCCCGTACAAGATGTACAAGTGCAATCAGATTTCTCATATGATGAATAACTAAAAGCTATTCTAGCTCGAGAGATAAAACAGTTGCGGAACAAGCAAGTGCCAATAGTGAAAGTACTCTGACAACACCATGGTAGGGAGGAAGCTACTTGGGAGCCAAAAGCAACTATGAGGGCACAATACTCTTAACTCTTAAGTTCAAGTAATAATTTCGAGGACAAAATCTCTTGTATAGGAGACAGAACACTTAAACATACCCTAAAGCAGCTTTCTTTATAACACGTTAGGTATAGCCAGTTAAAATTGTATTTTCTCTAGAATTTATATCAGCAAGAATCGAAAAACGGCAAAACCAAATTAATACAAGAGTCAAGGGTAAAATAATAAACGTCACATTAAGGACTCAAGGGTTATAAGAGAATGTTTATATGCCATTTGTATCATTTGATAAGTATAAGTGTAAAATGTTATAGCTGAAGGATCATGAATAGCAGAAAAACTTTAAAACTTAACAAAACGATAAGTCAAAACATAATCTATGAAAGATGAATGATAAAAGGACCAAATTTGGTTCCAAAGAATACAGATATATATATATTTTTCCATTTTGAGTTTGGTATTTACGCGTGCCGACAGGAATAAATATAAGAGTTATGATTTCGTCCCAAAACATTCAAGATTTTACAGACGGCAGCAAATAAAAGTAAATAATAAAAGAAGAGAAAATAAAAGATTAAGGTATGAAAACTAAACCTAAACCATTTTTGATGATGTTTCGCTTAGGAAAACCCCACCCTTACATAATAATGATGCTGCTGGTCTCAACTCGCTATATGGTTATTTCGAAGCTTAGGCAGTCAGAATATCCCGAAATATACTCCAAATAGCTTTCTGACTTGCTTAGTATATTATAAGCTAAATGGAATTTCTTATAAAATAAAACAAAGACCCGGGAATTGTCATTAGAGAGACAAGGGTAAAGTGGTTCTTTACCACTTGAGGACATAATGGCATAAATCAATGTTATATACAAATATTACAACTGTCACATGGTATGCCATTATGGAAATAGAGAGAAAAGATTGAATTGAAATTGGAATGAATGGAAGGCTTATGCAAAAATGAGAAAGTGTTAAAAATGGGGTTTTTTTGTTTCGTCAAACATGGCCTTAATAAACCATGGGATAAGATGCAATGTATTTCATTTTTGGAGAGACCAAACCGTAGAGAGAGAGCAGGGAGAGAAGAAGGGAGAAGAAGAGAGAAGAAGAAGAGGGAATAAGAATATACAAGAGGAAGGAGGAGAAGTTCAAGCAAGTAAAAAAGGTATGGAACTAATTGCATAGATCATATGGAGTTTTCAGATGGTCTGGTTGAAAAGTTTATAGTAGTTCCAAATCCTGTATTTGTTAGGATTTCATCCTAACCAAAGACATAATGAAATTAAGGTAAAAACTCTAAATCCACAAGAAAGTAGGAAATCCTCCTCGAGGGAGGACCACGGTTAACGATAAGCAATTGAGTTAGGTTTAGAATAACCCCAACAAATCCTCGGGTTTAGCTTATGTAAGGGTTAAGACCTATTAGAATGGTTTTTGGAAGAAATTCATGATAGGTCTTTGAAATAAGAGAAGGATTAATGGATAAATTGAGAAGAAAAGAGATCATAAGATGAAATTAGCTTTTGTCTTGAAGTGTTTATAAAGTATGTAAATGTTCTCGGGATGAAAAATACGGAAATGTAGAAAAACACACATTTTGGGCATTTCTGGGTGACATGTACCGGTATTAACTGGTGAACAAAATCGAGCATATCTGAAGGTCTCACTATTTGTTGAATACGCATTGGTACATGTTAGACATGTACCGGTACAACTGTTTTCGCTTTCCATTTGACTCGCTTTATTTGAAGCATAACTGTCATTTCTTTATCCAACATTTGAGCGATTCAATACATAATTAAAATAGACTTCAAGTAGTAGAACCATCCAGGTATAAATAGACATCAATACCATGACTCTGCGGGCTCCAAATCCACTCTAAAGTGGGACCATGTGTCCAATTGCTTCGCGGTTGAACATGTAGTAATCCGATTTTTTCTGACGTAACTTGAGTTCCGGTGTTCGACTGGGTGATTCCAGTTGAAATAGGTCCTGTGCACTCCAGCTTTAAAATGAGTATAAGGACCCCAGGGTGTCAAAATACAGAAGTTAAGACCCGGAAATGAGTAATGAGCCAACCTGTCACGAAAATCGCAGAATGACTATCAAAAGAAATGCTACACCTAGGTTTATTATCCTGTCGATTTGATTCCCAATTCCGTAAGTAAAATAGATTCAGAGGAATAATAAAATATGGATGAGGTGATTCTTTATAGACATCATACTATAAGTATATGAAGTGCTATATACTAGTTATGAAACAAGAAAAATTATAGAAAATGCAATATGTATAGAGAGAAGTTCATAAAACATGAATATGATAGGGTATGTCAAATGGATATGAATATGATAGTAGAATTATAGGATATGTCATAAGATATGATAGCTCAGTACACAAATGAGAACAGTCGTAAATGATATGAATATAGGATTATATGATATGACTATATGATAGTTATAATAAATGAATAAGATAGAAACATTATAGAACACATGATAGAAATATAAATGATAAGAACGTATAGATAAGCAAAAGATGACAAAGTTATTAGAATAAGTACTGGTACAAGAATGACAGACATAGTCAAGACATGACGTAGGGCACATATGGAAAAGTACATGAAATACAATATAAAGGCATCATAGTAGAAGCATGTGGTAGAGTATATGAATATAAGCG